>JARQOC010000001.1:216088230-216688230 GCA_033576535.1 Allobates femoralis
CTGTACAGAGAATGTGGTCTGCAGGTCTTCCTCCCAAGCCCTCAGGAAGCCAAGGGGGCTAGCTTCTCTACCGGACAGGACCAGGGCATACAGCAGGGACACCGTGTGGGCAGGGCCCTCAGCTGAGAGCATAAGAATCTCAAATGGTGTCTGGACCCCCATGGAAGTTCTGGAGAGAAAATCCCTCAGTTGTACAAACTCCAACCAGGGGAGCACGGCTCCACCCGCCCGGTCTCGGAGCCTCTCCACGCCAGAGAGCCCCGCAAATTCAGACGCAACTTGTCCCAGACAGACCCGGTCTCGTGCCAACCAACATAGGAAGGTTGCTCTTCTTAGTGCTGGGGGGAATGCAGGTTTGGCAAATAGAGGGCTTAGTCTACCCGGAACAGCCGTCAACTGTAATTTTTGGTTAATAATGTCCCAACGTCGCATAACCGTCAGAGTAAGTGGGGATAGTCGCGTCACGGAAGGTCTAGAGGTCCTGTCCAGCCAGGGTAAGTGGTAAAGGGGGGTGGGGGAAAGCAAGTCTTCCAAAACCACCCACTGCTTATGAACCATGCTGAACCTCCAATCCACCAATCTGGAGAGCAAGACCGCATGGTAGTATTTCTTAAAGTCAGGGAGCCCGCACCTCCCTCGCTCTTCGGCTGAGTCAGGACTGAGAACCTGGTCCGAGGTCTCCTAGCACCCCACACAAAGGCGTTAATAGCTGATTGTAAACGTTGGAAAAAAACTGTCCGGGACGGCAATCGGAGTGGTTTGAAAAAGGTATAGGTACCGGGGTAACACATCCATTTTAATGACACTCATTCGTCCAAACCAGGACAACTGAGGCCTGTTGTATTTTGCCAAGTCCAAAACCGTTCTTTTCAAGAGTGGGGCATAATTCAATTCATACAAGTCATTTAGGTCCGCTGAGAGCAAAACCCCTAAATACTTTAGTGAGGCGGGTTTCCACTTAAAGGAAAAGGATTCCTGTAGTTGCACTACTACGGCACCAGGCAGGGAGATGTTAAGTACCTCTGTTTTAGTATAATTAACCCTAAAATTTGAAACCTCTCCAAACCTCCGAAACTCCTTAATGAGCATTGGGAAGGCTATTATCGGATTTGTAACATAGAGAAGTAAATCATCTGCGTATAATGAGAGTTTGAATTCATGCTGTCCGATCCGTACACCCTGAATGTCGGGCGAAGTGCGGAGAGCCACCGCCAGATGCTCCATGGCTATAAGGGCCACGTCACACACACAGATAATTGTGCAGATATTGTTGGCAGATCTCTGGTTGCAGTGAAATCATGGACACATTGTTCCATTTGTACACAGCCACAAAATGGAGCCATGTGTCCATGATTTCACTGCAACCAGATATCTGTGAACAATATCTGCCCAGATATCTGTGTGTGTGACCCCAGCCTAACATAGAGGACAGGAGACAAAGGGCAGCCCTGCCTGGTGCCATTGCGTATCGCAAAAGGGGTCGAGAGAACACCATTCACTCTAAGGCGGGCAGTCGGGCCATTGTACAAAGCGAAAATCTTTCCCAACAAACCGGTCCCAAGCCCCAGCTGCTCCAAAGAAGCCCGGAGAAAAGGCCAACCCAGGCGATCAAACTCCTTTTCTGCATCAATGGATAACAAGCAGGCTGGGATCCTACCTGAGCTCAAGTAGGAGGTCAGGAGCAGGGTCTTAAGCGTATTGTCCTTGGCCTCTCTATGCTGCACAAAGCCCACTTGGTCATTGTGAATAGCCTTCGTGAGAGCAGGACCCAGCCTGCTCGCTATGATCTTAACAAAAATCTTTACGTCGTTGTTGATGAGGGATATGGGTCTGTAATTGGAGCACAGACCAGGGTCCTTGTCCGGTTTGGGGATAACCAGTATTGTTGCCAATAATGTCTGAGGGGCGAAAGGGCAGGTCCCCGAGATGGAATTAAATAATTTAGTCAGAAAAGGTGACAGTAAGTCTATAAAAAGCTTATAGAAATGTGCCGGAAAGCCATCCGGCCCGGGGCTCTTACCGTTCGCCATAGACTTAACGGTGTCAGAGATCTCCTCCTCTGTCAAGGCATCTTCCAATGTCTCCGCCTCAGCCTCCGAAAGAGGAGGGAGCGGCATCCCCCGGATGTACTCCTCCACCCTCGTCTGAAACTCTCCGTCAGGCATGTCCGCTAGGGAACCCTTAAAATTGTATAGCGAGTCATAAAAGAGTCGAAAGGCGTCTACTATCTCCTCGGGGGAGTGGACCACAATACCCGGACCTGCTTTTATGTTAGGGATGAACGTGGTGGGGGCCCTTGGGTGTAAGAATCTTGCGAGCGCCCTTCCTGGCTTGTCAGCGTATTCGTATAAATAACGGCGGAAACGATCTCTCTGTCTCGCCAATCTGGTGTCAAGCAATTCAGACAGTTCCGTCTTGGCCCGTAGGAGATCAGCCAACACCTGTGTATCTCTTGTTCGTTTGTGGGTAGTCTCTAAGGTCTGAATCCGGGACAGCAGTCCGGCAATAGCCTCAGATCTGATTCTTTTCAAGCGGGCTCCGTGTTGAATGAACACACCCCGGATAACTCCCTTCAACGCCTCCCATTGATAGGGAAGAGCCGTGGGGTCACTGTCATGCATATTAAAAAATTCTGAGATCGCTGTCCGCACCGCCTCCAGACAAGAAGGTTCTTTTAATAAGCCCGGATTCAAAGACCAGGTCCATTCTTTCCTGTACATGTCCGGAAGCTGGAGGGACAGCATCACGGGAGCGTGGTCCGACCATACCGACACTTCAATGGTCGCTCGAGGTTCAAATGACAGGAGTCCATGGCTCATCAGAAAATAATCGATCCGGCTATAGGAATTGTGGGCTGTAGAGAAAAAGGTGTAATCTCTGTCCGAGGGGTGCATAACCCGCCACACATCCACCAATCGCAAGGACACCAACATGTGCTTTAGGCTCTCCAGCTGTGAAGGAGGCACCGCCGACCCACCAGATGAGGAGTCAAGGGCACGATCCAACACCATATTGAAATCCCCACCTGCTACGACGTATTCCTCTGCAAATGTCGATAGCACGCGTAGATATCTCTTACACGTACGGGCCTGGTCTCTGTTAGGAAGATAGAAATTGGCCACTGTAAAAGTGTCATTGGCATTTCTGAGTTTAATGAACAGATATCTGCCAGCCGGGTCAACCTCCGAAGCCAGCACCTGCGCCCTCAGTGATTTATGAAGAGCGATACTGACCCCCTTAGATTTGGACTCTGGGTTGCTAGCGTGAAACCATTGTGAGTAGTACCTAAGATTTAGTACGGGGAGTTTATCCGAGCGGAAATGAGTCTCCTGGAGGAGGAGAATCTCTACTCTTTTCTTATGCATTTGATATAAAATATTGGAACGTTTTTCAGGGACATTAAATCCCCTGACGTTCAGGGAACACATCTGCAGCGACGCCATATATGCCCCCGAGCTCCACCCCACAGCCGGATCAAGAAAGAGGGGGGAAAGGTGTAGATCAGGGGAGGGAGGGGAGAGAGAAAAAGTGGGGAAAAGAGGGGTATAAGGAAAAAACTAGGAAATAGACAGAGAATAGAATAAGAACGTGAAAGTTTAATCAGACGGAGGATAGTAGTCCGTCTGAGGAGCCTAAAGGGTCTGGACCTTCAGGCTCCACAGAAACTAAGCAGGTCAGAGAAGGCTCTGAACAACCGTGTCTTCGACACGTCCTAACGTGGGGTTTGGTTGAACATAAAGCCACCAGCACCCCTCCGGCCAACAGCCTGCTAAGAAAAAGGAAATGAAATAACCTGTAAACATAGTCGTATCAAGTCAAGTGACCACCATGTTATCAATATAGCATTAATTGAAAAAGAAGGGGGGGGTGATCCCCTGCGAGAGCCCCATAAACCTGATGTACGCACCCGCACAACCGGTAACTAATAACAATCGCACAAGCTCCCGCATGGGATCCCCCAAACACATATTGTAATATTTGGTCACGAAACCCCTGAGAGGAGACATACTGTATGTCCCCACAAACATAGGAGAGGCCACTCCACAATCAAACAAGGCGCAGCCTTTCAGAAAAAGAAAAAAAAAGGGGTAGAAGCAGCGGTGGCCTTCAGGTGTCTCCGAGGCAAACAGGGGATCCGCGCCGACGTCGTCTGGACCTCCTCTCTTGCTCGGCAGCTCAACTCGGGGTGCCCCCACACGACCCGGACCTCTCAAGGCGAAGGTGGAAAGCCGAGGCTACTCGCCCAGCTCCACCAGCGGCAGGTCCAAAGCAGCTGTAAAGTCCCGTAAATCCCCTCTCCCCGCACCTGGAGCTGGAAAGGGTATCCCCAGCTATACGGGATGTGTCTGTCTATGAGGACGTCCAGCAGAGGGCGAAGCGCACGTCGCTTAGCCAGGGTAATGCGGGATAGATCAGCCAGGAGCATAATCTCTGCCCCATTGAATTCTATGGAATCATGACCCCGAGCTCGTAGCATAATGTCGTCTTTTATGCGGAAGTAGTGAATGCGGCATATGACATCTCTCGGCTTGTCTGCATCAGGGCTCCTTGGACCCAGGGATCGGTGGGCTCTGTCAATTTCTATGTGCATGTCCGCCTCTCTGTCCATAAGGAGTTAAAGACACGGTGGAGGGCAGAAACCAGATCCCGCGGCTCAACTGATTCTGGCAGGCCACGGATTCTAATGTTATTACGTCGGTTTCTATTTTCAGCATCCTCCATCATATCCAAAAGTAGATCAAAAGTTCCGGTATGAAGATCAAGGAGCTGCTGCTGAGCCTGGACCTGGGATGAAAGCCTCTCCACCGTGGCCTCAATGGTGTTAACATTAGATTGAATAACGGAGACGTCCTCTTTTAGGGTGCCTATCTCACCTCTGCAGACTGCCTCTAGCCGCTGGATGTAACGTTCCATGTCTGTTTTAGTAGGCATAGTGCTCAGCCGTGCACTAATGTCTGCAACATCTATGGGCTCCAGAGGCATATTGTCTCCCTGTGCAAGGGAGGGGGCATTGCAAATTACTCCCCGGCCCCAGGTTCCTAAGAGTCTCAGTGTCCCCCTCCAATTCCTCATACACATTCCCTGGCATGCAAGGGGAATGCACGCACTCTGGGGACAGAGGTGCAGTCATCGCTGCATATACAGACTCCACCGGAGCTGTCTCCTGTGGACATAGTCCAGGGTGAGAGGGAGAGGGGGAGGAAGAAGCATTCCCCAGCAGCTCACCATGCACTGTACCTTCCCGAACTCCCAGGCTCCTGGATCTTTGTGCCTTCGTCTGCGCTGGGTCCTGCACTCTCCCTCCGTTTGTGCACCTAGGAGCTGAGGCAGTGGGGCGGCGTGGTGCCGCTGCTGACATACCCGCTCCTCTTCCCTGCGATGGGGGCAGGGCGGGAGCGATCTTCTCAGTCGCCATTACTGCAGCTCCGGCTTCCTGCTTGTGCTGCTGTTGGGCGCCGACAGGTATCTCGTGATGTCCGCTCCCCTGGGGCTCGGGCCGGTCTCTCTGGACGCCTGGGATCTCAGCCCAGTCTTCCCCCTCATGCCAGGTCACTTTCAAGCTGATGTGGGCTGATTATGGGCTGGTAAAGCTGGAGGGCACTGGAGCTCTTCAGAGAAGCGTCCTCACGGCTCCATGTCCAAGCCACGCCCCCCAGCAAACTTTTTTTTTGCATAATTCAGTTGCACAAAAATGTTGCGACATTTGAGGTTTTCACACCAGTTTGGCCCAGTTCTACCTAAAATAGTGGGAAATCAGGTGTGAGAAAGACGCGGCATAGACGTGACACCACAGCTCGTCTTTATTTCTGAGGAACTGTAGCATTACTTACACAGGAAATCTTACTCCAGTGAGGGAGCGTCTGACTCTTGCAGGCACCCTCACCTAGACCAGCGAGAAATTTGCTGGTAATGACGATTATTTAAAGAGGGTCTTACTAGGTTTGTTTTTTTGTTTTGTAATTTAGACTGACAAACTCACTGAAAAATAGCCATGTAAAACATCCATTGCACCTAGCAGGAGGCTGTCAGCTCCACTGAGAGGTAACAAGTGTCTGAATACCGGTGCTCTATCTCCTGCAACCAACCAAGTATTGAGCACAGGTGCTACAACCGCCTCCAGTCTCCTGGGTTACGAGCTTACGTATCTTGTGTCTACAAATACCACCAGTCACCTCCCCATAGCATCGGTGATTTCTGAATGTTTGGTGATATACCATATGGTTAGGACTCGTAAGCGTGAGGGCCCTTGACGTGGGTTACAAGCTTATGCATTTGGCCAAATATCCACAAACACCTCACATCTTCATCTTATAAGGTACCGTCACACGACATGATATCGTCGTGATTTGATGTGAGCGTGCACATTTTTGGCACTCTCCCCAGACTGCTTCGGAGATGTCCCACATAGCAATGTTGCATGCAACCTCCAGCGATCAGGTGTTCTGGAAATTGCCTGACCAAGACCAAAAGCGAGCTTGCCTTTCCACATCGCCAACTCTCGCGCCACACCACATCAGTGATGTGGGCGTAGTGTTTGACCGCGGTGAGGAGATAGGAGTTCCAGAGTGTGTTTCACATGGCCTAACCACTCCGATTTGGTCTACACAATTATGTTACCACCAAGCCACCAATCGCCGCAGACTGGGCGTGGCAAACGGCACGCTCAGGCACGTCTAAGGGATAGATTTCAGGATGTCTGAAACTGCTTTCTACGTCGCTATCGCCGTGTCACACGGCACGACCCACTAAAATCGCGAGGTGGACATCGCCTGATTTTACAGCAGCGCAGTGCAATCAGGCGACGCACCACCAGCGATTTCTCGCTGTAAGATCACCCTGTCACACGCCACAACGCACTTGCGATGTGGTTTCGAGGCAGAATTTGCGAATTGACAGTAAATGTTGTGACGATATTGTGGCGTGTGACGGTACCTTTAGTGTTTATTGCACCTTTTTATCTTTTGCAGTATGTGGCTGAGCCCTCTGGGGGGCGTCTGTCATTTGTGATGCATATACATGGTGAGGAGCAGCCCGCCTGATCTAATAGCATTGGCGTGACCAATATGCTGCAATCTGACACTTTGCGCCACATGTGCATGGATGACTGACTCCCAATGATAACCTTGTGTCTACAAATACCACCAGTCACCTCCCCCATAGCATGGCTGGACGCAGGTGTCACAATCGCCCCCAATGCTTGGTTGGTTGCTGGAGATTGAGCATCGGTATTCAGACACTTGTGTTACCTCTCAGTGGAGCTGACCACCTCCTGCTAGGTGCAATGGATGTTTTACATGGCTATTTTTCAGTGAGTTTTTCTGAATTTATGTCCTGTTTTCAGTAATTTAGACTGACAACCTCCTCCAATTGGTGCTAATCTACTCATTCTAGAACAGTTTTTCTTTTTCTTTGTCCTATTAGGTTATGTTCACGCATTGCATTTTTGCTGTGGGTTTTGGTTGGCACAGTGTAGGTACATTATAATTTAATCCATAACATTCCTAATATTTTTTTAGATTTGATTTTTTTTTTATTTCTGCTACTTGTGTTTGGAATTACCTTGCAATTTCTTTTTATTCTGTTGTAGGTTTCAAAATGCTTCAGCAGGTTTTCCCAGGAAGAACAGGTGAATGTGGTCACACACATAAATGAGGATGCCCTCATCCACCTAGTGCAAGAAAGGCTTGCATTGTGGAAACTGGTCCACCCCCTGCCATTGCGATAAACATTTCACCCAATGATGCTGGAATGAAGTGTGTGTCGTGCAATTAGACGACTGGAAGGACCTCAATGAGGGGAGACCTCAGGGTCCTGAGGAAGAAGGCCATACATGCTTTGAAACATGTGGGTGGAGACTTGATAGTTAGCCCCGTCACAAGTTAAAAAACTCGCCGTGACTACGTTCTTATGCCCGCCCACACAGACACATGACTCTGATGTAAGCAGTGACGCAGACATCAGCTGACCAGCAGAGAACCAGGAAGTGCACGACCGCTGGCCACGGCATGCATTCTCAGTGGTCTCTCTGGCACAACAATAGCAGGGCATTGGTAATTCAGAGAAGGAGCACCAGGAGAAGTGGCACGAGTAGAGGACATAAGGTACAGTGCAGCATATAAACATCATTCATTATCAAATAATAGGTGGAAGTATGAAGTTAAAGAGGACCTGTCACCCCCCGGTGCTATACTAACTGAATGCAGTGTGTCTGCTGCATTCAGGGAGGGTGTCCCCCATGTTTCTAGCCCCCTCTGTAAACTGTTAAAAATACTTTATAAAGTGTACAGATAAGGAGTCCGAGGGACTTACTCAGTAATGAGTCTCATTTCCACCTCCAGCCCTTGCTTGTTCAGCCTCCTGTATGTGTCATCGCTGAGGGCTAGAGGTGGGGAGGACACCATACAACAGCAGTGACTCATTACTGAGTAAGTCCCTCTGGACTCCTTATCCATAAACTTAATTATAAGGTCTTTTTTACAATTTACAGGGGGCTAGAGACATGGGGGACCCCTTCCCTGAATGCAGCAGACATGCTGCATTCAGTTAGCATAGCACCAGGGGGGTGGCAGGTCCTCTTTAAGTATAGTGGAAACTTACTAAGGGATTACAGCCACTATTGATCTACAGTTGTGGCCAAAAGTATTGACACCCCTGCAATTCTGTCAGATAATACTCAGTTTCTTCCTGAAAATGATTGCGATCACAACTTCTTTGGTATTATTATCTTCATTTAATTTGTCTTCAATGAAAAAAACGAGAATGAAGCAAAAAGCAAAACATTGATCATTTCACACAAAACTCCAAAAATGGGCCAGACAAAAATATTGGCACCCTCAGCCTAATACTTGGTTGCACAACCTGTAGCCAAAATAACTGCTGATCAACCACTTCCGGTAACCATCAATGAGTTTCTTACAATGCTCTGCTGGAATATTATACCATTCTTCTTTGGCAAACTACTCCAGGTCCCTGATATTTGAAGGGTGCCTTCTCCAAACTGCCATTTTTAGATCTCTCCACAGGTGTTCTATGGGATTCAGGTCTGGACTCATTGCTGGCCACCTTAGAAGTCTCCAGTGCTTTCTCTCTATGTTGATGCCTTTGCCCAAAAAGCTCTACTTTTGTCTCATCTGACCAGGGCGCATTCTTCCAAAACGTTGTAGACTTTCTCAGGTAAGTTTTGGCAAACTCCAGCTTGGCTTTTTTATGTCTCGGGGTAAGAAGTTGGGTCTTCCTGGGTATCCTACCATACAGTCCCTTTTCATTCAGACGCCGACAGATAGTACGTGTTGACACTGTTGTAGCCTCGGACTCCAGGGTAGCTTGAACTTGTTTGGATGTTAGTCAAGGTTCTTTATCCACCATCGGCACAATCTTGCGTTGAAATCTCTTGTCATTTTTTCTTTTCCGTCCACATCTAGTGAGGTTAGCCACAGTGCCATGGGGTTTAAACGTCTTGATGACTCTGGGCACGGTAGACACAGGAACATTCAGGTCTTTGGAGATGGACTTGTAGCCTTGAGATTGCTCATGCTTCCTCACAATTTGGTTTCTCAAGTCCTCAGACAGTTCTTTGGTCTTCTTTCTTTTCTCCATGCTCAATATGGTACACACAAGGACACAGGACAGAGGTTGAGTCAACTTTAATCCATGTCAACTGGCTGCAAGTGTGATTTAGTTATTGCCAACACCTGTTAGGTGCCACAGGTAAGTTACAAGTGCTGTTAATTACACAAATTAGAGACGCATCACATGATTTTTCTAACAGTGCCAATACTTTTGTCCACCCCTTATTATGTTTGGTGTGGAATTATATCCAATTTGGCTTTAGGACAATTCTTTTTGTGTTTTTTCATTGAAGACAAATTCAATGAAGGTTATAATACCAAAGAATTAGTGATTGCAATCATTTTGAGGAAGAAACTGAGTATTATCTGACAGAATTGCAGGGGTGTCAATACTTTTGGCCACAACTGTATTACCTGACTTCAATGTTAATCATTGGTTAATACCCATAAAACCAACATTAGTACATCACACCTATATAAAAGTAATGGTTAATGGTATGTATATGTGATAAGTACTAACCTGTATTTACTAGACTGTGAATAGTTCCAGTCCACTAATAAGTTTAGAAGTGGAATGTACGTCGAAGACCAACATAAAATGAATGTGGTCACCCTGAGTGAACACATATAACATAATAGTTTACAGTAAAGTGGCATTATGAATAATTAATTGTAGGCATAAAGTTAGATATTGTGGGTATAAGCATCCAGCACAGTAAAAAAGCAACTAATATAATTAATATTTACATATATCCTAGTTCAGGGAACCTCTAATCTAACTACCCATCAAAATATCAAGGGAGCCATCAACCACCGTAATAGACCAATCTAAGCAACCACAACTATAGGTAATTGTTTTCACCATATTATCTGATATTGGAAATGAACAGTAGAGTAAAGGCCAAGTCACACACACAGATAATTGTGCAGATATTGTTTGCAGATCACTGGTTGCAGTGAAATCATGGACACTTTGTTCCATTTTGTGGCTGTGTACAAATGTAACAATGTGTCCATGATTTCACTGCAACCAGAGATCTGCGAACAATCTCTGCACAATTATTTGTGTGTGTAACTGGGCCCACGACGTGTGATGATAGATTAGAGCGCTGCCGCCGGCCGCCCGCAGCATTGCTCTGACTTTCACTCCCCCGTGGGCCGGTGCTGTCGGGTTTGAGCTGCGCCGCTCACCCGCAGCTTTATTCTGACACTGAGTCAGTGTGTCCAGCACCCATGATCACCCCTTGTCAGTGTGTCCAGACCCATGATCACCCCTTGTCAGTGTGTCCAGTACCCATTATCATCATCCCGTGTAAATGTGTCCAGCACCAATTATCACCCCATGTCAGTGTGTCCAGCCCCCATAATCATCACCCTGTGTCAGTGTGTCCAGCACCCATGATCACCCCTTGTCAGTGTGTCCAGCACCCATGATCACCCCTTGTCAGTGTGTCCAGCACCCATTATCATCATCCTGTGTAAATATGTCTATCACCAATTAGGTATCACCCCATGTCAGTGTGTCCAGCCCCCATGATCATCACCCCGTGTGTGTCGAGCACCCATGATCACCCCTTGTCAGTGTGTCCAGACCCCATGATCACCCCATGTCAGTGTGTCCAGAACCCATGATCACCCCGTGTCAGTGTGTCCAGCACCCATGTTCACCCCATGTCAGTGTATCCAGCACCCATGATCACCCCATGTCAGTGTGTCCAGCCCCCATGATCACCCCATGTCAGTGTGTCCAGCCCCCATGATCACCCCATGTCAGTGTGTCCAGCACCCATGATCACCCCTTGTCAGTGTGTCCAGCACCCATTATCATCATCCTGTGTAAATATGTCTAGCACCAATTAGGTATCACCCCATGTCAGTGTGTCCAGCCCCCATGATCATCACCCCGTGTGTGTCCACACCCATGATCACCCTTGTCAGTTTGTCCAGACCCCATGATCACCCCGTGTCAGTGTGTCCAGCCCCATGATCACCCCATGTCAGTGTGTCCAGCACCCATGATCACCCCATGTCAGTGTGTCCAGCACCCATGATCACCCCATGTCAGTGTGTCCAGCCCCATGATCACCCCATGTCAGTGTGTCCAGCCCCATGATCACCCCATGTCAGTGTATCCAGCCCCATGATCACCCCATGTCAGTGTGTCCAGCCCCATGATCACCCCATGTCAGTGTGTCCAGCCCTCATGATCACCCCATGTCAGTGTGTCCAGCACCCATGATCACCCCATGTCAGTGTGTCCAGCACCCATGATCACCCTGTGTCAGTGTGTTCAGTACCCATGATCACCCCGTGTCAGTGTCTAGCACCCATGCTCACCCCATGTCAGTGTGTCCAGCACCCATGATCACCCCATGTCAGTGTGTCCAGCCCCCATGATCACCCCATGTCAGTGTGTCCAGCACCCATGATCACCCCATGTCAGTGTGTCCAGCACCCATGATCACCCCATGTCAGTATGTCCAGCCCCCATGATCACCCCATGTTAGTGTGTCCAGCCCCCATGATCACCCCATGTCAGTGTGTCCAGCCCCCATGATCACCCCATGTCAGTGTGTCCAGCCCCCATGATCACCCCATGTCAGTGTGTCCAGCACCCATGATCACCCATGTCAGTGTGTCCAGCACCCATGATCACCCCTTATCACCTCGGGGGGGGAGGGGACCGAAAAATTTCTTGCATCGGGGCCCACTACAGTCTGTTTCCGCCCCTGGTGCCCGACATCGTTGAAAAGTGACAGTGAAACAACATTGTTGGTGCATCGTTGCGTGTAAAGGTACTGTTACACACAGAGATATCTCTGGAGACATTGCTTGCAACACACTGGTTGCAGTGAAATCATGGACACATTGTTCCATTTTGTGGCCGTCTGCACAGAGATCTCTGTGTGTAACGGTACCTTTACCGAACGATGCAACTACGATAATTAGTCAAGTTGGAGTTGCCAGGTTTATGAACATGTTCTAAAACCTGACGATGTCGTTCAAGCGACTGATAGCATCGTTCTGTGTGATACCGCAATAACGATGTCATGGACGACTTCACCCATTCACAGCAATGAGCAGGTATCGTTTGTGGGGTTAGCGAATAATACCTGCTCACAACATCGTTGGTGAGTTGTCCACAATATCTAGATGTGCGACATCTCACCAGCGATGTTGAAATGATGTTAAAAAAGACTGCGCGTCCACGATGTCTTAGCAGACATCGTTCCAACTTCGTGCCGTGTAAAGGTACCCTAAGGGCCACTTCACACTGCGGCATGATCCGGTCCGGTTCTGTCTGGGAGGACCCAGACAGCTGCGGACCGGATCAGCACACAGGACTGGGGGGATATTATGCGCCGCGGTCCTGAGCTGTCAGCGGCTGCAGCTGCGTGCGTTGCACACAGGACCGGAGGGCATAATAGCCCCCAGTCCTGTGTGCTGATCCGGTCCGCAGCTGTCTGGGTCCTCCCGGACAGAACCGGAGCGGATCATGCCATAGTGTGAAGCGGCCCTAAGAGGGATCCAAACTAGGGAAGATCTGCATTTTCAGCAAACATTCAGGTATTTTGGGTCATAAAATGTACCTGCTATGAATATATAAGTGAGGATAAACTGACCTATTAAGCTATATACAATCATATTTCTGCTTATTAGGCACCAAATGGAAAGAATAGGAGTGGAACCCTCCGCAAATTTATAGTAGACCATTGTGAAATGACCCTTGAAGGTACATTACAACCTTATACCCATCCACACATTTCCCCATTCCCCTGTCCCCCTTCCCGGAGCGCTGTGGAATACTTGCTCGGTATGCAATAAACTCTTATTCACCCATGACCTCTTCATCTTCAACAAACTCATTTCTCGGCATCACCGAAACATGGCTCACCCCCTCTGACACATCCTCCCTGCTGCATTCTCCTATGGTGGATTCACCCTTTCTCACACACTCCACCCCAGCAACACGGTGGAGGAGTCGGAATACTCCTGTCTGACAGCTGCTCCTTCACCCCAATTACACTGCCGCCTTCTACCTCCTTCCCCTCCTTTAAAGTGCAGCCTGTATCTTCTCCCCCTGCAACCTTCAGCTGGCTGTCATCTACCGCCCCCCAGAATGTACCCCACCTTTCTCGACCACTTCGCCACGTGGCTTTTCCACTTCCTCTCTTCTGACATCCCCCACTATCATCATGGGCGACTTTAACATCCCCATTGACACCCCCCACTCCGCTGCCTCTTGACTCCTGTCACTGACCACATCCTTGGGCTTTCGCTATGGCCCTCCTCAGCCACTCATAAGGATGGCCACACGCTCGACCTCATCTTCACTCACCTCTGTTCCCTCACTGACCTCTCAAACTCCCCCCTCCCCCTATCTGACCACAACCTGTTGACTTTCTCCTCCCTCTCCCCGCCTACAACATCCCACCCCTCCAGAAACTCAGTCATCCCTGCAGAAACCTTAAACTCATCGACTTCCACTCACTCTCTGAGTCCCTTCTCCCTCTCACAAACCTAGATTCCTCACGCGACGCTGACGCTGCTGCCACGCTCTATAACACCACACTAACAACGACCCTCAACCAGGCTGCCCCCCTCACACATACCACAACCCGCACACACAGGCAACCCTGGCTTACCACCCACACTAAAGAACTACGCCGGGCGTCCAGCGTGGCCGAACATAGATGGAAGAAATCCCACTCAGCGGCGCACTTCACCACATACAAACAATCCCTCTCCAACTTCAAGAAACCACTCACCGCCACAAAACAAACCTACTTCACTCTACTCTTTCCTCCTGCACCACCTCCTTCCCTCTCATCTCTACCCACGACTTTGCCACCTTCTTCAAGCAAAAGATCGACAAAATCAGAGAAAGCTTTGACCCACTGTCCCCCCGGCCCTCTCCCATCACCGCCCAATCCTCCTTGTTCAAAGGAAGCTTTTTCAACATGACAGAAGATCAACTCTCCTCCCTTCTGTCGCAATCACACCTCATCATCCGCTCCCCTCCCCCCTCATCCCAAACCTCACCTCGGTCCTCCATCCCTGCCCTAACCCATTTCTTCTACCTATCACTCTCCACCGGCGTCTTCCCCTCATCCTTCAAACATGCCTCAATCACACCTATCCTCAAAAAACCCTTCCTTGACTGATCATCTGTCTCTAACTATCACCCCATATCTCTTCTCCCCTTCGTTTCAAAACTGCTTGAACAACATGTCCATTCTGAACTGTCCTCCCACCTCTCCATCTGCTCCCTCTTTGACCACCTACAATCCGATTTCCGACCTCATCACTCCACCAAAACAGCCCTAACCAAAGTCACCAACGACCTCCTGACCGCGAAGAGCAAGCAACACTACTCCGTCCTCCTCCTTGACCTATCTGCCACCTTTGACACTGTTGACCATTCCCTCCTACTGCAGATCCTGGAATATTTTGGCATCACTGACCTGGCCCTCTCCTGGATCTCCTCATACCTAAGGGACCGGACTTTCAGCGTCACGTACTCCCACACCTCCTCCTCGTACTACCCCCTATCTGTTGGCGTCCCCCAAGACTCTGTACTGGGACCACTACTCTTCTCCATCTATACCCTAAGCCTAGGTCAACTCATTGAGTCCCACGGCCTCCAGTACCACTTCTACGCTGACTCCCCCCAGATCTACCTCTCTGGACCCGACATCATCTCCCTACTATCCAAAATTCCACAATGCCTATCTGCCATCTCATCCTACTTCTCCGCTCGTTTCCTTAAGCTGAACATGGACAAAACAGAGTTCATCGTCTTTCCACCAAGTCGCTCTTCCCCCTCTACCAGAGCTTTCTATTCTTGTCAACGACTGTTAACTCTCCCCAGTCCCCCACACCAAGTGCCTTGGAGTTACTCTCGACACTTCCCTCTCCTTCAAACCTCACATCCATGCTCTCGCCACATTCTGCCAACTCCAGCTCAAAAACATTTCCCGGATCCGCGCCTTCCTTGATTATGATACTGCCAAAACTCTTGTTCATGCTCTCATTATCTCCCGCCTTGACTACTGCAGCCTCCTGCTAACTGGCCTCACCGCTACCTCCCTCGCACCTCTCCAATCTATCCTAAACTCCGCTGCTCGACTAATCCATCTGTCCCCCATTACTCCCCTGTCTCACCCCTCCACCAAGCCCTTCAATGGCTCCCCACCACTCAGAGGTCCTGATTTAAACTCTTAACCCTGACATACAAAGCCATCCACCACCTGTCCTCACCATATATCTCTGACATGGTCTCCAGATACCTACTCGCGCGCAACCTATGATCCTCCCAAGAGCTCCTTCTCTACTCCCCCCTTATCTCATCCTCTCACAACCGCATACAAGACTTCTCCCGTGCTTCCACCATTCTCTAGAACGCCCTCCCCCAACATATTAGACACTCGCCTACCTTTGGTCTCTTAAAAAGAAACCTGAAGACTCACCTCTTCCAACAAGCCTACAACCTATGATGAGACCCAGTCGCCGCGCTGCCACAGGTTCGGCGTTTCCCCCTCCTACTGTTTCCTCGCCCTCCCCTCATAGACTGGGAGCCCTTGTGGACAGGGTCCTTTCCCCTCTTGTATCTGCAAGACTTGATTGTCCATATCCACTATATTTGTCCTTGTTCTCCCTTCTTCACATGTAAAGCGCCATGGAACCTAATAGCGCTATATAAATAAATAATAATAATAATAGTGTCACATTGATGTGGGGAAGGGTACACAAAGTCAGTGTAATCCTGCTCTAACTAGCCACCATTATTTCCACAGTAATCACCATAGGAGTACAAGATTACAACTCAAAAACAACTTTACGTGAAATAGCAACAGAGACAGTCTTACGTAAGGCAACAACTGTTATTTGGCTTCATGCTAGTATAATCAGGAGCTTGACATTTTTTTCATTTGTGCACATTTTTACAGGTACAGTACGAAGTAACTGAACCTACATTAGCATCATATGAGCACGCCCTAATACCTCCTTTATAGCTAAGATAACACTGCATTGAAGTAGTAAACAACAGCTGCCCTAATCTAGCACTTTATTAAACAAACCTTCTATATTAAGCTCCCGCCACACTGAGCGATTTCGCTAGCGAGATCGCTGTTGCGTCTCAGATTTTGTGACTCAACAACGACCTCGCTAGCGATCTCGCTATGTTTGACACGCAGCAGCAACCAGGCCCCTGCTGTGAAATTGATGATCGTGGTGGATCGTCCTGGACCATTCTGTAGACGTCAGGCAGGAATAAGCCCTGTAGCGCCGCCCCTGTAGCTACAATCTCTAGGGTATCAGCGTACCGATTGTAGCTGAGACCCTAGAGCAGAGGTCCCCAACTCCAGGCCTCAAGGGCTGCCAACAGTGCAGGTTTTCAGGATTTCCTTAGTATTGCACAGGTGCTAATGTGATCATCTGCACAGGTAATGATTCAAAGCCCTGTGCAATACTAAGGAGATCCTGAAAACCTGCACTGTTGGCGGCCCTTGAGGCCTGGATTTGGGACCTCTGCCCTAGAGATTAGGAATTACCGTATTTTTCGCTTTATAAGACGCACCGGATTATAAGACGCACCCCCAAATTTGGTGAAGGAAATGAGAAAAAAAAGTTTTTAATGTTTAATGTTAAATGGGGTCCGTCTTATAATGCCAGTGTCCGTCTTACAATCAGTATATGCCCCTCATCCTGTGTATATGCCCCCATCCTGTGTATATGCCCCCCATCCTGTGTATATGCCCCCCATCCTGTGTATATGCCCCCATCCTTTGTATGTGCCCCCCCATCCTGTGTATATGCCCCCCATCCTGTGTATATGCCCCCATCCTGTGTATATGCCCCCCATCCTGTGTATATGCCCCCCATCCTGTGTATATGCCCCCCATCCTGTGTATATGCCCCCATCCTGTGTATGTGACCCCCCATCCTGTGTATGTGACCCCCCATCCTTTGTATGTGCCCCCTATCCTGTGTATGTGCCCCCCCATCCTGTGTATGTGACCCCCCCATCCTTTGTATGTGCCCCCTATCCTGTGTATGTGACCCCCCATCCTGTGTATGTGACCCCCCATCCTTTGTATGTGCCCCCTATCCTGTGTATGTGCCCCCCATCCCCAACCCTATATGGCCATCTTCCCCCCCCAGACCCCCATGGCTCACCGAGGGGGGTACAGCTGCTCAGCGGGGGTGCCGGAGGGAGGTTCTCGTGGGGGACACAGCTGCAGGACCAGAGCAAGCAGAGATGTACCGGCAGCAGTAAGCGGTGGGCGCCGCCATGTTTTTGTGGCTGGCTGCATTCATTAACATTGCAGCCAGCGGTAGAGGCTTCAACAAAATGGCCGCGGCCATAATGGAGACCCGCGGCCATTTTAAAGCCTCTAC
This sequence comes from Allobates femoralis, assembly GCA_033576535.1. Classification (NCBI taxonomy): domain Eukaryota; kingdom Metazoa; phylum Chordata; class Amphibia; order Anura; family Aromobatidae; genus Allobates; species Allobates femoralis. The sequence continues at coordinate 216,106,203 of JARQOC010000001.1, forward strand.
CTCTACCGGCCGGCTACCACAACAAACATGGCGGCGCCCACCGCTTGCTGCCGCCGGTACATCTCCGCTGCTCCGGTCCTGCAGCGGTGCCCCCCACCCACCGGAACCTGCCTCCGGCATCCCCACTGGGCAGCTGCACCCCACAAACCCCCTTATAATGGTAATATTTAATGTTTAATTTTTTTTTTTTTTACATGCGCTTTTTAAGACGCACCCCCGTTCCCCCCCAAAGTTTGGGGGGAACAAAAGTGCGTCTTAAAAAGCGAAAAATACGGTAGCTACTTTTTTACCGGCACCAGTAATGTGATGATCGGTAAGCACCGTTTACCGATCATCACATTACAAAAAGTGAAAGTGCTTGTAAAAAATGCTTTCACTTTGATCCGACATGAAAACGTATGTCGGATCAAAGTGATCTATTAACCCCTAAGGCCCCCAAGACCCCCGGTGCCGGAGATCACCCCCCCCCACACACCTCCATCCCCCAGGTCCATGAAAAAATGGCGACGGTCCGCTGCCTCCCCTGCATCTCCATGCGGTCTGACATGTCACACATGTCAGGCCGCATGGAAATGACCTCCCCTAATGCTGCCTAGTCCCTGCTGGGGTCCCACCGGCCTCCGGACACCCCCCACCCCTCCCCCGATGCCCGGTACCCATTCCCCAAGGCCCGCATGCCGGCCCCGTCGCCTCTAAACTCCATCCGATGTGACCAAACATCACATCGGATGGAATTTGCAGGCCCCCCCCATCCCCCAGTAAAGTTCCCCCTACCTCCCCCTCACCACTCTTACCTACCAACGATCCTGATTCGGGTCACAGGGTCCTGCGGTCCTGGGGGCCTCAGTCTCCTCCTGTCTGCCGGCTGCTGGTGTCTTCTGCGGCGCGCCTCTTCTGTGCGCGCACCCCGGTGTGTGCACACGCGCGCGCCGCTGTTAACTCCTTCTGTGCGGCCCAGGGAATGACAGGTCATGAACTCAGTGAGTTCATGACCTATCAGAATCCTCGGGTCACAAGGGGTTAACTGTGTTCTTCATGGAGGTCTCCACATCAGATCAACATCAGTGGTGATCTATCAGGATATCAGGATCCTGGGATCACATAGGGTTCCTGGGTAGGGATGGGCGAATCTACTCGCTAGGACTCGTTACTCGGCGAGTAGTAAGGGACTCGCAGGACTCGGTACTCTGCGAGTTTCCCAGTGATTACTCGCACGAGTCCAATGCAAATCAATATCAATCCTAGTTTTGTCAGAAACGCTGACAAAACTAGGATTGCCATTGTTTGCATTAGACTCGGCTACTGTGCCAGTGATAGCAGGGAAACTCGCAAAGTAACTGCTGTTTCTTTGCGAGCCGAGTCCAGCTGTCTTCTCTGTGCAGCTCCAGGGTCCTAGAGCCCGCCTGCTCACAGAGATGATGTAGCAGTGCTGAGATTGTTCTCAGTCTGCTCATCCCTGTGCATAGACATCTATATGCACAGGGGATGTAGCAGAGAGGACATCGCGTTTTGGACTGCGTCGGACGGAAGAGGTTTTTTTTAATTAAAGATGGAGTCCCTAATGGCTTTTTTTTTTATTTCAAATAAAATTTTTTCTCTGTGTTGTGTTTTTTTAACCCTTTATTGGAGATTCTTAGTGGCTGGGTCAAACGTGGCCTGACATTAAGAATCTCGGGCTTAATACCAGCTTGTATAACAAAGCTGATATTAACCCCTTTATTACCCAGCGTGCCACCGCCACCAGGGCCGCTGGAAGAGCGGGGTTCAGCGCCAGAGGATGGCGCTTCAATGAACGCGCCATCTTCTGGGGCGGCTGCGGGCTGCAATTTGCAGCGGGGGGTGCCCAGAAAGCTTGGGCATCCCTGCGCTGCGGATTCCAGCCCCCAGCTGCTTAGCTGTACCTGGCTAGACATAGAAATTGCGCGGAGCCCCACGCATTTTTTTTTTTTATTATTTAATGAATTTCAGAGTCAGAGGCTCAGAGTCAGAGTCTCGGAGTCGGAGTCTCCTCAGAGTCGGAGTCTCAGAGTCGGAGTCTCAGAGTCGGAGTCTCAGAGTCGGAGTCGCCTCAGAGTCGGAGTCGCCTCGGAGTCAGAGTCGTCTCGGAGTCGAGTCGGAGTCGGAGTCGTCTCGGAGTCGGAGTCGTCTCGGAGTCGGAGTCGTCTCGGAGTCGGAGTCGTCTCGGAGTCGGAGTCGTCTCGGAGTCAGAGTCGGAGTCGTCTCGGAGTCGGAGTCGTCTCGGAGTCGGAGTCGGAGTCGTCTCGGAGTCGGAGTCGGAGTCGTCGTCGTCTCGGAGTCGGAGTCGTCTCGGAGTCGTCTCGGAGTCAGAGTCGTCTCGGAGTCGGAGTCGTCTCGGAGTCGGAGTCAAAAAAATGCGTGGGGCTCCGCGCAATTTCTATGTCTAGCCAGGTACAGCTAAGCAGCTGGGGGCTGGAATCCGCAGCGCAGGGATGCCCAAGCTTTCTGGGCACCCCCCACTGCAAATTGCAGCCCGCAGCCGCCCCAGAAGATGGCGCGTTCATTGAAGCGCCATCCTCTGGCGCTGAACCCCGCTCTTCCAGCGGCCCTGGTGGCGGTGGCACGCTGGGTAATAAAGGGGTTAATATCAGCTTTGTTATACAAGCTGGTATTAAGCCCGAGATTCTTAATGTCAGGCCACGTTTGACCCAGCCACTAAGAATCTCCAATAAAGGGTTAAAAAAACACAACACAGAGAAAATTTTTTATTTGAAATTAAAAAAAAAGCCATTAGGGACTCCATCTTTAATTAAAAAATCCTCTTCCGTCCGACGCAGTCCAAAACGCGATGTCCTCTCTGCTCATCCCTGTGCATAGATATAGATGTCTATGCACAGGGAATAAGCAGACTGAGAACAATCTCAGCTCTGCTACATCATCTCTGTGCACAGACATTCATGTCTGTACACAGGGAATGAGCAGACTGAGAACAATCTCAGCACTGCTACATCAGGCAGCAGGCGGGCTCTAGGACCCTGGAGCTGCACAGAGCAGACAGGACTCTTATCTGTGCGAGTTTCCCAGCGATTACTTACAAAGTAAACGAGTCCAATGCAAATAAATGACAAAACTCGGATTGCTGAAGCTTCCGAGACACATCTGCGATTTGTAAATCTCACACTACTCGCTATTACTCGCTTCCCCATTCATTAACATTGGACTCGCTAGACTCGCAACGAGTAGCGAGTCCTGGGCTCGGACTCGCTAGAGTCAAGCGATTCCGAGTAATTTAGGATTCGCCCATCACTATTCCTGGGATCACCACGGATGGTGATCTGATGTGGAGACCACCATGAAGAGCACAGTTAACAAGGGGTTAACTGTGCTCTTCATGGTGGTCTCCACATCAGATCACATCACATCAGATCACCATCAGTGGTGATCCCTATGTGATCCTAGCATCCTGATAGATCACCATTGATGGTGATCTGATGTGATGTGGAGACCACCATGAAGAGCACAGTTAACCCCTTGTTAACTGTGCTCTTCATGGTGGTCTCCACATCAGATCACCATCAGTGGTGATCCCAGGATCCCTATGTGATCCCAGGATCCTGATAGATCACCACTGATGTTGATCTGATGTGGAGACCACCATGAAGAGCACAGTTAACCCCTTGTGACCCGAGGATTCTGATAGGTCATGAACTCACTGAGTTCATGACCTGTCATCCTCCTGGCAATGAACCTGCTTTTATAGCATATGGGGGATGCCCCCATATGCTATAAAACTTAGAATCGTCGCGGGACATCCCACTGGACTACGTCAGACCTTCCCACTGGACTACGTGGGACGTCAAAGAATAATAAAGATGGAGTCCAAGTAGTGTTTGTGTTTTTTTCCAATAAAAATATTTTTCTCTGTCTTGTGTCTTCTTTACAATTTACTAGAGAGTCCTAATGGCCCGGTCTAATATTGGCCAGACAGTAAGAATCTCGGGCTTAGTGCCAGCTGCCAAAAAGCTGGCATTAACCCCTTATTACCCAGTCTGCCACCGCTACACGGCAGCTAGAAGAGCTGGATACAGAGGCATAAAATGGCGCTTCTATGAATGCGCCATTTTCTGGGGCGGCAGCGGGCTGCAATTCGCAGCGGGGGCGGGGGCCCAGAAAGCTTGGGCCTCCCTATGCTGAGGATTCCAGCCCCCAGCTGCCTAGTTGTACCTGGCTGGCCCAAAAATATGGCGAAGCCCACGCCATTTTTAAAAAAAAATTATTTCATGAAATAATAAAAAAAATAAAAAAAAAGGGGGGGCTTCCCTATATTTTTGGTTTCCAGCCATGTAATACTAGGCAGAAGGGCTTGGTGGCAGCCCATAGCTGCCTGCTGTACCTGGCTGGACCAAAAATATGGTGAAGCCCCACGTCATTTTTTTTGTAAAAATTTAATAAAGAAATACTAAAAAAAAATGCAGGGGAGGAGACGACCAGAACACGGTGTCTCTGTATCTTGTGCACATGCTCTAAAAGTGAAAAATTGTGTGAAAAAAAGAAAATGTTCAATATCACATTATCAAATTCTGTGAAGTAGCTGTAGGTTCCAAATGCTCACTATACCCCTACATATAATCCTTGAGGTGTCTAGTTTCCAAAATGGGGTGACTTGTGCGGGAGCTCCAATGTTTAGGTGTGGCGCCCCGCAACGAGTGCGTCACAGGAGTGTATTGCAGCCAAGACAGCAGCAGCAATATTCTCTGACTAAGCAATGACATGGTTAAAACTCAGAGCTCCATACCCTACATGCACATCAGCATAGAGGGCCAATAAGGTCCTGGTGGGCGGAGTGTAGTGGTAGTGTGTAGTGGAGAAGTAGAACTTCTAAAAAAGAAAGAAGAAGGAGCAAGAGAGAGATCAAGCTCTGCAACGTAGGAGAGGGGGCCTGCACAGTCCCGTGCAGCCCCCTGGCCATCACCCGCGGTTGGGCGCCATTACCCCGGTGCCTCAACAACCGGACTCTGGGCGAATGCATACGGGTCAAAACATCCCCGTGCCCATTTACAACCGGATTACTGGTTCCGAAGCTAGCAGTTGTTCACCACTGTTATGCAAACCAGGAGTGGGGGGACCGCTCTCCAGGAGCACCCCACCGCCGCCGCACACAGAGTCGTCTTGCCAGCGGAGCACCCACCAAAAGGACCCAAGGCTCCCCACAAACACCAGTCAGAATTCACCAGTAGGGAAATTGAAGCAGCCTCCTTGTACCCGATCTGGCACCCCAAGACGACAACGGCAACACAACTAGCTTAGAATGGAGGAACACCGCGGAGCTCTGAGAAACACTGGTCATTGCTGAGTCCACCCAGTCCGTTATCCGTTAACTGTATACCATGTACTGCCTGCTGGTTACAGTAAAGTACCTGTTACAGAGACTACCAGTGTCCGTGCCTTTTTCAGAACTGTCTATCTCCGCAAGTAGAAGGTAACCCCAGCTGCCTCACAACATCTTGTGCAGCTCCCGGCTCCGGCGACTCCCGCTCATCCTGTGGGGAGCGTTCCATCTTGCTGCATCCCATCCCCCGGAGGCCCAAGCAGCGCCGGTGGACTTCACCGGAACTCTCACAGGTGGCGTCACGAAACAATTAACCCCTTAACTGTTCAACTCAACGACGTCTTTTGAATCTGGACCACCGGGCCCCACTACCGGCAGGCGCGGTTCCCGTGACAAGGAGGAAGAAGAAACGCCTGTTCCTCGGAGTCCCGGCCACGGTGAGTCATAGGCACATAGGGACTCCCCATATGCGATGTGGTGTCCGCTAACTATTGGAGCTAATTTTCCATTCAAATTGTTAGCGGACACCATGTTGCATATGGAGAGCCCATGTGTGCCTAAACATTGGAGCTCCCCTACAAGTGACCACATTTTGGAAACTAGACCCCCCCAAGGAACATATCTAGATGCATAGTGAGCACTTTCAAACCCCAAGTGCTTCACAAATTAGTCTGTAAAAAGGAAAAAAAGAAGATTTTTTGTGTAAAAAAAGTACTTTTTCATTTTTACGGATCAGTTTGTGAAGCACCTGGGGGTTCAAAGTGCTCACTATGCATCTACATAAGTCCCTTGGGGTGTCTAGTTTCCAAAATGGGGTCACTTGTGGGGGAGCTCCAATGTTTAGGCACATAGGGGCTCTCCATACGTGACATGGTGTCCACTAACAATTGGAATTGTAAGTGGATACCATGTCGTGTATGGCGAGCCCCTGTGTGCCTAAACATTGGAGCTCCCCTACAAATGACCCCATTTTGGAAACTAGACCCCCCAGGGAATGTATCTAGATGTATAGTGAGCACTTTGAACCCCCAGGTGCTTCACAAATTGATCCGTAAAAATGAAAAAGTATACTTTTTTTTTCATAAAAATCTTTTTTTCCTTTTTACGGACTAATTTGTGAAGCACCTGGGGGTTGAAAGTGCTCACTATGCATCGAGATATGTTCCTTGGGGGATCTATTTTCCAAAATGGGGCCACTTGTGGGGGAACTCCAATCTTTAGGCACACAGGGGCTCTCCATATGCGACATGGTGTCTACTAACAATTTGGAAAATTAGCTCCAATAGTTAGCAGACACCATGTCGCGTATGGAGAGCCCCTGTGTGCCTGAACATTGGAGCTCCCCCACAAGTGACCCCATTTTCGATACTAGACTTCCCCAAGGAACTTATCTAGATGCATAGTGAGCACTTTGAACCCTCTGGTGCTTTACAAATTGATCCGTAAAAATGAAAAAGTACTTTTTTTTTTCACAAAAATTTTCTTTTGTCCTCAATTTTTTTCATTTTCACAAGAGCAACAGGATAAAGCGCATCCTAAAATTTGTTGGCCAATTTCTCCTGAGTACACCGATACCTCATATGTAGTCATAAACCACTGTTTGGGAGCACCGCAGGGCTCGAAAGGGAAGGAGCGCCATTTGACTTTTTGAGTGGTAAATTAGCTCCAAAAGTCAAATTGCGCTCCTTCCTTTCTGAGCTCTGCCGTGCGCCAAACAGTGGTTTATGACCACATATGAGGTATCGGTGTACTCAGGAGAAATTGCCCAACAAATTTTAGGATGCGTTTTATCCTGTTGCCTATGTGAAAATTAAAACATTGAGGCTAAAAGAACATTTTTGTTGGAAAAATTAAAATGTCCATTTTTTGTTTCCACTTTGCTTTAGTTGCTGTGAAGCACCTGAAGGGTTAATGATTTTCTTGAATGTAGTTTTGAGTAGCTTGAGGAGTGCAGTTTTTGGAATGGTGTCACTTTTGCGTGTTTTCTGTCATGTAGCCCCTCAAAGGGACTTCAAATGTGATGTGGTCACTAAAAAAAATGGTTTTGTAAATTTTGCTGGAAAAATGAAAAATTGCTGATGAACTTTGAACCCTTATAGCTTCCTAACCAAAAAATTTTTTTTTCCAAAATTGTGCTGATGTAAAGAAGACATGTGGGAAATGTTATTTATTAACTATTTTGTGTCAAATAACTCTCCGGTTGAACAGAATAAAAATTACAAATGTGAAAATTGTCAAATTTTCTACATTTTTGCCAATTTTTTTATATTTTCACAAATAAACACAAAAATTATCGACCTAAATTTACCACTAACATGAAGCCCAATATGTCACGAAAAAACAATCGCTAGGATCTGTTGAAGTGTTCCAGAGCTATTACCTCATAAAGGGACACTGGTCAGAATTACAAAAAACGGTCTGGTCATTAAGGTGGAAATTGGCTCCGTCACTAAGGGGTTAAACATAGGGACGCAGTACGCATGCGTTTGGTTGCATTCGCAAATGCTGCATCCCAAACGCAAGCGTGAAACCGGCTTAAGAGAACTCCTTCAGCTGCAGATTCTAAGTGAACCACACCCGCCATAAACTGATGGCAATAATGTGGGTTAACACACCAATCATTGTATCCAATCTCTGAACCAATCTCTGGTTGCAGTGAAATCATGGACGATTGCTCCATGTTGTACACAGCCACAAATGGAATATGTGTCCATGATTTCACTGCAACCAAGATTGTTCAGAATTGGATACAATGATTGGTGTGTGTAAACCCACATAACACTTCGGTATCAGAAAGGATCGTTTATATTTGAATTTTAATTGTAATTTTAATCCATACACAATTTACACAATTTAAAAACTTTTTTTCTTTTTAATATAATATTGTAATTTGATTTTAAACTAAAATCATTCCAAAAAAGGGTTAATGATACACAATGTATCCGCCTTTCCTTAAAGCCATCATTAGGGGTTATGTTAGTGCAACGGGCGGAAGGACCGGGGGTACTCAGTAGCCGGGTCGGTCGACTGTCTTGGGGAGGTCACGGTGGCTGTGGCCCAGCTATACGTGGCCCTGGCCGTGCAGTGAATGGGGTTATTTACAGGGGAATTAGAAGTCTATTTCGTGAAGCCACCTATGGTATTTGGCCAGGGAGGGCCGATGCTGCCGGCTGAGGCCTCTGGGGTGGATAGTGTGACAACCGGGATGGTATCGCTCCCCTCAGGTGGAGCGGAGCCCCAGTGACAGGGTAGTAGTCTATGGGAATGGTGATGGTCAAGGTGCAGCAGGTGGCAGTGAGGGTGTGCAGAATAACAGGAGGACACCGGGGTTGCATTTCTCAAGCGTTTGCTCACCGTTCCGTTCAGCAGTCCAGCCCAGCAGCGGGGCCACATACTACCCCATTAAACACAGCACGTCCTCGGGCTGGAAAGTCAATACAAGGTGTTAAACAAGTGATATAAAAAAATAGATTTTGCATGTTCTCTATGCTTACACATCTTCCATGTTATAGGAGGTATTTCTCTTCAGCTCCACAACATTTGTTGTTATAAAAATACAAAAAATGTAAAAGTCCAAACATTCAACACAGTCTCTTGCAAAGGCACCAAAACGGAGTGTCCCCTTGCTGGGGTAAAGTGTGTTCGGTGGGAACTGCCACAACCCACCTTCGCTTCATCCCTGGGCGTGGCTACAGGGCTCTAATGTATGCCCTTATTTCGCTCTTCAACCATGATGACAGTTTATATTTAAGGCCTGGGTGTCTTAGTGCACATTTGTCTGGGTAAAGTGCAATGAAGTTCAACAATGCACCTTATGTTGGCCTGAAAACAAACAAGAGGCACGTTAAGAAGTGCAACTATTTACAAGTGGAGTCCTGATTATGTCATTGTCCATAATCAAATTGTCCATCATAATAAACGACTGTACACAAGGCCTGGCTGGCTAACTCAAATATGATCAGTATATTCTACTGTTTACCGTTCTAGTACCTATCCAGGTAACATACTATCTACGACATGTTAGCTATACACACAATTATTAACTTTGATAAACCAATCCAGGTAATACTATTTACATATATGCTGTACTCAATCCTTAATCCTTGTGTTTCCAGGGCAACACATTTGCCAACTGGCAACCTCCTCTGCAGGGGCGTAACTACAATAGGTGCAGGGGTTGCGATCGCACCCGGGCCCTGCAGCCTAGGGGGGGCCCAAAAGTCCCTTTGGCCCATAGAAAAAGACTAATATTATTAAAGATTTGCAATAATTGGGGGCCCCGTTGGAGCTTTCGCATCGGGGCCCCTGGGCCTGAAGTTACGCCACTGCTCCTCTGCCAGGGAGTACTTGTAATCCACCTCCATAGTTACTGGACCAAAGTACAGGGTGGGCCATTTATATGGATACACCTGAATAAAATGGGAATGGTTGGTGGTATCAACTCCTGTTTGTGGCACATTAATATATGGGAGGGGGAAAACCTTTCCAGATGGGTGGTGACCATGGAGGCCATTTTGAAGTTGGCCATTTTGGATCCAACTTTATTTTTTTTCAATGGGAAAAGAGTCAGGTGACACGTCAAACTTTATTTAGGTGTATCCATATAAATGGCCCACCCTGTATACCGGTCGGCCAGGTCTAGCAGTAGGTGGCGACATGACCAAGGCTGATGTTGGTACTGCAGCTGGAGCTGAAGCTGCAGATGGTGCTGTGGATTCAGGGACCGCAGAGTTTGGGGACAGCAGCGCTCACAAATAGTGAAGGGTTGTCCAGACCTCGACCGAAGCCCCGACCAGTCTGAGCGCTAGGTCAAGCATTGGCCACTCTTGCTCACCAGCTGTCTCGGTTCCCCATGCGCTACAACTCGGCTCCTCCATCTCTGTTCTCAAGAGCTTCGGATCCATGGATGGCAATGGTTCCAGGTGACATCCTCAAGCCACCAAGGGAGTCCGTCTCCTCAACCCCAGGTGCCGAAGTTTCTTTCCTGCTGCTCGCCATGGTGCTCAAGCAGCTCCGCAAAGCTCTCTCTGCAGCGCTTCCTCTTTCTCCACTCCTTTGTGTTTCCTGCTCTCTGCATTGTTGGCCACACCAGGGGGCGGAGTGGTTTGGTTTATTGGCAAGTCTCTTGTAGTTATAGTCTCTGTGGTGGGCAGGCACATATTTTGGCACTTTTGGCTGGCCAGTCCTACGATGGGAGGCTGTGTCACTCCCCTTGGCCAGCACATGGCATCAGTATATGGCCGTCGCCATTACTCAAGTCTCTTATAACACAGTCTTTAACACAGTCTTTAGGCATATGGGACACAATTTTTAGCGGGGGTCCAGATACTGTTTGTGATGCCAGGTTGACATGTCTGCCTAGGCCGTGGGGTACTCGTAACCGGCTCAGACAGTTCTTTGGGGAGGTCTTGGGGCCGTGACCCCACTCCATGGCCCTGGTGATATTGTGGAGCCCACTGGGACGGGGTACTCGGTGCCGGACCGGTGTATTGCTGGGGGATGTCACGGCGGTCCTGGTCCGGACCGTGTCCCGGGCCCGCACAATAAAATGGGGGTTATTTACAGGGGATTTGTCACTCGTGACGCCACCCACTATATGCGGCCAGTAATGGGGCCACCGCTGCTGCAGAACCTCCGGGGATGATGGGATAGCAGCTTGGATAGAATAGTTCCTGTGGGCAGAACTGGGTTCCCCGGGGCAGTGGTAGTAGTAGTTAAAGTCTGTGAGGATAGTTATTGATGCTGCAGGAGAGTAGGGGTAGCAGTAGAGATGATGAGAGTAGAGGTAATCGCAGTATATGAGGGCAAGTGGGGCTTCAGTATAAGGATCACACACACTCACGGTTTCTGTTGTTTTCCAAGTCTTTACTTGCAGATGGTATAACACAGTATTGTCCATGGAGTCTGTACCGGGTTGCTCTCACCCTGGCCGGGTCCTTGGCTTCCTACTTAAGTGCTGTGTGTGGCCCTGCTGCTGCTTGTAGCTGTACTGCTGGCCCTGTCTCTGCTCACGGGTACCAATCTGCTGGGCAACTTGAGTCCTCTGTGTCACTGACCCCTCCGTGTTGCTTTGCTATGGTACAGTGAAGATGGTGGACCTTCACTATGCCGGTGTTTACTGTCCTGTCTGTCTCAGGCACAGCCTCGGATCCGGTATCCGTCTTAAGCGCCTCCCCGGGGTCAAGTTTGGGGTAGCTCTTTATCCCGGGGATGTTCCTCTGTTACTCTGTCTCCTTTCCTCAGACCTCTCAGGACCTCCACTTCTACTTGACTCTGCTCCTGCTCCAGACTCAAACTAAACTAACTGACTAACTGTCACTCCTGCTCTGTGGTAAACAACTTAGCTCCTCCCACTAGTGCAGGTGCCACCTAAACTCCTCCCACTTTCTAGTGTAGTGTTGTGTGGGGAGTAAACCTGTGTTGATGTTTCTGTGGCACATTAACCCTTGGGGTGCCACATTCCCCCTTAGTTAAAGACAGTACTCCGGGACTATGGAACAATAAAGAACAAACAATACAATTTATGTTTACAAAGACTTAAAAGTAAAAATCACAAAAATCACTAAACTTCAAAAACAGTCCAAAAATTCAAAAAGCAGTCCTTCCGGGGGTTTAGTCTTTTGCCTCCGGGCTGATGAATATATAAAAGAAAGTTTATACCACAACCAGTCCGTGGTAGTATGGTCCATAAAAATAAAATAAAAGGAAAAAGTTTGAAGAATATGCAAGAAGCTCATACAGGATAGTCTCTGTAGGTACTGGGCTTTTTTAACATTGCATTAACTATGTACATTTGTTTACCGGGTTCAATTTATATTTACACAAACATATTTATATTTTACAGTTAACTTGACCTTTTAATCCCTGTACCTAGCTGGTAACTGACCTCTGGTACTACGCTCTGATCTGCGTAAAATGGGTATACTACTTGCATGTAGCCTATTGGTGCTGGTAGGCATGTACCTATTTGCAGTGTTTGGTACTATGTTAGATCAAGATCTGACTGTAGGACTGGCAAGCTCACTAGGACCAGGAATTTGTTCTTCCTCTACAGGTTCTACTTCCAGTTCTTCAGGTCTTGGGACTTCTTCAGGTAACACGGGTTCTGGTAACACAGGTTCTGGTGTTGGTTCCACCATTGAAGGGAATGCAATCATTGGTACGACAACTGCACCATGGTAATTTGGCCATGTTTTAGGGAAATCTCCTAGTACCGTGTGGAATACTTCTTTTTTTTCTTTAATAGGTTGGACCTGTACGGGTTCTGTTACTTCAGGTATCTTCAGTGTTTCAGGACACAATTTTAGTTGATCACGAGATACGACTTGTGACGTTTTTCCTTCATCTTTGCTTATCAAACAGGTTTTGACATTGTCTAGGTTAGATGGTAAGACTGTATGGGACGGTTTCCCACTGATTATCCAGTTTGTCAGTGCGTCTCTTTCTCTTGAGAACTTGATCACCTTCTTGTAATTGCATTGCTTGAGCATGTTTGTTAAAAGTTTTCTCTTGTCTTGCTCTTGCTTGCTGAAGATTTCTCTCTACATATTCTTGAACTTGTTGATACTGTTTCTGACGTTGGGTATCCCAATCTGATTCTTCTTCTATTTCTGTATCTGGTTTTACGATTCCCATTTCTAGATCAAATGGTAGCTTACCGGGTCTTGCACGCATAAGGTAGGCTGGAGTGCAGTTTGTAGAACTCACGGGTACATGGTTGTATAAGTCTACCAAGTCAGGTAATTTATCTGGTCATTTGTTTCTTTCTGATTCTGGTATGGTCTTTAACAGTTCAATTACAATATGATTCATTTTCTCGCATAAACCATTTGTTTGGGGATGATACGTTGTTGTGCGAATCTTCTTACAACCGTACATATTGCAGAACTCCTTGAATAATTCTGATTCAAAAGCTGGACCTTGGTTTGCAAGGACTTGTTCTGGGTAACCATGTGGTCTACAGAAATGCGTCTGGAATGCTTTTGCTGCCGTCTTTGCTGTCAGATCTTTAACAGGTACCACCACTAAGAAGCGTGAGTAATGGTCCACGATGGTTAAGGCATAGATATAGCCTGACCGGCTTGGTGACAACTTGACGTGGTCTAATGCGACTAGCTCGAGTGGCTGCTTGGTTACTATTGGTTGAAGCGGAGCTTTCTGTGGATCTTTCCTTCTGAGGTTGCATGCGGCACATCTTCTGCACCATAGTTCAATGGATTTTCTCATGTCAACCCAATAAAATCTTTCTCTCAGGATCGCTTCTAACTTCTTCCATCCAAAATGACCTGCACCGTCATGATAAGCTTCTAAGACCATTTGAGTGGCTCTCTTGGGCACGATTATCTGCCAGACTAGTTCATGCGTTTTAGGATTGGTATGCGTTCTGCAGAGCTTCCCTTGATGCAGGAACAACTTGCCTCTATCTTTCCATAGCTGTATAGCTTCAGCTGGGGCGTTCTGATCAGGGTGTGCGCGTTGTTGCGTAAGCAGTTCTTTCACTAGCTTCACAACTGGATCATTATCTTGGGCTTCGGCCCATCCGTAGTGTCTTAACGGGTTAAGATTTATTTCCTGCTTTCTTTGGTAGGCGCCGGGTTGATAATCTTGTACCTTTGAACGATGAAAGGCCGGTAGTTCAATCTCTTCCAACTCTTCCGGTTCCTCTTCCACGTCTTTCAGGTGCGGCATCCGTGACAAGGCATCTGCATTCCCGTTCTTGCGATCTGCTCTGTATTTGATGACAAAGTTGTAATTAGATAGCCGGGCTATCCATCGCTGCTCCAGAGCTCCTAGTTTCGCTGTATCCAGGTGAGTCAACGGGTTGTTATCCGTGTAGATGGTGAATTCTGCACCTGCCAAGTAATGTTTAAAACGTTCAGTCACAGCCCAAACTACTGACAGTAGCTCTAACTTGAAGGAGCTGTAGTTCTCGGGATTTCTTTCTGTAGGCCGAAGCTTCCTACTTGCAAAGGCAATAACTCTTTCTTTGCCTCCTTGCATCTGTGATAATACTGATCCCAGTCCAATGTTGCTGGCATCCGTGTATAGAATGAAGGGTTGATGGTAAGGGTATGCCAGGATCTCTTCTCCCGTCAGTGCACTTTTCAGCTTATTGAAGGAATCTTCTCTTTCCTCATCCCACCGTGTCAGGAAATTACAGGATGAAGTCTTCTTTGATCGTCCTACTAGAATGTCTTGTAGAGGAGCTGCTAGCTTCGTGAATCCTCTGATAAATCTTCTATAATAGCCTACCAGGCCCAGGAATTGCCTCACTTCTTTCACGTTTGTAGGTCTTGGCCAATCCCTTATCACTGTGACTTTATCAGGATCCGGTGCTACTCCCTCTGAACTCACGACGTGCCCCAGGTACTGTACCTTTGGTTTGAGAAGGTGACACTTGGATGGCTTGATCTTCATGCCATATTTCGATAGGGCTTCGAACACTTCTGCCAGATCTTGTAGATGTTGCTCATACGTATTGGAATAGACTATGACGTCATCTAAGTACAGGAGGACAGTTTCAAAGTTCTTGTGTCCTAAGCAGCTCTCCATCAGACGTTGGAAGGTCCCGGGTGCGTTGCAGAGTCCGAACGGCATACAATTAAACTCACAAAGGCCTATCGGCGTAGTAAACGCTGTGTTCTCCTTGTCAGCCTCGGCCACAGGAACCTGCCAGTACCCACTAGTCAGATCAAGGGTGGAAAAGTAGTTAGCAGATTTTAATGCAGCTAATGACTCCTCAATCCTAGGTAATGGGTATGCGTCCTTATGTGTGATGCGATTAATTTGCTGATAATCTACGCACATTCTCATGGTCCCATCCTTCTTTTTAACTAACACTAGAGGTGCTGCCCAGGGGCTACAACAGTCTCTTATTACCCCTGCAGATTTAATTTCTCTGAGAATGTCTTTGGTGGTTTGGTAGTGAGCTGGTGGTAAAGGTCTATACCTCTCTTTTATAGGCTGATGGTTACCTGTGGGTATAGTGTGCTCTACCCCTTTAATCTGCCCAAAGTCTAATGGGTGTTTACTGAATATTTGTTCATATTCCTTCACTACCCGGTATACTCCATGCTTGTGACGGGGAGGTGTAGAACTGGTACCTACTTGCAACTTTTGGCACCAATCCTCCAGCTTCTCCTCTGAGCCATTGTCATCCGCCTGACATGATGGGTTCAAGGGCTCGGCGGCTGTGATGTTATTGTTATCAACCGTGTACAACTTAGCCATGGTAGCATACTTTGGTAATGTGACCTCATCTTCTCCGCAGTTTAATAGGCGTAATGCCACTCTTCCCCTGTGTACGTCAACTACTCCTCTCGCTGTGAGTATGGTCGGTCTACTGTCTGAGTACACGGGTTCTACCAGGGCTTGATAGTCTTGCCCCTTAATGCCTATTGCGGCTCTACATCAGACCAACATTTCAGTTTTGGGAGGAATTACAATGGGTATTGGATCACTTACTCGTACACTGCCGATCTCACCTCCGGAGATTTCTACCTGTTGCTTCAACATCAGAGCTTTGATCTCTTTGTGCAGAAGTCTCTGTTGTCCAGTTCCGGCAGTCTCGGCGATTTGCTGCAAAACACTTAACACTTCGGAAAAACATTTCTCAATTACATTCATTCCTATCAGCATCACGGGTTCACGTTCTCGCCAGTTAACATCGATGATTATAACACCCTGGTTCTGCAATTCTACCTTCCCAACCTGAATATTCATCTCTCTAAATCCAACCTTTGGTATTACCTGTCCATTACTAGCCCATACCTCAAAGTTAAAGTCATCTGGCGCATTAGTAATATCTGAATCAGCCCAGTACCTTTTATAAAGAACATGTGGGATGGATGTTATTTGGGACCCGGTATCCAGCAAGGCACTAAAGGGAATGCCATTAAACACAATAGGGATCACTGGTTTTCCTCCCACGAATCTGTCATACCAGGCTGAGGGGCCTTGAGTGTTCATTCCTGGGGAGCGGCCCGCCTGCCCAGGGCATCGTCGTTTAAAGGACACTCACGAGCAAGATGGCCTGGTTTCTGGCAACGACGGCAAATGGGCTGTCCATCTGGTTGGTAGCGATCGCTGGGTCGTCCTCTTGCTGCTGGGTATCTTCTGGGCCTCGTCCACTGGACATCCTCTCTGATGGTCGCCGACTTGGTCTTGGGTGCAGACTTTGACTCTCGCAGTTCCTTGATGACCTTGGCCATAGAGATCACGGTGTCTGTCAGGGCATCTAGCTTTTGATTGATTGCGGCATTAGAAATTAGTTCTCCAGTCTCAGCAGCAGTTGCTGACATGGCAGATGTCGCTGGCGCTGCCGGCTGCTGAGGTGCTGCTGCAGTGTCAAGGACAGTTGGTAGCTCCCGTGGCTCTTCCAGCTGCTGCAAACGGATAGCTCTATCTTTCAGCTCAGTAAATGTCATGTCAGGGTTCTGCAGCAGTATCATGCTTAACTGTCCTCAATGGGAAGGGGAATAGAGGCCCTCTATGAATTGGTCAAATAACATTTTATCAGCTCCCGGGGCTAAAGCAGGTTCTGCCAGCTTAAGGGCTCTGAGTGCTTCCTGCAGGTTCAAGGCAAAGTCTCTGGCACTCTGTTTAGGTTTCTGGTGGCATGCAAAGAACCTCATCTTAGCCCGGGTATCAGCAGCAGGTTCAAACGTTGCTTTCAGTCTGGCTGCTAGATGCTCTACAGTGTCCTTATCTGTGTCCAGCCAGGACGCAACCTCACACCGTGCATTGCCCGTTAACTGTCCCATTATCATTTCTGCACGCTGGGCTTCAGTGAGGGGGTACATCACATAATATTCCTTTATCTTTATCATAAAGTCAGTTAGCGTATTAGGCTCACCGGAGTACTGGGGCAGCCACATTGCCCCTGGAGTATACGGCATCAGGAATGGCATTATGGATGCTGTTCCTTGCGCCACTGCACCGCCGGGTACTATCGCTGGGTCCGGCGCTGCAGCTCCACCGGCTGCTCCGTCGCCGCCTTGTGCATTGGGCTGTGACATCTTGGGCCCCCTTAGTTAATATCCGCCCTCCGTCTTCAGCTTCCGTCCGGATGTCTAACTAAGGTTCCGCTGTGCACCAGGGATTCTCTTCCCTTCTGGATGACGTCAGAGCGGTGAGCGGTTTTTCTTCCCGCGCGTCGCGCGCTCTGCAATGGCGGATTCTGAAATTTACAGTATCTGTGGCGCAGTTACAATTCAGCTTGCCGCGCGCCCAGCAATGGCGGCAGATTTAAAACAGTCATTAATCACGGCACACAATGCCCGGTATCGGGCACGGTAGATCCTGTTCGTGACGCCAGGTTATGGAGCCCACTGGGACGGGGTACTCGGTGCCGGACCGGTGTACTGCTGGGGGATGTCACGGCGGTCCTGG
The DNA here is from genome assembly GCA_033576535.1 of Allobates femoralis. Classification (NCBI taxonomy): domain Eukaryota; kingdom Metazoa; phylum Chordata; class Amphibia; order Anura; family Aromobatidae; genus Allobates; species Allobates femoralis. The sequence goes on from JARQOC010000001.1 coordinate 216,123,880, forward strand.
TCCGGACCGTGTCCCGGGCCCGCACAATAAAATGGGGGTTATTTACAGGGGATTTGTCACTCGTGACGTCACCCACTATTTGCGGCCAGTAATGGGGCCGCCGCTGCTGCAGAACCTCCGGGGATGATGGGATAGCAGCTTGGATAGAATAGTTCCTGTGGGCAGAACTGGGTTCCCCGGGGCAGTGGTAGTAGTAGTTAAAGTCTGTGAGGATAGTTATTGATGCTGCAGGAGAGTAGGGGTAGCAGTAGAGATGATGAGAGTAGAGGTAATCGCAGTATATGAGGGCAAGTGGGGCTTCAGTATAAGGATCACACACACTCACGGTTTCTGTTGTTTTCCAAGTCTTTACTTGCAGATGGTATAACACAGTATTGTCCACGGATTCTGTACTGGGTTGCTCTCACCCTGACCGAGTCCTTGGCTTCCTACTTAAGCGCTGTGTGTGGCCCTGCTGCTGCTTGTAGCTGTACTGCTGTCCCTGTCTCTGCTCACGGGTACCAATCTGCTGGGCAACTTGAGTCCTCTGTGTCACTGACTCCTCCGTGTTGCTTTGCTATGGTACAGTGAAGATGGTGGACCTTCACTATGCCGGTGTTTACTGTCCTGTCTGTCTCAGGCACAGCCTCGGATCCGGTATCCGTCATAAGCGCCTCCCCGGGGTCAAGTTTGGGGTAACTCTTTATCCCGGGGATGTTCCTCTGTTACTCTGTTTCCTTTCCTCAGACCTCTCAGGACCTCCACTTCTACTTGACTCTGCTCCTGCTCCAGACTCAAACTAAACTAACTGACTAACTGTCACTCCTGCTCTGTGGTAAACAACTTAGCTCCTCCCACTAGTGCAGGTGCCACCTAAACTCCTCCCACTTTCTAGTGTAGTGTTGTGTGGGGAGTAAACTTGTGTTGATGTTTCTGTGGCACATTAACCCTTGGGGTGCCACAATATCATAAAATGGGGGAATATTTATTTGGAATTGAGTCGTGACGCCACCCGTGGTATTCGGCAAGGGATGGCCGACGCTGCGGTTCAGGATCACTAGGGCTGTTGGTGGCGCAGCAGAGATGGTACCGCTCCCCACGGGTGGAGCTGCGCCCTAGAGTGACTGGTACAGTTTATGAAGGGGGTAGTGAACGTTGGGGTGCAGGACTGAGGGTGCTGCTTAAAGCTATGCTGTGGGCCCTCTTCCTGCGTGCTGGTTTCTAACCCGTACGGCAGGCAGCTTGAGCCTTTTACAGGTGTTTCTTCCCTGTTGGGACCTCCGGGCTGTAGTTTGCTGCTGTGCCGCCAGGCATTTGGGGTGGCCAGGAGACTTGCAATCTCCTGCACTCCGAATTTAGCTGTCTGTACAACCACGGACTCCAGTGTCCTGTTTCTAGCGATCTGCACTGGGGTGAGCTCAGTCACAGCTCCACTCCCCGGCTCTCCTCGATTTCTCTCCTCTTCCCTCTCACTCACTCTCCACTGCCCTGGGACGAGCCTCTCGGTGGTTCTAGTCCTCAAGACGTCTGTCTCGTTCCCTCTCTCACTTCCTTCTCCTGACATTCTCACTAACCCCTCCTCCATGCCAGAACTAGGGCAGCTCCCCTGAAGTTGGGTTCTAGAGCTCCCCCTTGCTTCCAGGCATGACATCACCCCCTGTGAGAAAGGCAATGCCACTGTGGCAACAAGACCACTGCGCACATTACCGCTGGGCTTTGATCAATTTGTGATTATTCTGTGACAAATAACCACGGGAGTTATACACGGTACTCACCTTAGGCTTACTAGCTGCAGCAAATCTAGTAAATGGTCTGTGGAAACACCATCTACCATTAACAAGATCATCCCAATAGCTAGCTCCAGTGTTAAATCCATTAAAAACATATATATGGTCTTAACCATGGATACGTAATCTACTGCAATGCCTCCCATATGATGAATAGATAGATTAAGATATGGTAGCAAAACTATACTATTGGTAATTGGAGTTTTTACCTAATTTGGAAATGGGAAGACTCCTCTAAATGGTATCACACAGAGATGTTTATGGCACAGGGGTATTCCCATCGCCAATATTTTCTCACTTTATGTTAGGGGTAGGAAACTCCAGTCCTCTAGGACCACAAACAGTGCTTGTTTTCGTGATTTCCATAGCATTGGATAGGGGGAAATGTAATCATCTGCACAGGTGATGATACCAACCCCTGTGCAATGCTATAGAAATCATCAAAATCTACACTATTTTGGTCCCTTGAAGACTGTGGTTCTCCACCCCTGCATTATGTAGTACTGTAATAATAAAACAATTGTTGCAAATATCTGTAATAGAAATGTAGTATAATTGTCCTGATATACCAATCTAATGTGTAGAGCATCGCTGGACCTTGGGTATCCATGTTTATGGCCACATATGTGGGGAAAGTAGTTGGTCGTAACCATGGATACTTATGGTCCTTCAATGCTATATACACGCAATATCAGGAGAACTATACTCAGGGCCGGCGTCAGCACCCGGCGTACCCGGGCAAGTGCCGGGGCCCAGGCATAACAGAGGGGCCCACCGCCGCCGCCCGCCCACATCGCGCCGCCGGTGTGGTTATTTTTTCTTACCGGCGTGGACTTTCATTCATTCAAAAGCCGGCCGCCAGCTTCCCCTCCGCCCCCGAATCGCGTCACATCCGGCTGGGTCGTCACGTCCGCTGATAATGCGTTCCACACTGTGGAAAGCATAGAAGAGGCACCTCCGCTCCGCGCCTTCACTTCCTCTTCCTGTGGAACGCATAGAGGAGGAAGAGCCAGACTGCAGGTGAGTATGGCTGGGGTCCAGGGGGGATCCAGGCCCAGTAGTCAGCACCCGGGGCCCTGGTCTGGCGGGTAGGCCCCCTGTGAACCACTTGCCTTGTAGGGGCCCCTGAGCGCTGCCCCTCTTTTCCTCCCACACACCCTCTCTCCCTCATAACCTGAGCGGCAGATCTGCTGATTGCAGCATCTGTCTGTAGTGAGCAGCAGCAGATCTGCCAGCTGCCGCTCAGGTTATCAGGGAGAGAGGGGGCGTGGAGAAACTGCATTCAGGGGACCCCTGCAAGGGGAAAACTACACAGGGGCCCCCAGGGGCAAATTACACAGCAGCCCCCTGTCACGGGCAGATTACAGAGGAGCACCCTGCCAGGAGCAAATAACACAGTGCCCAGGGGCCCCTTGCATGCAGTGGGTAGACAGACATAGGGGGAGAGCTGGGGCATTTAGAGGCTGTGCAGGGTTATATATAATTTGAAGGCTGAGCTGGGCTCTATGGAGGCTGTGCTGGGCTCTATGGAGGCTGTGCTGGTCTCTGTGGAGGCTGTGCTGGGCTCTGTGGAGGCTGTGCTGGGCTCTAAAGTATGGAGGCTGTGCTGGGCTATATATAATTTGGAGGCTGGGCTGTATGTATTATTTGGAAGTTTTGCTGGGTTGTATATATTATCTGGAGCCTTCTGCTAAGCTGTGTATAGTTGGAGGCTGTGCTGAGCTGGCACAGCCTCTAGATAATATATATAGCCCAGCAGTAGCCTCCAAATATATACAGCCCTGCACAGCCTCAATATTGTATATACAGCCCACCCAGGAGCCTTTATATTATATGCACAGCCCACAGCTTCTATATTAGATTCATGAATCGAGGTATGTTTTTAAGGGGCCCACTGAACTGTTTCGCCCGGGGCCCACAAAAACCTGGAGCCGGCCCTGACTATACTACATCTCTAATTATACAACATAACATTTATATGCAATCAACTTTTAAAATTAATAGCAAAGAGTGAATAGAAAGTGATATAACAGGCCCAGAGCTTTATTAAGGAACACAGTCAAAAGGTATGGTAAAGGCTATGGCAATTATACTTAGTACATGAAGGTTACATAGGCATTACACCAAAAACATTACACCATTTCATCCTGCAATGGTACTCATGCCTCATCGGAAACAAAATGGTCTGCAAACTTGTCCCTCATTAAGGCAACGGCTGTGGTTAATCTAGGGTTCAGACACATGGGTTTTTAAATCGGATGAGTGCAATGCAAGACAATTTCACATTACAATGTTAATAAATAAGAACTGGAAGTGTAAGGATGAAAGTGTTTCTCCTGCAGCAAGGAATCTGTGTGACAAAATAAAATATTATTAGACATTCCTAATAGTCCTAGCATTTATATATCACATTGTCCTTACATTAGTGTTAACATTAGACGCTCCTCAGCAGAACTAGCTCTGCGGAAATGCAGGTCCTGTTCGGTAATTATTCTTCGGATGTGTTCAACCTGGTCATCAAAACTTTCCACAGTCATCCGCAGATAGTCCATAAACTTCTCAGGGTATTTCTGTAGCTCCAGATATAAGGTAGAGAATACACCGCGTGTCATTCTCTGTGAAATAATTGGGTGCAACCAAAATCACAAGCTGAACAACTTGAAAAAGGCATTTGCCGAAACGTGTGGTTTTAGGAGGGGTAAGGGGTTAATTCTTGCCCATATGTATAACTTTTTTGGATTCATTAAATATTGAAGAGTTTTTTGGAAAAAAAAAAGTCTACTCAACGCTCGCTGAAAACATTTTTTAATCCTATGAACCATGCAATATTAAAAGCAAATTTCACTCGAAAGTTGAATTGCTGCGCTGAGAGAGATATTTTGCAGCTTGATTCAAGGAAAAATGAGGTCTGGAGCCACTAGAACACTGTCTATATATAGCATGTGGACGGGCAATAAAATAACAAATGCAAACGCAGGTAACCGGTCAGGTTTCCTTCTGGATCCAACAGTCCCGCAAAAAACAGGAAGGGTTGCATACATTATTTAAAATAAACTGGAAGGGTCCTTTACACGCCGCTACAACATGGTAGAAACAACCGGGTGCTTCACGTGCACGAGCACGCACGAACGGTTACAAACGGTACCCGATACCGCCTTTACACGCCGCTATAAGGTGCACTACAGAAGGTTGAATCTATCTCTGAATGCACCGCCGGGTGCCTAAAGTTACCTTCTGTAGAGCACCTTACCTCATTTACACGCCGTAACAGAAGGTAATATGGGAGGACCTGGTGCAGCAGGGACAACACATAGGCGTGCCAGAATTGTGGATTACGAGACGCTCGTATGGTGATTGGACAAAGCAATAACATCATGATTGGCCAGCCAGCGCAGGAGGCTGACTAATACATGATGCTATTGCAATTGTGTAGTGTGACTGGTCAGCTCCTTAAATATGCCGCCCTATGCAGTGACAACCAATCGTAACGCAGGAGCTTCCACCAATGAACGCTGAAGGGGGGTGGATTCCCGGAGGCTGTGTCACACCCCGGGGAGTTATCTAGGTGACAAATAAACCTTACCCTACCGTATTTACACTCCGTTACCATCGGGTTGAAATCAACCTGTTTTAGAGCTCGGCTCTGAAACAGGTGCCGCAAGTGACGGGTGGAAACAACCGCCTTTACACGCCGCTACCTCGGGTTGATTTGGCGGTGCAAGATACATTTCTCTCATCTACCCGGTTGTTTCCACCATGTTGTAGCGGCGTGTAAAGGTACCCGAAATGATTAAAAAAATCTGGTTTTCAGAAAAAAACTTGATTTAAAAACAAAACACAAAAAACACTGATGTGAAAGTAGTCTAATTTTCACTTCAATCATCTGGGTGTTTGGGGTATATGCCCAGCTCCAGAATGATTGATTGAAACAGCAGCAATTGGAGGGTGTACTAAGTTTTAATGAATACATTCAGTGAATGCTCCTCTATAAAGGGCTTTTCCCACAAGTAAAGTTGTTTTTACTTAATAGATCTTGGAATAATAAATTCCACAACTGAATATGTTTAAAAAAAGATGTTCTTGTTCTGGGATCTAATATATGTGTCTCTGCTATTTACTGTGTAATGACTGTGTTTGACAGTACAGGGACATGGTCTGATCATATCACATATCCTGTGCTGAGATAATCTTACAAATGTGTCCCTGCTATTTACTGGGTAATGACCGTGTTTGACCATACAGGGACATGGTCTGATCATACCACGTATCCTGTGCTGTGATAATCTTTTATATGTGTCCCTGCTATGTACTGTGTAATGGATATGTTTGACAGTACAGGGACATGGTCTGATCATATCACATATCCTGTGCTGAGATAATCTTACAAATGTGTCCCTGCTATTTACTGTGTAATGGCTGTGTCTGACCATACAGGGACATAATCTGATCATACCACATCTCCTGTGCTGAGATAATCTTATATATGTGTCCCTGCTATGTACTGTGTAAAGGCTGTGTCTGACTATACAGGGACATGATCTGATCATACCACATCTCCTGTACTGAGATAATATTATAAATGTGTCCCTGCTATGTACTGTGTAATGGCCGTGTCTGACTGTACAGGGACATGCTCTGATCATACCACATCTCCTGTGCTGAGATAATCTTATATATGTGTCCCTGCTATGTACTGTGTAATGACTGTGTCTGACCGTACAGGGCCATGATCTGATCATACCACACCTGCTGGGCTAGAGAGGAAGTAAAAACGTATACAAACATTACAGCATGGAATTACAAGTATTGTATATACTCAAGTATAAGAAGAGCTTTTCACATACTTTTTGTGCCGAAAAAGGCCCCCTTCGGCTCATACTCGGAGTCAGTTAGAATTTGCTGTAGTGGGGACAGTGACCGGGGGTCTGGATCAGGCTGGAGAGGCAGCCGGTGGTCACGTGGGGGGCATGTACTGGGATGAAAGGGCTATACCAGGATGACGGGGCTATATACTAGGATGGGGACAGATATACCATGATAGGAGGGTTATGTACCAGGCTGGGCAATGATAAGCCAGGATGCAGTGCTGCTGCATTTCCCACCCTAGGCTTATACTTGAGTCTATAAGTTTTCCCCAGTTTTTATGGTTAAATTAGGACCCTCGACCTACATTCGGGTTACTCAAGTTTATACAGTAATTCTTTCTTTGTGGTAAAACATTTTTTAAAACAGAAGGGAGATGTTTTACCTCACGAAAAGAATAATCTATGATCCCATGGTTTCTTGTCTGTTACTTTATTACTTCCTTCCCTGGCCACAACATGTGGTATGATCAGACCCTGGTCCTGTACAGTCAGACATGGCCATTAGGTTATGTGCCGACAGGCATTTGTGCTCTGTATAGGAGATCCATTTTGGCTGCATTTTCTGCAGCCAAAACTGATCTTTTTTTTTTTTTTTTTTTGGCAAAAAAGCATCACAAATGCATCTGTTTTTGTTGCTTTTTGCTCCTTTTTTTAGAGAGCACTTTCGCTTTTATAAAGCAAAACCACAGTGCTCTTCCATAGGGGGACACACACAAACAGTGACACACTCTGTATTACCTTCTCCAAGGTCCGCGCTGTCCAGAGATGTGTTACTTCTGGGCAACGGCAGGAGCTGCAGGAACTCAAGAAAGAGAGCGACACAAGCCCACCTTATTGCAAAAACTTTATTGATATTAAGTGGGGATAAGTAGAGTACCAAGCTTAAAACCAAATGTCAGGGAAGCCGGGGAATGTGGGTGGATCAATAAAATACATATATTTCATATTACAAAGCCATTGGGTTATAGTATATTACCTTGACATCATAAATTGTTCTAATAACTGTAATGTTGCAACAGTCAGAGTACAAACAAATTATGGGGTCCTAGGTAATTTGGCAATTCATGAAAGGTGACATATATCATTCTTATGAGGCACACTATATTAACTAATGCCTGTATAGCTATACAAGATTATCCACAGATCTAGCCTGTATAATGACAGGACAGTACCTTTCAATGTAGATTAAATTATAAGGTAACTAGTAAAAAGGCCCGATGCAATTGCATCGGGAGCAGGGTGAAATGAATTGTGTGTATACAGGCGGGCCAGTGGGTAGCAGAGTATACAGGGGGCTCTGTGGGTAGCAGAGTATACAGACGGCTCTGAGGGTAGGAGATTATACAGGTGACTCTGTGGGTAGTAAAGTATACAGGCGGCTCTGTGGGTAGCAGAGTATACAGGTGGGTCTGTGGGTAGTGGAGTATACAGGCGTGTGTGGTGGTGGTGGCAGAGTATACAGGTGTGTGTGGTGGTGGTGGCAGAGTATATAGGTGTCTGTGGTGGCATAGTATACAGGCATCTGTGTGGTGGCAGAGTATACAGGTGTCTGTGGTGGTGGTGGCAGAGTGTACAGGCGTGTGTGGTGGTGGCGGCAGAGTATACAGGCGGTGTGTGGTGGTGGCGGCACAGTATACAGGCGGGTGTGGTGGTGGCGGCAGAGTGTACAGGCGTGTGTGGTGGTGGGGGAAGAGTGTACAGGCATGTGTGGTGGTGGCGGCAGAGTGTACAGGCGTGTGTGGTGGTGGCAGAGTGTACAGGCGTGTGTGGTGGTGGCAGAGTGTACAGGCGTGTGTGGTGGTGGCAGAGTATACAGGCAGGTGTGGTGGTGGCGGCAGAGTATACAGGCGTCTGTGGTGGTGGCAGAGTGTACAGGTGTGTGTGGTGGTGGCAGAGTATACAGGCGTGTGTGGTGGTGGCAGAGTGTACAGGCGTGTGTGGTGGTGGCAGAGTGTACAGGCGTGTGTGGTGGTGGCAGAGTATACAGGCAGGTGTGGTGGTGGCGGCAGAGTATACAGGCGTCTGTGGTGGGGGCAGAGTGTACAGGTGTGTGTGGTGGTGGCAGAGTATACAGGCGTGTGTGGTGGTGGCGGCAGAGTATACAGGCGTGTGTGGTGGTGGCGGCAGAGTATACAGGCGTGTGTGGTGGTGGCGGCAGAGTATACAGGCGGGTGTGGTGGTGGCGGCACAGTATACAGGCGGGTGTGGTGGTGGCGGCAGAGTATACAGGCGTCTGTGGTGGTGGCAGAGTATACAGGCATGTGTGGTGGTGGCAGAGTATACAGGCGTCTGTGCTGGTGGCGGCAGAGTATACAGGCGTGTGTGGTGGTGGCAGAGTATACAGGCGTGTGTGGTGGTTGCGGCAGAGTATACAGGCGTGTGTGGTGGTGGCGGCAGAGTATACAGGCGTGTGTGGTGGTGGCGGCACAGTATACAGGCGGGTGTGGTGGTGGCGGCAGAGTGTACAGGCGTGTGTGGTGGTGGCGGCAGAGTGTACAGGCGTGTGTGGTGGTGGGGGCAGAGTGTAGAGGCGTGTGTGGTGGTGGCAGAGTGTACAGGCGTGTGTGGTGGTGGCAGAGTGTACAGGCATGTGTGGTGGTGGCAGAGTGTACAGGCAGGTGTGGTGGTGGCGGCAGAGTATACAGGCGTCTGTGGTGGCGGCAGAGTGTACAGGTGTGTGTGGTGGTGGCAGAGTGTACAGGCGTGTGTGGTGGTGGCAGAGTGTACAGGCGTGTGTGGTGGCGGCAGAGTGTACAGGCGTGTGTGGTGGCGGCAGAGTGTACAGGCGTGTGTGGTGGCGGCAGAGTGTACAGGGGTGTGTGGTGGCGGCAGAGTGTACAGGCGTGTGTGGTGGTGGCAGAGTGTACAGGCGTGTGTGGTGGCGGCAGAGTGTAGAGGCGTGTGTGGTGGTGGGAGAGTGTACAGGCGTGTGTGGTGGCGGCAGAGTGTACAGGCGTGTGTGGTGGCGGCAGAGTGTACAGGCGTGTGTGGTGGCGGCAGAGTGTAGAGGCGTGTGTTGGTGGCGGCAGAGTGTACAGGCGTGTGTGGTGGTGGCAGAGTGTACAGGCGTGTGTGGTGGTGGCGGCAGAGTGTACAGGCGTGTGTGGTGGAGTGTACAGGCGTGTGTGGTGGCGGCAGAGTGTACAGGCGTGTGTGGTGGCGGCAGAGTGTACAGGCGTGTGTGGTGGTGGCGGCAGAGTGTACAGGCGTGTGTGGTGGCGGCAGAGTGTACAGGCGTGTGTGGTGGTGGCAGAGTGTACAGGCGTGTGTGGTGGTGGCGGCAGAGTGTACAGGCGTGTGTGGTGGAGTGTACAGGCGTGTGTGGTGGCGGCAGAGTGTACAGGTGTGTGTGGTGGCGGCAGAGTGTACAGGCGTGTGTGGTGGTGGCGGCAGAGTGTACAGGCGTGTGTGGTGGTGGCGGCAGAGTGTACAGGCGTGTGTGGTGGCAGAGTGTACAGGCGTGTGTGGTGGCAGAGTATACAGGCGTGTGTGGTGGTGGAGTATACAGGCGTGTGTGGTGGTGGCAGAGTGTAGAGGCGTGTGTGGTGGTGGAGTATACAGGTGTCTGTGGTGCGCTCGTGCAAGGCAGGGGTTAAAAAAAATAAAAAAAGATTATGCTCACCTCACCCCGAGCCCCCGCCGTCTTCTGCCGTGTTCCGCCGTCTTCTGCCGTGTTCCGCTAGGCTCCCGGTGGCTGTGCAGGCTCCCGGTGCCTGGAGTGATCTTCTATCTACTGAGACTGAAGGACCTGTGGTGATGTAAGAGTCACGTGACCCGCGATTTGCCTGGAGTAAGCTGGTGTCACGTGACTCTGACATCACCACAGGTCCTTCAGTCTCAGTAGATAGAAGATCACTGGAGGCACCGGGAGCCTGCACAGCCACCGGGAGCCTAGCGGAAGACGGCAGAAGACGGCGGGAGAGGGCGGGAGACAGCGCGGGCTCGGGTAGAGGTGAGGATTTTTTTTTTTTTAGAGTAGTGCGGGTCTGCGGCTCGTGATGACGCTGCGCGTCATCACTCGCAGTCCCGCGCAAAGCATGTTGGGATTGGGCTACAGTGCCCAACTCCCGATTATATAAGTAGAATGTGTACCACATATGTTATTAGTTTGAGTGACGTCTGACACCTGCATAGCAAATTGGAAATGACTTTCGCTCTGCTGGCAGACATTGTGACTGATCTGTTTTTAGTGCAGTTTAAAAAAAATACAGCACCAAAAAACGGATCCGAAATGTCTAGTGGGCACATAGCCTTACACAGTACACAGCAGGGACACATACATTATCTCAGAATAGGAACATTTTTTAAACAAATTCAACTGTGGAACTTATTATTCTACCAAGATCTATTGATTAAAAGGACTTTAAAATGAATGTTGTTCTCGGGAAAACCCCTTTAAGACCTCGTTCACACACTGCTTTTATTTCATTATATTCTTGGAGTCAAAATAAGAAGTGGAGGTAAAGAAAAGATAAGTACAATTATTTTTTCTATATATTTTATATCTTCAGCAACTGCATTTTTTTCTCAGTTTTAGAGTGAGAATATCAGTTACTGTAAACTTTAGCTGTCAGTACATTTCGCATTTAGAAAAGTAACCATGGTAACTCCATACAGCAGAAGACAAGATTGTCAAATGTAAATAGGCCTTTTTAAGCAATATGAATTTATCTGTGCAACAAAAAGTATGCTGTAAACTAAGCAGCCTTTTTACATAGTTGCCCACATATATATTGTAACATGGCGACCAGCTACATTATCAATGGCCGGTATGTATCATAGAGGTGATTGTCCTCTGGGATGTCTACCCTGGGACCTATAGTGCCACGAGTCTTGTTTCAAACATTCAGGTCAAGGTTTACAGATAGGTGGAGTGATGGGCGGGTTTGGATATCCACATACGTCCACCCATGGGTGTGTCTCTCATGTGATAATGGTATCTGTTTGGTATATAGTCAGTTTGTAGGTAGTAGCCTTTGAGAGAGCTGTTATACACTAATCGGAATCAGTGAGGGTGGGTGCTAACATACATCCTGAAAGATAACCTAGGTGAAAGGAGTTGTGTCTACTGACCAGAGTCAGTGTGAATAAAGGCTGAGATACCTCTAGTGCAATACTACCATGTAGAAGTGTATCCAAATCTGTGTGGGCGTACCCGTGAGTTAAACAGACTATATACAGTGTGCGTTTAATTATGTTCTTGTAAGCCGAAGGAAGCCTTAATTTATGCTTTGCTGGTCTATGAAGCAGTTAATAAACTATCTGAACTTTTAAACTTGTAAATGTAATGTGTTCCTATCATTGCCTTGTGGACCAAGCTAAGTGAGTAACCTCATATATAGTGAGTGTAATGCTACAATAGATATTTGTATTTGTGCATGTGTGTGTGTATGTATGATTGTGTACAGTGCCTACAAGTAGTATTCAACCCCCTGCAGATTTAGCTGGTTTGATAAGATGCCAATAAGTTAGAGCCTTCAAACTGCAAACGAGAGTAGGATTTATTAACAGAAGCATAAATCTTACAAACCAAAAAGTTATGTTGCTCAGTTGAATTTTTATAAATTTTAAACATAAAAGTGTGGGTCAATTATTATTCAACCCCTATGTTTAATATTTTGTGGAATAACCCTTGTTTGCAATTACAGCTAATAATCGTCTTTTATAAGACCTGATCAGGCCGGCACATGTCTCTGGAGTTATCTTGGCCCACTCCTCCATGCAGATCTTCTCCAAGTTATCTAGGTTCTTTGGGTGTCTCATGTGGACTTTAATCTTGAGCTCCTTCCACAAGTTTTCAATTGGGTTAAGGTCAGGAGACTGACTAAGCCACTCCATCACCTTGATTTTTTCCCTCTTGAACCAGGCCTTGGTTTTCTTGGCTGTGTGCTTTGGGTCGTTGTCTTGTTGGAAGATGAAATTACGACCCATCTTAAGATCCTTGATGGAGGAGCGGAGGTTCTTGGCCAAAATCTCCAGGTAGGCCGTGCTATCCATCTTCCCATGGATGTGGACCAGATGGCCAGGCCCCTTGGCTGAGAAACAGCCCCACAGCATGATGCTGCCACCACCATGCTTGACTGTAGGGATGGTATTCTTGGGGTCGTATGCAGTGCCATCCAGTCTCCAAACATCATGTGTGTGGTTGGCACCACAGATCTCGATCTTGGTCTCATCAGACCATAGAACCTTGAACCAGTCTGTCTCAGAGTCCTCCAAGTGATCATGAGCAAACTGTAGACGAGCCTTGACATGACGCTTTGAACTCTTGGAATGCCTGGTCTATTCCCGCCTTACCCGTTACATCTCCACACACTCTCTTCTAGACTCATTACAGTCTGGTTTCCGCCCCCTACATTCTACAGAAAGTGACTTCATCAAAGTGACCAATGACCTTGTGACGGCAAAACGTAATGGTGAACACTCTCTGCTTATTCTTCTTGATCTCTCTGCAGCCTTTGACACTGTTGACCACCATCTCCTTTTTCTATGCTGCACTCCATCGGCATTAAGGACACTGCTCTCTCCTAGTTCTCTTCCTATCTTTCCAACCGCTCTTTCAGTGTATCATTTGCTGGCTCCACTTCCTCTCCTCTTCTTCTCACTATTGGCGTCCCTCAGGGTTCAGCCCTTAGCCCTCTCCTCTCTCTACACCGCCCCTATTGGACAGATCATCAGTAGATTTGGCGTCCAGTACCACCTTTATGCTGATGACACACAACTATACACTTCATCCCCTGACCTTACCCCCGCTGTATTACAGAACGCCAATAACTGTCTAACCGCAGTCTCCAATATCATGTCCACTCTGTACCTGAAACTCAACCTTTCTAAAACTGAACTTCTTATGATCCCACCCTCCACTTATCTCTTTAAATCTGACACTAAATCTGACATCTCCCTCGCGGTGTGCGGCACCACGATAACTTCTAGGCAGCAGGCTCGATGTCTGGGTGTTACGTTTGATGCTGATCTTTTATTCACTTCCTATATACAATCTCTCACCCGCTCTTGTCGCCTGCAGCTGAAGAATATCTCTAGAATTCGCCCCTTCCTCACCATGGAAACAACTAAAACCATCACAGTGCCCCTGATCCACTCCCACCTTGATTATTGCAACTCTCTATTAATTGGCCTCCCCCTCACTAGGCTTTCTCCTCTCCAGTCCATCCTTAATGCAGCAGCCAGGGTCACCTATCTGGCTAACCGTTCATCAGATGCTTCCACTCTGTGCCAGTCATTCCACTGGCTGCCCATACACTATAGGATCAAATTCAAATAGCTTGTTCTCGCCCACGAAGCTCTTCACGGTGCAGCACCTCCGTACATCTCTACCCTCATCTCTATCTAACACCCCACCTGTTCTGTTCACTCTGGGAGTGACCTTAGACCTTAGACATCTGCACTAATCCGAACCTCCAATTCCCAGCTCCAAGACTTTTTCCGAGCTGCACCAACTCTCTGGAACACTCTACCCCAAGAAATTAGGACTACTCACAACTTATTAAGCTTCAGACGCTCACTAGAAACGCATCTTTTTATGGTGGCCTATCGTTCTCCCTAATCAGAGTCATTCAGACATAAGTTATCCACTTCTTCCTTGAACATAAGTGTATAACTCCATCAGACCCAAAAGCCCTAAACAGACTGGCTGGTGGCCACTTACTCTACTCTCATCTATTCCACACTTCCTCAAAACGGCTGGACCATGATCATAAATAAGCCCCTGTACTTTGTGTCACCCCCACCTTATTGAAGATTGTAAGCTCTTGCGAGCAGGGTCGTCATTATTTTTTGCTTTTTAATTATTGTGTCTTCCAAAACTGTTTCTTATGACTGTTTGTTTGTATATGAATTTGATTTGTAAAGCGTTGTGGAATATGTTGGCACTATATAAATAAAAATTATTATTCTAAAGATTATTACGGTATTTAGATTTTTTGGGAAAACCACTTTAAGAAGTTGTAAAAAGAAAATAGGGAGGGGGACAAGAGGCGCAATAGTGCCTTATCACTGATGACACTTGTGTAAGGTGGTGGTGCTGTGAAGCTGCTCACCTGGTCCAGTTGTGATCCCCACAACTGGTTTGAAGGCGTTTTGGAATCAGTGTTCCAGCTGCTGCAGGACCTCCACCGACCACTGGATAGTGGTTTAAATCCAAGACAATGATGGGAGTGCTGGTGTGTCACGGTCCGCGCTGCTGTGGCATGAATAAACTCACCAAAGAGACAGCAGTTATTCCATCCTTTTATTTCCTCCTCTCTCCTACGCGTTTCAGCGCCACACCCGGCGCCTTGAATGTCCCTGAGGAAGGCGCCGGGTGTGGCGCTGAAACGCGTAGGAGAGAGGAGGAAATAAAAGGATGGAATAACTGCTGTCTCTTTGGTGAGTTTATTCATGCCACAGCAGCGCGGACCGTGACACACCAGCACTCCCATCATTGTCTTGACTTTAAGAAGTTGTTTCATGAAGATAGTCCCTTTTTAATTGGTTACCATGAGTCCAGATTTTCAAACCAACAGTGCTCAGCCTTTATTTCCAGGTAAGCCTCATCTAAACAGTCATTTCCCCTACAGTAGCTGCATTGCATGAATGGCCAGAACTCTGATGCAGTGATAAATAAATCACAGGATTACTGCTCATGCAACCAGGGCTGGAACAAGGTATTTTGGTGCCCTATCCAGATAAAGTTGATTGACCCCCCCCCACCCCACATGAACCCTCAGCCTCCATGTAAAAGAGTGGGTCAGGGACTAAGTTAACAGGACCCCTAAGATACCCGCCACCCTACGATGGGTCAGGTAATAAGCTTTGATAACCACTTCTACTAGAATTTTTACATGTTTCACCAAAAAATAGCAGCAAAAGTAAAACAGTGTTGTACTTTAGAGGTGAGGTTCAACAGGGAGTGTGTTTTCATAGTTAGATATGGAATCATTAATTGCTTGCAGACCATTTACATGATACAAGGGAAAAAATATCGATATTCATCCCTGACATCCTATATTTTAAATGTAGAACCAAAGGACAGTCATAGAAACTAATATTACTTAACTGTAATAGGGTCATTTGGTTTCAATTAAGGTGTCTAGTATTTGGCAGATACATCACTAGAAACAAAACAGACCCCATTATAAAGGGATATGTATAATGGATTTTATGTCCGTCATGTAACAAATGCAGTTTGCAACAAAACCGATGGTGCTTCTGGTGGCATATTCCTGTATGGATAGTGGTTCTGGTAATGTATTCATGTACTTATGATGGTTCTGGTGACATCTTCATGTAGTGATGATTGTTTTAGTGCAGTATTCATGTACTATTGATGTCCCTGCTGATATTTTCACTTAATGATGATGATTTTGGTGCTGTATTCATCACCAGAACTATCATCAATACATAAATATATCACTAGAGTCATCAAAAGTACATAAAATTGGCACCAAAACCATCATCAGTAAATTTTGTAGGTTACTGGAACCATCATCAGTACATGAATATATCACCACTAGCTGTGAGCCCGATGCGATTGCATCGGGATTCTAGAATCTGTGTATAGTTTACTGAGTATACTTGAAATATGGCAGCATAGCGGCAGCTGCAATTCCGATTGTTCGGCGCGCTGAAGGCGGCGACCAATCAGAATAGCGATGTGCTGTATGGCGCCATACTTCAAATAGATGGAATATGTAGAGTAAATAAAATAAAATAAATAAATATATAAATAGATAGATAGATAGATAGATAAAAACAGATAGATATAGATAGATAGATAGATAGATAGATAGATAGATAGATAGATAGATAGATAGATAAAAACAGATAGATATAGATAGATAGAGAGATAGATATAGATAGATAGATAGAAAAAGAAACATAGATAGATAGATAGATAGATAGAAATAGATAGATAGATAGAAAAAGATACATAGATAGATAGATAGAAATAGATAGATAGATAGATAGATAGATAGATAGATAGAAAAAGATACATCGATAGATAGATAGATAGATAGATAGATAGATAGATAGATAGATAGATAGAAAAAGATACATAGCTGTATAGATAGATAGATAAAAGTAGAAAAATAGAATCAGCACAAACTTAATATACTTAGCCGGTGCAATGTCCTGTAAACGGTACTCAGCCGTCAACCATACAAAAACCAAAAATCAGGCAGCACTCCTTTAGATAGTGAATTGGACTCTTTATTCCATGTGATGCGACGTTTCGAAGCTACAACTCCTTCCTCAAGCAAAAGAAAAAGAAAAAAAAATATTTTTTTTGGACCGGAAATAGCCGAGGCCCGTGGCCGAAAATAGAACCAGAAAGGCGGTAATATATTTTGCGAGACACCGCTAATGTTTGTCTATGGGAAGTGAGGCACGATTCTGATTGGTCAGCGGAAGCACAGAGCGACTAATCAGAATCGCGCCTCACTTCC
This sequence comes from Allobates femoralis, assembly GCA_033576535.1. NCBI lineage: Eukaryota > Metazoa > Chordata > Amphibia > Anura > Aromobatidae > Allobates > Allobates femoralis. Next base: position 216,140,956 of record JARQOC010000001.1, read on the forward strand.
CATAGACATACATTAGCGGCGTGTCGGCAAATTTATGGCCGGGTCCCTGGTTCTCTTTTGCGGCCATAAAATCGCGGACACACCGCTATGTATGTCTATGGGAAGTGAGGCGCAATTCTGATTGGTCGCTCTGTGCTTCCGCTGACCAATCAGAATCGCGCCTCACTTCCCATAGACAAACATTAGCGGTGTCTCGCAAAATATATTGCCGGCCTTCTGGTTCTATTTTCGGCCATGGGGCTCGGCTATTTCCGGTCCAAAAAATTTTTATTTATTTTTTATTTTTATTTTTTTTTATCTATTTTTCTATCTTTTTTCTTATCTATCTATCTATCTATCTATCTATCTATCTATCTATCTATCTATCTATCTATCTATCTATATCATAATATAATATAGATAGAAAAATAGATAAAAAGAAAGATACATAAATAAAAAAAAATTTATGGCCGGGTCCCTGGTTCTCTTTTGCGGCCATAAAATCGCGGACACACCGCTATGTATGTCTATGGGAAGTGAGGCGCGATTTCGATTGGTCGCTGTGTGCTGCCGCGGACCAATCAGAATCGCGCCTCACTTTTAGCGGTAAATTTGAAAGTCCAAATTTCAAATTTACCGCTAAAAGTGAGGCGCGATTCTGATTGGTCCGCGGCAGCACACAGCGGCCAATCGGAATCGCGCCTCACTTCCCATAGACATACATAGCGGTGTGTCCGCGATTTTATGGCCGCAAAAGAGAACCAGGGACCCGGCCATAAATTTGGCGACACGCCGCTAATGTATGTCTATGGGAACTGAGGCGCGATTCTGATTGGCTGGCGGCAGTAGACCGCGACCAATCAGAAGAGCGCCTCACTTCTCATAGACATAGAATGGAGGATTTTTCGTCCATTCTATGGCAATGAGAAGAGAAGAGGAGGTCGGAGCGGAAGATGGCGGAAAGAAGAGAGAAGACCCCCGGGGCCGGACGAAGAGGACGCCTGGCCGGACGGAGGACTTGTGGATCGGACAGACGGACGATCAGATGAAGAAGAAGATATGTAAGTGATCGACGGTGGGTTAGGGGACGGCGGGGGCTTAGGGTGTAGCGCCTTAGGGGGTAGCGACAGCGGCGGGGGACAGCGACGGGGGCTTAGAAGGCGGCGGGGCTTAGGGGGTATAGGCGGGGGTAGGGGCTTAGGGGGTAGGGGCTTAGGGGCTGCGGGGCTTAGTCGGCGGGGGGTAGCGCCGGGGGCTTAGGAGGCGGCGGGGCTTAAGGGGTATCAGCGGGGGGTAGGGGCTTAGGTGGTAGGGGCTTAGGGGCTGCGGGGCTTAGTCGGCGGGGGGTAGCGCCGGGGGCTTAGGAGGCGGCGGGGCTTAGGGGGTATCGGCGGGGGGTAGGGGCTGCGGGGCTTAGTCGGCGGGGGGTAGCGCCGGGGGCTTAGGAGGCGGCGGGGCTTAGGGGGTATCAGCGGGGGGTAGGGGCTTAGGGGCTGCGGGGCTTAGAGGGTAGGGGCTTAGTGGCGGCGGGGTAGGGGCTTAGGGGCGCCAGCGGGCTTAGGGGGTAGGGGCAGCGGGGTAGGGGCTTAGGGGCGCCAGCGGGCTTAGGGGGTAGGGGCTTAGGGGTGGCGGGATAGGGGCTTAGGGGCGGCGGGGTTTAGGGGATAGCGGCAGCAGCGGCGGGGGTTTAGTATGCAGCGGGCTTAGGGGGTAGGGGCTTAGGGTCGGCGGGGTAGGGGCTTAGGGGTGGCAGCGGGCTTAGGGGGTAGGGGCTAAGGGGCGGCGGGGTAGGGGCTTAGGGGCGGCAGTGGGCTTAGGGGGTAGGGGCTTAGGGGCGGCGGGGGTAGGGGCTTAGGGGCGGCAGCGGGCTTAGGGGGTAGGGGGTTAGGGGCGGCGGGGTAGGGGCTTAGGGCGGCAGCGGGCTTAGGGGGTATGGGCTTAGGGACGGCAGGGTAGGGGCTTAGGGGGTAGGGGCTGCGGGGTAGGGGCTTAGGGGCGCCAGCGGGGGGCGGCGGGGTAGGGGCTTAGGGGCGCCAGCGGGCAGCGGGCTTAGGGGGTAGGGGCTTAGGGGGGCGGGGTAGAGGCTTAGGGGCGGCGGGGTAGGGGCTTAGTGGCGCCAGCGGGCTAGGGGCTTAGGGGCGCCAGCGGGCTTAGGGGGTAGGGTCTTAGGGGCGGCGGGGTTTAGGGGATAGCGGCAGCGGGGGCGGGGGTTTAGTATGCGGCGGGGCTTAGGGGGTAGGGGCTTAGGGGCAGCGGGGTTTAGGGGATAGCGGCAGCGCGGGGCTTAGGGAGTAGGGGCTTAGGAGGCGGGCTTAGGGGGTAGGGGCTTAGGCGGCGGGGGTTTAGTATGAGGCGGGGCTTAGGGGCGTCGGGGTTTAGGGGATAGCGCCAGCGGCATGGGGCTGTAGTATACCATAGCGGTGTACACTACAGCCCCATGGAGGCGGGCTTAGGGGGTAGGGGCTTAGGCGGCGGGGGTTTAGTATGCGGCGGGGCTTAGGGGCGGCGGGGTTTAGGGGATAGCGCCAGCGGCATGGGGCTGTAGTATACCATAGCGGTGTACACTACAGCCCCATGCTGTGGCTTTGTTCGCGGGGCAACGACTCGCAATGCCCGTTTTAGACCATTCTTCTTTGGCAAACTGCTCCAGGTCCCTGATATTTGAAGGGTGCCTTCTCCAAACTGCCATTTTTAGATCTCTCCACAGGTGATCTATGGGATTCAGGTCTGGACTCATTGCTGGCCACCTTAGAAGTCTCCAGTGCTTTCTCTCAAACCATTTTCTAGTGCTTTTTGAAGTGTGTTTTGGGTCATTGTCCTGCTGGAAGACCCATGACCTCTGAGGGAGACCCAGCTTTCTCACACTGGGTCCTACATTATGCTGCAAAATTTGTTGGTAGTCTTCAGACTTCATAATGCCATGTACACGGTCAAGCAGTTCAGTGCCAGAGGCAGCAAAGCAACCCCAAATCATCAGGGAACCTCCGCCATGTTTGACTGTAGGGACCATGTTCTTTTCTTTGAATGCCTCTTTGCAGTATGTCTACATGACAGCACCACAGGAGGAGTAATCCCATATCCTTCTATAAGGACAGGAAGCACAAGAGGTTAAAAGCCCTCCCCTGACCCCACCTCCTCAGTGTTTTTCCTGTCCCTGCACAAGGACAGGGAGTACGGAGGTGCTGGTGCGGGGACGCACTGGCGGAGAGTGCTGGATGCACTCGCATTACTCACTGGGACCCGGTGGGAGCGAGGGGGCTGCGACTCTCTCCTTCCCGCCGTCAAGCGGGTCCTGGGGCCGACACTCCCTGCCGTGAGTCCCTCAGCCCTGTGGGAGGCAGGAGCCTCCGGACTGCCGCTTCCTCCTTGGGAGGCTCTGGGCGGCCTGTTCCGGCGGTTTCCGGGCTTCTCCCAGCCACGGGGACCGCTCTGCGCAAAACCGTAAGTGCCGATGACGCACTTCCGGTCCGCGGTCTGTGGCGGGGAATCCGGGCGCAGGACGCGGTGGACGCCTCTGGAACAGGCGTACATGGCAGGACTACCAGGTATACTATAAAGGGGGGCTGGGGAACACCTGACTGCGACTTTGCACCCTGGCACCAGTTCGGAATACCATTATGGCAGACGTGGCCCATCCTGATTCCCTCCCTGGTTCACACCATAGCCATGTAAGTGTACCATTGCCTTATTCAAGGTTTAATGGACATTGCCCTCATTAGGCCCTTTTCTTCTCTATGTCCCCTTTCATAGGATGTCTCAGGGCATATGCCGCCTTCTAAAAAGGAGGTGGGGAAAAAGGTCAGGGGGAAGTCCAAGAGGTGCCTGGATTGTAATATCAAGCTTCCAGACACCTACACTAAGCGTCTCTGTGCTGAATGTCGGGCCTCCGTGTTGAAGGATGAACACTGTGCCTTATTGTGGGAGGTGCGCTCTATCATTAAGGAGGAGGTTCAAGCTTCTATCACATCGCTGCAACCGTCCACTCCAGAGGTCCCAGTTGTTTAGACCAAACGTCCCAGAAGGGATGTCGGGCCGTCTTTGGAGGGTGAACTTGACCCATCTGATGAGTCTGACTCCAATATGACCCTAAGCCCTACTGGAGGTGGGGACCGTAAGAGGTATCTGTTTCACGCAGATGGCATGGAGATTCTGCTGCGGGCCGTCCGGAACACCATGCAGGTGGAGGAAACGGAGCAGGTCACAAACATCCAGGACATTATGTTTGCAGGACTTAAGTCTCAACAGTCTTTGTTTTTTTCAGTTAACTCCCAGGTTAAGGACTTGATCCTAGAAGAATGGGAGGATGCGGAAAGACGGCTCTCTGTTCCTAGGGAATTTCCCTCTCGCCTGTTTTTTAATCCAGACGACATCTCGGTGTGGGACACAGTCCCTAAGATCGATGTCCCAGTGGCCAGATTAGCGAAAAAGACTTCTCTCCTGTCTGAGGATTCCTCGGGCTTGAAGGATCTTATGGATCGGAAGGCGGATGGCTTTTGAAAAAGGCCTGGGAGGCCTCGGCGGCCATTATTTCATCCAATGTCGTGGCTACCTCCATTGCCAGGTCTATGTAAGTCGATGAACTCGAGGGTCACCTATGGCGTGGCACTCCAAGGGACTCTCTCCTTGAGTCTTTGCCTCTGTTGAAACTGGCTATGGACTTTATGGCCGACGTGTCTGCAGAATCAGTTAGATTCGCGTCCAGAAGTAATGCGTTGTCCAACTCCGCCAGGAGAGCGGTTTGGTTGAAGACGTGGTCTGGGGACACGGCTTCGAAGAATAAGCTGTGCTCCATTCCGTTTTCTGGTCTCAGAGTCTTTGGTCCTGTGCTGGATGATATTTTAGAGAAAGCATACGATAGGAACAAGGGTTTCCCGGAGGATAAAAAGATAGGGCAGCCTTTTCGTAAACCCTTCCCCTTTCGTAGATCTGTCACTCATAAGAGGGGGGGTTCCATGAGCTGGAGTTTTAATAAGGGTGGTAAGGATAGAAAGTTTCAACCCTAGGCTGGACCCCGTCCACGACGTCAATGACTATGCCAGTGTGGGGGGAAGGCTACAGTTGTTCACACGGGGTTGGAGTCAGATTACTCAAAATCCCTGGGTTTTGACCACTATTGCTCGGGGTTACAGAATAGAGTTTTCTCGGCCTCCGCCGGGGGTGTTCCTTCTCACAAAGGGTTCCCCCGCCTCTCTTTCCCGGCTACGTACGGATGTGGAGGAGCTTCTTGCGCAAAAGGTAGTTGCTCCCGTACGGGGTATGGGCCACTACTCCTCTCTGTTTTCAGTAAAAAAGCCTTCCGGGGAGTTCCGTACCATCATCAACCTCAAACCGCTAAACCGGTGGGTTCGGTACAAGAAGTTCTGCATGGAATCAGTCAGATCAGCCATTCCCCTGATCGACCCGGAGGCGGTAATGTGCACTTTAGACTTGAAGGATGCCAAGTCACTCCTCCAGCCAACAATATCTGAGGTTTGCTCTCCCCGTAGGCAGCCAGGTTCTCCATTTCCAGTTCCGATGTCTTCCATTTGGCCTGTCTTCTGCTCCCAGAATTTTTACCAAACTCCTAGTGGAAGTGGTGGCCTACATCCGACTACGCGATATTACAATTATTCCATACCTCGACGACTTCCTGCTGGTGGCTCGGTCTCCTCAGGAGATGACTCTTCACCTGGATTTTGTCCGGCGGACGTTCGACAGCCTGGGATGGTTGGTGAACCTACAAAAGTCAATTCTGGTCCTGCACACTTCCTGCGTCTTTTTGGGGGTTCGTCTGGATTCACATACCAGAACATCCTATCTCCTCGAGGACAAATTGCTCTCCATCCCTCAACGAATTCGGTCCTTTATGAGGAAGACTCGTCCGTCCATCAGAGAAGCCATGAGTGTTTTGGGCATCATGACTCGTGCATCACGTGCGTCAGATGGAGCCAGTTCCATTCCAGGGCATTAGAGTTCCGTCCTGGCAGTGACGGACAGACACCAGCCGCGTCTGGACATGAAGTTTTCTCTCTCAACCGACGCCTAGGACTCCCTGCATTGGTGGTTGGACCCGACAAATCTTCAGTTGGGAGTAGACTGGCACCTGGAGCCTTGTCTTCTAGTCACCACGGATGCGAGCCTCTACAGATGGGGGGCCCGAGTGGGGGACCGTTACCTTCAGGGGACTTGGTCCGCCACGATTCGGTCTCGATCTTTGAATTATCGGGAGTTACAGGCGATTTGGGAAGCCCTACGTCGCAGCCGTGCCATCCTGAGGGATTGCTATGTGAAAATTCTTTCAGACAACATCACGGCGGTCTCCTTCATCAGGCATCAGGGCAGTCCTCGTCATCCGCTGCTCCAGTCCTTGGCCGCCAAGATATTCCTGGACATGGCGCCTGTGGTGAGCTCCATCTCGGCAGTCCATCTTTGGGGTTTCGAGAATCATGAAGCCGACTACCTCAGCAGGCGTCAGATGCGGGCTTCGGACTGGGAGCTGAATGCGACTGTGTTCGCAGACCTGACTCGCAGGTGGGGTCAGCCTCGCCTGGATCTGTTTGCATCCAGGGCAAATGCAAAGACGACCTATTTCTTTTCTCTCGACCCTGGCGATCATTCTCTGGCTGTAGACGCTCTTTCACAGAATTGGGGTGGTGACCTGGCGTACGCTTTTCCTCCTATTCCTCTGATCCCGAGGGTCCTGAGAAAAATTCAGGAGGACAGGGCAACGGTCATAACGGTTGTGCCTTTCTGGCCGAGGAGATGCTGGTTCTCCTTCCTCTGGCACCTAGCAGTAGAGGATCCGGTCTTACTGCCTCTGAGGGAGGATCTACTGACGCAGGGCCCATTGGTGCATCAGAATCTTCGTCAGCTCCAGCTGTCGGCTTGGCTTCTGAAGGGGAGATCTTGAAGGCCAAGGGGTTATCCGTTCCAGTGATCCGGAGCTTGCAGGCTAGTAGAAAACCTGTCATGCAAGCCATTTATCTCAAGGTCTGGAAGACTTTCTGTCGGTTTCATCATTCAGTCGACGCCTCTCACCCGGACGTTCGGGGATTCTCGATTTTCTGCAGGCCGGATTTGACAAAGGTCTACGTCCCAGTACCTTGAAGGTTCAGATTGCAGCGCTCAGCGCGTTCTTTGGCACTCTATTGTCTGCACATCCATGGGTTGTCCGCTTTGTCAAGGCAATCCAGAGGCTTCGTCCGACTCATCGACACTCTTCTCCACCGTGGGATCTGACTCTGGTCTTGAAGGTCCTTTGTGGTCTGTCCTTTGGTCCACTTCAGGCCTTGGACATAAGGAACTTGACTCTGAAAACAGAATTCTTCGTCGCCATCACCTCGGCTAAACGTTTGGGTGAGCTTCAGGCCCTCTTTGTGGTCGAGCCATATCTGCAGATCCGGGATGATTGTCTCATTCTGCAGCTGGACCCCAGTTTCTCCGCGAAGGTGGTGTCATAGCTCACGTTGAACCAAGAGGTGGTTCTTCCCTTGTTTTGTGACAGCCCTAAGAATCAGAAGGAGGAAGAGAATTTCACCGTCTGGATGTCCGCGCTGCAGTGCTGGCCTATTTAGAAGCCATTCGGAACTGGAGATTGGACTCTAATCTTTTCATTCAGTTTGGGGCTAAAAATCGTGGCAGGAAAGCTTCCAAGCCAACTTTGGCGAGATGGATTAAGTCCATGATTACGGTAGCTTATCTTTCTGACAGGCTGTCTCCCTGTGCTATTTTCAAGGCACATTCTACCAGGGCTGTTTCCACATCTTGGGCTACTAGAACAGGAGCTACTATCAATCAGATTTGTGCTGCTGCAACCTGGTTCGGCCCTTCGACCTCTTGCAGGCATTACAAGTTAGATGTGCTTTCAAACCAGCAAATGATGTTTGGTCGTAAAGTGCTTCAGGCTATTGTCCCTCCCTAAGATATGAGTTCTTGGGTATACTCCTGTGGTGCTGTCAGGGGGACGTACTGGAAAACCGGAGTTAGTCTTACCGATAACGATGTTTCCAGGAGTCCACATGACAGCACCCTTAGTTCCCTCCCTAATGTTCGACTGTATGTGTCTTTTCTATATGTCTGACTTTACTGGAATAAAATTGCGTTTTATCAAATTGCGTTGTACCCTGCCAATGTGGTTCTTGTAAAATCACTGAGGAGGTGGGGTCAGGGGAGGGCTTTTAACTTTTTGTGCTTCCTGTCCCTACAGAAGGATATGGGATTACTCCTCCTGTGGTGCTGTCATGTGGGCTCCTGGAAACATCGTTACCGGTGAGACTAACTCCGTTTTTTTTCTCATGTAAACTCTATGTTGATGCCTTTGCCCAAAAAGCTCTACTTTTGTCTCATCTGACCAGAGAACATTCTTCCAAAATGTTTTAGCCTTTCTAAGGTAAGTTTTGGCAAACTCCAGCCTGGCTTTTTTATGTCTCGCGGTAAGAAGTGGGGTCTTCCTGGGTTTCCTACCATACAGTCCCTTTTCATTGTGACACCGAAGGATAGTACGGGTTGACACTGTTGTACGCTCGGACTGCAGGGCAGCTTGAACTTGTTTAGATGTTAGTCGAGGTTCTTTATCCACCATCCGCACAATCTTGGATTGAAATCTCTCATCAATTTTTCTTTTCCGTCCACATCTAGGGAGGTTAGCCACAGTGCCATGGACTTTAAACTTCTTGATGACACTGCGCACGGTAGACACAGGAAAATTCAGGTTTTTGGACATGGACTTGTAGCCTTGAGATTGCTCATGCTTCCTCACAATTTGGTTTCTCAAGTCCTCAGACAGTTCTTTGGTCTTCTTTCTTTTCTCCATGCTCAATGTGGTACACACAAGGACACAGGACAGAGGTTGAGTCAACTTTAATCGATGTCAACTGGCTGCAAGTGTGATTTAGTTATTGCCAACACCTGTTAGATGCCACAGGTAAGTTACAGGTGCTGTTAATTACACAAATTAGAGAAGCATCACATGATTTTTCTAACAGTGCCAATACTTTTGTCCACCCCCTTTTTTATGTTTGGTGCGGAATTATATCCAATTTGGCTTTAGGACAATCCTTTTTGTGTTTTTTCATTGAAGACAAATTAAATGAAGATAATAATACCAAAGAATTTGTGATTGCAATCATTTTGAGGAAGAAACTGAGTATTATCTGACAGAATTGCAGGGGTGTCAATACTTTCGGCCACAACTGTATTTAAAGAGTAGTGATTCTTTATTGTCGACATGTTTCAAAATACAACTTCTTCAGGACTTATATCACTTTTTGGGGCTTTTTTGGGCAGCCTCAAAAAGTGAGCTATATCCTGAGGAAGAAGTTGTACTTTGAAACTCATTGACAATAAAGAATCACCATACTGTAAATATCTGGATTGATGATTTTCATGACAGCGTGGATTTAGCCCTTTCTTCTCTGCACATCTACTAATGCCCCCGGATACTGCTGCAGTCATGGTTATACGCTTTCAAGGTGTTTGTTACTGTTTCACATCCATTAAATTTTAGCTTTCTCTATATCTCACCTCCATCTCTCTCCTGGATAAGACCTAATCTGTGCTTTTTTTTTGTATCTCTCATTATCATTTTCTCTGCTTTAGTAGTTTCTATCTTTTTATCTACATCTTGTCCAGATGCCATGGTGTCTTGTGCTCCCTGGATTCCTAGCATCTTGTATCTGTGCACCGCCCGGAGTTAATTGGATTCCTTTGGAATGAACATTGCAGCATACAGGGTGAGCTGCATTCAACTTTTGCATGTCCACTTAAACAGTATGATGGTCACTATGATGTCGACCACAGCTTCCCATGCAGTATGACATACTGCACAGCCCCCCATTATATATACGATGGCACCCACAGCACCCCATACAGTATTATGTCCCCCAGACACTAACACAGTAAATTGCCAATATATTACCAATACAGCCATTCCACACAGTATGATATCCACCACAGATCTTAATATACAGTATAATTTCCCACACAGCCCCTTATACAAGTGGTCATAACAGCTCCTAATATAAAGTCCCCAACAGCACCCAATACAGTATGGTCATGGTATTGTTATGTTCCCACAGCCCATCTTGTAATGTTCTCATAGCAAGCCCATCTTGTAATGTCCCTAAATACAGCACCCTCTTGTAATGTTCCCATAGCCAGCTCCTAATGTTCCAATAGCAAGCCCCTTTAGTCCCATAGACCTGCCCATCCTGTAGTGTACTCATAGCCAGCTCCTATGTCCCCTTAGTCATCTCCTTATGTCCACATAGCCAGCCCTTTTTGTAATGTCAGATGCAGTATCTGGAGAGGAAAAGCGCAAATAGGGTCTATGTGTGTGAACAAGAGGAGAACAAAAATAGAATATTGCTCACCTTTTTCAGGTTGTGACAGGCACAACCACACCAAACAGCATACGCAGATTTTAATCCTGATGACGGTCTGCAGCAGCTCCTCCAATTTTGTAAGGTGCACATAGGAAAACAATGTAACGGGTATCCGAACCGTGCTACAGTCTGAAGAAATTACTTACAAAACTCAAAAATTTTGAAAGTGATTTTATTTCTACGCGTTTCGGGGTACAAGCCCCCTTCTTCAGGAAAAAATTACAGATGTACTTCCTGAAGAAGGGGGATTGTATCCCCAAAACGCGTAGACAATAAAAAATCCATCATCAAAATTTTTAAGTTTTGTAAGTGAGTAATTTCTTCAGATGGGAGCACGGTTCGGATAGCCCGTTTCATTGTTTTCATTTGTGAACCTTTTGTAATGTCTACCACTACAGCTCCTTATGTCCACATATCCAGCCCCTCTTGTAGTGTCCCTGTAGACAGTTACTTATGTCCATATTGCCAGCCACTCTTGTAATGTCTGCATTTCAAGCTCCTTATTTCCCCGTAGCCAGCCCCATATGTCCCCATAGCCTGCCTCTTATGTTTCCCTTGTCAGCCCCTTATGTCCATATATCCAACCCCTCTTGTAGTGTCCTCATAGCCAGCTCCTTATGTCCCCATAACCAGCACTTTATTTCCCCATAGCCAGCCTGTTACATTCCCATAGCCAGCCCATCTTGTAATGTCCCCATAGTCAGACCCTTATATCTCCATAGTCAACACCTCTTGCAACATCCCATAGCCAGCCCCTCTTGGAATGTCCCCACAGGCCCTAGATTTAATAGCCTCTATTCTATTAAATGGCAATGAATAAAAATAAAAATTAAAAAGCTTTCACTCACCTAATCAAGGCTCCATGTCAGCGCAGCTCTATCTTCTCTTCCATCTCGTGCAGCAGTGGGCAGCGTGATGACATCACTGCATTGTGACATCAAACGTCCACTGCATGCGCAAGAACTTTCATCAGTGCAGGGAGCTGACTGCAGCTCCTCTACACCTGACCTAGGTAGCGCTTGCAGACGCAAATACAATGGAGTGTGAGGAAGGAGCGACGGCCGTGGGGGCACAGAGTAAGAGGGGTGACAGGTGTTGGTGATTGACACTGCTCCACTGTATGCCCGTACCCCAGCCTTGACTGTGCTGTATGCTTGCAGCCGGAGTCACTGGACATGTGGCCGCAGGAATTCAGTTACGGTATATCTTTTTTTTCTTCCTCCAAAATGTGCCCCTTTGGGTAGGCAGGAGGTAGTCCCCTAGACAAGTACCTACCCTTACTACTCCTCATCCCAGCCCATCATTTTTACAGTAGGAGATGGGGCTTCACTGCTGTCTACTCACTCTACTCTCTGATTCACTGTTAGAGCAAACAATGTTGCTGCTGGTACGTTTGCCCACTATTATTTGTTGGGGACACATTGTGTTTCATAATAATTTACTAATTAACAGAAACAAGCTTTATCTTTTAGCAGGCAGGATTGGGTTACTTTCTGTAACACTTTTCTTGCTGCCAGATAGTGGTCCTGCTCTCTATACTGATTAACATATCTTTACCAAAATGTAAATGGTGCCAAGCACTTACTTACCATATCTGATGGTTACAGCAGTGCTGTTTTGAGTTGGAGCTACCTCTACTAGTTGTGGCACAGTACATGTTGGGGGTCCCTCTATTCAGCACTACCTTCTAATTGGAAGATTTCCCTCTGTCACATAGTGTAGTTTAATAGGACTACCTACATTAACGTCTTCCTGAAGGTACCGTTACATGGCATAATGTTGGAACGATGTCTGCAACGATCTCATGGGTGCGCGGTCGTTGCAGACATCGTTGCAGACATCGTTGGTGAGATGTCACATATCTAAATATCGTGGACAACTCACCAACGATGTTGTGAGCAGGTATCATTCGCAAACCTCATGAATGATCCCTGCTCATTGCCGTGAATGGGCTAAGTCGTAAATGACATCGTTATCGCGGTGTCACACACAACGATATAGTAGGTTGGCGGATCATTGATCGTGAGGTTTGAGAACATGTTCTCAAACCTGCGATGACCAATCCAACAACTTATCGTTGTTGGATCTCGGTGTTACACGCAACGATGTCCTAACGATGTTTCTGGAACGACCCCAAACCCGTGACTTATCAGCGACATTGTTAACGATGTCGTGCCGTGTAATGGTACCTTGAGCATCACAAGTTGACAAGTATTAGGTTCTCTCCTGAAGGCAGCACTCTTGCATTTGTATTTGACCTCAACTTGTGACTTCACTTTAGAACCATTAACTGTGATCACAACCTTTGCTTATTACACCACTTTAAATCTAGCTTATGACCTTAACATATGTCGTTTGACTTTTTTTTCTACGAAGACTTGGGATTGCCATTTACCATCTTCTAACTCCTACTAGTCACATCAAGGAGGCATTTAGAAAGCCACAACCTGTAGGTTCCGAAGCCAAGTCCATGCTGCTGAGGCGCCCCAGGGCTGGGGTACTCGGCTCTCGGGCTATCTTCAGTCCGGGAAGACAAGGGTGGCCATCCCGAGGCCGTGGCCCTGGTGGTCAGCTGAAATGGGTGGGTATTTACAGGGGATTATTTACAAGTTTGTCTTCGTGACGCCACCTGCTGAGTCTGCTGATGCTCACCAGCGCCGCCACAGTCCTCCGGTGGTCGATGGTATTGCGGCTTAGATGGATTGGTCCCCGCAGGTGGGACTGAACAACCGGGGCAGTGATGCTGTAAGGCAAACAGTCTGTATAATAAAATCCATCACTTAACAGTAATTGTCTACTCCCATGGTATTCATGGGGAAAACCAGCATCCTCGTGCTACAGATATTTTCAAACCAGAAAAAACGAGGATTCAAATGCATATAAATATTTATTAAATCTGGACTCACAACAGGAAAACACCAGGAATACAAACAATGCACAGCCACCGGGATCTCACAAGTTAATTAGGTCTTGAGCAGTATTAGTACCACATAGGATATTGCACATGTCCCCATTGGTCTCAGAGAAAGTGCCTCTCAGTCTGAGAAACCCAGTTACAGGTATCAGGTATAGATATATAGCGTTTCAGTGGGCCACAGAAAGTGCATATATGTAGTGCAGTTTAGTAAATTACTTGCCTAAGGGTGAGTCCGGAGCTGCTGTGGGAAGGACCCTACAGCCGTTTCGCAGGCACACTGCCTGCTTCTTCGGGAGGAGTGTGAAGACAAGGGTGGCCATCCCGAGGCCGTGGCCCTGGTGGTCAGCTGAAATGGGTGGGTATTTACAGGGGATTATTTACAAGTTTGTCTTCGTGACGCCACCTGCTGAGTCTGCTGATGCTCACCAGCGCCGCCACAGTCCTCCGGTGGTCGATGGTATTGCGGCTTAGATGGATTGGTCCCCGCAGGTGGGACTGAACAACCGGGGCAGTGATGCTGTAAGGCAAACAGTCTGTATAGAAAGGATGCAGCAGAGTCGGGACTTCACTTCACAGGGTAACTTTACTTGAAAAACTTTCATTCAGCAATACAGTCTTTCAGTAGTTATTGGTGGTACATTGGCAAATGCTCTGGATGCTGCAATTGGGATTTATAGCTGTAGATGGTACCCTCCTTTATGTTCCTTTTCTTTTCCTTCTTTCCTCTTGTTCCCAGTACTGTGAAGTCTGATCTCCTAGAGATGACCTGACCTCCTGCTGCTTGCTTTAGTCTCCTCTCCCTTGTACCCATCGGGATAACCTTCTGTCGAATACTGCAGCCGCCTACTGCGGTTCTGATTCCCCTCTTTTGGGTTCTTTGGGAGTCAGGGCCGTATCTGTAATATCCCCATTTAGCGGATTTCCTGTGAGCCTTGAAGGATCTCACAGTTGCGGGCTCCGGTACCCGGTTTCCTTCCTATGGGGCAAACTCTTCCGTTACTCACTTCCCCATTTGAGTGAACTCTCTGAGTTTCCTTCTCTCTCTTTCTTTCTCTTTGGGATCTTTCCTTTAGTTCTCTGGGCCCCTCAGCCAAGGAGGCCCTCTTTGCTCCCTCTCAGGCTGGCTGCCTATCTCCTCCATCTCCTCTCACTCCTCTCCGACTCACACTGAGCTCTTTGGTTCCCTCTAGAGGTTGCTAAGACCCTCCCGGGGTCCCTCCCATCCACTATTCTAGTGTGTGAGTGCTGCTCTAGGGTTCCATCTAGTGACCATAGTCCCAACTGCAGTGGAGTATTACACCGCTTTTCTGGGTGCAGTACCCACTTTTGTGGCACCTATGTAGTGGGGCGCCACACTGCCTTCACAAAGTCCCAGGTGTAAACTGGAGGATGTTAGACTGCACTCCTTAATATTTCAAGTGCTAACCTCAAACTGAAGAAATTAATATTTTCTTCCGCTAAGCTTCTGTGTAATCTGGCCAAAAAACTGATTTGACTGGAGCCCGAATACGGAAAGTGCTATTGGAGCATCTCATCAGATGAGTCTTGAAACAAAAAGCTGATTCAGTGTCTACAAATGCTGTCAAGTCATTGAGATTCTCTGCAGGCTACAATGGTGGCCTTGACCCATGCAGCATGCTTATGCTGTGCTCTTGAATGCTGAGATCCATTTACGTAACCCACCTAAATTCAATGGAAACCCCATAATATACAGAGGATTCATTATTATTATTTTATTTACTTTGAACTTCTGACTAAAAATGTTATCAAATCTTGGCCTCAAAATCTATCTCCTCTATGATAACAGAACCATACACTCCTATATAATTGTGCAGTTTTCATAAAAACGTCTGGGAGGACTTTGTGAGCAATGGTGTCTTCTGTGGCCACTATCTTTCTTTGTTTTCCTTAAGATATCATTGCCATCAGTCAATATGCCATTCATTTCCAGACCTTGGTCTTAGAATTAAGATGGAATAACAAAGACCTGATGCATATATGCAAATTTGCACTTCACTAAGGAAGTTGAGAAACTCCCATGCCACATTTAAGCAGCTTCCTCAAAGTCATAATCGCTTTCCTACAAGCTTTTAATATAACTAAGGGATTTGTGCCAGATCAGAACCCCAAACTACAGACGCTGCGTTTCGGGGTACCTGCCCCTCATCAGTGTAGTGTGTGGGATATTCTGATCTGGCTGAGTGAGTGGGCTAAGACAAATCCCTTAGTTATATTAAAAGCTTGTAGGAAAGCGATTATGACTTTGAGGAAGCTGCTTAAATGTGGCATGGGAGTTTCTCAACTTCCTTAGTGAAGTGCAAATTTGCATATATGCATATATCTGAGAGGAGGGAAGTGGCTTACAATCTCCTCACCTACTTCGCTGTCTCCATAAGGTTGATAGCAAGTTCCCAGACCTTGTCTTAGCCCACTCACTCATGCCAGATCAGAATATCCCACACACTACACTGATGAGGGGCAGGTACCCCGAAATGCAGTGTCTGTAGTTTGGGGTTCTGATCTGGCACAAATCCCTTAGTTATATTAAAAGCTTGTAGGAAAGCGATTATGACTTTGAGGAAGCTGCTTAAATGTGGCACGGGAGTTTCTCAACTTCCTTAGTGAAGTGCAAATTTGCATATATGCATATATCTGTGAGGAGGGAAGTGGCTTACAATCTCCTCACCTACTTCGCTGTCTCCATAAAGGTACCGTCACACGCGGCAATATTGCTAGCAATTTCACGGGCAATTTGCTGGTTGCAGTGAAATCATGGACACATTGATCCATTTGTACACAGCAACAAAATAGAACAATTTGTCCATGATTTCACTGCAACCAGCAAATTGCCAGTGAAATTGCTAGCAATATTGCCGCGTGTGACGGTACCTTCAGGTTGATAGCAAGTTCCCAGACCAAAGACCTGATGGTCATTTTCAGAAAATATCTTTTGAATAAGATCAAGGACTTGCTAGTGTCCAGAGAATTAACTTTTTCTCTGGTAAGGTAAAGAATATTTATACCGTGTATAAATTTCCTTCTGAAGAAGGGAACTCAGTGTCCCGAAAGCTTGCTATGTTTACCATCTTTTCAGTTAGCCATTAAAAGGTATCAACCACTGAGGACTCTCAGATTGCAATATATTTTTCTTTTTCTCTGGATAACTTTATTTTGTTCATGCCCTGGATAACAAAGTGACTCAGCTGAGCTGTTTCAGTTTCAAATTGATCACAACCATCTATTCATTCACTACTCAAGAAGAACCTGGGCAGTTAGGTCACCCAACATTAACCCCTTGATACAAATCAAGAATCATCTTTGCTTTTCTTGTGGATCCTCGAGAAACCTGATCCTACAGCGGACACTATACAATAATGGAATATAGGCCCCATGCTCATGTTTGGCATATATCATGAGTAATGTTTCAAGGCCCTTTATAGAATCAGATATTGGATTTATATCCACATGGAGACACTAGAGAGAAAGTATTCTTAATAAAAGAGCTATTTGACATACTTTTTCCTAGTCAGCATTGCCCTAATAATTTCTGAAGTACCTTTTGAAAAGAAATTCACATATCATCTCACACAGCCAAATTGAATCATACTCTGTCCTGCCTGCCTGCCTGTCCTGTCGGGTCCCGCCACAGCCGCCGCCGCCACTAACCCGCCCCGTGTGCACATACCCTAAGGGCTAGAGTGTTAGACGGAGATCGGTTTCATGCTCCTTGGACCATAGACAGCAAGATGTAAAAATAGAGTATTTTATTATGGAGAGCCAAATTTTTTTTATTCAGAGAAAACATACACTCCTCAACATTGAAATTACAATATGAGGAAGGATAAATCATGCAATGATGGAAATCACAGCATCAATAGACATGGTAAAGATATGCAAATTATGAAAATAGGGAACATAATTTTAAAACACCTGGATTTATTCAGCATTGAGCATGAGCAGGACAAAGTCCAGCTCACCAATAATGCCGGGTCCAATTCTGTCCTCAGATAATGTTACTGCCAAAATACATGAAACAAAGCAAGGAGGAGAAATCCAACTCCACGGACATAAATATCTTCTTTGTTGCTATATGTTTAAATTCCAAATAACATTTATATCAGATTAGAATATTAAAAAAATACAGATGCATTTCGGGTGTGTTAAGCACCTTTAGTCATGACTTAAAGTGCCTAATGCACTAGAATTGCTTCAGTGTTTTTTTTTTAATTATTATTATTAGGTATTTATATAGCGCTATTAGGATACATGGCGCTGTACAAGTTAGAGGGTAGGCAAAGATAAGTGGTCGAAAAACGACGACAAATCAATAAATCAATCATACGGGTACAATAGGGGCGGGGATCCTGTCCGCGAGGGCTCACAGTCTAGAGGGGGTGGGGAGGGAGACAGTAGGAGGGGGAGAGGTTAGATGGTGCAGTGGATTGGGTCTCAGTGTGTGTTGTAGGCTTGTAGGAAGAGGTGGGTCTTAAGGTTTTTCTTGAAGGTTCTCAGGGTAGGGGAGTGTCTGATGTGGTGGGGGAGGGAGTTCCAGAGTCTGGCAGAAGCACAAGAGAAGTCTTGTGTGCGGTTGTGGGAGGTGAAAATGTGGGGGGAAGGAGTTCCTTGAGTTCCTTGAGAGAAGGAGTTCTTGTGAGGGGAGGTAGCGGGAGACTAGGTCGGAGATGTAGGGAGGGGACAGGTTGTGTATGGCCTTGTATGTCAGGGTTAGGGTTTTGAAGCGAGATTGCTGGGGGATAGGGAGCCAGTGGAGGACTCAGCAGAGAAGGGAGGCGGGGAAGTAACGGGGAGATAGGTGGATGAGTCTGGCAGCAGAGTTGAGGATGATGCGGAGAGGTGCGATGGAGGAGGCAGGGAGGCGGGTGAACAGGAGGTTGCAGTAGTCCAGGTGGGAGATGATGAGGGCATGGACAAGTGTCTTTTCCGTGTTGTGGTCAAGGAAGGAACAGATACGGGCAATGTTTTTTAGTTGGAGTCGGCAGGAGGTGGCGAGGGCTTGGATGTGGGGCTTGAAGGAGAGGGAGGAGTCGAGGATTACCCGAGACACTTGGTGTGGGGGAAGGGTGAGAGTGTGCAGTCATTGATGGTGATTGATAGGTCAGGAAGCGGGGCGGGGTTGTTCAGGGGAAAGACGATGAATTCGGTCTTGTCCATGTTGAGTTTTAGGAAGCGGGTAGAAAAGAAGGATGCAATGGCGGATAGGCATGAAGAAATTTTGGATAAAAGGGAGGAGATATCAGGGCCAGACAGATAGAGCTGGGTATCGTCAGCGTAGAGGAGGTTTTGGAGTCCATGTGACTCGATGAGGTTGCCTAGGCCAAGGGTGTAAATGGAGAAGAGTAGTGGTCCCAGGACCGAGCCTTGGGGGACACCTACAGAGAGGGGGTGGGGCGAGGAGGAGGTGTGGGAGTGGTTGACGCTGAAGGTCCGTCCGTTAGGTAGGAGGAGATCCAGGAGAGAGCGAGGTCAGTAATGCCAAGAGACTCAAGAATTTGAAGTAAGAGTGAGTGGTCAACAGTGTCGAAGGCAGCAGAGAGGTCGAGAAGGATAAGGACGGAATAGTGTCGTTTGGTCTTGGCGATCAGAAGGTCGTTAGTGACTTTGGTTAGGTGGAGTGCTGAGGTCGGAAGCCAGATTGTAGGCGATCAAAGAGAGTACAGGAAGAGAAGTGGGAAGACAGTTCGGAATAGACGTGTTGTTCAAGAAGTTTTGAGGCAAATGGGAGGAGAGATATGGGGCGATAGTTGGAGACTGTTGTAGGGTCAAGGGATGTTTTTTTTTAGGATGGGCGTGATTAGGGCATGTTTGAAGGGTGAGGGGAATGTGCCGGATTTGAGTGAAATGTTGAAGAGGTGTGTTAGAGCAGGGATGAGGACTGAGGTGAGGTTAGGGATGAGGTGCTAGGGGAGTGGATCAAGGGCGCATGTGGTGAGGTGTGATCGTGCTAGAAGGGAGGCGAGGTGGTCCTCTGTCATGGGGGTGAAACTGCATTTGGGTGAGGGGGGATGGGCTGGAGGAGGGATGGGGCAGGGGGAGTGAGGGTTGAAGCTTTGTCTGAGTTTGTCAATTTTGTCTTTGAAGAAGGTGGCGAAGTCGTCGGCGGAGATGAGGGGTGAGGGAGGAGGTGCAGGGGGACGAAGTAAAGAGTTGAAGGTTTTGAAGAGTTGTTTGGGGTTGTGAGACAGGGCGGTAATTAGGGAGGAGAAGTAGGCTTGTTTTGCGGAGTCAAGGGCAGTCTTGAAGTTATTGAGGAAACGCTTGTATAGGGCGAAGTGCTCTGCAGAGTGGGATTTCTTCCATTTCTGCTCGGCTGCCCTAGTCGTCCGTCTGAGTTTTTTGGTGAGGGTCGTGAGCCAGGGTTGTTGTTGTACTCGTGTTGTGTTAAATGTGAGGGGAGCAGCCTGGTCGAGGGCTGTGGTGAGAGTGAAGTTGTAGAGGGAGGCAGCAGAGTCAGCATCTTGAGAAGAGGCCAAGTCTGAGAGGAGGAGGAGGGATTCCAAGAGTGAATGGAAGTCTATGAGCTTAAGGTTTCTGCGGAGGTGGGGGAGTGTCCGGAGAGAGGGGAGCGTGGTAGGGGGGGGAGGGATGAGAATGTCAGTAGGTTGTGGTCAGAGTGGGTGAGGGTTAAGTATGTGAGGTCGGTGAGGGAGCAGAGGCGGGTGAAGACTAGGTCAAGTGTGTGGCCACCAGTGTGTGGCGGAGGAGATCCATTGGGAGAGGCCGAATGAGGAGGTGAGGGATAGGAGTCTGGAGGCAGCGGCTTTGGGGGTGTCGATGGGGATAAGTCACCCATGACGATGGTGGGGATGTCGGAGGAGAGGAGGTGGAGGAGCCAGGTTGTGAAGAGGTCAAAGAAGGTAGAGGGGGATCCCGGGGGGCAGTAGACAACGGCCAATTGGAGGTTGCAGGGGGAGTAGATGCGAACAGCGTGTGCCTCGAAGGAGGGGAGGGGGGAGTGTAAGTGGGGAAAAGGAGCAGTCATTGGCCAGAAGTATCTAAAAAATGAGAATGCGCATAGGGTCTTAACCTTAACACAAAACGAATCCCATACAGTGTGAAAACTGCTCACCTGATACGGTTGTGAAGCCCACAACCAGCTTGATCACTCAAACACAGCAGCCGCAGCCGGGACCGCACTTCCACAATCGTGGGGGTGAAACTCTATCCGGGACCAAGTGTCTTTCGGTCCGCGCTGCTGCTCCAATAAGTATTAGAAACACTGGAGTGTTTTAAATAAAAGATCTTCAGTTTTATTTCCGACGCGTTTCGGAGCTAAACACCCAGCTCCTTCCTCAGCGTCGGAAATAAAAATGAAGATCTTTTATTTAAAACACTCCAGTGTTTCTAATACTTATTGGAGCAGCGGCGCGGACCGAAAGACATTTGGTCCCGGATAGAGATTGGCCAGAAGTAGGCCACCACCTCCGCCAGGGGTGTTGGTGGGGCGGGGAGTGTTGGAGAGTGTGAATCCACCGTAGGAGAGGGCAGCCAGGGAGGTTGTGTCAGAGGGGGTAAGCCAGGTCTCTGTGAGGCCGAGGAAGGAGAGTTTTTTGGAGATGAAGAGGTCGTGGATAAGTGTGAGTTTGTTACGGAACGAGCGGGCGTTCCAGAGTGCGCCGAGTTAGGGGACAGGGGAGGCAGGGGTGGGGGGAATGGGAAGGAGGTTAAGGGGTTACTAGGGTTGGTGGTGGGTCGTTGGAGTGGGGTGGAGGAGAGTGAGGTGGTATAGTGGGGTGGGCCAGGATTAGTCTTCAATATATTTTTATTATCAATAAAGAGGTTACAAATGTCAGTGGCAAGCTTTGAATAATAGACAAATAACATAAACAATTTATCCCAACAATTGGGGGTGTGAGGGAAGGGGTGGGGGGGGGGGAGAATGGGGAATACAGGAAAATAAACAAGGTATAGGGTAGGGAGGGATGTGAAAACAGGTGCAACAAACACTTTGAGGCTAAGTTGCTGTAATGTAGCGGTCTCATCCTACTTCATTTATCGGCTGTCCGTGACAACAGTGGTTGTAGATCTTCAGTCCGGTAGACTGTGAACAAGTGTAAAGCCAAGTAGATTGCCGGGAGGGGACGGGGTAAGGGAGGGGACATTGGGAAGGAGAGAGGGGTGTGGGAGACCAATATAGTCTTATAGGGAGGGGGAAGGGAGTGAGGAGCGAGTGAGGAGAGGAGGGGTAGAGGTTAGAGGGTGATGAGGATGTACTGTGGAGGGGGGGAGGTAGAGAAGGAGAGAGGAAAAGAGAGAGAAAAAGGAGATAAGCAGGGAGAGAAGGGAGAAAAGGAAAGGGTAAGAAAGGAAGAGAAGGAGTAGGGAAGAGAAGCTAGGTAGGTGACCTCAAGCCCCTTTGTGTCTCAAATGGGTGGTTGTAAGGCCGCCGGATGCGATGCCCATAGTGACCATGCTTCAAAAACGTACCGTCGCCTCAGTGCATCCATTGCCAGGTGATATTCGTGGTTAAAGATTACGTTCAGTTTGTTAATGAGGTCACCGACAGATGGGGGGACGCGTTTTTCCAGGAAGCTGCTACACATAATCTCGCTGCGATTAGAATGTACGTGATTGCATGGCGTGTGACTGGAGGGAAAGTTTCTGCGCCAATATTTAAGACAGCTAATTGAGGGGATAAGGGGATGTTCGTGTCTGTCACAGTTCCCATCAGACTGTTAACAAGAACCCAGAATTGGGCAATCTTGGGGCATCCCCACCACATGTGTGCCAGGTCTCCTTTTTGTCCACATTGTCTCCAACACAAGGGGGAGACTCCTCTAGCGAATTTGGCTAATCTGACCGGGGGAGTGTACCAGCGGAGGTGAACCTTTTTTAGTGACTCCAGGTGGTTAATACATTTTGATATCTGGGAGACACACCTGATAGCCCCCTCCCAGTCATCCAAGTCTGCCTGGAAGTGCAAGTCTGTTTCCCACGATTCCATATATGCAAGTTTTGAAGGGGAGTTTTGTGTTATTAGTCCATCATATATGGAGGATAGACCTTTCGGAATCATGGTTTCAGCGAATAGAAAACGTTGGAGTGGAGAGGGAGTGGGCTGTTTCAGGTCATGTGTGCAGTCCGCCGAGTTAAGAAAATGACGTATTTGAGAGTATTGCAGGAAGGAACGTCTTAGGGCCTGATAGTTTCTGCTAAGACTGTCAAATGTGAGGAGTCTACCGTCCTTCATCAGGTCTCCCAAGGTGTGAAGTCCTGAATCTTGCCAGGGGACGAGGTTTAGGGAAGGGATATGCACCTGGAAGGCCTCCAGCGGGATCCTCTCCGGGGGAAGCTTGGCCCAGTGAGGTGGCATTTTTCCCCACGTTGATTGGAGAGCTTGAACTGTGGCCAAGGGGTGAGACCGCTTGACCGGCCCTAGAGCCACGCCAGCCAGGAGCCTCCCAGGCGCCGCCCCTGGGGTCACCTCTGTCTCCAACTGTGCCCAACCCAGAGTCGATTGTTGATTCCACAAAGTTCTGGAGGCTTCCAGGATCGTGGCCTTATAATAAGACATCACGTCTGGGACCCCCATGCCTCCTCCCCTCATCTTTAGATACATCGTGCGCCTCTGAACTCTGGGTCTGCCTCCCGCCCATATGAATGTGTTAATTTGCCTTTGTAGTAGATTCATTAGTTTGCTTGGGTATCCCAGTGGGACACAACGGAACAGGTAGAGCAGCTTCGGAAGCCATAGCATTCTGAAGGCCTGGATTCGCGCCATCCAGGACAGCAGGGGGAGAGGGCCGGATTCCATAGCACCCTTCAATGTTGACATTACCTTGTTTAAATTTACACGAGCCACATGTTTCGAAGCACATAAAGTTATTCCCAAGTAGGGTATACCCTCTGGGGCCCAAGCAAAGGTAAATTTAGAGGAGAGTAATGTCAGTTCCGCTACCGGCAGATTGATAGGTAGTGCCATGGTTTTTCCCATGTTCAGTTTATAGTATGAAATTTTTGAAAAGTCGTCTAGTTCCTTAAGTATCGCTGGGATGGATTTGTCTGGGTCCAAGCAAGTGATGATGACGTCATCTGCGTATAGCCCTATGACATGATTTTTTGTTCCCACCTGGATCCCAGTTATCCTAGGGTTACACCGAACTGAGGCCGCTAGAGGTTCCATGACCAAGGCAAAGATCAGGGGTGACAAAGGGCACCCCTGTCTCGTACCATTGGTAATGTCAAAGTATCGTGATACGTATCCTGACGTTGTGACTCGGGCTCCGGGAGCACAGTAAAGTCCCATTATGGCGGAGAGAATTGGTCCAGAGAATCCAAATTTCTCAAGGACCACGCGCAGGTATCCCCAGTGCACCCTGTCAAACGCTTTTTTCTGCGTCGAGGGACAGGAATACACCGGGGGCCCCCCTCCTCTCCACCATTTCCACCAGGTCCAGCATGCGCCGGGTGCCATCTCTGGGTTGTCGTCCCCCACAAAGCCCACCTGATCTGCGTTCACCAGTAGAGGGATGACCTTCGAGAGTCTCGAGGCCATCACTCTGGCATAAATCTTCACATCCGTGTTAAGTAACGAGATGGGACGATAACTGCCAGGGTTGTCTGGGGGTTTACCAATTTTCAGGATGGTAGTTATCGTGGCCTCCAGGTCATTCGCCCGGAGCTTCCCCTCAGTTTGCCAGTGGTGAAACAGTCGGAGGAGATAGGGGGCCAACTGGGGAGAGAACACTCTATAATACTCGTTGGCGAAGCCATCTGGACCCGGAGCAGAGTTACATTTAAGCTTCTTAATAACGTCTGAGACCTCAGTGAGGGTAAAAGGTTGATTCAGGGTGGAAAGTACGTCAGGTGGGACCGACGGGAGATCTATCTTTGCCAAATAAGCTCTTATGTCAGCTTGCGACGGTTGAGGAGTCAAGGGGTCTTCCGCTAGATTGTAGAGATTGGAATAAAAGTCAGCCATTACCTCCACAATCCCATTTGGGTCTTTAATTTTCTGACCGTCGGTGGATGTCATAGATGTCACCATTGACCGGACTACTCTCTTCTTCAGTCTCCTGGCTAAAAGTTTACCCGCTCTGTCCCCTGCAGCGTAAAACCGGGTGTTGAGCTTCCGTAACCCCAGTTCGTGTTGATATAGTAGCTGGGCTCTAAGTTTTGTTCTCAAGTCAAAGATCTGGTGGGTTATCTGGGAAGATGGATTAGCTTTGTTCAATT
Source organism: Allobates femoralis (assembly GCA_033576535.1). Lineage (NCBI taxonomy): Eukaryota > Metazoa > Chordata > Amphibia > Anura > Aromobatidae > Allobates > Allobates femoralis. Next base: position 216,165,406 of record JARQOC010000001.1, read on the forward strand.
TCTCTAGAGCCTCTATTTGATCGGACCATTCCCTCCAGCGTGACTCTCTCTCCTTCTTTTGTTTGGAAGCTTTCTGTATAAGGAGTCCCTGCAGGACCGCCTTATGAGCAGCCCATAGGGTGTCATCTGGGTTTCGCCGTTGTCGTTAATTTGAAAGAACTCCTCTAAGCTCCCGCCCAAGGACTCCAGTATCTGACAGTCTGAAAGCAGACCGACATTCATCCTCCAGCGACGTGGCGCTCCACCCCTTTGCCCCTGTCTGATCCCCAGGGAAACCGGGGCGTGGTCCGACCACGTGATCAGACCAATGTTGGTAGAATTACATTGGGGCAAAGTTTCCTCTCCGACCAGAAATAAGTCGATTCTGGAGTAGGAATTATGAGAGTTAGAAAGAAAAGTGTAATCTCTTTCTGTTGCGTGGTGGTAGCGCCAGACGTCATGAAGTCTGAATTCTCTGCAAAGATCTGCCAACTCCCTTCCCCTCCTTGCGTGCGGGGCCGAGGAGTCGAGTCTCACCTCCATGACCTGATTAAAGTCCCCACAGACCACCAGGGCTCCCTCTTTCGTTCGGTTGAGTCGTTTGAACAAGGATCTGAGGAACCTGATTTGTCCTACATTTGGGGCGTATAACGTAACCAAAGTGTATAATTCCCCCGAGATATAGCATTTTAAGATGAGGTACCTCCCCAATAGATCTGCTTCCACTGAGTTCAGTTGAAACTGTACTGTGTTGCTAACCAACACCACATACCCCCGCCTTTTTCACGTTGTGGTTTGCAAAGTAGGTGTGGGGGTAGGAGGGGTTCTTTATGCGAAAATTGTCCTCGGCTAATAGGTGTGTCTCCTGAATGCACATCACATCCGCGTGAAGTCTCCTGGCCTCCCTCCATAGGAAGGAGCGTTTTACCGGGGAGTTCAGGCCTTTAACATTGAGAGAGACCACATTTACTGAGGAAGGGGCTTCTGGGTGAACCGGACGCGTCCTATTCATTCTTACCTTCTTCCAGCAGCTGAGGGTAGAGGTCACCTAAAAAGAAGCAAGAGGTGGAGTCTAAGAGGAAAGTTACAGCGAGAAAGAGAGAAGAAAGGAGAGGTTAGGAGAACTGAGCAACGGAAAAGAGAGAAGAGAGGGACTGTGTAGAGTCAGTGGGGGGGGAGGAGGGCTGGAGGTTAGCAGGGATAGGAGGGAGGGGGAAGGGGGGTGGAGTAACACTTATGTAAACAGAGCAGAGTCAGGCTCCACGAGCCTTGACTAACGGGGGTTAGTCAGAAAACCACGCACAGCTCTCCCCACCGTGTGACCTGAGAACGGTTTGGTCACTGGAGCAGTCCGTAGGGAGAGTCTCATACACCAAGGCCCTCGATGGAATGGGGTTTGGCGTGGGAAATCTGTAGAGATGTCCAAAAGAGGATAGAATAGCCTGCGCGGACCGGAGTAAATTCTTCTGTGCCTCCTCGACCTCAGTTGTGGTCACGGGGACGCGAACCATGGGCTTCCCCCACCGGGGAGTTCGGGGAGCTTGTGCTTGAAGTCATCAGGTTCCAGGAGCGTAATGCTCTTCGGAGCAAGGTGGGAGAGGAGAAAGAGTGTCTGTTTCCCTTATAGCGGAAGTTCACGTTTACAGGGGTGCCCCAAGCATATGGGATGCCCTTTTCTCTCAGAGGCGGCAACTGGGAGCAAACTCACGTCTTCTGGCTAACGTTCCCGGAGAAAGGTCAGGGTACACCGCAGACTTGTCAAATTGTGTAGGGAGAGTGGGATTAGCTCTCATTGCTTGTATGAGAATGTCTCACGTTTTAGGGTGCAGGAAGGAAATTAGTATGTCCCTGGGTACTTCTTTGGGCAGTTTCATAGGTTTAGGCAGTCTGTAGGCTTTTAGCACCTCCAGCGACTCAGGTGGGGCGTCCGGAAGAGCTGCTGATAGAAAGGCTGAAACGACTGCAGGGAGATCCTCACCATCTTGGGCTTCAGCTACACCCCTCAGTTTTACATTATTCTTGCGGAGGCCATCCTCTAAGTGACATAGTGTCGCCCGTACTGTTCCCATCTCCATGTCCATCATGTCATAGCTGTCGGCAAGATTATTGTGAGCCGAAGCGTATTCGGCCATTTTTGACTCCACTTTGGATGTCCTTTCACCCAGCGCCGCCATTTCAGCCCTCATGTCCGCCATCATGGAGCGCATCTCCCCCATTATAGCGTCCCTCATAGAGCCCAGCATGTCTCTCATGCAGCGTTTAGTGAGAGGGGACTCCTCTCTACTCACATTGCCGCCGCGCTCCTCTGGACGTCTAGGAGACCGGGATGCTCGTGTGGAGGCGCTGGAGGGAGACACTGAATCCTTCCCGGTCGGCGCCATCTTGGATTCTCTGTGGGGCTCCGGATTGAAGAAATCCGTAAGCTTGCTGGCCGTCTCCCGACGGCGTGAACCCGTCCTGGGCATATCCAGGGTGCCGGGGAGGTGAGTGGCTGGTACTCGGCTGTCAGAAGGGACGGGGAGGCCGTGGATGTGCCGTTTCTCCGGTCTGTGGAGCGGAGCCTCCTCAGTAAGCGTCCGGCGCCATCGGCTGCAGGACACGCCCCGTGGGCCAGGATTAGGGGAAATGTCACCAGAGAGTAGGAGGAGCAGGGAGAGGGTTAGGAGGTGGGAGCAGGGGAGCTTGCGTGGTGGGCATGTACGTCTAGAGATGGTGGGTTGAAAGTGGGGAAAAGTTCAGAGCATTGGGTGAGGTGGGTAGAAAGGATGGAGGATGAGAGTAGGATTTCTTTGCTCAGTGGGGGGATGGGTGGGTGTAGTAGGAAGTGGAGAAGGACGGGAGTGAAGGTGAGAAGAAGCGGGAACATGGTGGGGTGAGTAGGGGAGGACAGGTGGGTGAGGGCAGATGTAGCCGGGGATCTGGTGTGGCAAGGGTGAGTTCCAGGTGATGGGTGGTAGGCCGCGGTTGAGGTGCGGCCAGGTGATGAGGTGTAGTCCAGGGAGGAGATGCAGTTCAGGGATAAGGGGGTGGGATGCAGCCAGGGGAGGAAGCAGCCAGAGGAGAGAGGCAGCCAGCGATGAGATGTAGCAGGGGTGGGATGCAGTCATTGATGGGATGAGATGCAGTCACAGGTGGGATGGGATGCGGCACAGGATGAGGTGCAGCACAGGATGAGATGCGACACAGGATGAGATGAGATGCGGCACAGGATGAGGTGAGATGCAGCACAGGATGAGATGAAGATGTGGTCACGGGTGAGATAAAGATGCAGATACAGCCACGGGTGAGATAAGATGCAGCCACGGGGGAGATGGGATATAGCCACGGGTGAGATGAGATGCAACCGCGGGTGAGATGAGATGCAGCCGCGGGTGAGATTAGATGCAGCCACTGGTGAGATGAGACGCAGCCATTCAAAATAATTCAAGAGATGCAGCCATAATTCAAAACTTGCATTGAGTATCAGCCCCACATTCAGAAAAACCCACACTTTAACGTCTTGGTATGCTATCAGTGTGGTTATTTATGGTTGAAGAATGTTCTGCAACACTGAATGTACTTGCAATTATATCCCTGATGTGCTAAATGGTGGACAAGTCTGGAGACATTGCATGTTATGGTGGCATGCTTGGGTCATTCCATATCAAGTGAACCAATGATTTTTACCTCTATATTTTTAATTCTTTTGAGATTTTGTTATTTGATAATAGCATGTCAGACAATGCAAAATGTGAAGAGAAAAAAATTCTACATTTTTTTTTATTTTTAATTGATTTTCAAAGGTTGGAAAAAGTGCAAACTTTTTTGTTGCCTGCATTTACATCTTTCCTCATAACTCAGGCTAGAAATAAGATAGAGAAACAAAATAAACACCGTTCTACTCAGTGTCACGAGAGTATCGTTGTTAATATTTTACCCATGCGAAAGCAAAAGCAAAATGTTAAAATGCATTTCTAAAAAAATTATAATTTAAAAATCCCCAAAAATGCCCATGTGCCTGCTATGCTCTTAGCCACATCTGTACCAAAATTCAAGTTGGGATCGCGATGGGATCATATATCTTAAAATATTTAACTATTATAGCGTCAAATGGGTCATTCCATATCAAGTGATCAAAATATGAATTTTTTTTTACCTGACGTCTTTAGATTTTGTTAAATATTTTTCTATATGAAACACAACTTTAGTTAATTACAAATTAAAAGTTTTTAATTTTTTTCTTCATCAGTTAATTTTTTTACAGATTTTTAAAGTTTTAAAAAGCGCAAATTTTGTCCTGGTATGGCCTTACATTTTTTTATCATATCTCGGGCTAGAATTAAGATAATGAGGTGGGAGAGGCATAATTTATCTCAGAACGCTATGGGCTTTCATTTGATATGTCACAAAACTATGTTTCTTAATATTTTGTTAATAATTTTGTTATATTTTGTTAATAATCTGCATATTCATAAAGGCTCATCAACATAATGAGCTGGTCTATGACTCATTGAATGTCTATCACATACACAATCTGACAAGATAATAGGAATCTATAGAACTTACTAATGCTCCACAGCTCAGACCACTTTATGCTGCAGTATACATATTATTAACAAAATATAACAAAATTATTAACAAAATATTAAGAAACATAGTCTTGTGACATACCAAATGAAAGCCCGTACCGTTCTGAGAAAAATGATGCCCTCTCCACCTCATTATCTTAATTATCTTCGATGTTAGAAAGTGATTTATTCAAATACTCTATTGTTGAATTAGGATTTATAAAATCCTCTGTGTTGGAAGTTACAGGTTCTTCGCAATGTTGTGTCTGCAGAGTATTTTTCTCTTTTGCAAGTTGCTTTCTACAACTGTCACAAATGTTCATGCTGCATTGAATGATGGATTTATATCAAATATCCAATCTTGTACTGGCCTAAGGGTATGTGCACATCAGACGTTTTGTGGGCTGTTTTTTAGCGTTTTCCGTCGCCGGTTTCCGCTGAGTTTTATGTTAATTTATGTTAATCCTAGCCACCGGTTGGATTAACATGCTAGTCAATGGAGTTTAGAAAACGCTGTGTACATTAGAACGTTTTTTTTTGTTCCTTTCCAGTTTATTCACCGTTTTCCACCGGTTTTCAAAGATAGAGCAAGTGACTTCTTTTTAGCGTTTTTCCAGCGGATCTAGCTTAAAAGTGCACCAAAAACCAGTCTGGAAAATGCTAAGAAAAACACCGGGGAAATCGCCAAGAACACGCTGTACAAACGCTAATAAAACGATCGCAAATCGTTAGCAAAACACTAACAAAATGAGGGACACTGCTGAGCTCAGAAAACTCAGTTTCTGCTATTCTACACCGGTTTTAGGACGGTCTGCAAAGATGCAGAACCGTCTGATGTGCACATACCCTAAGATTTTTTTCTTGTTGTGTGTCCAGTTTTTTAAAGGGATTGCAACAGTATTTATTATAAAATGCTGTTCCTTGGGAAGCAGCAGCTATTGCTCTGTGAGAAAAATACCGTTAATACTAAGTAAGGAAGATGGGTAATTATTATTTGTTTATTATTATTTATTTATATAGCACCACTGTATTCCATGGTGCTTTACATTCTAAAAGGGCAGACTAGGACAAGTACAATAAATGTGGACAATTCGGTCGTACAGATACAAGAGGGGAGAAGATCCTGTCCATGAGAGCTCACAATTCTACGAGGGGCGGGTGGGGACACAGCAGGAGGGGGAGGTGCTGGTCGTGAGGCGGTACGGTGGACCGTGTCTCATTGCAGGTTGTAGGCTTGGCGGAAGAGGTGGGTCTTCAGGCTTCTTTTGAGGGTTCCCAGGGTAGGAGAATGTCTGATATGTTGGGGCAGAGAGTTCCAGTGTATGGGGGATGCCCAGGAGAAATCCTGTATGCGGTTATGCGAAGAGGAGATGAGGGGGGAGTAGAGGAGGAGTTCCGCAGACCATGTCGGAGATGTATGGAGGGGACAGGTTGTGGATGGCTTTGTATTCATGGTTAATGTTTTAAACTGGGATCTCTGGGAAGAAGGGAGCCAATGAAGGGCTTGGCAGAGGGTGAGACAGGGGAGTAGCGGGAGGACAGATGGATTAGACGGGCAGCGGAGTTTAGGATAGATTGGAGAGGTGCAAGGGAGGTTGCAGGGAGGCCGGTGAGCAGGAGGTTGCAGTAGTCGAGACGGGAGATGATGAGAGCGTGAATAAGGCTTTTAGCAGTGTCGTGGTCAAGAAAAGTGCGGATCCGGGAGATGTTTTTGAGCTGGAGATGGCAGGAAGTGGTGAGGGCCTGGATGTGGGGCTTGAAAGAGAGGGAAGAGTCAGAATAACCCGAGGCACTTGGCGTGGGGGACTGCGGAGAGAGAGCAGTCGTTGACGACGATGGATAGGTCGTGTAGTGAGGGGGAGCAGCTTGGGGGGAAGACTATGACTCAGTTTAGTCCATGTTCAGCTTAAGGAAGCAAGCAGAGAAGAAGAATGAGATGGTGGACAGGCATTGTGGAATTTTGAATAGTAGGGAGGCGATGTCAGGCCAGACAGGTAGATTTGGGTGTCGTCGGTGTAGAGGTGGTACTGGAGGCCGTTGGACTCAATGAGTTGCCCTAGGCCGAGAGTGTAGATTTGGAAGAGTAACGTTCCCAGAACCGAGCCCTGGGGGACCCCAACTGATAGGGGGTAGGGCAAGGAGAAGGTGTGGGAGTGGGTGACGCTGAAGGTCCGGTCCGTTAAGTACCGTGTTTCCCCGAATATAAGCCAGTGTCTTATATTCTTTTTACCCCCGAAAGTACCACTATGGCTTATTTTCGGGGTATGACTTATATTAGAAAAAAAAATGATGATTTTTTTTTATCCCACACAGCCCAGAGGGTCACAGGCCCTTACAGTATCCCACACAGCCCGGAGGGTCACAGGCCCTTACAGTACAGTATCCCACACAGCCCAGAGGGTCACAGACCCTTACAGTACAGTATCCCACACAGCCCAGAGGGTAACAGCCCCCAGTACAGCAAGGAAACATTACGGTACATTTTGTGATTTCCTTACTTTGTAATGGTGGCTTCCCCTAATGGATTCCTCTGCGGTGCAGGGTGCAGGTGTGGCTGTTTCGTCTTGCAGGAGCGTCTGGGCCAATCAGCACTCGAGCTGCTGAGGCAATCAGCGCTCGAGATGCTGGGGAGCCGCTTGGCCAATCAGAGCTCCTGCAGGGGCAGCGGTGATGTCAGGCCGTGCGGGGGGCACCCAGAGAGCCTAAGGAGCCTCTAGACCAATCAGAGCTGCAGGGGCAGCGTTGACGTCAGGCTGGGCGGGGGGGCACACAGAAAATTAACCCCATGCATTTGGGGCCACAAGCGGCTGCACATGAGGGCAGAGGAGGACAACACAGACCCCGGAGGACAGCGGGGACAGCAGGGACAGAGGGGACCGAGGCAGCAGCGATGCATATAAAAAGGTACCATGGCTTATATTTTCCCCATGGACAGTTTACTATGGCTTATTTTCAGGGTATGGCTTATATTAGCCGCCCCTCCTCTACCCCCCACTATGGCTTATTATCGGGGGTGGCTTATTATCGGGGAAACACGGTATCACTATGATTCCAAAAAATAAAGGCGACCCTGAGAACGTCTCTAATTTCAGGCCCATTTCCCTACTTAACTCAGATCTTAAAACCATCACCAAGACTATAAACACTAGAATCCAACGGTTAATTCCAAAATTAATACACAGTGACCAAGTAGGCTTTGTTCAAAATAGAGGCTCAGCCGACGCGACGTGTAGGATTATTAACTTAATGTCCCATATCGAGCGCAATAAGACCACAGCGATTCTAGTCTCTGTCGACGCTGAAAAAGTGTTTGACAGAGTCCATTGGGGCTTTCTATTTGACACCTTGAGGAAATTTGGCTTCACGGGTAATATCTTCCACACCATCCAGGCGCTTTATTCAAACCCGACGGCGTACATCCTAACCAATAACACGCTTTCTGATCTATTCCCCCTAACAAATGGCACGAGACAGGGATGTCCTCTTTCCCCGTCCCTGTTCGACCTTTTTATCGAACCCCTTGCCGAAAAAATTTGAATAAATCAATGTATTAGAGGAATCTACACCAAGGCCAAGGAATACAAAATCGGCCTCTTTGCTGATGATATTATATTAACTCTCTCTGACCCTCTGAACTCCCTTAGAAACCTATTATCGACTATTGAGGAATTCTCTTCTGCTTCTTTATATAAAATTAATCTCAACAAGACCTAGGCCCTACACTTAAATTTAGACCCCGAAACCCTTTCTGCAATTAAATTTGAAAATAACATTACCTGGGATAAAAAAGAATTAGATTACTTGGGCATCAAAGTTACCGACCATACCTCCACTATCTTAGACAGGAATCTCTCTATTTAAAACTGTCCAAAACGATTTAACACACATATCAAAAGCAGACTTGTTTTGGATAGGTAAAATAGAGTCCTATAAAATGTTCATACTCCCAAAAAAGACTTTACGTATTCTGATCTCTCCCAAACCCTTTTAAGCAATTCTGGCTAAACAAACTTCAATTACAACTCATGAATTTCATTTGGGGGCAAAAAAACCTAAGGTAGCACGGAACACTCTAGAAAAGAGCAGAGTGAATGGTGGCCTAACTGTTCCCAATCTCTCAGCATACTACCACGTGACTATGCTTACACTAAGCAAAACCTGGTGGAGTGAGAATTCTATGCCCAGCTGGCTCTCACTAGAAGAATCAAGTTACCCCAGATATAAACTTACCCTCCTTATACTCTCACACCTGTGTGAAAACTTGAGACGCCCACCTAAAGACCTCACAATAAAAACCACGATACAATCTTGGAAACTTCTAACTATCAAAGCATCAGAATCCTCCATTAATACCTCTCCTGATTGGATTCTTCTTGCACTTTTAAAAGTCTTCATACCAACCCTACAACTGGACTCATGGACGAACCTGGGCATTAACCTAATATCTGACTTACAAGATGGAGATGTCTTGTTATGGGAAAAAAAATCAACGCTTTTGTGACCAAAAAGAGACCAAATTTTCACCTTCCTTTGACCATAGCACAGATGTTCAGATTTCACCACAACCCCTTGTTCTGGACCACCAAAAGTGTATACAGAACTATTATCTTACATTCATCTTTTTCAAAGACGTCAACATTGAAAGCTTGGGAGAAGGAACTCAAAATTTCTATCAGTACAGACCAAATGAGTAATATTCTCTCCAATCTTCAGAAAGCGATTCCATGCTCCTCGCTATTAGAGACTCATTATAAGGTACTGAATACGGTAGGTGGTACTTTACCCCACAGCGACTCCACCAGATTAAAGAGACAAACTCACCGCTGTGCTGGCGCTGTTCCCTTGATACAGGAAACATTTCGCATATCTTTGGGCAATGCAAAAGTCTTGAGAGATTCTGGAGCGAGATTCAATTGCTAATTGTCGACCTCACGGAACTTCCCCTCATGCTCACGCCAGAGTTGGTCACTCTCCTTATTGGACTAGAACAGATACCAGCTCACTTTAGACCATTGATTTCTCACATAATACTTGCGGCAAAGTCCCTCATTGCGTCTATGTGGAGGGATACTCAATCGCCGACATTCCTGGCTCTCATAGAAAAGATAGTGACTCACCGATGCCGAGGTTCTCAGGCTTCAGGCGATGCTTCACTTGTCACGGTTCCGCACCTGAGGCTGTGGGGCCCGGTGGTCAAATAAAAGTGCCCACAGTGTTGATCCTCCCTCTATCAGATCAACACTGTGGGCACTTGCTGAATCCACAGTAATGGAACCAACTTATCAGGCCTCCTGATGAAGAGAAACGCGTCGAGGCGCGCGGGGAGTGACCTGTGACCCTGTGACAGAGCTAAGTACTATACCAGGATCCCTCATAGAGTATATGTGACCGCACTATCTATATTATTAACTGAGGCGGGCAGATAGCCAGTTACTAAGAGATAGTGGGATAGTCTGGATTCTAGGCACTTCTCTATCTACCGTGCTAGATGAGTACTTAGCCACGAGGCACAGTTCCTTTTAATACTGGGACACTGGTATAAACTATCCAACCCATAGATATCACCCTAGGTGGGGAGCACCACCTTCATCCTTATAGGGTGAGCTTAGGGTGAGTGGAGGATAAGCCGACGAGGAGTGGGGGCGCCCATATCGAATTAAGGGCGCCGACCCCCGCTGGCAGGTAGGGTAAGGAGGGAGGTATTTGATATATAGGGGTAGCCCCTTCCTTCCTTACTATCACCTGTGCACCCAGTTTTTAACGGGTTTTGATGTGGATTTAGCATACGTGCTTAATAAACTATATCTTTTTAACAGGAATAATGTTTATGATTTACAGTTTATAATTCCTGGGAAATCAATTATAATATTTACCCCTGTAAGGTGTTTGCCTCCTGCTCCTATGACCCCTATTGCGAGGGCCTACCACTTTCCGGGTGTGCTGGTATGGGCCTAGCGTGGCACCAGTACCAGGTCAGCTCTCCTAGCTGTTTACAGTTCTAAAGTGACTGCACACTCCGCAGTTTCTCCCTCCAGGACCCGTATTTATAGGGGGAACTGGCTTAAAGCAGCCAGTGGAGCTCCCCCTACAGGCCTGGGGTGAAAAGGGTGTTGCAAGTAAGTGGGGCTGCTTGCTGTGTACTTTCCATTGTGTCCTAAGAGTTCCTGTGGTGCCCAACATGGTGCCACAATAGCTACACATAATGCCTACGAGCTTTCCTTTACTCTAAGAAATAAACTGATAAAAAAATACAATAAGAAATGGCTTCAGTGGAATCGACTCTTTTCCGCAACACAGAACCTACTCCCTATTACCTACAGAGGATAGAACCCATTTATTGACCAGTTCCTGAGACTGACTCTAATATTTATTTCCACCCCCCTCCCCTCCTCCCTTCGTCCCCCTTAGTCTTATAACCCCCCTTGTTAATTGAATTCTTTATCTTCTAAGGTAATTCCCCTACTGTACATAGTTATCTAACTGGTTCTCTGGTTTAGTGTATGTCTTATATTACATATGACCTGACCTTTAAATTCATCATAATTGTGTTGTAAATACTATACCTAAGATCTAGAGTTGAATTAAGTTAAGTTAAATCGATTCTTGATGTTGGTACAATCAACAAGTTTTAATGTTTTTATGATGGTGTACATTGACTCTTTTTCAAAATCAATAAAATTCTTTGCACAAGGAAAGTGTACTATTTGGCCAACAGTGGAACAATGCCACTTGCCCATGCTTTCAATCAAGCTGGAGTACATTATTCTCCTAGCAAACAGCCTCAAAAGACTTGGAAGTGTGCTCCTGCCATACAAGATAGAACAACCACGTCCTTCATTTACATTATACAATAATCTTTTAAAACTGAAAAGTGGAATATGGAACATCACTTATACATTGTTGATGAGACTATAAATATTAATAACGTGTCTTTATGTGTATAGGTTGGAGTAACTATGTCTCTGATGATCGTACGCTGAAAGTGGATGTGCCAACTCCAAAAGTACTATATTTCCTGGAAAAGATAAGGCCTAACTAAAATAAAAAAGGATGTCAATGTAAAAAGACCATGTTTGATTCCAATGCTGACCAGTTATGTAGTCTGCTGTTTATCATGTAGTTTTTTAAAGTATCACCCAAGATTCACGGTAATTGTGGTAAACTAAACTTGATGACACTTACTTCAATGTGCAGGTTTATCCCAATTTCAGCTTCAAAGAAAATCTACAATATTACTGCATATGTCCAGGATCCGTTGCTGTCCAATACACTTTTATAGGACACGCAGGTAGCTGTGTATGCTCCAGGATACCCACTCCTGACAGACCGCCATACTAGCAGTGAACATATCAAGAGACAGTGAACAGGCTTAGCCACCACTGTTGTACTGCATTGTTGGCTGTATTCATATGCAACAATGAATAGAACAAACTGAAGAAATGGCATGTAGAAGAATTCACATATAAATTTTGGAAAATAATACCATTTAAAAAAATCATTATATACTGCTCAAAAAAACAAAGGAAACATTAAAATACAGCATAAAAGATCTCAATAAATGAAATATTACAGTTGCAAATCTTCATTCATTATATAGTGGAATGCATTCAGAACAATAAAACATAAAAATGATCAATGTAAATCAAAATTAATATCCCAAGGAGGTCTGGATTTGGAATGATACTCAAAAGTGGAAAATCAAATTACAGGCTGATCAACCCACCAAGGACAACATCTGCAAGGAGTTTGTATGTTCTCCCTGTGTTTGCATGCGTTTCCTCCAGGTTCTCCGGTTTCCTCCCACATTTACTGTAAAAGACATACTGATAGGATGTTTAGATTCTGAGCCTCAATGGGGACAGCATTACTGATATATGTAAAAAGCTATGAAATTTATAGCGCTATAAAAATGAATACATATTATTTTTATAATCTAAGTTCAGTGGAAATGGCTCAAAATATAGAAAATGAGGCTCAGTAGTGTGCTTGAAGGACCTCCCTACAAAGCCTGGGCATGTGATTCACCCAGGGGTCTATGGGAACTCGGTACCCGGGCATTGTTCTTGGGGGTGCAGTCTCGGTGGCTGGTGCCCAGGTTTGTAGCCCTGGTAGTCAATTGTAAATTAAGAAAAGGGAATAAATGCCTCGTGAAGGCACCTGTGGTTTCTGGTGTTGGCACCAGTGCTGGGATGATGGACAGGCAGCTGGATGGTATAGCTCCCCACAGGCAGAGCAGAGTCCCCGAAGTTGTGATGAGGTGACAGGGATTTGCACAGGGAAGTGGCTAGGCAGCCGGGCCGCTGCTACAGTCTCTGAGCCGGACAGGGCCAGGATTGGAGAAATGGACACACACACTGGAAGTTGTTTCTGTACCTTTACTGGTGGTATTGAAGATAATGTCCAGGGCACACTCCGGTGGTCGGGAAACACTTCTGGATCTCCACAGTGAGTATAAGGCCTCCTAGTTGCTTTTCCCTTGGTGAAGCCTCTGACCCATGTGAAACTAGGCTTGGCCTCCCCCGTGTCTCTGTCACCTGTGTTTTGTGGTGGGAAACCTCTATGTGGACTACTTCTATCACTTCTCCTGCGGTGCCTGGCTCCCTTTTTGGTTGCTGTACAGGTGTCCGGGAGACTGGAGTCTCCTCGGTGAACCGGTGTTTCTGCTGAGTTAGATGATCTCCTGCAGACTCGGACTCCGGTATACGGGTTGCTTTCTGGGGTGAACCAGTACGGCTCCTCTGCCCCCAGTCTGCTGTTACTTCGCTCCTTCCGCCTTGCCTTCGACCTCACTCTTAGGCCCTAATACTGGCTAGGCTGGTTAACGTTTCAACTGGTTTGGGCCTAGCATGGCTACGACACACCAGGACGTCTTCATAGTTCTCCTAGTGACTGCACACTCTGACTCTGCCCCCAGCACTGGTATTTATAGGGGTTCTTGCTTAAGGCAGCAAGTGGAGCTCCCCCTACAGGTCTGGGGTGGAAGGTGCTGGGTGTATGTGGTACCTACTGTGGAAATCCATCCATGCTTTAGGTGGTTCAGCGGCTACCTGTAATGTCAGGGTGCCACACATTCTCCTGATGAGGTGGTGGATGGTCTCCTGAGTGATCTCCCAGATCTGTATTAAAGCATCAGTCAACTCCTGGAAGTCTTAGGTGCTATGTGGCGTTGGTGTATTGAACGAGACATGATGTCCCAGATGTGCTTGATTGGATTCGGGTATGGGGAATGGGCAGACCAGTCCATAGCGTTAATGCCTTCATCATGTAGGAGCTGCTAACACACTTCAGCCACATGAGGCCTAGCATTGTCCTGCATATGGTCTCACAATGGATCTGAGGCTCTCATCCCAGTACCTAATGGAAGTCAGGGTATCTCTGGCTAGCACATCGAGAGCTGTGCGGCCCTCCAAAGATATGCCTCCCCACACCCTTACTGATCCACTGCCAAACGGATCATACTGAGGATGTTGCAGGCAGAAAAATGTTTTCCATGGCGTCTCCAGACTCTGTCACATATGCTTAGTGTGAACCTGCAGAGCACAAGACGCCAATGTCCATTCTGCCAATCTTAGTGTTCTCTGGCAAATCCCAATCACCCTGCACAGTGTTGGGCTGTCAGCACAACTATTTGTGGACATTGGGCCCTCATGGAGTCTGTTTATAACAGTTTGAGCAAATGCATGGATATTAGTGGCCTGCTGGAGGTCATTTTCCAGGGCTCTGGCACTGCTCCTTGTGTTCCTCTTTGCACAAAGAAAGAAGTAGCAGTTCTGCTGCTGGATTGTTGCCCTCCTATGGCAACCTCCATGTCTCCTAGGGTACTAGCCTGTCTCCTGGTATCTGCTCCATGCTGTGGACATTGTGCTGACAGACACAGCTAACCTTCTTGCCACAGCTCGCATTGATGTGCCATTCTGAATGAGCTGCACTACCTGAACAACTGCTGTGGGTTGCAGACACCGCCTTATGCTACCACTAGGGTTGAGAGCAATGACAAAATGCAAGAGTGACCAAAACAACAGCCAAAAAGAATGAGAACAGAGAAATAGTCTGTGGTCACCATCTCCAGAACCACTCCTTTATAGGGGGTGTATTACTAATTGCTTATCATTTTTACCTGTTGTCTGTTCCATTCGCACAACAGCAGGAGAAATTGATTCACCATCAGTGTTGCTTCATAACTGGACAGGTTAATTTCACAGAAATGTGATTTACTTGGAGTTAAATTGTGTTTTTTAAATGTTTCCCTTTCTTTGAGAAGAATATAAGATCTCTCACTTATTTATTAGACTTGCTGAAATGAGATTATCCCTTTAATAAAAAATTTTAACCCTCTGTAAATCTCTATAATGTAATTGAAGGTGTTGTTGCAGATCTATCAGTCATGGTAGCTGTCAGTCATTAGCTTAAAATGTTCAGCATTTGTACATCTTCATTGTGGATAGTGCCTAGTATATATATTTTTTTGTTTTATTATAAAATTGCTCCCCAAAACACAGTATTAATAGTACATGTATCTTTAATATGTGGTAAACTGATCTTTGTTACCTCTGCCCCCCTATAGCTACATTCCTTCGGGAGAGCTCTATACATTCCACCCATAACACATTTTACCTGTCAATCTTAAAGGCAACACATAAAAAGTGATAGAGAACATAATCTTATTTTTCTTCTTTTCTGTCAAATACCATCCTGAATGTCATTTTTTTATATATATTGTGTAGGTGTTGAAGAGATCACTGGTATTAGTCATGTTCTTTCTAGATAAAAAAAAAGACAAATGTTACACATACAGCTTTAAACCAACTTTTTACTTATAGTGAATATAGTGAATGCCCAGATTTTAAAAATATCTTTAACATTTAGCACTTGTTCTGTATCTGTAGATGAAGTAAAAGCTGCCGTAGCTGAGAAGTTATATAAATAGACAAGTTTACGTCTCTTCTTCCCATTTACTTGCATTATGATGATAGGCTAGTCGCAGAAGCTCAAGTCAACCTTCAGTATTAACCCAATCCAGTTCTGCAGCTCATCCATTCGTAGATTTTATAGCTATAGTAACTTTTTAATGAATTTCTGTACATGAATAAAAAATGATTTGTTTGAACTCCATACATTAAGTTATAGGAAAGAAATATGAATTAGCTGGGGATTTTAAATATTGTAAAATTGGTTAAAATTTAAGCTTCAGCATCTTTGATTTTTTCATTGCAAATTATCATGCAGAATCTTTTTATCTTTTTTATTTTTGTCTCTTGCCAAACCTTTCTCGTTCCATATCATTGTAAAACGTTTGGATTAAGACTAAGGGTACCGTCACACCTGGCGACGACCCCGGAGATGTCGGCGGCGACGGGCAGGAGCGCGCATGTTTTTGGCGCCCCGCCAGCGTCGTCGCCCCCCATTTACACGGGGAGATATCTCCGGCGATGGGCCGGCAAGCTGAGAGGCGGCATCGCCGCCGGGGTGTCTTAAAACCCCAGTGGCGATGGAGGACAATGGGAGCCTATGGCTCCCATCGCCTGTCAGCTCGCCAGCGGCCGTTTACATGGGGTGATGTGGGCACATCGCCCCAGATCGGCCGCCTGGTTTCAGAGCACTGTTCTGAAACCAGGCGACCAGTAAAAGGCGTCGCCATCGCCCCTTTAAATTAGGCGACGCAGGGGTGATGTCGCCGCCGATAGGCCACGCCCTTATGTCACCTATGTAATCGGTGGCGATGTCGCCACGTGTTATGTGGCCTTAAGGGTACCGTTACACGTCGCAACATTGCATGCAATTTCACTTGCAATTTGCTGGTTGCAGTGAAATCATGGACACATTGTTCTATTTTGTTGCCGTGTACAAAATGGAACAATGTGTCCCTGATTTTACTGCAACCAGTAAATTGCCAGTGAAATTGCATGCAATGTTGCGACGTGTAAGGGTACCCTTAGAGACACATAATATACATTGGTGTCAGATTTTTTAAATCAAAACTACATTAATTTACAGTGATTTCTTAACCAGCTTAGTGTATGAGCTATGTTCACTGCAGCTACTTACACCTTCTGAATAATTCCATTTGGCATCACATCGTTAGTGGGAGGAAACAAGTGTACCAAGAAACAGACTTTGTGAACATAAGGAGATTTGATACAGGTGGTGCAGTCGCTGGTTGCTATGTTCGTCAGGATGTACAAGTATAGATTATAACAGTTTCTCCTATAATCCCCACTAATAAACTATGATTTTTACTTTGAAAAACAAGCATTAATCTTGTGATCATTTCCATTTCCAGCATATTGCCTTATATAGGCAAGATTCAGAAAAGGACTTGAACATTGAAAACCAGAAGGACAGCCTCCTCCTGTCCTAGGTGTTACCTCTGACACACATGTATACCTACTCAATGCTTTCACAGCCTTGTGTAATGGTGGGTTTACACACACCAATTTATCTGTTCAATATCTGATCCAATCTCTGGTTGCAGTGAAATCATGGATACATTGCTCCATGTTGTACACAGCCATAAAATGGAGCAATGTATCCATGATTTCACTGCAACCAGAGATTGGTTCAGATATTGAACAGATAATTGGTGTGTGTAAACCCACCATAAGTTCCACCAAGCTAGATATATAGACTGCAGCAAAATGTCTCATTGCTGTCCACTGGAGTGACTAAGTGCCACTTAACATAGGACTCTGCTCCTAAGGGTCCCGTTACAGTTGGCAACGTTCCAGCGATCCCGACAACAATACGACCTAGTAAGGATCGCTGGAACGTTGCTACGTGGTCGCTGGTGAGATGTCAAACAGTCAGATCTACTTAACGACGCAGCAACGATACGGCGACCGGTATAACGACCTCGGCGATCGTTGGGATCCAGTCACATAGCAGCAGCAGCTAGTCTGACGGCTCAGACCTACGTGGCCAACGAGGTAGTTGTTAAGGTGTCAAACACACCTTAATAGTATAATCATGTACAGGAACATTTTGTACAATTGTCTGAGCTACAGAATGAGAATGTATCAATTAAAACTCGCATCAGACTCGGATAGTGCGTGTGCGGTCCGAGTGCGGTACGTCTTTTTTGTTGGACTCATACACTTGCATTGCCGAGTCTCATCCGTGACTCACATAGAATCGTAGCATGTTGCGATTGACTCGCAATCCGAGAATCGGATGCGGAAAATGCATGCGAGACTCGGAAATGTGCTCTTGGACATTGGTTAACATTGGTCTGAGAGTAATGCGATTTTTCCGCACAGTACACTCGGACGAGTTTCACTGATGTGTGTCTGAGCCCTTAAAGAAGAAGTTACAGGACTGTGAGAGCCAGAGATCTTGCTTGTTTGTAGGTGACCAAATACTTATTTTCCACCAAAATTTGAAAAAAAATTTCTTTCCAAATCAGACAATGTGATTTTCAGGATTTGTTTTCTCATTTTGTCTCAAATAGCTGAGGTCTACCTATGATTCCAAATACTGGCTTCTCTCATCTTTTTAAGTGGGAGAACTTGCACAATTAGTGGCTGACTAAATATTCTTTTCCACACTTTATTTTAAAAACAACACATATTTGGTATTACCACTTTTAGGCCCCTTTCACATCAACGTTTTTTGAAAAATGTGGCAGTTGCGGTAAAAAAAACGAATCTGCCGCATTTACCGCATAATGGCCTCACTTGCGGAAAGCCCCATGCATTGTCTATGGGGTTTGCAGTAACTGTGCGGCAAGTGCGGTTTCGGCAGATGCGGCCGCAAAAAAAACACGGTCAGCGACGTTTTTTTCGCGGCCGCATCTGCCGAAACCGCACCTGTCGCACAGTTACCGCAAGCCCCATAGACAATGCATGGGGCTTGCCACAAGTGTGCCGCAAGTGCAGCCGTTATGCGGTAAATGTGGCAGATGCGGTGTTTTCACAACTGACGCATTTTTCAAAAAAACGCTGATGTGAAGAGGCCAAAATGCCCGATCTATCAAAATATAAAATCAATTATTCAGATTTGTACACTGTGTGATGTAAAAAAGGGAAAACCGCTATATTACAATAAATTGCAATAACAGGAAACCAAAATATCGCAGCGACCCACTATAATTATAATCTATAATTAAAAATGTCAGCTCAAGCCTCAAAAAAATAAACCATCACATACTGCCCCAGATCCCGATAAATGAGAGCTACAGTGTTGGCCAAAATTATTGACACCCCTACAATTATGTCAGATAATACTCAGTTTCTTCCTGAAAATGATTGCAATCACAAATTCTTTGTTATTATTATCTTCATTTAATTTGTCTTCAATGAAAAAAACACAAAAAGAATTGTCCTAAAGCCAAATTGGATATAGTTCCACACCAAACATAAAAAAGGTGGTGGACAAAAGTATTGGCACTGTTAGAAAAATCATGTGATGCTTCTCTAATTTGTGCAATTAACAGCACCTGTAACTTACATGTGGCACGTAACAGGTGTTCGCAATAACTAAATCACACTTGCAGCCAGTTGACATGGAGTAAAGTTGACTCAACCTCTGTCCTATGTCCTTGTGTGTACCACATTGAGCGTGGAGAAAAGAAAGAAGACCAAACAACTGTCTGTGGACAATTTGGCTTTAGGACAATTATTTTTGTATTTTTTTCATTGAAGACAAATTAAATGAAGATCATAATACCAAAGAATTTGTGATTGCAATCATTTTCAGGAAGAAACTGAGTATTATGTGACAGAATTGCAGGGATGTCAATACTTTTGGCCAACACTGTAGCAGGATGGAAGCCATATCCAGGATGGAGGAATCATAAACTAGAATGGGGGCCATATCAAGAATGGGGGATCCAGGATGGAGGAATCATAAACTAGAATGGGGGCCATATCAAGAATGGGGGATCATATACACCAGGACGGGTGGCATATATTACCTGGAAGGGGTCCAGGATGGGAACATTACCCCATACCCCAGTGTCAGCAGCAGATCTCCCACCCATAACAGTATATTATAACCAAATTCTTTGCTTAATTTTTTTCTTTACTTTCTTCCACTAAAATCTGGGTGCATCTTATGGTCCAGTGCGTCTTATAGTTGCCAAAATATGGTACTTTTATAATATAAGCTTCCTGTATAATATACAGTACAGACCAAAAGTTTGGAAACACCTTCTCATTCAAGGTTTTCTTTATTTTCATGACACTGCAGGCATCAAAACTATGAATTAACACATGTGGAATTATATACTTAACAAAAAAGTGTGAAACAACTGAAAATATGTCTTATATTCTAGATTCTTCAAAGTAGCCACCTTCTGCTTTGATTACTGCTTTGCACACTATTGGCATTCTCTTGATGAGCTTCATGAGATAGTGACCGGAAATGATCTTCCAACAGTCTTGAAGGTGTTCCCAGAGATGCTTAGCACTTGTTGGCCCTTTTACCTTCACTCTGCAGTCCAGCTCACCCCAAACCATCTCGATTGGGTTCAGGTCTGGTGACTGTGGAGACCAGGTCATCTGGTGTAGCACCCCATCACTCTCCTTCTTGGTCAAATAGCCCTTACACAGCCGGGAGGTGTGTTTGGGGTCATTGTCCTGTTGAAAAATAAATGATGGTCCAACTAAATGCATACTGGATGGAATAGCATGCCGCTGCAAGATGCTGTAGTAGCCATGCTGGTTCAGTATGCCTTCAATTTTGAATAAATCGCCAACAGTGTCACCAACAAAGCACCCCCACACTGTCACACCTCCTCCTCCATGCTTCACAGTGGGAACCAGGCATGTAGAGACCATCCGTTCACCTTTTCTGAGTCGCAAAGACATGGTGGTTGGAACCAAAGATCTCAAAGACCAAAGGACAGATTTCCACTGGTCTAATGTCCATTCCTTGTGTTCTTTAGCCCAAACAAGTCTCTTCTGCTTGTTGCCTGTCCTTAGCAGTGGTTTCCTAGCAGCCATTTTACCATTAAGGCCTGCTGCACAAAGTCTCCTCTTTACAGTTGTTGTAGAAATGTTTCTGCTGCTTGAACTCTGTGTGGCATTGACCTGGTCTCTAATCTGAGCTGCTGTTAACCTGTGATTTCTGAAGCTGGTGACTTGGATGATCTTATCCTCAGCAGCAGAGGTGACTCTTGGTCTTCCTTTCCTGGGGCGGTCCTCATGTGAGCCAGTTTCTTTCTAGCGCTTGATGGTTTTTGCAACTGCACTTGGGGACACTTTCAAAGTTTTCCCAATTTTTCGGACTGACTGACCTTCATTTCTTAAAGTAATGATGGCCACTCATTTTCTTTACTAAGCTACTTTTTTCATGCCATACTACAAATTCGAACAGTCTATTCAGTAGGACTATCAGTTGTGTATCCACCAGACTTCTGCACAACACAACTGATGGTCCCAACCCCATTAATAAGGCAAGAAATCCCACTTATTAAACCTGACAGGGCACAACTGTTAAGTGAAAACCATTTCCGGTGACTACCTCTTGAAGCTCATCAAGAGAATGCCAAGCGTGTGCAAAGCAGTAATCAAAGCAAAAGGTGGCTACTTTGAAGAACCTAGAATATAAGACATATTTTCAGTTGTTTCACACTTTTTTGTTAAGTATACAATTCCACATATGTTAATTCATAGTTTTGATGCCTTCAGTGTGAATCTACAATTTTCATAGTCATGAAAATAAAGAAAACTCTTTGAAAGAGAGGGCGTGTCCAAACTTTTGGTCTGTACTGTATATATACACACTGACCATTATTCTGCTTATTATGCTTGTAGGAAGCCAGCAAACTGTACTATTCTTCAAATGTTAATAATTGCCATCAAAATGATAAGCCATAGCAATGAGATGTTATTTCTATCATATCTTGCCCATTGATTAGCACAACTACGGTAGCTTTTACGTGAGTCTAAAATTATGTTCCCTATTTTCTTTCACATCTGAAATACTGGCTCTTTTGAGGAGGTCACATCTTCAAATCCTGAGCCCAGCAGACAGCAGCATACTGCAAATTTAAGCTATAGTGCCCGCTACTATTTATATCGTACAGCTGAATTATTACATAACGGTTCATCATGTGTTGTGTGGGTGTACATCTAGGATGAGTGTTATTCAGTTTAGTAGCTGTACGCAGTAAGAAAAGAATTAGAAACACTATTAATAATTGCTAATGCATTAACATTTTAACATCACGCATAACAATTTGACATGTCTATTCAAATATACTAGAAAACTACCTGTGAAGTAAATGTGAAGTGTTTTTACTTTGAGTTCCTATATGGAACCTTCATAAAAGCTGTTCAACCCCTTCCCATTGAAGCCTGTTTTCACCTTCTTGACGAGGCCAAATGTTATAGTTCTGACGAGTGTCACTTTATGACGTAAATAACTCTGAAATACTTCAACGAATCCCAGTGATACTGACATTTTTTTGTGACATGTTGTATGTCATGTTCTTTGTAAATTTTGGTCCATGTGACTTGCGTTTATTTATGAAAAGATAAAAAAATGTACAAAATTGTTTTGGAAATTTTGCATACCATTTGGCCACATGGTATGACATGAGTAAAAAGAGCGCTATTTGACTTTTGGAAGACAAATTTATCAAGAATGCAGAGCTCCAAGTGGCAAAACAGCAAAAAACAACTACTAAAATTATGCCATATTGGAAATTACACCTTCTACAGTTCATCTACAGGTGTAGTGGCAATTTTGTCTGTATAAAATATCCATGACATCAAATGCAGTGATTATTGCAGAAGTAAAAATTGCAAATCGATTATTGCACTGCCTGTAAATTGTGACTAGGTTGTGCTTCTGAAGACAAGCACCCCATGCCTATAAATTAAGCAGGCTTTCTTCACTACAATAATGCCAACTATGTGGATGTTATAAATGGTTTAGGCACATTGTGGTGCTCAAAAGAGATGAACATTTGGATTTGGGAGCGCAGATTTTGCTGGATTTCTTTTTTGGGGGACAGGAGCCAAAGTGCTTTTCCTAAAGCATTTGTGCTACCAGTAATGTGGAAGCGCCCTATACTTCCGTTAAGGGGTGGCTACTCTGAGAACTTGTTTGTTGTGGGATAAGTTGATTCTTTTATTGGTAGCATTTTGGTGTATAGAATATTTTGGATCAGTCCACTTACATTGGGTTTTAAATTTACATCTCTGAAATACGTGATTCAGATGAGACCCTTGATGGATCGATCCATATTCTGAGGCCTTAGAGTTACTCCGGACTCCGTTTGGCCTTTGTTCAGAGGTGTCTTTTTTTCAAAGGTGCACAAAACTGTGGTTTACCGCACTTTTTGTGCATGCCTAAAAAGCTGCGTAAAAAAGACAGACATAGCCAAAAAGAAGTTCAAAGTGACTCAATATGCCTCATTATAGTTAGTCTTCTGTTGGAAATGTTGTATGAATCACATTTTTCAGAGATTTACATGTATACCTCAATGTCAGCAGTCAGCACAGAGCGCAGGATAGTGGTTCAGTCACATCTGCAAATAAAATTGCGAGTGCAATGCTGGCTAAAAATAGGGGGAACCCCATGTTGTTGTTGTTTTTTAAGGTAATTATTTATTTTGATGCTAAATTCAAGACTAAAAACCCTTTAGTGCCACATGAAAGGCACTAAAGGGTGCAAGCTTAGAATATATAGGTGATGGGACATTATATAGCTCTTTGGCATTTATCTATCTGTCTACATAAATTGATCCACCTTTATTTTTAAAGAAATGTGTATTTTTCCAAACTAAAAATAAGAATGTATTTGTTTAATTTAGAGCACATCACTTGTGGCCGACCCACCACTATAGAGACACCATTACACCTGAATCCCATAAGCACTTCAAATAGGACGGAACAAGTAAGTGATCTCCTAGTATATTATTATTATGCTACAATTCTGTGCAGACACACCTCAGAGAGGGCATAACAGAAGCAGCGACCACAACCCCGAGGGGTAGAATGTTTACATCAACACCAAAAGGTAACAAGATAAAGATTACCCAAGAAATATACCAATAAACCCAACACCACCCTACTTAGGATGGTGTGTTGACGAATTCTCTTTCTATTCTAGACGTACTGCACACTTTCATCTAAGACAAGAAACAAGCTAAAAACAACCATTTGAGAAGCGGTCAAACATAGGACCTAACAACCAGACACAAGCATTGAGATTTCTACCTACGCAGGACCAGAGGAAGAGTCACATCCCTTCTTCTGGAGAACCATACACAACCTTACCCCTTTTTATATTATTGATTTTATATTAATACTATCTCCTCTTACAAATACAGTAAGATATAATTAAAAAATTACTGTATAGTGTAATTTTAATGATTTTAGTATTTTTAACATAATTTGTAGCAAGTAACACCAACCACACAATAACAGGGTGGTAATGTTGTAACAAGCTATATATTTTTAATAAACATCCCAAGAAAGGGGTTTACTCAAATTGCCTATGTGGTTTATTGGGAGCCATAATAAACAGAGTAGCGCGTAACTCATCACATGTAATCTATATGAGAATTCCACCCACGGCATCAGGGAGACCCAGTCACTGTGATGGCCGTTCACAAAGTATTGGAGGTACTTGGAGAGAACTTGGTTTACCTGCTCCACCTGATCATTGGACTGAGGATGGTGAGCAGAAGAGAAGTCCAATGTCGGCTCTAGTAGCTTGCAGAGGGATCGCCAAAACGTGGAAATGAACTGGACCTCTCTGTTGTACATTATGTGGAGCAGAAGGCCATGAAGGCAAAGGATGTGTTGAACGAAGAGTTATGCCAATTTAGACCATAGAGCTTCCTGATGACTTAGTAAAGTCTGTAACGAAGTCCACACTGATGAGCTGCCATGGAGCATCCAGAATCAACAGTGGCAAAAGAAGACCAGCTGGTCCTTTTTCGGGAGTCTTGTTGTAAGCACATGACTGGCAGCCGGCCACGGAATACAACATGTCCTGTCATAATGTGGGCAACCAATAGTGAAGAGAAATAAGTTGCAAAGTCTTCTTTGCCAAGCATGACGACAAAACATGGAGAAATTACCCCAATGTAACACTCTACTTTTGTCCTTTTCCACCACCATAGTCTTACCTGGAGGAACTTGAACCAAGCAAGCCTGAGTTACGGTGATCATCTTGGAAGGCTTGATGATGTGTTGTGGATCCTCTTCTTGACAGACAGGAAAGACCTAGATAGAGCACCTGCCTTGATTTTCTTCTCAGCCGTTTAGAAGTATAAGACAAAATTGAAGCAAACGAAGAATAGTGACCATTGAGCTTGTGGTGGATTCAGCCTCTGCGCAGACTAGAGATAGGACAAGTTTTTGTGGTCATTATAGATGATGACTGGATGGACTACACCTTCTAGCAGATACTGCCATTCCTCCAAGGCTAATTTAATTGACAGCAATTCCCGGTTGCCAATTGATAATTGCGCTCACTTGCTGTGAAAGCCTTGGTGAATAACCCGCAGGACATCATGTTACTAGTAGGCAGCTTCTGTGTGAGCCCAGCCTCAGCCCCGATGGAGGATGCGTCCACCTCCAGGAAGAACTGTTTGTTGACTTCCAGCCTATGAACTGCAGGTGCTGAGACAAATTCTTGTTTGAGAGGGAGGAAGGAAGATTCTGCTTCAGGAGACCAAGATTTGGATTCCACCCCCTTTAAGGGTGAAAGCGATAATAGGGTGGACTAAGGCAGAGAACTGCTGAATGGCTTTGAGTCCGACAGGACAAGGTCATTTGAGCACGGCCAATACTTTCTCCAGATTCATCTCAAGCCTAGTGTCCAGTGGATATGATGTAGCCAAGGAAGGCTAGGGATTTTTTTCTCAAATAAACACTAGTCATGCATGGCATAGAGCCGATTCTCTCACACTCATAAGAGCACGTAACTGACATGTCCCCAGTGCATAGATAGATGAGGAGAGAAGATCAGGATGTCATCCATGCTATTATCAACTACATAAAAGAGAATTTGGAGAGAGGCTTCATCTCCAGCTGGAGCAGTCCTCTTCTTCATGAACACGAAAGATGGATCTCGGTGACCCTGCATCGACAATTGGTGTCTCAATCTCATAACGATAAAAAACAAGTATCGGCTTCCTCTGATCTCTGAACTATTTGACCAACTCCGTGAGGCAAGAGTCTTCTCTCTAGCTAGATCTACAACAGTGGGTACGGAAGGTACTCAGACCCCTTTAAGTGTATTCTTTGTTTCATTGCAGCCGTCTGCTAAATTCAAAAAAGTTAATTTTTTTCTCATTAATGTACACTCTGCACTCCATCTTGACTGAAATTCCCCCCCCCAAATGTAGATATTTGTGCAAATTTATTTAAAAAGAAAAACTGAGGGGGGCGTGTCCTGGCCATGGAGGGAGACAGTCACTAGAGCTTGAGCTCCGTCTCCCCGGCCTCTTTACAGCCTAAATATAGCTGTCCGACCTGGCTCCTGCGCCCCTTATGCCACCCAAAAGACAGAGTGGACGCCCTGGAGCACCCCTGGACCAGCCAGCCCTGAAATCCGGGGGCATTACAAGGTTCCTCAGGAGCTCAAACAGACCCCCGGGTGCCGCTGATTGTGCTAAGATGGCGGCGCCTGCTGCACAGGCTCCACATGCTGAGCCTTGGGAGACAGGATCTATGTACACAGCCCTGCACTCACCAGAGGGAGCTAGACTGGACTGCGGGACCCTGGCCACTGAAGGGGGAGGCCTACATGCCGAGGCACCTAACAGAGTGCAGCCACAAGTGAGGTATGCGGACGGGGACGATATGGTGGGAGAGGAGATGACCAGCAAACACATGCTGGCAGCAGACATTCTGTGTAATGCAACGGCTGGGACATGAGAGAACACAGCACAAGTGCTGCGGGTGGAATACTACCTCAAACTTGGGGCAATATAATGCAATCTGAGCCCCCTGCAAGCCCTACGGTGGACAGTGCACCCTGTACCCCCCTGCAGCCTGGTGGGATGCAGTACCAGAGACCACCACCTATGGTGGAGGCGCTACCCTTTACACAGCCATATAATACTAATAACACTGGGTTTCCCCTATGTGAATTGTCCCTACCTGCGACACCTAGTGCCGGTGATAAGAGAGAGGGCTCAATTTCTCCCTGCTCAAGCCTCTGCCTGACTTCTGACACTGCAGCCCATGAGTCTCCGTTCCCAAAAGAAGATATGTGGGAGTCCTTTAAGGCATGCATTATGAATATTCCTACCAAAGAGGAAATGTCGATTTTATTTCTAAGGTAGAAGCCTCCCTTAAGTCTGAAATGGCTGCGATTCGAAGTGAAGTCCAGGTGATCTCTGGTAGGGTCTCCCAGACAGACACCACCGTCGAAGATTTAACTAGACGGGTTAAAGCACTAGAGGATACGGTGTCACTACAACAATCCCAGCAGGAAGCCTTCCTAGATTCAATGGAGGACCTTGAAAATCGCGAGCGGCGACAAATCATCCGGTTCCGTGGTGTTCCGGAAATGGTTTTCCTGCCTGAATTGAGTGCCACATTGCAGAGTCTGTTTAATTCCATAAGGAATGCTCCGACTGACTCCATCATTGACTTTGACAGAGCCCATAGGTCCCTAGGCCCCATTCCTCCAGAAGGAGCTTTACCCCGGGATATCATTTGTAGATTACACAAATACCAGATTAAGGAGGAGGTCCTCAGTATGGCGAGAAGGTGCGAGGCGATCTGTTTCCAGGGATGCCGGCTGCAATTACTTGGTGATCTTTCCAGGAGGACTCTCCAGAAACGGAGAGCATTGCGTCCCCTTTTAGAGCTGTTGCGACAAAATCGCCTTGCATACTACTGGGGTTACCCCTTTCGCCTACAAGTTCGACGGGAGCGCCTGGTGACCTCCCTCACTCATCCGAGGGAACTGCAGGGGTTTCTCCAAGCTCTTGACATCCCTGACCTGGGTCTCCACTTCCCTGATTGGCCGACTTCCTCATTGATGGCTTATTTCAATCGGCACCTCGAATGCAAGGAATCCGAGAAGGAAGAGGAATGGGAGGAACAGGAACCAACAGAGACGCAGACTCAGTGAGGAAAGCCGGAGTGAAGAGGGTTGACTTTGTGATCCGCACGTGAATTTTTTTCCTTCTCCTTTTTGATATGCCCTATAGAGCTCCCCTGCAGAGAAGATCGTCCCTTCTGTTACAATTCCTGCGAGGCTTTATTTGAGTCCCCTATCCTCTCTCCCCTCTCCCCCCTTTTTTCCCCCTCCCCTTCTTCTCCCTTTTTTTTTTTTTATCTTCCCCTTCATATATCCCTTACTCTATTTCACTCCCTCCCTTCCCTTCTATTCCCATTCCCCTCCCTTGCCTATCCTTTCCCAAACCCTTCCTTCAAATCAATTGTTTCCTCAGCAGTTATGCTATGTAATAACTAGGGGTGCTCGCTCCATCATACATTGGGGCTTTCCTTTACGTTTTATATATGTGTTAATTATGCCCTACTACATGGAGCCTACAATAGCCAGGTTGTTGATATATAGTTGATGTGACTTTTATTTTTTCTCTAGGTTGATGGCCGGGGGGACATTTCTCTCGAGTCTAGTGAAATTTATTGTTCTTGTGTTTATTTTAACAGGGTCAATACACCCTATAGTTTGTGTTTATAACTGTTTCTCTTTCATCGTGAAAGGATACCTCCCAGGGTGACGCTGCACTCTCCTTCTGAGTGTAGAGCTTCTGTAAAGAACTTACCCCAATTTGAGTATTAATCGGACTGGACGGTCCACTGGATTTCCCCTCTCTCCTTCTTTCCCACTCTCATCTCTTTCTTCTTTCCCCCAGAGGAGTCGCGGGTGATAACCTCTGCGAGGCCCATCAAGGGATAGCCTCCTGGGTGAGAAATGGCTGTAGGTTCCTTGAAGATAGGATCTCTAAATGTCCGTGGTTTTAACACCCCCCAGAAGAAGCAACATGTCATCTCTGATATGCAAAGGAAAGGTGTGCAGGTGATTTTCCTTCCAGGAAACACATTTTAAGGAGGGCCACGTCCCCTCTTTTAGGGGGGGACACTACTCGGAATGGATCCATTGTACGAACCCAGAGTCCAGAACTAAGGAAGTCTCAATAGCCCTACACAAAAACTTGCCTTATAAACTTCTGGACTCGGTGATCGACAAAGGGGAAGATACATTTTTCTCAAGGTATTGATAGCGGGAACCCCATTGACTCTAGTCAATTGGTATCTCCCCAACAGGGAGCAAACGAGGGTCTGTAGATCCCTCTTGACAAAATTGGCTGATTTTGCTGAAGGCCAGGTTGTCGTTGGAGGTGACTTTAATTTTGTTCTAGATCCACTCCTGGATTCTTCATCTGGTAGGGGGACGGCTCCACGCAAACGCATAATGGCTCTCCGGAAAATTTTACACAAACTCCAGTTGGTGGACATCTGGAGGATCCTTAACCCTTCAGTTAAGGACTACACTTTCTTTTCTGGAGTTCTGATCATGCGTATAATTTTTTCCTTGTCAGCCAGAAGATCCTATCTTGGACACTTAAAACATCTATTGGTAACATTGTCTTGTCAGATCATAACCCCATTTTCCTATCTATGGAGTTGCCAGGGCTGAATAAAACAGAAGGGTCTTGGAGATTGAATAGTCACCTCTTAACCGATGCGTCCTGTCTGGCTGAATTGAAGTCTGACATTAACACATTCTCTCAGACACATATATCTGACCAGACCTCCCTGACCATCAAATGGAAGCCCTTAAGTGTATCCTCCGGGGTACGTTAATCAAACATGGGGCGAGACTAAAGAAACGCCAGTCTGAACAGATCAATTGTTTGGAAAGGACACATAAGTCTACCCGTAATCATGAGGTGTTGATACACCTAACTTCGAAGAGAGTGGAGCTAAGAAATCTCTTAGACAGCAAATACGAGAGGCACAAGGAACGTTCTAGGGGTTTTCTTTTATAAGAAGGCCAACTACTGTGGGCGACCTCTGGCTAGATTGTTGCACCCTTGAGGAGGCCCCACTTCCATCCCCTCTATTAAGAATCCCTCGGGTCGAGTAGTCCATAGCATCGAGGAAATATCGAAGGTGTTTCAGACATTCTATGCCAGGGTCTCAAACTCGGCTTGGTTGGTGGGCCGCACATAGAACAACATTTATAGTGGGGGGCCACATCCCTCGTAGAACTAAGTGATATTTTTAGTAATACCAGACTTTTTTGCTCAATGTAGTAAAGTACAAATCCTGATCCCCTTCTTGTAGTAATGTCGCCATCCTGTAGTAATGTCCTCTTCTACTGATGTCCCCCATCCTGATCCCCTTTTCTAGTGATGTCCCCCATCCTGATGAAATTTTTTTATGATGTCCCCAATCCTGATCCCCTTTTCTACTGGTGTTCCCCATCCTGATCCCCTTTTCTAGTGATGTCCCCATCCTGATCCCCTTTTCTAGTGATGTCACCCATCCTGATCCCTTTTGTAGTTATATCCACTTCCTGATCTCCTTTTCTAGTGATGTCCCCCATCCTGGACCCCTTTTGTAGTGATGTCCTGCATCCTGATCTACTTTTATAGTGATGCCCCCCCATCCTGTTTCACCTTTTTTTTTACACACTCATTCACACACAAACACACACACTCTCTCTCTCTCACACACACACATCCTCATACACACTCTCACACACACACACACACACACACATCCTCATACACACTCTCACACTCACACACTTATACATACATCCTCACTCACATACACTCACCCTCACACACTCACACTTTTCTCACTTTAATGATGCATCACTGCAGTGCAGGGGGCCGCCGCCTCCCTGCTGTGCTGACTTCTGGCCTCCGCTGTGCTGGCTTCTGGCCTCCGCTGTGCTATGACTTCCTCCAGTCGCCGCTCAGGCAAGCTCTGTTGCTCAGCAAGATCAATGCAATCTGCCAGCCAGAGGCCCGCAGGTGACGTCATATTCCGCCGTCAGCTGCGGGCCTCTCGTTGGCTGGCAGCTTACATTGATCTTGCTGAGTGGCAGAGCTTGTTAGTGCCATGGACGGAAGTCATCACACAGCAGGGATTGCAGTGGCTCTCTGCACTGGGGCGATGCTTTATTAAGTTGTCCAAGGTGCCGTGGGCCGCATAGTGAAGCCCCAGGGGCGCATGCGGCCCTCGGGCCGCGTGTTTGAGACCCCTGTTCTATGCCGACCTATACGGTCTGAGGGGTAAATATTTTTACATGGACCCTGTGGCTCTGCGATCTAAAATTGGGTCGTATATTGAGAGGGTAAATATACCTTCTTTGTCTGAGGAAGACGTGGCTTCCCTAGAGGAAGACATCACGGTGGAGGAACTGACAACGCGGTTAGGATGTCCCCGACGGCGAAAAGCTCGAGACCTGACGGCTACACGCCCATGTTTTATAAGACCATGCTCGGTGACTTGCTGCCTCACATGCTTTCTTCATATAGGGCACTTCTGGGAGATGTTTTTCCCCCACAGGCATTAGAGGCGCACATTTGTGTGATCCCCAAGCCAAACAAGAATCTCCTAGAGGCAGCGAGTTACCGTCCCATTTCTTTGATAAATGTGGATGTCAAGCTATTTGCCAAGATATTGGCTGATAGGTTTTCAGCGAGACTCCCCTCCATCATTCACCTTGACCAAGTGTGCTTTGTTTAGGGGCCGAGAGGCAAGGGACAACATCATTAGATCCTATCTTCTTATTGAGAAGGCTAAGATGTGGAAGTCCCCTCTTTGTTTCCTTTCTGTCGATGCAGAAAAGGCCTTTGACAGGGTCCACTGGGGTTTCCTCTGGAGGGCACTGAGACACATTGGCATAGGTAGTAAGTTCATGACCGAGTTTCCTCATTGTATTCTAACCCATCCGCAAAGGTGCGTGTTAACGGCGGCTTGTCTGGCTCGTTCCGGATTGGAAATGGAACCAGACAGGGGTGCCCGCTATCTCCCCTGCTCTATGTTATTGTCATGGAGCATTTAGCTAAAACTATAAGGAACCATGGCGAAATTCACGGGACCCTGGTGGGGAATACCCATCATAAGACAGAATTATTTGCGGATGACGTTCTTATGTACGTGACTCGCCTGTCGGTGACCTTCCCCGCTCTGCTGCGAGAGTTCGAATTGTTTGGAAGCCTCAGTAACTTTAAAGTGAACTACTCAAAGTCTGAGGCGATAAATGTCTCCCTGCCTTCCGCTGAGGCGTTCTCCTTATCCAAGGGGTTCCCCTTTCGCTGGAGGCCGGGCCACATATCATATTTGGGAATTAATCTACCCGCTGATTTGTCCAGGTCTTCCAGCTAAACCATAAAATTATTCTAGACAAAGTGGGGGTCTTGTTGGAGTCCTATAAATCTTTAAAGCTGTCTTGGCTGGGGAGAATCCACGCTGTATCGATGGACATCTTGCCGCATTTTTTGTACATTTTCCAAGCCACACCGGTATGGCCACGGGGCGCATACTTCCGTGCTATCCGTACTCTCATCTCCAGGTTTGTCTGGAATGGTACAAGGCCGAGAGTGAGCTTCAGTGTATTGACTGCACAGACGAAGTCAGAAGGAGTGGATTGCCGGATTTGCGGAGGTATTGCCTAGCCGCTGTATTGGTCCGATTGATTGACTGGAATTTCAGAGCAGATACCAAGCAATGGGTACAGATAGAGCAGGAAGACATGCAGATACCCCTACGTTATCTACAATGGATCCCCTCTGAGGCATTGACTGCGTCGGGCCACCTAACTATTCTCACCACCGAGACACTGAAGGCGTGGCGTATATCATAGGGAAAGCTGGCTAGGATACGTACCACCAGTTATCTGACTCCATTGTTTTGCTATCCGGCCTTTCCCCCGGGGGTGACCCAACAAAAGCTATTGTTATGGCGGGCTGATGAAGATACCCGAATTGGTCAGCTCCTAAGGGCGGGGGAGCTCCCCTCTTTTAATGACCTGCAAGTCTCTTCACCGGAGGTAAAACTGAAGTGGTGGGAGTACCTTCAGTTAAGATCCTACCTGAACTCTCTGACACTTCGGAGAGGTTTCAATGTTGCCCTGTCTCCCCTAGCTGCCCAGGCTCCACCTAGAGGGATTTCAGCTATATACTCTACTCTATCGGGGGCTCAGATGCGGAAACTCATGGTTATAGGAGGGCATGGGAGTCGGAACTCGGAAGGGTTGTCTCGACACAGGACTGGGAGAAGTGTTTTTGATGGCTCGGAAATCCTCAGGGTCATGTGAGGCACTAGAAAAATGCTACAAGTTACGCCTTAGGTGGTACCTTACGCCGGACAGGATGCATCGGTTTTCTTCTTCCACCTCTCCCCATTGTTGGAGATGCGACGCAGAGGTTGGTTCCTTGATCAATATTTGGTGGAGCTGCCCCCTGATCCAGGAATTCTGGAATGCAGTTTTTCGGAACTACAACATGGTAACGGGTAGGAGTTTAAAGGGATCTCCTGAAATGGCCTTACTCTCTCTGCTCCCTGGTTCCTGGAAGACCCAAAGGAAGGATATCCTTCGGTTCTGCCTCAGTGCTGCGAGAAATGTGATCCCTCGTCATTGGAGGGACCAGGCACCCCCTACGATTTTGGAATGGTACTCAGAAATGGAGACCCTTCGTAGACATGAGGAACTTTCAGCTGAGTCCTCCCAAACTCAAACTGTCTATGTAACTACTTGGACGGAATGGATCCTTTCAGAGATGACCCTAATTTTAGAGATATGTTCTCTTGTGGGTGAAGCGCCTGTGCACTACCTAAAATATTCTAGGTTCACTCTCCTAACCTGCGACTCCAACGTACAGATCTCGTCCTCTCTGTTCTTCTTTCTCACTTCTATGCCTATCCTCAATTCCCTCTTCTCACTTTCAACCTTTTCTCTTCTCTAGATCTTATTTTTATTTTTTGGTACAACTTTCTTCCACCCCCCCATATCCAGTGGACGGCCAGGAGCCGTTTCATCTAATCTATTGTAATTAGTCCATAGTATTATTTCACTTTGATCTCCTGTTGAGATCTAGGGACCTCCCCTTTCTGTTCCCCTTGAGCAGGGAGAGGTCCCACCTATTACCTTGATGTGAAATTTGTAGTAGCCATGGTGACATCATTCTTTTCGACTACACCAGGAGGCTTTAACCTGATTATCCTATTTTATGATGTAATATTGTTTTGTTGTACTTTGAGCTCAATAACTCTTGCTCAATGCACTATATTTATGTTTCCGAAAAAAAGAAAAACTGAAATATCACAAGTATTTAGATCCTTGTTTCAGTATTGAGTAGAAACACACTTTTGAGCTAGTACAGCCATGAATCTTCTTGGGAATGATGCAGCAAGTTTTTCACACCTAGATTTGGGGATCCTCTTCCATTCTTCCATGCAGATCCTCTCCATTTCCATCAGGTTGGATGGTGAATGTTGGTGGGCAGCCAAATTCCAGGTCTCTCCAGAGATGCTCAATCAGGTTTAGGCCAGATCTCTGGCTGGGCCTGTCAAGAATGGACACAGAGTTGTTCTGAAGCCACTCCTTTGTTATTTTAAGCGTAGGCTTATGGTCCCGTCACATGGCACGACCTGGCCGCGATGTCGGAAGCGATGCGAGGGTGCCCGCTCGGTTCCGACATCGCTGGCCAGCTGTCACACAGCATCGCTGCAGCCGGCGACACCGCAGCGATGCGGGCGGTGACATCGCTGCTGGGCTTAGCCCAGCGAGCGATCCGCAGCAACGCTGCGGTATAGGCTGTATCGCCGCCGACATCGCTCTGGCAATGTCACACGGCGCGATCCAGCCTTATCGCAGGTCGCAGGTTTACGGTTCTTCCCGTAAACCTGTCAACCTGCGACCGGCGATAAAACGCGGTCGCGCCGCGCGTTTACACAGCGCGACATCGCTAGCTACATCGCTGATACGTCACTTTTTCGGCGATGTCGCTAGCGACGTCGCCAGGTGTAAAGCCACCATTAGGGTTATTCTCTTGTTGAAAGGTGAACCTTCGACCAAGTCTGAGGTCCAGAGCACTCTGGAAAAGGTTTTAGCTAGGATATCTCTACACTTGGCCGCATTTGTTTCCTTCAACTGCAACCAGTTGTCCTGTCTCTGCAGCATGATGCCACCAAGTTTCGCTGTTGTGATTGTATTGGGCAGGTGATGAGCAATGCCTGGTTTTCTCCACAGATACCGCTTAGAATTATCTCCAAAAAGTTCTATCTTTGTCTCATCAGACCAGAGAATCTTATTTCTCATGGTCTGGGATTCCTTCATTTATTTTTTTTTTCCAAACTCTATGTGGGCTTTCATATGTATTGCACTGAGGAGAGCCTTCCGTCAGACCACTCTGCCATAAACGCCCGACTGGTGGAGGGCTGCAGTGATAGTGGACTTTGTGGAAGGCCTTGCTCCCACCTAGCCAGAATCCTACTCCACACTGATGAGGGGCAACACCCCGAAAACAGCTGTCTGTGAATGGATACCTGGCCTTGGTATTCCCTTGTCATATCTCTAAACTTGTAAAAGAGTTGGATATTGACTAAAAGGGCCACTTAATATGGTGGTTATGGTGTTCTCCGCAAGGAGCCACCCCTTGGCTGGGTCCTTCCCTGGAGGGATATATGGCTAGTCCTGTGTTTGAGACTCCTAACTGAGGCTCCACAGACACTATTGCATATTCATTATTCCCAGCGGGCAATGTGCCTAGGAATTCACTGTGTTTGAGCGATTTAGCCAGCTGCCTGCAGTGTTTTCTTGGACACGTCTCCCTGAGATCAGTGAATACTTTGTGATATTGGTCTACTAGGCCTTGCTCCCACCTAGTCAGAATCCTACACCACACTGATGAGGGGCAACACCCTGAAACAGCTGTCTGTGGATGGATACCTGGCCTTGGTATTCCCTTGTCATATCTCTAAACTTGTAAAAGAGTTGGGTACTGACTAAAAGGGCCACTTAATATGGTGGTTATGGTGTTCTCCGCAAGGAGCCACCCCTTGGCTGGGTCCTTCCCTGGAGGGATATATGGCTAGTCCTGTGTTTGAGACTCCTAACTGAGGCTCCACAGACTCTATTTGCATATTCACAACCCTAGTGAGAATATATAAAAAAGATATTTAAGAGCAATATCCATAACGTATACAAAGCAGTTCATGTCTTACAATAAACCCTTGATTGGAATGGGGGATGATTTGGAACTGGAGGGGTTAGAATCATTGCCCTATATACAAAACAAAACCTGTCTTAACTCCATTGACAGTGGAAGTCAGTGGAACCAAGGGGTTTAGGACTATTTGCTAATTAAGGTCTCTAACTAGGCTCTATAAAATATATATTTACATATAATCAAATTGATTTTACTTGGGGAGTAATAACACTGGAGAGGTTTTCCCTCCCTTAATATGGCAGATGTTGCACTGAAAGTAAGAAGGTGCATGTCAGGAAGAGATTGTCTACCATATACTTTACAAACATGGCGCCGATAACTTCATAGCGCTACTGTGCATGCGTGAGCCATTCTAATGCACAGTCTATTGACACAATGATAGTGATGTAACAAACATGCGCAATAGCACTTCCGGGACGCTGATATCGGTGGAGATTAAGTCTGTTATGACAAATATGACAAGCAAGTCTATAAATATCTAATAACTATTAGATGTGTAGTAATCATCTAATTTACAGCACACAGGACCTTTATGTGCACTGTACACTTTGTACATTGATGACAATTTGCACAGATGTAAAACAAAAAAAGTATTTGCCCTATACTGTGAATAATTGCACATCAGATAATCAGTCTATGATTAAGGGCACAGTAGCACCAGAAACACGTCAGCTGTTTCCACATTATGTGTCTGTATTTCATCATATGATCATGGATTATTAATAAACAAGCACAATCAAAATTTTACATTGACATGTATGAAGTGTTGTTTTTCCTTGTGTATTTTTTGGATTAACTGCTGGCAAACAGCGAAAGACAAACACCTACCATGATATTGGAGCCGTTGCTTGGAATTACACACTTGCAGTGTGATAAGATTTTTCTTTTATTTGTTACTAGCTGGTGCCCGATGCACATGCATCGGGATTCTAGAAGAGCGAGTCTCTGACTCGCAATGGCCGCTTCGCGGCCAATGCTTCGCGCTGCTAAGGCGACTCGCCATGCCGCTGCGCGTATCCACATGACCACGCTGACTCGCAGCGCGAGTGGACTCAGAAGGGCAAAAAACCCATTCGCAATTATATTTATTTGTTATATGAAGAAGAAAATGTGTTCTTATCTTCCCTGACGTTGCCAGTAGCAACCACTGGTGCAGTGTCAAACAGTAATGTGCTTCCAAAGAAACTGACACATTGTGACAATGGTCCACGAGGTGAAGTCAGGGAGAAGGAGTCAGCCAAGAAGGTGGTGTGGGTGTTCTCTCCAGTATCTGAACATGTAGCTGATGGTCAGTCAATGGGTGGCCCTATAGTAGAAGGAATCCTGGGAAGCGCTAGTGGAGTAAGAGTCCACAACGATTGTGGAGAGAAGACCAATAATAGACCCACCTCTGGGGTGGCTGGAAGTAGAAACAGCACTGTGACAGAGATGGGTAAAGAGATGGAGCGTCAGAAACCCTCCAAAGGTGACACTTCCGAGACCCAAGATAGGGTTGAAGGTGATACTGGGGAGACCAATAATGCAGAGGTAGAAGGTACAACTAATGAAGTAAGGGTCTGAAGCAAAGACCTCCTTGTGTGAAGAGAGTTCAACTGAATCAGAGGTTGGAGAACCTGAGGTAAGGAGGCTCAACAAGATGGTGCAAAACCATTGGAAGCAAGAGAATCTTCAGAGACAGGCTGCTTAGAGCCAAGTACTTGAGCTGGAAAAAGAAATGTCTGAGATCAGAAGTCGCCTAACAGAAAGCTAGTCAATGAATAAGGCAGTCTTGGAGAAGGTGAAGCGACAGGTGTCTTTCCTAACCAAATACCATGTGGATCAGGAATGGATGGATTCTCAAGTCTCGCTGCCCAGCAAAAGGATGTAGCCAAGGATAAAACGATTGAAAAAAGCCTTTATTCTGTATCCAACGTGTTTTGTGTGGATCCCCACACTTCCTCAGGGAAGTGTGGGGATCCACACGACACTCGTTGGATACAGAATAAAAGCTTTTTTCATCGTTTTATCCTTGGTTACATCTTTTTGCTGGGCAGCGCGACTTGAATCCATCCATTCCCACTCCACATGGTCTTTCGTTTCACGGGTGGTTCGCTGCAGCCTGAGGCTTCATAGGTGGTTGTGACTCACACAACCACAAGAGGTGAGCAAAAACCTTGTAATTTAGCCCTTTTCATACCAGTTAAGACCCTATGTGCGCTATTTTGTTCCATTAGCTTCTACCTTATTGATATTTCCTAACCAAATGTATTGAAGCAGGTGAAACTCAGAGAGAGCTGACTCTGAAAGCTGAACCAATCGTCTAGTGACAGCAGGACAAAAAAAGACTTCTCTGTTCAAGTGCATGATACCCAAAGACATGAGAAAGCTGTGTGCCCAGGAGTCTATCCATGAAGCATTTAAGAAGGCTGTGGGGGCATGTAAGGTGTACTCAACCCCAGAAGCTAAACAGCTGGTGGTACTGTTCACAACTGAAGTAACAGTGAAGCAGGTGGTTATTCTAAGTGTCATGCTTTCAGATGTGTTCACACAAAGCAGATGATTCGGTTGAAGACTGAGGAAGCTGCTAGACACCTAAAAATTATGAGGAAAGCTCAAAGTCTGTGGGAAGAAGTCATCTGGGTGTCTCATGCTCCAGTGAGAAAGCTCATGGTGGCCAAGCCATGCAAGAACTGTTGAAGAAGTCCGGTATAGTGAACGTATGAACGTAAGTGTTGTACGTGATAATCAAGTCAAGATACCTGATGAAGATGATATGGTGTCGTTTTTCACTGTAGGAATGGAGGAAAATCTTAAATACATATGGATGCTAATTGAAAACCATTTGACTTACCTGGGAGAGGTAGAGCAGTTAAAACTTGCAAGACTGAGAATGAGACAAACTGAAAATTGAATTGGTGTAAAAGCCGAACTGTCATGGACCATCATACGAATCCAGTAAAATATGATGGTGATTTATTATTATTATGCTTTTCAGAGCTAGATTCACTCCTTCTTCAGATAAAATCACAGACATCAGACTGTGAAGGGTGTGACCGCATCGCCAAAGAAGCAGAAGATGCCAACAGTCTTAAACCATGGTACTCGACAAAAAAAGGGTCCTTCAAAGAATGGAATGGCCACAGCAGAAGCTAGTGCCAGAAGAAGAAAGGGTGTAATGGTTCTCTAGTTAGGAAAAGCAAAAGAGGAAAACACCAAAAGAGATAACCAACGATGCCCTGGGGAAATGGGCACAATAGGTTAAGAGGCAGTGAATCCTCTGTTAACTCAGTGCTCAGTGTCCCAGACAAAAGACGCGAGAAAGTACATGTGAATACAGAGTCACACCTGACCACTGATATGAACACAAGTGAATCGCACTACTATACTGACCGCAGGGAGACAGGGGAGGTCTAACAAAGTTATGACTCTAAATTGGGAGATTACAAAATCTGATAGTCCATTGTTCACAAAAAGAAAGTTAGTGACATTGACAGGTTATGTTTGAGGAGCTGATGCTCACAGTAGATGGAGAAGTTTCCCTCGACTGGTAAGGCAAGGTAACATGGATGCCCTGTCGTGGGGCCCTGGTCCTTTTGTAAGTGTTCAATTCTACAGTACAAGTTTGAACAGATGGAGAAGGTATGTGAGGTATTGACTGGTAATATTGTAGGTGGCAGGTAGGTTTTGCACAGGCAGAGGTCTGTTGCAAAGTAAAACCAGGGTGTTTTGCTGGGACTTGTTCCACAAATCTGCTATAGTAATAAGAGATGGATTTTATAAGTTAGATAGAAAGAGCTGGGCGGGTCTGGCTAACCACATACCTCCCATAGGTGTGTCTCATGTAATATAGTGAGACTGTGTTACATGCCCTCTGATGTCTGACAGGCCCTGTGAGTTGCAGACTTCCTGCACATGGTGAATAAGCCATATGTGAGTGTGGAGCCCGCTAGAGATCCTGAGGGTCCAGGACGTGACCAAGTCTCTTTAGGATCTGTACTTACGACAAGTGCCAATATGGAGCAAGTCCAAGTACCTGGTCAGTGATCCCAGTAAGTGATTTCATGGACGGCAATGTTTCTGACAGGTAACCCCAAGGAAAGAGGATTTATGAGACTGACTGAGGTCAATGATTGAAGGACTACTATATCCTCACTGGAACACACAGGCGGTATGATAGCCAGTGTGTGCAGACATATCCACTATAGAAACGGATTATAGGTCATATACGCTTCGATAAAGCGTGTGGGCATACTCGCTGAAGACAATAGACTATATAGTTGTGGCCAAAAGTATTGACACCCCTACAATTCTATCAGATAATACTCAGTTTCTTCCTGAAAATGATTGCAATCACAAATTCTTTGGTATTATTATCTTCATTTAATTTGTCTTCAATGAAAAAACACAAATGAGAATGGTGCAAAAAGCAAAACATTGATCATTTCACACAAAACTCCAAAAATGGGCCAGACAAAAGTATTGGCACCCTCAGCCTAATACTTGGCTGCACAACCTTTAGCCAAAATAACTGCGATCAACCACTTTCGGTAACCATCAATGAGTTTCTTACAATGCTCTGCTGGAATTTTAGACCATTCTTCTTTGGCAAACTGCTCCAGGTCCCTGATATTTGAAGGATGCCTTCTCCAAACTGCCATTTTTAGATCTCTCCACAGGTGTTCTATGGGATTCAGGTCTGGACTCATTGCTGGTCACCTTAAAAGTCTCCAGTGCTTTCTCTCAAACCATTTTCTAGTGCTTTTTGAAGTGTGTTTTGGGTCATTGTCCTGCTGGAAGACCCATGACCTCTGAGGGAGACCCAGCTTTCTCACACTGGGCCCTACATTATGCTGCAAAATGTGTTGGTAGTCTTCAGACTTCATAATGCCATGCACACGGTCATGCAGTCCAGTGACAGAGGCAGCAAAGCAACCCCAAAACATCAGAGAACCTCCGCCATGTTTGACTGTAGGGACCGTGTTCTTTTCTTTGAATGCCTCTTTTTTTCTCCTGTAAACTCTATGTTGATGCCTTTGCCCACAAAGCTCTACTTTTGTCTCATCTGACCAGAGAACATTCTTCCAAAACGTTTTAGGCTTTCTCAGGTAAGTTTTGGCAAACTCCAGCCTGGCTTTTTATGTCTCGGGGTAAGAAGTGGCGTCTTTCTGGGTATCCTACCATACAGTCCCTTTTCATTCAGACGCCGACGAATAGTACGGGTTGACACTGTTATACCCTCGGACTGCAGGGCAGCTTGAACTTGTTTGGATGTTAGTCGAGGTTCTTTATCCACCATCCGCACAATCTTGCGTTGAAATCTCGCGTCAATTTTTCTTTTCCGTCCACATATAGGGAGGTTAGCCACAGTGCCATGGGCTTTAAACTTCTTGATGACACTGTGCACGGTAGACACAGGAACATTCAGGTCTTTGGAGATGGACTTGAGATTGCTCATGCTTCCTCACAATTTGGTTTCTCAAGTCCTCAGACAGTTCTTTGGTCTTCATTCTTTTCTCCATGCTCAATGTGGTACAGACAAGGACACAGGACAGAGGTTGAGTCAACTTTAATCCATGTCAGCTGGCTGCAAGTGTGATTTAGTTATTGCCAACACCTGTTAGGTGCCACAGGTAAGTTACAGGTGCTATTAATTACACAAATTAGAGAAGCATCACATGATTTTTCTAACAGTGCCAATACTTTTGTCCACCCCCTTTTTTATGTTTGGTGTGGAATTATATCAAATTTGGCTTTAGGACAATTCTTTTTGTGTGTTTTCATTGAAGACAAATTAAATGAAGATCTTAAAACCAAAGAATTTGTGATTGCAATCATTTTCAGGAAGAAACTGAGTATTACCTGACAGAATTGCAGGGTGTCAATACTTTTGGCCACAACTGTATTGGTGGGTTTACACACACCAATCATTGTATCCAATCTCTGAACCAATCTCTGGTTGCAGTGAAATCATGGACACAAAGTTCCATTTTGTGGCTGTGTACAACATGGAGCAATCTGTCCATGATTTCACTGCAACCAGAGATTGGTTCAGAGATTGGATACAATGATTGGTGTGTGTAAACCCACCATATGTCGGATCTGTGATGCATACTTTGCACAAAGTGGTTTATGTGTGATAATAAACCGAATGGCCTATTTACGTTGCTGTGTGCGTTAATCTAGCTGCCAAGTGAGTATACCCCAATACGTTCTGTGAGTGCTGCCTCACTATATACAGCTGCATCTCAATGAATTAGAATATCATCAAATAGTTAATCTATTTATATAACTCAATACGTAAAGTGAAACACATAGAAAGTTTTTCGTCTCAGGACCAAAAAGACCCCAAAGTGAATAGTGTTCGCCGTTGCCTTTTTAGCTGCATCAGACTGGCATTGTTGCTGTTTCACACTTTGTAAATAGTCTGGTTTATTATTTCAATGTTTTTAGTGATTTTAGGTGAAAAAAATCTTGAAGTAGTTTATTATTTTATAATTATTTGCTCACTGTGGTTTGACATCTATTCTATACCATGTTGTAACTAACTTCTCCTGGTTTCCACGGCTGTAAAACAATAATTTGTATTCAAAGTTTATGTTGTCATTCATTAGTATTATGTCTACCTGTGCTACAGGCAGCTGCAATGGCCGAATGGTATTGGTCATGGTGAGACATCTGTAGGGCACAAAATTAGGGCGTTCATTGGCCTCCTGTATTCTTGCTGGTGCATATCACAGTAACCATAAGTCAGTTTCTACTTTGTGGTCAGAAAGAGAAGGCAGACCAGTATTTACTGTGATTATGCCTCACAACTGATTTAGATGAGTGTTTATTAGCTCATTATATGACTATTTCATCAGAATTCAGTAATTAGAAAGTCTGTTTTGCTATTTTATATAGTTATTGATGACATTCTGTATCAGATATGCAAATAAAATTGACCAAACAGCTTGAATATGGTAAACAATGTACAGTAGGTATGGAAAGTATTCAGACCCCTTTAAATTTTTCACTCTCTTTCATTGCAGCCATTTGGTAAATTCAAAAGTTCATTTTTTTCTTATTAATGTTCACTCTGAACCCCATCTTGACTGGAAAAAAAGAGAAATGTAGAAATTTTTTCAAATTTATTAAAAAAGAAAAACTGAAATATCACATGTTCATAAGTATTCAGACCCTTTGCTCAGACATTCATATTTAAGTCATATGCTGTCCATTTCCTTGTGATCCTCCTTGAGATGGTTCTACTCCTTCATTGGAGTCCAGCTGTGTTTAATTAAACTGATAGGACTTGATTTGGAAAGGCACACAACTGTCTATGTAAGACCTCAAAGCTCACAGTGCATGTCAAACTAAATTAGAAACATGAGGTCAAAGGAACTGTCCAAGGAGCTCAGAGACAGAATTGTAGCAAGGCACATATCTGGCCATGGTTACAAAATAATTTCTGCAGTAATCAAGGTTCCTAAGAGCACAGTGGCCTCCATAATCCTTAAATGGAAAATGTTTGGGACCACACGAAGTCTTCCTAGACCTGGCCGTCCAGCCAAACTGAGAAATCGGTGGGGAAGAGCCTTGGTTAGAGAGGTAAAGAAAAACCCCAAGATCACTGTGGCTGAGCTCCATAAATGCAGTAGGGAGATGGGAGAAAGCTCCATAAAGTCAACTGTTACTACAGCCCTCTACCATGTTGGCCTTTTTGGCAGAGTGGCTTGATGGAAACCTTTCCTCAGTGCAAGACATATGAAAGCCCGCGTAGAGTTTGCAAAAAAACACATGAAGGACTATGAAAAATAAGATTCTCTGGTCTGATGAGACAAAGATCTTTTATAATTCTAAGCAGTTTGTGTGAAGAAAACCAAGCGCTGCTCATGAACTTCCCAATAGAATTCCAACAGTGAAACATGGCGGTGGCGGCATCATGCTATGGGGGTATTTTTCAGCTGCAGGGACAGGACAACTAGTTGCAATTGAAGGAAACATGAATGTGGCCAAGTACAGAGGTATCATGAATTAAAATCTCTTCCATAGTGCTCTGGACCTCAGACTTGGCCGAAGGTTCACCTTCCAACAAGACAATAACCCTTAAGCAGACAGCTAAAATAACAAAGGAGTGGCTTAAGAACAATTCTGTGACCATTCTTGACTGGCCCAGCCAGAATCCTGACCTAAACCCAATTCAGCATGTCTGAAGAGACCTGAAAATGGCTGTTCACCAATGTTCACGATTCAACCTGACTAAACTGGAGAGGATCTGCAAGGAAGAATGGCAGAAGATCCCCAAATCCAGGTGTTGCATCACTCCCAAGAAGACTCAGGGCTCCACTAGCTCAAAAGTGTGCTTCTACTCAATACTGAGCAAAGGGTCTGACCATGTGATATTTCAGATTTCTTTTTTTAATAAATTTGCAAAAAATTCTACATTTCTGTCATTCTTCAGTCAAGATGGGGTGCAGAGTGTACATTAATAAGAAAAAAAAGAACTTTTTTGCATTCATCAAAAAGCTGCAATGAAACAAAGAGTGAAAAATTTAAAGGGGTCTGAATACTTTCCATACCTACTGTATGTTGGTATGATGACGGTTAAATACTAGTGTTTTGTATGTAACAAATTCACTCACAGGTATCACCCATTTACAGCAAGGTGTCTGCTCTGACCTTATAAAAGACAAGCCAGGATTGCACTCATGTTAGGCTGCTTTCACACAGCGTTTGTTTGTGATCCGTGGCTGTCCGTTGTAAAACGGACAGCCACAGATCAGATTTTGGCCCCATGTTATCCTATGGGCACGGATCACATCGGATTTGGCCTTATTGGCATCCGATTTTTGTCGGATGCGATCCTGGCCGATTTTTTGCTGTGCCCAAAATCGCAGCCTGCTGCGATTTTTGGCACAGCGGGTCAAATCGGACCGAATTGGATCCGACCTGATCCGCGCCAAATAACATGGGGCCTATGGAGCGAGGATCCGAGGAAACAGCTCATGTCTCC
Organism: Allobates femoralis; assembly: GCA_033576535.1. Lineage (NCBI taxonomy): Eukaryota > Metazoa > Chordata > Amphibia > Anura > Aromobatidae > Allobates > Allobates femoralis. The sequence goes on from JARQOC010000001.1 coordinate 216,210,035, forward strand.
TCGGACCCGATGTTAGTGTACTGAGCATGCTCAGTACACTAACACCGCTCTGTGCCATGTAATATCACTTCTGCAATGTATATTCATACATTGCAGAAGTGACATCTCCTGAAAATAAAGGGTTAAAAATAAAAAAAACTTCATTCTCACCTCTCCACGATCCAGCGATGCCTCCACCGCTCTGTGCTTCTAGGACCTGGCCTGACGTCACAGTTGAGTCACATGGCCGGTTACCGCGGTAACCGGTCATGTGACTGTGACATCACGCCAGGTCCTGTTGATCAGAAGAGAAGCTGGAAGCAGCGCGGGTGTCGCGGAGAGGTGAGAATGAAGATTTTTTTATTTTTAAGGTCTGCAAACAGGGGAGCAAAGAGGGGGGAGATAGAGGGGAGACACAGGGGGACAAAGAGGGGAGACACAGGGGAGACACAGGGGGACAAAGAGGGGAGACACAGGGGGACAAAGAGGGGAGACACAGGGGGACAAAGAGGGGAGACACAGGGGGACAAAGAGGGGAGACACAGGGGAGACACAGGGGGACAAAGAGGGGAGACACAGGGGGACAAAGAGGGGAGACAGAGGGGGACAAGGAGGGGAGACACAGGGGGACAAAGAGGGGAGACACAGGGGGACAAAGGTGACAGGAGGGAGAGAGAAGGGGGACGAGATGACAGGAGGAGCAGGGACAGGATCCAGCTGATGCTGCAAAATATCGGGATCGGATGCCTATTTGGCATCAGATTGCAGTCATCAGTTTGGATCCGATGCTGTCCGAGGGGAGCAGCAAAAAGTCTGATCCCCTCGGACAGCACAAAAACGCTGTGTGAAAGCAGCCTTACAGTATATAGTGAATGCTGCAAAGCATTGTAGGGATATGTTCACAGAGTGCGTTTGTGATCCATTTTTTGCTTCCAGAGCTGCCTGTCCTCTTACTTCTGGGGCTGCTGCAGCTCACAGTTCACTGAATATTTATGAAATTAATGAGCGGCCCTGAAAGTTAGAGGGACAGGAACATTGCTGGAGTAAGGTAAGTATACAATTCTTTATTTTTTTACTTAAAACACCTGGCTCATGTCCGTGCACACGGATGTCACATGAGTGACATCCATGCGTGGGATGTTTTTTGCATGGACCCATTGACATGAATGGATCCATGCTGCTGCCAAAAAATGAACATGTCTCCATGTCGAGAACACGGACACATGTCTGTTCCACATGGAGACACGGTCCGTGCGGATTCATGGACATCTGAAAATGAGCATTCATTAAAATTTGTGAACATATACCCATGTCACTGGCATGTGTCTGCATGGATGGCACACATACTGGAGACACAGATATGTGAAAAAGGCCTTATGCAGAGCTGCAACAGCCTGATGGAAAAGGTTTATGTTGAACAAAATATGGACTTTTATTCCCTAATGTTATTTTCTTTTACTGAGGAACATAATTTCTTAAACTAAACTCCACTGGAAAATATTTGCATCTATTAGGCCCCTTTCACATCAGCGTTTTTTTCAAATCGCGACACATGCGGTGAAAAAAACGTATCTGCCGCGATTACCGCATACCGGCTGCACTTGCGGCACGGTTGCGGCAAGCCCCATACAATGTATAGGCGGGCTTGCGGCAGGTGCGGCAAGTGTGGTTTTGGCACTTGCGGCAGGTGCGGCCGCGAAAAAAACGCGGCTGACTGCGTTTTTTTTCGCGCCCGCACCTGCCGCAAGTGCCAAAACTGCACTTGCCGCACCTGCCGCAAGCCCGTCTATACATTGTATGGGGCTTGCCGCAACCGTGCCGCAAGTGCAGCCGGTATGCGGTAATCGTGGCAGATGCGTTTTTTTCACCGCATCTGCCGCAATTTGAAAAAAACACTGATGTGAAAGGGGCCTTAGACTTATTTTGAAATTCCATGCTTCACATATGGTGTCAGAAGTGGCATCCCTTTTGAGAACTTATCCAAATACTCACATTTAAAGCAAATATAAGGAGGCATGTACAAGACTCAATCTTGGCATATGAAAGCTAAAGAAACCCTAACTGAAAATCAAACTGCTGCAAATAAGCTCAAAGCTATGGAAAGTCAAGATGTCAGATCTAAAGTCAAAGAAATAGCACAAAGAGATGATGAAGCAGAGATGTTGCTGCACAATATCCAAGTACTGCAGAATTACCTGAAAAGACTTTACCTGAGAGTATTACTAATCTGATGAAATGGCAAGCTCTACAGCAGGATCAAGCGGACAGAAGACAGAAGAAGTTGCTATGTCAGGATGAACTCTGGAGGGAATTTTTCCAGACACTAAAGGTGGGGTCACATGTGGCAATGTCGCCCGCGACATCGCCAAAAAGTGACGTAACAGCGATGTCGCGGGCGATATCACAAGTGCGTCGCGCTGTGTGACAGCGCGACGCAACTGCAAATTATCGCTGGTTGCAGGTTGACAGGTTTATGAACATGTTCATAAACCTGTCAACCTGTGACCAGCGATTAGGCTGGATCGCGCCGTCTGACACTGTTGGCGGCGCGATCCAGCCTATATCGCAGCGTTTCTGAGGATCGCTCGCTGGGCTGAGCCCAGCCCATCGAGCGATGGTTCCGCCCACATCGCCGCCGCGTCACCGGCAACGTCGTGCCGTGTGACAGCTGGCCTGCGATGTCGGAAGCGAGCGTGCACCTGCACATCGCTTCCGACATCGCCGCCCAGAATCGCCACGTGAGACCCCACCTTAAAACAGCAGCGGTGAACATCTCCGCCTCCTCATCCTCCCACCTTCAACTGTGTAACCTTCATACTTGAACAGTTTCTACACATTCTTTCAGGTGATGTTAATGTTTGGGTTAAAAAACATACACCCAAAAATGCTGACAAAGCTATTTCTTTAGCAGAGGACTTTCTCTTTGCAAAAAGAGAATTAAATACAACATCCAGACCATCCAAAATATTCTTTGGATCGAGAAGTCCAGATACTAGGATACCGTTGGAAATAGCCAGAAGTGACATAAGAGAGGGTCATATTGCTAAATTTTGGCCAAATAGAAGCACTGAGAGTTCAACATCAGCAAAGTTCTATTCTTCCAGTGACTTTATCAGACCAGTTCTAATTAATGGACATTCTTTGTGGATGCTTTGCTGGATTCAGGAAGTAAACTAAGCCTGATCAAGGAGGACTTGGTAAATCATAAGATAACTTTACCCAAAATACCTATTATTACTTGTGCTCATGGAGATACAAAAAGTAAATACTCCTCTTCAAATATTGAACTGCAGGTGGACAAATACTGTTTCACCATGCCAGCAGTTGTTGTTCCTGAACTACAAGTACCAGGGATTCTTGGCAGATATACTTCAGGTTTGAGGTTTGAAGGACTTGATAATGAGAGAATCTCATTTCTGTGCTGTTACTACTTGAGCTCAAGCTAAGACACAAGAAAAAGCTTTAAACTGTAGAGTTGTTTTCATTTTATCAGGACAATACAAAACCACCACCTAAGCATTGGAGTTTGTCATCAAAATACTTCCCTAGAATGGCAAGTACACAAATGCTGGACTGCGGGACACATACTACAGTTGAGCAAAAACAGAACATTGAAGTGTATGCATTTTATGAGCAAGGTTTAAGGAATTGTGAATTGGTGGGGAAAAATAGTAGACATCCTGCTGCACCCTTTTTCATAGTTGATAATAATTCTTGTATAGAGTGTGTTACTCATCCAAAGACTGAGGAACAAATACAACAGTTGGTTGTGTCAAAAAGGTTTTGATCAGAAATCTATAAATTAGCACATGATGTTCCTATTGCAGGTCATTTATGTTATAACAAAACATTAGCAAGAGATCTGTATGTTTCTGTTGGCCTGGAGTTTATGATGAAGTAATCAGGTATTGTCATAGTTGCCCAGTATTCCAGTACACTTGGAATGTATACTGTTGCCAGTAATTGATGAACCATTTAATACTGTTGGACTTGATATTGTTGGTCCACTTGAGAAGAGGTAATCGTTTCATACTTACTATTGTAGACTATGGAACAAAGCACCCTGAAGCCTTCCAATGCAAACAGTTACTACTAAGCGTGGCAGAGGAAATTTTAAATGTGTTTACCATGGCTGGATTACCTAAGCATATCCTGACTGGTCAAGGTTTTAAATTTACCTCCTCTTTCCTGTCAAGTGTATCAACGTATAGGTACTCAGTCCATTAAAGCTACACCCTATCATCCACAAACAGATGGGTTGACTGAAAGGTATAATCAAACCTTAAAGAATGTGCTTAGAAAATTTGCTCACAATCATCCAAAACAATGGGACAAATGGTTGCCATTTTTGTTATTTGCTCACGTGAAGTGCCACAAGAATCCACTAGGTCTTACCCCTTTTGAGTTATTATATGAGAGACGACCCAGGGGACTCTTGGAAATTATCAGAGAAGTATGGGAAGGTAAAGCTAGTCATCAGAAAAATGTAGTTGAACATGTATTACAAATGAGAAGCTAATGAAATTGATTCAAGTAGCTCATGATAATATCTAGAAAGCCAAATGCTATCAAAATAAATGGTATGATCAGCATGCCAGAAATGAATTAATTCAAGTAGGCTATAAGGTTCTCCTCTTACTTCACAGCAGTGAAAATAAATTGATGATGATGTGGCAAGGGCCCTATAAGTTGTTAGACCAACTGGACCTGTAGACTTTGAAATTGAAACTCCAGATTAAAATAAAGTATGGTCTATCATGTTAATTTATTGAAACGATGGCTTGAACATAAGGGTAGTACAGAAAGTAATGTCACTTGTACTATTATGGAGTCTTCACAAGGTATTTCAGAAGAAATGTATGATTTCTTACACAATTCTGCAAATTAGTTAGATGTAATCTTGAATACAAAATGATCTAAGGAGCTACATTTTGACTTGAGAACTTTTATTAGGTTAAGTTCACATGTATTCAGTTTGCAGCTAGGCCAGTGTGTCTGTAATTTTCCATGAAATAAATAGCTGTGATTGAACCGTCAAAAAGTCCTTGGACGTCACCGTAGTGATGGTTGAGAAAAAAGGTGAGACAATAAGATTATGCATAGATTTTTGTAAAATTATTACTATATCCTATTTTGACCATTACCTTTTGTCTCGTATTGATGACCTAATAAACTGTGTAAAGCATCTTTATCTCTACTGTAGATTTATGTAAGGGTTATTGGCAAATTCCTGTAGAAGAAAAGTCAAAACAAAAAAATACTTTTGTGATGCCTAATGTTTTTCTCAATATGTAAATGAGCTGTTAAGATCTATGGGCCAGACACAGATCTCCCTGAGAATTTCAGCATTGCATGGCCTACTAGTATCTATATGCCAAGTTGTCATATAGATACTAATACAATATAGATACTCTCCAGAAGGATAAACTAACCCTTTAGACATTCTATCAGAGGGCTCATACTCAACTAAACCAATTTTACTGTTAGACACCTAAACCTGACTAACAAAGATGACGCACCCATGGGTCAAAACATTTCTGTTTTCAACCTAAAAAACAATATTAGTCAAGAAGAAAGATACCTTTGACATTTTCTCAGGCTATCAGACTCCTGTATCATCTAATTTAAAGTGGGTGTCAATTATAACACTTTGTTTTGGGCACTTAGGAATTTGCTTTGATTGCTTCTTAATTAAACCCTTTAACAATCTGCCACTACATTCTTGATCTATTGTGAGAAGAAAATGTCACAAGACATAATCAAGAAAAAACCTTGGCTGAAGTAAGTCCACATATCTCTCTAATTAGGACAACCAGTTGAGTATAAGCAACTGAAAAACAATATTTCACTATAGGTGTGCTGAATACTTTAAATTAGCAAGATAGCGGCATGAAGAAGATATTGTGGTGAGGTTAAGCACAAAAATATGTGTGTGAAAACATATGACATTTTGTAAAATACACCATAATAAAGGCACACCACAGCAGGAAGTGCTGTCCAATTGCAGTGTATGAAATTACAATGTTATATAGGGATCACAAAAGAGATGTAGTGCTTTAAAAAGTATTTTTTCCCCATGAACTTGCCCACATTTTTTTATGGTACAGATACAAACTTCAGGGAATCTGTCAGGTCAAAAATCCATATGTAACTGATATTATTTTCTAATACCTCTGGTGAAACTCTTTCTATTCATATATTTCTTTTGTTTATATTCCCCTCCTATAATGTGTAACCTGCAAAAAGAGAGATTAATTCCGTCTGTCAATCACAGCGAAGTGATCACTTACTCTTGCTGCACACTCTCCATAATGATGAATATTCATGTAGTGACATCCTGCACTGCACTGCCCTCCTTGGGGTCTGTATCCTGCTATGCAGTCAGCTCTTCCAGCCCAGGCAAGTGCAGAGAAAGGAGGGGGGAGAAGGTGTTTGTTGTTAACAGCTGCACATCTGACATCTTCATTGTGTTTTACTGAGGCATGTGTAGTGTGTGCTGAAGATATTTTTATATGTTTATAAGAACATTTGTGCATTTGCTCAGCAGATACACACATTACATATATGTAGGAAACCCCAAGTTCATATAAATACCTATAAATCTCTTAAGGTACCTTTACACGCCTCCACTGTTGCTAGCAACAGGTATCCACCGCACGTGCACGCGCACGTTTTTAACGGTGGATACCGATCACTGATGCTGCATATACATGCCGCCATTGCGTTCTCCACTGAAGGTATCTGCGTTCCCCGGAAGTGCTGAAAAGCTCCTGCAGCTTACTTCCTGTTGAATATCTTCCCTGGTTTACACGCCACTACCACAAAGGAATATGGGCGTACATATTTCGCACCGCAAGTACATAGGCGTGACAGAGTTGTGTATTACGTGATGTTCGTACGGTGATGGGACAACTCATAGTCATGATTGGCCAGCCTGCGCAGAAGGCTGGCTAATACATGACGCCATTGCAAATGTCTAGTGTGAATGGACAGCTCTTTAAATATGGCGCCCTGTGCAGGGACAGCCAATGGTTACACAGTAGCCCCCACCAATGATAGCTGATGGGAGCGTGGTATCCATGACGCTGTGGCATGCCCCGGGGAAATCACTAGGGGACGCAACATCCATGCCTGTGCCCCGTTTAGACGCCACTACCATGGCAATTGTGCCTTTCTGTTGCCTTCGGTTTTTGAGCACGGCTCAGCAACAGGTATCTGAGTCCACTACAGGACACAGGAAGGCATTTCCTATTTACACGCCGCCATTTCGTAGCAATTTCATAGCAACAGGCATAACTATCCCCAATGCCAGGAGTTGCTACCTTTCAGTGGAGGCGTGTAAAGGGGCCCTTACAGACAGTACATGTATTGTAGCACAAAACACCTCCCCCCTCTCCTATCTCTCCTTCCCCCTCCGAAGTAGCTTGCAGAAGCCTGAGAGCTTCACTGACTGACTTCAGCACAGAGGGGAAAGACAGAATAACAGTTTCGATAGGTATGGTTACTAAATAACATTTACATACTGTGGACTACTCAGCATTGAAAGCAATGAGCCGGACTAGTCAACTGCCTGCATACAGTGAAAATGATTATAGCAAGAAAACTACATTGGGAACAGTACTGATTTTTACATGTTTTAAAAGGTCTGCCCAGGCACTATTCAAGGTACTACTAGTATCATACAGAAAAATGATCTGACAGAGATCCTCTAAAGTGTAACCACCAGTTAAATTTCTATTTAATAATAATTTAGAGCAAGTGATTATAATAAACGTTATGCTTCATAGGTTTTCTTCCAGCCAGATTTCACTTTTCAAAAACCTTCCAGAAGATGCCCCCACTAAACTGTTTCCAAACCTGACATATGCTCATTGTGAGGGAGATCTGTCTTCAGTTCCATACACTGAATACAGCAATATACGGGGATGGGGGGCTGGGCCTATACAGTGTGCCTGTGTAGCATGGCCACAGCTGATCAGTGTATCTGCAGTTTACCTCAGGCAAAGGGAGCTCCAGCCTGTCAGCAAGCAGCTCCTGTGATCTTCTCTGACTCCTCTCTATTCACCTCGGCAATGCTCCATGCTATCAGCTAATTGCTCAGAGCAGAGCAATGTGAATGGAGAGGAGTCAGATAAGATCAAAGAAGCTGTATGCTGACAGTTTGAGCTCATCACTGTCCCTGTCTGAGGTAAACTGAGATTCTGATTGGCTGTATTATTAATGTTGTGTAGGCCTAGCCCCCTCCCTTATATGGCCGTATTCATGTGTGAACTGAAGATGGATCTGCCTAACAACAAGCATATGAAACAGCCTAGTGGGTATATCTTCTGGAAGGTTTTTGAAAGGTTTTCTTCCAGATTTCATTTATGAAAAATATTTGAAAGTTTATTATAGTCACTTGCTCTACATTATTATTAAAATAAAAATTAAAAAGCGGTTATAATTTAAATATATTTTATTGGGATTTTATGTGATATACCAACACTAAGTAGAAAGTATTTTTGAAGTGTAAAGGAATTGATGCATGGTTTTCTAAACATTGCAAATATAAATCTGAAAATTGTGATGTGCATTTATATTCAGCCTCTTGTATGCTGATTCCCTGAAATAAAATCCTGAGTCATCGAATGCCTCCAGAAATCACCAAATTAGAAAATTGAGCTTAACTTTGTGTAATTTATTCTTAGTATTAATACAGCTATCTTGCAAACCTACCAAGACATGAAATAAAAGAGAGTCTTCCGCTCACCACATGAATATTCCAGGACAATTCAAAGCAGAATCCAGGTCTTGACTCACTGCATGTCGGCTGGGCTGATACAATATCTAGAGAAATGTAGACATAAGGTATCCCACCTTTCTGATGTTATGTTACTTGTTTTATATGCTCAATAAAGAAGGAAGCACTTATTGGATTCCATTTGGTTTGACGTCTACTTTTCTCTGGATATTCTACCAAGACATGGCCATCCTAAATGTACGTCCTGAATAAGGAGATCAATAATCAGACAAGCAGCCAAGAGGTCTTTGGTCACTCTGAAGGAGCTGCAGAGATCCACAGCTCAGGTGGGAGAATATGTCTACAGAAGAAATATTAGTTGAATACGCCACAAATGTGGCTTTTATGGAAGAGTGGAATGAAGACAGCCATTTTTGACAATTTGGCATAAGTCCCATTTGCAGTTTGCAAAAAGTCATGTAGAGGACACAGCTAGCATATGGAAGAAGGTGCTCTGGTCAGATGAGATCAAAGTAGAACTTTTTGAGCTAAATGCAAAACAAACACGGCACATCACCCTAAAAACACCATTCCCAAAGTCAAATGTGGTGACAGCATCATGCTGTGGGGATGCTTTTTATTAGCAGTGACGGAAGCTGGTCACAATTGATGGGAAGATTGATGGAGCTAAATACAGGGCAATCCTGGAGGAAACCCTGCTAGAGGTTACAAAAGACTTGAAACTGGGAGGTAGGTTCACCTCCTAGGAGGACAATGACCCTAACCATACTTAAAGCTCTAAAATGGAATGGTTTATATCAAAGACTATTCATGTGTTTGAATGGCTGTATCAAAATCCAGACCTAAATTCCATTGAGAATCTGTGGCAAGACTTGAATATTGCTGTTCACAGACCCTCTCCTTCCAATTTCACTGACCTAGAATTATTTAGCAAGGAAGAATGAGCAAAAACTTCAGCTTATAGATGAGCAAAGCTGGTAAAGACTTGCAGCAGAAATAGCAGGGAAAGGTGGTCCTACAAAATATTGGCTCAATCAGGCCAAATACAAATGTACGTCACAATTTTCAGATTTATATTTTTAAAATATTTTTTAAATTATGTATTATTTCCTTTACACTTCACAAATACTCGCTACTCACATAAATCTCAATAAAATACTTACAGCATTGGTGGAGCATCTAAAATGTATTTTCTAAATACCGTATTTTTCGCTTTATAAGACGCACTTTTGTTCCCCCAAATTTTGGGGGAAAGTGGGGGGTGCGTCTTATAAAGTGAAACTAGTAGCTGTGCTGAATTGGAGGTGGAAGGTGGGGGTGAGCTGTGGTGTCTGGGGGCTGTCAGGAAGCTGGAGGAGGCTGCAGAAGCGGCCCCGTGGTCACACTCATTAACTCCTGTAATATGCACTGCTTCCCGCTGTCAATCACCAGCGGGAGCAGCCCATATCACAGGAGTGTATGGAGCGGACCCGCAGCTCAGCGGCTGCAGCCACATGTGAACTCCCCATTAGCAGCTCCAGCACGTTATCTGCCCCAGCCATTGTGCCCTGCTGGCCTCCATAGCCACCACAGTAAGCCTGCTTTATCTTTGTCCCTGCCGCAGCCGCCCGTGTGTCTCCGAGGCCGTTTGTAAGAGGACAGGTGAGTGAGTGGGTGAGGGGACCGACTCTAACCTGGTTAAGGTTGTGTCCCCTCCTCAGTAAAAAACACGTTGTTGGGGCCTCCTGGTCCTTCTACCCTGCTGGACACAGCTCCTGCCGACTTACACATTCAGCCTGGTCACATGGGCTCGTGGTCATGTGATCCGGGGTCTGACATCATCAAAGGTCCTCAAACTTCTCAGGCTATTCAGAGTGGGAATTAAACTAGTGAATCCCACAGCACCTGGGACCTTTGGTGAGCCGTGAGTGTTGTTGCTGCTGCCCATAACAAGCAGATGGTGAATGAGGAGGTGAGAGGAGATTAAATGTCACACTGCCATTAAGTTGATGTGCACCTTGTGCCCGAGCTGGTGCTGCTGCCACACAAAGGAGGAGGATGGTGGAGGTGCCCTCTCCTTGCACTGCACTATGTGACTGAATACTGTAAGTCACAGCTCATCCTCTGTACATAGAAATAGTGGGAATGCATGATTTACACCATCTCAGTCTCACCCTCTCCAGACACAGCTAAGGTGGCACCGTGCCATAGAACACTGAGATGACATTCTACACAGAGGTGCAATATATACCACACTAGGGTGTTGTGCTGCACAGAGGTGCAATATATACCACACTGGGGTGTTGTGCTGCACACAGGTGCCATATATACCACACTGAGGTGTTGTGCTGCACAGAGGTGCCATATATACCACACTGAGGTGCTGTGCTGCACCGAGGTGCAATATATACCACACTGAGGTGTTGTGCTGCACAGAGGTGCAATATATACCACACTGAGGTGTTGTGCTACACGGAGGTGCCATATATACCACACTGAGGTGCTGTGCTGCACAGAGGTGCAATATATACCACACTGAGGTGTTGTGCTGCACAGAGGTGCAATATATACCACACTGAGGTGTTGTGCTACACGGAGGTGCCATATATACCACACTGAGAAGACATAGTACAGTGAGATGCTATAATAGTACACTGAGGTGTTGTACTACAATGAGATGCAATAATACTACTAGACAGAGGTGCCACACCACACTGAGGTGCCATTGTACTACAGTGAGGTGACATAGTACAGAGGTCCCCAACTCTAGTCCTCATATACGGTATATGATTTGTAAGACAGACACTGGCATTATAAGACAGACCCCATTTAACATTAAAAATTATTTCTTTTCTCTTTTCCTTCACCAAATTTGGGGGTGCGTCTTATAATCAGGTGCGTCTTATAAAGCGAAAAATACGATATCTATCCTTACACCCTAAGCAGTTTTGTCATTTGCTTTATTTACTCAATACCCTACAATTCTTCCTATTTAGCTAATCTCTCAATATGTTTTTTTTTTTATTTTACTGTACTTTCAGCAACATTTCATTTGAGAGGTGTCTCAAACGTGACATCACAGGAGGTTGGGGCTACAATCGCACCCCACAGCATCTATTACCTCTCATTGAACAGGAGGCCACCTGGGGGTGGCGCTGCAGGTACTATTACTACAGTTTCTTACTTTAGTGCTCCCTGAAAATGTCTTGGATCCTTGTTGATAGACGCAAACACACATTTGACTGCAGCGCTGTCACTCTGATTCTTTTTCATCACCACAGCTTATGTGAAGAAAGATATCGTCAGGGGGCAGAGATAGAGGAAGTGAGTGACACCACCACTGCCCCACAGCTTTTAGCATGGTTCTCAAATAAAATCATCAAGGGTGATGCTGGTGTCACTTACTGTTTTATCACCATCAAATGAATTCTCATCAGAGGGTGTTAGAAGCATTGAGTGACACCAGCACCACCCCATAATTTGGATTTGTTTGAGGGCAGTGCTTGAAGCTGTTGGGAGGCACTGGATATCATTCACTTCTTTTATCCCTGCTCCCTGGCATCCTCTTTCACAGAAGCTAAGGCAGCCGAGATCGGAGTAGAATGCCGACCCTGCCTTCATGCATACCATAGAGTCTATAAATCTGGACCAAGGACTTCTTCAGAGGGCAGCAATGCAAGAAATTGTAGTAAGTAATTGAAGCACCCGCCTTTGAGGATATCTTTTTCCAAGAGGGGTGATAGTTGCTGCAGGAATTGAGTGTGGCCTCAGTCTCCTGTGGCTAGATAGGAAGTACAGGGCTGCCACCAGGAAATTAAGGGCCCCATACTGGCAACATTTTTGGGCCCCTTTGAGAATTCTGCTGTCTCTACCCTAGCTACGCCTCCACCACTTGACCATTCCACAGTCCAACTGCCCACTCTTGAAAAAACTCCTACATGTGCAAAGACAAAAGTTGTCGTATGTGTAAATATATGTATTTATATATGTATATATTATAGAGACTGCTGCAAGCTGTATACACAATAAAGACTGCTGCAGGCTGTATACACAGCAGAGACTGCTGTGGGCTGTATACACAATAGAAATTGCTGCAGGCTGTATACACAATAGAGGCTGCAGCATGCTGTATACAGAATAGAGACTGTTGCAAACTGTATACAGAATAGGGACTGCTGTGGATGGTATACAGAATAGAGCCTGCTTCAGGCCGTATAGATTGTTGTGGGCTGTATATACACTAGAGACTGCTGGCTGTATATATAGAATAGAGGCTGCTGGATGTATATATAGAATAGAGGCTGCTGGCTGTGTATAGAATACAGGCTGCTGGCTGTATATAGAATAGGGGCTGCTGGCTGTATATAGAATAGATTCAGCTGGCTATATATAGAAAAGGGACTTGTGTGGGTTGTAAATAGAATAGAGGCTGCAACAGGCTGTATATAGAATGTAGGCTACTGCGGGCTATATATAGAATAGAGGCCACTGGCTGTAAATAGAATAGACTGCTGGCTATATATAGTGTATACACAGCACTATACTGTACATACATATACACTATATACATATAGTATATACAGACACACCGTAATACAGGATATAGTGTGGACCTGTGTATACAGTATGGTGCTGTGTATGAGCCGGAAACAGGAGCCAGAAACACACACCAGCAGGTAGCTCCGACGCTCAAATCCTGGTGTGCTCTGCAGTGACTTCCTGTTTGTACTGTGCATAACAGCCTATTTAGCACATGCAAAGTACAAACCTCATGAGGAACAGAGGGCGGGCCGCTACTGCTTCAGAGGCCATATTAGTGGTGCAACAGTGATTGGAGTGTGGCCCGGTGAAGAGGTTGGGGGCCCTGGGACCTAATAAAGTATAAAGTAATTACCCCAGGGCCTGGGCCCCCCTCTTCACCGGGCCCCATACAATAGTAAAGGTAATATTGCCCTGATGGCAGCCCTGAGGGAGAAGGGTAGGGGATTGTGTAATACAGCAGATTACAAAAAGTGTTCATGGTATAAAAGTAGATATTTAGAAAATATAGTTTAGGTGCCGGACCAACCCTTTAAATTTGTGAATTTAACATGAAAAAATGTGGAAAAGTTCACCTGGTATGAATACTTTTTTAAGGCACTGTTTGTTGTCATTTTGATTCCGATACTGTATTTATTTTGTAAACCTGGTTCTATTATCCTATGTATGTGGTAAACGTGGCTCTTTTAATGTGATCTAGTTTGTCAGCTTGATTCTGTTAGCATATCTGTGCAGAAAGCTTCGTTCAGTTACTGTATCTATGTAGTAATCCTGGTTATGTTACTGTGACTATGCAGTGTCAGCTATTTGCTGAAGAGATTTCTATTAAGACACTGATTTATTAAACCTCTTTATGAAGAATTTAGGATAGTCGACTACTACTAAATTTCTATTTAGAATACTGTTGCTTCAGGTCTGAGTCAGACATCTATTTATAAGGTTATTATGTCTAATTAAGAACTCTAAACTACAATGCAACCCCTACAGTTAATGCAAAATAATAATTATAGTAATAACAACTCCTGTTCCTGCTCTGTTTCTAAGCTTGAACATGTATCTGGGGTTTTATGGATTGAAATTAAACATGAAAACAATATTGTATGTCCAATAAAATCAGCAGTGTCTTTTAACATTTAATGGTACCTTTACACGCCGCTACAGGTTAGAAACAACCGGGTGTCTCACGTGCACGAGCACGTTTCAACGGTTGCAAATGGTACCCGATACCGCCTTTACACGCCGCTACAAAGTGCTCTACAGAAGGTTCAATCTATCTCTGGATGCACCGCCGGGTGCCGCAGGTTACCTTCTGTAGAGCACCTTCCCTCATTTACACGCCGCTACAGAAGGTAATATGGGCGGACCAGGGGCAGCAGGGACAACACATAGGCGTGCCAGAGTTGTGGATTACGAGACGCTCGTACGATGATTGGACAATGCAATAGCATCATGATTGGCCTGCCAGCGCAGGAAGGCTGGCTAATACATGACGCTATAGCAAATGTGTAGTGTGACTGGTCAGCTCCTTAAATATGCCGCCCTATGCAGTGACAACCAATCGTATCGCAGGAGCTTCCACCAATGATCGCTGAAGGGGGGCGGTTTCCCGGAGGCTGTGTCACGCCCCAGGGAGTTACCTAGGTGACGAAAAAACCTTCCTGTACCTCATTTAGACGCCGCTACCATCGGGTTGAAACCAACCTGTTTTAGAGCACTCCTCTGAAACAGGTGTCGACAGTGACGGGTGGCAACAACCTCATTTACACGCCGCTACCTCGGGTTGTTTTGACGGTGCAAGATACATTTGTCTCCGACACCCGGTTGTTTCCAACCTTCTGTAGCGGCGTGTAAAGGTACCATAAGAGATAAAAATTCACCCAGGGAAAATGTTTCCAGCCAACCCCAATATGTGATGTGCTATATCCATACCTATCCTTTTGTATCTCAGTAATTGGGGGCAGAAACAAAAGTCTGCAAACATATGAGACAACATGGATTATTATCTGATATGTTGCAAGGATGCATAATATTTCTTAACTTCCTGACATATCGTACAACCGACCAGAATAAACTATCAGTTGGTTTAGAAACAGTAATTAGGCTGGGGTCACAGTAGCATTTTTCACATGCGTTTTTGGAGACCTGCGTTTTCAAAAACGCATGTAAAAAACGCACCCATAGGCCCCCATGTTAAAAAACGCATGCCTTAATAGCCAAAAAGCATGTGTGACAGTCCCATGCGTTTTTGGTGCTTTTCCAAAAACGCATGCGTTTTTTAATATGGGGCCTTATGGGAAACGCATGCAAAAACGCATGTACAATTAGTGCCATTCAAAAACGCATGCATTTCCCATAGGAGCCCATGTTAAAAAAACGCATGCGTTTTTTTAACATGGGCTCCTATGGGAAACGCATGCGTTTTTGAATGGCACTAAAAGGTACTAATTGTACATGCGCTTTTGCATGCGTTTTCCATAGGGCCCATGTTATAAAAATGCATGCGTTTTCTTCAAAAACGCATGCGTTTTTCAAAACGCACCAAAAAATAGTACATGCACTATTTTTGGATGCAGATTTCAAAACGCAGCCAAAAATGCAGGGAGCCATCACACACCTTACAAAACTCATGATGACATGAAAAACGCATGTAAAAAAGCATGCGTTTTTAAAAGACACTAAAAAAACGCATTTCAACTGTGACCACAGCCTTAATCTCAAGAAACATCTCATAGAAAATTTTTCTGTTATGTCTTGTTGATCTTCAAGTGTTCCACAAATGGGTTCGAGACCTATGCCAAGAACCATATGCTTACACATATTAGTTACCAGGAGCTGTTCCACAATTTTTGGTTAGGTTTGGTGACTCAATACTGGAGTTCCCCAGTGTCTGGTTCCTGAGATACTCTATTCAAAAGTGACATTTTTGCCAGGAATTTTTAGTTACAATTCTTATTTCAGCAGTATCAAAATTATCACAGCAATTTCTTGCTCAAACACATATGGAGAAGGACTAAACCGCCTTCTTTTCCAGGTGAGTCCGGTAGTAAAATCATCATATGTTGTATGCTATAGATTTATTCCACTTACAGAGGATGTCATGTTTTCTCTAGGAGGTATTATTCTCATTTCAGAGAATTTTCCTTTCTCCCAAAAGAAAAGGATATTATTTATTAGTATTTCATTCTCAATTTCTATTTTCACAAGTCACTAAAGTCACTAATTTGTGTGCTGAATATTGGTCTCTAGATACCTGACTGGCCAGAACCAATTTCACAAGGCAAGTCAAACAAGACTTTAGCAGGTCAGTCCTTAGTCCTACAATTGAATCACAAACAGGTCTGGAAAATAACCAATGATTCCAGCTAGAATCACAATCCATGGGTGCCGAGATAAGGGGGCAATTCACCATTTTACCATAAACAGTACACATAATGTGGCCAAGCTGCAATACCAGACACAGGCTGACTTTAATATGTTTGTGGTTAATAAATATCTATTTGAATCTCTAAGAGAACACAAATCACTTCTTGCAGCTAAAGAAACAAAGATTTAGTCTTAATATATAAATATGTAACTTAACATCAGAAGTGTAGTCATGCGACTTGCTCACTTCAACCTGATAATGGCACAAAGGTAAATGAGTTAAAAGGGTTGTCTGGTCTAAATTAATAATTCTGCAGGCACTCTATACAGACTTGTCAATTCTCCCAGCGCCCGCACTGTGAGCTGCGAGGATATGCAGATTTCTAAGCCAGGAACAGACTGCAATTATGCAGTATGGATGTTCCTGGTAACAACATGACTAGTGGGCGTGGCCTCACCTAATACAAGTGTATTGAGAGGGTGTGTCTGACTAGTGGGAGCAGCCATCCAGTGGCTCCATACACTTGTATAGAGGCAGGCCGTGCCCACTAGTTGGGGGTTCTGGCCAGGAACATACATAGTGCATAATTGCAATCCGTTCCTGATTAAGGCTGTGGTCACAGTACCATTTTTCACATGCATTTTTGGAGACCTGCGTTTTCAAAAACGCATGTAAAAAACGCACCCATAGGCCCCCATGTTAAAAAACGCATGCCCTAATAGCCAAAAAGCATGTGTGACTGTCCCATGCGTTTTTGGAGCATATCCAAAAACGCATGCGTTTTTGTTGAAAACGCATGCGTTTTTGTGTAGAAAACGCATGCGTTTTTATAACATGGGTTCCTATGGAAAACGCATGCAAAAAAGCATGTACAGTTAGTACCTTTTAGTGCCATTCAAAAACGCATGCGTTTCCCATAGGAGCCCATGTTAAAAAAACGCATGCGTTTCCGGAAACGCATGCGTTTTTTTAACATGGGCTCCTATGGGAAACGCATGCGTTTTTGAATGTCACTAAAAGGTACTAACCGTACATGCGTTTTTGCATGCGTTTTCCATAGGAACCCATGTTATAAAAACGCATGCGTTTTCTACAAAAACGCATGCGTTTTTCAAAACGCTCAAAAAAATACTACAAGCACTATTTTTAGGTGCAGATTCAAAAACGCACCCAAAAACGCAGGGAGCCATCACACACCTTACAAAACTCATGCTGACATGAAAAAAAGCATGAGTTTTGTTAAATCACTAAAAAAAACTCATGTCAACTGTGACCCCAGCCTTAGAAACTGCAAATCCTGTAGCGCACAGTGTGGGGAGCTAGGAGAATTGATAATCTGCCAACACATAGATGCATTTGGACTTCATAGAGGTGGTGACCAGTTTGAAACCACAATGGAGAACTGCTCTGTGGAAGAGGCTCCTGTTCTGTAAGTCTGGAATAGTCTTTGTATTTGATACATGACTATTCATCTGAATGGCTGCCAAGTGTGTAACAGAGCAAAAAGCCACAAGAGTTATTTCTCATTAAAACTCATTTAAGAAAAGTTTAGGCATTTTCCTTAAATAGAATAATCAGGTGCACTAATATGCAATGTTGATCCAAAGAACCAACTGCCAATATTTTACCATTTTCTTTCCCTGGAAGCAAGGGGAAAGGTGGGTCGGGGTGGAAGGAAATGGTGGCAGTCCTCATTGTGGCTGCTAAACAATTTACTACCAAGGTAATACCTCTCACTAATGACTATTGCTTTAGCTAGCCACAAACTCACCACAGCTATGGAAGGAATGATTTATACATTGGAAAATAGTAGACACTTTGTTCACGCTCTAATCTCTAGTCCTATGCATTACAATTACAACTATGAGGCTTGTTTTGCATCCTCTCTTTTTGAGGCACCTTTATAACTGTTGTTTGTCCTATACCATTTACTTAAAGGGAATCTGTCAGATTTAAAGATTTATGTATGGATCCTTGTGCTCACTTCCTTGTGTCCTGCAGATGACGTGTCCCCACCTGCTCAGCTAGACTGGATGGTCTCTTGCAGGAACGTGGCAGCAAAAAAACTGCAGAAAAGAAAAGCGCAGTAGGGTTTTACCCAGGGAGAAGAAGGATTAGTAGGGAAGCGATATAGTGCTCACGTTGTATGGTTGTGACCCACAACCAAATGAAATCAATAGAGGCAGTTGCCGCAGGAAACACATGCACCAAGGCAAGATAATTATGCAGGATATCAGGAAACTCCACACTGTTGCCAAATAATCCAGTTCAAAATGATCGTTGTAGCATATGGTGGTTTATTCTACACGTTTCCAAGCGTAACCTCGCTTCTTCATCAGGAAATTAACTGGTGTATATTTCTTGAAGAAGCGGGAGTATGCTTTGAAAGGAGTAGAATAAACCACCATATGCTACAATGATTGCTTTGCAATGGATTATTTGGCAGCAGCGCTGATTTGATACCATTTTTCCTGATAATCTGTAGGAACTTGGGGCAGGTTTCTATGGTCCTGCTCTCCCATCTGCAATAGGTAAAATAGAGAGTGTAGGCTTTGAGCTGAGGGAAGCCTAGGGAAACCCATAGACAATGTGTGACTGCATGCTAGAACTGTGTGAAAGGGAGTCCCAGTACCTATAGTTCAAACATAGCTCTGAACTTGATCATGTCAAGTTCAGATGATGAGAATTTTGAAAATTCCTGGTTATATTAGACATGCTTTTCCACCTAAAGCAGTTTTAGTTTGTTGAGGGAATCGAGGCAAAAAGACCATGTTAATAACCTGGTTTTGGATAACAAATGTATACTTTACTTGCACTTTATAATGTTGCATTGTTCACTAGGAGAGATTTTTTTTTTCTATGTGACTTTATGTAAGCATTTTCCAGAATGAAAATCAGAGAAGGAAAACTGATTAAAATAATAGATCATTTAATGACTAGACATTAGGTGGTCAATAACTGATACTGTAACTTCAATTCATTAAAAGATAAATATTATAAAATAAATATTTATTTTATTTTCTTTAAGTAAGATATGTACCAGGAAAGTTTGAAGTCTTAGGGTACCGTTACCCGTCGAAACATTGCATGCAATTTCACTTGCAATTTGCTGGTTGCAGTGAAATCATGGACACATTGTTCTATTTTGTTGCCGTGTACAAATAGAACAATGTGTCCATGATTTCACTGCAACCAGCAAATTGCCAGTGAAATTGCATGCAATGTTGCAACGTGTAACAGTACCCTTAGTCTATATGTAAAATATAAATTGAGCAACCATTTTCATGAAACAATGCCATAGCAGTCCATGTGTGGTGTCTGGTAATGCAGCTTTGCTATTTTGCAATGAATAGTGCTGAACTTCAATACCACACTTGACCTGATAATTGAAACGGGACAGTTTTAGGAAAAAGGCTGGGATTCCACTTGCATATGGCATTGGATGCGATATGCTAATGATACTTGTCTCTCTCTGCTACTAGCGTGATCAGAGTGTCATCTACTGTGCTCTAATCCTGAGATCAGATTACAGGAGCGGAGAAGTGGGAGAGATTAATATTTCCATCTCCTCCATTGCCAGTCTCGGTATATATCACACTGCACTTGGATGACATACGAGTACAGAGCTAGGATGACATAGGAGTACAAAACTATGTTTCACATGGGTGCGTGTGATTTGAGACTTGCTGCCAAATGCAGCATGCTGCAATCTAAGGAATGGGAAAAAACTCTCAGGTGGACTCTGCCTGATTGTTTAACAACGGTGTGATGTTTCATCGTATTGCAATCATCCATTGAAAATGCAATTGGAACAAAGGCCTAAAGCAGGTTATAAGTGTTATTCTACCGTTGGACATGCGTGTCACCACTCCACACATTTCCTATGGAACTGCTGGAAATAGCTTAGACCAGTGCTCAACTATTTCATAATACTGCAGATGGTTAAAATTCCCATACATATTTTGACAGCAGTGTACGTCAGGCACTCCATTGTCAATAAATATGTAAGTCCCATTGGTGGGGATCACTTCTACTACCTATTTATCCTGTGGGCATTCCATAAATGTACTAGTTGGAATAACCCCTTTAATTAATAAGACTCTAAAGTAATTCACAATTGTCACTGATTTCTCCAGCGTCAATCAATTCATTGATGATGAGGGTTTCATTTTGATTTTGTTTACGGTAAGAGGAGAAACAGCTTTTTGTGAGTCAGCTTCCATTGCCATCTAATATTGGTAGCAACGGGGCAAGGCTGTCACTTTTTTCATTAACACTAGAAGTCCCAGAGATGGGTCATTTAATATTTCTACCTTTGGAACCCAGAGACGGGTCGAATGACCTGTAGGATTTTAGGCCACATTTACAAATGAAAGGATGCTAATTGGAGCCATCAGAGTTGTCAGTTTGGACTAAGGGTCATTTGACCGTCTTTCGGGACTTCAGGGGGGAGCTCGAAATTTCTGGGACTTCTAGTGTTAAACAGAAAATCTAAATCTGATTGTTAAAGGGCTATTCCTGTTTCAGAACATGGATGTTATTCCTGTAAAATTAACAGTTATACAATCTTCCAATAAACGTTCACTATTGCTGCCATTCAATAGAAACCATCCATTGTGGAGACTTACTGGATGAAATGTGCAAAAGCTGGAAAGGGCAATGCATTTTGAATGGAGTTCTGGAAATGTGCTATGACTTGCGGTTTCATCCGAATCCGAACAAATCCGGCACTTCAGGCACTGGACAAAAATTGCTGCTAGATGCGGATTTAAAACAAGCCTAAAGTGCCAGATTTATCCGGATGAAACTGCAAGTCAAAGCACATTTCCAGAACTCCATTCAAAATGCATTGGTCAGAACGCAATGTTGATGGATCTGGAATTTGTCAAAAAAGGCGGAATATTGCCTGATTTGAAAAATGCAGATGAAAAAGTACTTTTCTTTTCCCCAGACGTGGTTGTGCAAGAACAGACCAAAAAAATACTCAAAGGGCAATCCATACAGTATCCTGAGAGATCACAGAGTACTCCATGGCAGTGGTACTGACCGCAGAGCAGTCATGCACAGTCACACTCTGCTCATAACAGCTTGAAACAATGGATGGAGTGGGATAAAGAGAACTACTAGTCAAGTGGAACATCATTGTCTGTTCAAAGATTCCTGGACAACTAGCAGAAGAACATCCATTGTGTATGGATGAGTTCATGGAGGTTATACACCTACACTTATTTACATAGAATAGCATTACTTTGGCAATAGGGAATAGATAAATGGCTGGTTTTACCTTACTCCCCTCTGTCCAGTAGAAATTATAAATTGAAGAGAATCTGTCACCAGGTTGTTGCTATACCGTCTGAGAGTAGCATGATGTTGGGGCAGAAACCCTGATTCCAGTGTTGTTTCACTCTGCTTGCTGCAGTTTTGATAAAATCACTTTTTTTTTTATCAGTTGCAGATCTACCAGTTCTCTGAATACTGAGCTCTGTATAACTCCACCTACATCAAAGATTGGCAGCTTTGTGTGTACATTGTGCATAGGCAGAAAGCTTCTTATCAGTGGTGTAGGTGATTGAACTTGGCAGCAAGTTTACTTTTCCCCTGGTGATAATCACCTGTTGATAAAAGGGATTTTCTAAAAACTACAGCAAGCAGCCCAGTAAGTGATATATCGCTGGAATCAAGGTCTCTGCCTCTACAATATGCTGCTCCCAGATTAGGTAGCAAAGATCTAGTGACAGATTCTCTTTAAAGGGGTCCTATCATCAGGTTAAAAGTGCGCTGTGTTTGTGCTTCTTTTTATTATTTATACTCCTTTGAATATTTTTTTTTTTTAATCGGCTACATGGCTCCAGAGGTATAGGCTTATTTATTTGGTGCTAATTTTTATGGTCTTTACCAAAGTGGCATGACCCTCTGGAGTTACTTTACACTCTTACCCTATATGCCGCACCCCTTGGTAAAGCCTATAAAATCAGCACTAAATTATAAGACCCATATCTCTAGAAAAGTATGTCAGACTTAAAGACAATTCCTGAATATTCAGGGGAACAGTTTGAATAAGATATTAGCATGAACTGACCTCTTTTTACTGGTTATAGGTCTTCTTTAGAGACCCACTAAAATGAACCTGTCAAGTCTGGGTAGTTTAGTGCGGAATGATCTGACACATGTGCATGCCGTTCTTGTGGTACTACCACAATGGAGAGTGTATGGAGGATGTGACCCACACCCTGGGGTCTGCAATATTAGGATCTGAGGCACAACTAGTCTGGGGGAAGAAACACCTTGCCACACTAGTCCTGGCTCATTAGCTATAGAATAAAAATACATGAGTAAAAAACAACATTTGTAAGGCATATAAAAACCTCATCAGAACATAAAATATCACCATTAATATCGAAATTGTAAGAGGCTGGGCACAGTTTCCCTTCTTAGACCTTAGTTTTATGCAATAATCTAGTTGCAATGAATACATTGACAACGTTATAGTAAGTCATCAGTTGTTAGGCAACGTATTCATAGCAATTACATGACTCAATGATGGATTGCTACAGTAATGGAATAGAAGGGAAAAAGCACTTTGGCACCAATGGGTACTCTCCTGATTGAAAAGTATTGTTAGGTGAAACCAAACAGAACCTCAACCAATTGTTAAGCATGGTTTGAGGCTCTCCTTATATCAAGGGACCACAACAGTGTTGATGGAATAATGAATCCTTGACCATAATGAAGAATATTTATTTATCTGCTCACATAATAAAGCTCAAATCATTCAGAAACCTACAACGCAAACAAGGCGGGGAGCAAAAGAGATGTTGCCACCTTGAATAGTTTTTCTATCTTCCAACTCTGAAATAGGACTTCTCACCAGGTCAATAGTAGAATATTTTTGCTCTCATTTTATTATTGCTGCTCCTTTAAGGATTCAGGCTTTCTTTCCAAATCCGCCATATAATACCAGAGATATGGGCCTTTTTATTTATTGCAAATTTTTCTGGTCTTTACCAAGGAGGAGTGGCTCACATATTCTTGGGGAATGTGTCTATAGACTGCTTTGCATTATTACCCTATGAGCACCAACTCCTTAGAAAAGACCATATACCGTATTTTTCGGACTATAAGGCGCACCTAAAAGACTAAGATTTTCCCAGAATTCATAGGTGCGCCTTATAGAGCAGTGCGCCTTATATACGGATTTTTCCCAGGAAAATGTAGGTATATAAAGAGTGCTAAGGGGGTGCCATTTGCCTGCAAATATTTGGCACCCCCAGAAAATAAGGCATACCTTTGTGCCGCAATATCCTTCGTTTCCGCCATCCCCCTTTGTCCGGTGCCTGCCTGGCATCGCTGTGCAGGGGCACGATCACCAGCCGCTGTCCCCGCCATCCATGCTGGTGCCGGTGCCTGCCTCGTATCACTGTGCGGGGACGCGATCACCAGCCGCCGTCCCCGCCATCCATGCTGGTGCCGATGCCTCACTGTGCGGGGACGCGATCACCAGCCGCCGTCCCCGCTGTCTGGTATCCGGTGCCGCCGCTGTATCACGCGCGCTCACAGCCCAGGAGCCCATCAGCCAATCACAGCTCCGCCCAGGAGCCTTGAGCCAATCCGAGGCCAGCTGACGTCAGCCCATAGCCTCTGATTGGCTGAGGGCTCCAGCTCTGTGATTGGCTATGTGCTCCAGCGCTGTGATTGGCTGTGGGCTCCAGCGCTGTGATTGGCTGTGGGCTCCAGCGCTGTGATTTGCTGAGGGCTCCAGCGCTGAGAGTGCCTTGCCACACAGTACAGTAAGCAAAAGTACCGGTATAAAAAGTAAAAATCAGTTTTTGTGTGTGTGTGTGTGTGTGTGTCTGAGTGTGTATGTGTGTGTATGTGTGTGTGTCTGAGTGTGTGTGTGTGTGTGTGTGTGTGTGTCTGACTGTGTGGGATGCTGGAGGGTGATGGGAGGCTACAGAGGGATGCTGGAGGGTGGTGGGAGGCTACATAGGGATACTGGAGGGTGATGGGAGGCTACAGAGGGATGCTGGAGGGTGGTGGGAGGCTACATAGGGATACTGGAGGGTGATGGGAGGCTACAGAGGGATGCTGGAGGGTGATGGGAGGCTACAGAGGGATGCTGGAGGGTGGTGGGAGGTTACATAGGGATACTGGAGGGTGATGGGAGGCTACAGAGGGATGCTGGAGGGTGATGGGAGGCTACAGAGGGATGCTGGAGGGTGGTGGGAGGCTACATAGGGATACTGGAGGGTGATGGGAGGCTACAGAGGGATGCTGGAGGGTGGTGGGAGGCTACATAGGGATACTGGAGGGTGATGGGAGGCTACAGAGGGATGCTGGAGGGTGGTGGGAGGCTACATAGGGATACTGGAGGGTGATGGGAGGCTACAGAGGGATGCTGGAGGGTGGTGGGAGGCTACATAGGGATACTGGAGGGTGATGGGAGGCTACAGAGGGATGCTGGAGGGTGATGGGAGGCTACAGAGGGATGCTGGAGGGTGGTGGGAGGCTACATAGGGATACTGGAGGGTGATGGGAGGCTACAGAGGGATGCTGGAGGGTGATGGGAGGCTACAGAGGGATGCTGGAGGGTGGTGGGAGGCTACATAGGGATACTGGAGGGTGATGGGAGGCTACAGAGGGATGCTGGAGGGTGGTGGGAGGCTACATAGGGATACTGGAGGGTGATGGGAGGCTACAGAGGGATGCTGGAGGGTGATGGGAGGCTACAGAGGGATGCTGGAGGGTGGTGGGAGGCTACATAGGGATACTGGAGGGTGATGGGAGGCTACAGAGGGATGCTGGAGGGTGGTGGGAGGCTACATAGGGATACTGGAGGGTGATGGGAGGCTACAGAGGGATGCTGGAGGGTGATGGGAGGCTACAGAGGGATGCTGGAGGGTGATGGGAGGCTACACAGGGATACTGGAGGGTGGTGGGGTGCTACAGAGGGATGCTGGAGGGTGGTGGGAGGCTACACAGGGATACTGGAGGGTGGTGGGGTGCTACACAGGGATGCTGGAGGGTGATGGGAGGCTACACAGGGATATTGGAGGATGGGAGGGGGGCTACAGAGGTACTGTACATCAAGGTTTTGTTGTCTTTTCACCAAGAAATGTACCGTACCATAAACTTTTTCACCTGCAATTGGTTGTGTGCACTTGTATACAGAAGCTCTCCTTCTGTTATCTCCACAGCACTACAGAACCTGGTCCCCCGGAGTCCTTGCGGTGCTACATACAGCTCTGTCCACAGGAGCCCTGTGGAATATCTGTGTTTCAGCATATCTACTACCCCAAAAATGCCTCCTGTTAAGAGACATGCTTATGATGCAGATTTTAAGCTTAAAGCTGTACGTCATGCAGAAGAGCATGGAAATAGAGCAGCTGCGAGAGAATTCAACATTAATGAATCTATGGTGCGTAAGTGGAGGAAACAAGAAGATGCCCTACGCCAGGTAAAGAAGACCAAACTGAGTTTCAGAGGAAAAAAAGCAAGATGGCCAGATTTGGAGGACAAAATAGAAGAGTGGGTTATCGAACAGAGAAACGCAGCTAGAAGCATCTCCACTGTCTCTATTCGACTCAAAGCCATAGCGTTAGCACGCGACATGGAGATCACCGACTTTCAAGGAGGTCCTTCATGGTGCTTTCGTTTTATGAAAAGACGTAATCTCTCCATCCGCGCCAGAACTACTGTCTGCCAGCAACTGCCAAAGGATTATGAAGAGAAGCTGGCCCTTTTCCGCACCTACTGTATAACCAAAATAAATGAAAAGAATATCCAACCAGAACACATCACTAACATGGATGAGGTCCCCCTCACTTTCGACATCCCTGTAAAACGTACTGTTGAGAAAACAGGGACCAGTACGGTATCTATACGCACTACAGGAAACGAGAAGTCATCTTTCACTGTAGTTCTCGCCTGTCAGGCTAATGGCCATAAACTACCACCCATGGTCATTTTCAAGAGGAAGACTATCCCAAAAGAAAATTTTCCTGCTGGTGTTATCATCAAGGCTAACCCAAAGGGCTGGATGGACGAGGAGAAGATGAGTGAGTGGCTGAGGGAGGTGTACGTCAAGAGACCGGATGGCTTTTTTCACAGATCCCCATCCCTATTGGTCTATGACTCTATGCGCGCCCATGTGACCGATAATGTCAAAGCCCAAGTGAAGAAAACTAATTCTGAGCTTGCCGTCATTCCAGGTGGATTAACCAAAGAGCTCCAGCCACTAGATATAGGCGTCAACAGGTCATTTAAAGTTAAATTGCGAGCTACATGGGAGCAGTGGATGACAGAAGGTGACCACACATTCACCAACACGGGCAGGCAACGCCGGGCGAGCTATGGCACTATGTGCAAGTGGATCGTGGATGCCTGGGAGAAGGTATCAGTCTCCAGTATCATCCAAGCTTTCAGGAAAGCTGGAATCATAACTGAAGAGCTAAGCATCGGCAACGAGACCGACTCAGATAATGATGAGGGGGACCCGAGCATGCTTGATGCCGAAATCGCACAACTGTTACACTCCGATACTGAAGATGAAGAATTTGATGGATTTTTGCTGGACGAATGAACTGAAAAGTAAAATGTACTGGTATTGGCAAGTTGAGAGTTATCGTTAAAAAGTTGAATAAAGTTTGACTTACAGTCTGATCTTTTTTTTTTTTTTATGGTAATATGGTGCGCCTTATAATCCGGTGCGCCTTATATATGGACCAAGACGGCTTAAAAGTCATTTTTTGAGGGTGCGCCTTATAATCCGGTGCGCCTTATAGTCCGAAAAATACGGTAATATAGCAGTAAAAAAAACAACTCAGGAACTGTATAGCAGATTTTTAAAAAATCAAATGAAAAAGGGATAGTCTAGAGAGCAGCAGGAATAAAATAGGAGCAAAAAATTGGTCTTTTTTGACCCAGTAAAGGTCCCATATAGGGGCTGGATATACTACATGTACTCCAAGTTGTAACATTTCTTTTGCTTCCACCACTGATTGCTTTAAGGCAGAGGTCCCCAACCTTTCTGACCTTGAAAGCCATATTTACCACTGAGAGAGGTAGTGAGACACATTCAGCTCCCACCACCTCACAGTAGTGGCTGCCAGAATTTTCATTACTGGATAATGACAGCTAAAGCTTTTCCAAAGAAATCACACCAAGGTAGTATACCAAGATCTAAGGGTTCCCACCATACGCACTTTCAGATCTGCTCTTCTGTGTGGGGCTTCTCCCAAAAGTCACTCTTTGAAGACCTGCTCTCAATAGCTGTGGGCGAGATAACATAATTACCAGCAGCTGACTTCACCATGAGCTCAGGGACATCTCGGTGTGCCTCTGTATCCGTGTATATGCGTCCCCTGCTTCAGAGGCACACACTGCACATGCTCCGAAGGCCCCTGTACTTCCGACTATGCTTAGAGGATTCTGTATTAGGTGTAGGTCCCTGAGCTGCACTGCGTTCTGAGCATGTGCAGTGCACCTCTGAAGCAGGGGACCCATACAGAAGCTGCATGAGATGTCTAGGAGATCAAGGTGACATTGGATCCTGATAATTATGTTATCACGCCCACAGGAGCGCGATAACAGGTTAACAGGTCAGACTAGGAAGATAAACTAAAACTCTTGCGACTAGTCGCTGACTTTATTAGCATAGGGGAAAGGAGCTTTATGTTTTTTTATACACTGGATTTGCAGAATATCATGAGACAGGGATGGTTAGGTAGGGAATTTTGGCCCATACAGGTAGCTGCTGATAGCCTAGAGGGCTTAGGGGACCTGACAGGTTGATGTTAAATCACAGATCAAGTAACATATCCCCTTAGTGACCGCGGTTAATAGAGCCGCAGCAAGGGAAACCCGAGATGATGCAGCATATGCGTCCAAGGTCGGGAACACACTTGTTTTCATGACGCATATGCTGCGTCATGGGTCGGGAAGGGGTTAATATAGATAATTTTGAAAAATAAATTAATTTGAGTGTATACTTTATGATACATACCCAGGAATTTTTCTGCATAAACAAGTGAAAAGTTTTTACAATTCATCATTGCTGAAGGAGTCATAGCAGATACTAAAACCAGAGGTTCACATACTTTTTCTGAAAAAATCATTTGATGAATAAAGGAACAAAACCTACAAATGCTGCCTCTGGCAATAATTTTATATATGGTTAGTTGATTTTTTTTTCTGGTCCCTTGAACAAAGTAGCCCAATGTTGAATGTGTTCTGCTCACCTGATGAATGGTTTTGACTTTCTCAATCCTCTTCTTAACCAGCAGATCAGTGGAGTTTTCCCAGTGAAACAAACACACTAGAGCTCAGTGGTGATCAGTTTATTTCTTTATTCACCAAATACAGTTGAAATGGTATTAATGTACAATGAGTCATTCCCAGAATGGCACAGCATTGCCTTATTCGAATCAGAAAATGGTGTATAATCATTGAATCTTAAGTCCATGCACAGGATTTAGAAGCTTTAAAAAAAAATGAATAAAATAAACAAAAAACAATAAAAAAAAAGTAGAAAATTAAAAACACAACTATTACGTCCCATAAAAGAGGCGGATAACAGCTGTTACTTCACATTCAGAGACTGAGTGGATTCCTGAAACCATCCCTTGGTTAAAGATAGTAAAAAATTTTCAAGCCACATTATTTCAGCCAGCCAGAAACCTTCATCTCATAGGTCACCACCAGCAGTGATTGTAGACGGAGATGGTAGTGCCACCACCAGGATGTGTGACATATGCCTACCCTTGCTATCATGTGCTGCACACTGACAGGACTAACATGCCTCAGGTTCCTACTCGGAAATACAGATCCAGAAAATGGGGCACGGTGCATACTCTCCAGAGAAAATTGTAGTGACAATTTTGTAGGACACAGTTCTTTCTTTATCTGTAGTTGCAATAATTAGATTGGGTTTAATTGGTACCTTTGATATTAGAGGCCTATTTCAAAGACCGAATAAGGGTACTCACACGGTAGCTGAAAAAATGTATGTCAATAAATAAATATGAAGGAAAAATTGCATTTTGTTGAGGCAGTCTCCCTCAGCTACACCTTCCACAGTACAATATATTAGATAGAGAGACAAAGTTATTTA
Organism: Allobates femoralis; assembly: GCA_033576535.1. Lineage (NCBI taxonomy): Eukaryota > Metazoa > Chordata > Amphibia > Anura > Aromobatidae > Allobates > Allobates femoralis. The sequence goes on from JARQOC010000001.1 coordinate 216,239,744, forward strand.
GAACTATCTCCGAAAGGGAATCTTGTTGTGACATAACATTACTTGGGTATTGATGGAAACATTGACAATGTTTTTGACATTGTCAATGATACACCTACAATAACATAATTAAAAGGAGTAAGCCAGCAGTTTTGAGTATGCCAAACTGTTATCACTTAATCAGACCTGTGTTAATGGTTATATTGCCAAGAAAATTGAGAAAAAAGTTTTAATCAAGTAATTATGAGTTACTAGTCTCCACTGGGCATTTCTAAACCATGGAAATATCTTGGCTTCTTGGCTGCAAAATCTTCTCCACCCCTCTCCCTCTGATTTTGGTAACACATCTTGTGGTCTCATGTGTCATACAAACACCTTACCAGGAGAAGACCTCTAGAGCAGTCAATAAAGCACAGATAGGAGGGATTGTAGAGGTTTGCAATTGAGAAGCCAGGACACTGCCCTCGATTAGGAATGCCTTCATTTTAAATGATCTTGTTTAGGCTATAGTGTGGCCAAAGCCGTGATGTTGGTCTTGTTTTAAAGCCCTATTCTTAGCTTTAATAAAGGCAAGGAACACCATTCTAGTTGCGACCTAGCCCAAGAGGTTCGATGTGACTGCAGATACTTGAAGCTTTCACTTTAGCCCCTGCTACTAATGGTGTCATATTATGTCCTAACTATCAGGAGACTGCTGGATAAGGGGGTTGACAAGGATTTGCAGCTTAGGCTGGGGTCACAGTTGCCATGCGTTTTTTTAAGTGATTTAACAAAACTCATGCTTTTTTTCATGTCAGCATGAGTTTTGTAAGGTGTGTGATGGCTCCCTGCGTTTTTGGGTGCGTTTTTGAATCTGCACCTAAAAATAGTGCTTGTAGTATTTTTTTGAGCGTTTTGAAAAACGCATGCGTTTTTGTAGAAAACGCATGCGTTTTTATAACATGGGTTCCTATGGAAAACGCATGCAAAAACGCATGTACAGTTAGTACCTTTTAGTGCCATTCAAAAACGCATGCGTTTCCCATAGGAGCCCATGTTAAAAAAACGCATGCGTTTTTCCGGAAACGCATGCGTTTTTTTAACATGGGCTCCTATGGGAAACGCATGCGTTTTTGAATGGCACTAAAAGGTACTAACTGTACATGCGTTTTTGCATGCGTTTTCCATAGGAACCCATGTTATAAAAACGCATGCGTTTTCTACAAAAACGCATGCGTTTTCTACAAAAACGCATGCGTTTTTGGATATGCTCCAAAAACGCATGGGACAGTCACACATGCTTTTTGGCTATTAGGGCATGTGTTTTTTAACATGGGGGCCTATGGGTGCGTTTTTTACATGCGTTTTTGAAAACGCAGGTCTCCAAAAATGCATGTGAAAAATGGTACTGTGACCCAGCCTTAGAAACCATAGTTAAGAAAATTCCTTTTCCTAAAGGCTCTAGATCAAGACAGATAGTGACTAGAGTTGCAATCTTGGTCTTGTTTTAAAGCCATTTTCTTATTGTTCAAACCACCTTAATTACAACTGAAGATGTAGCCTAATTTAAGCAGGTAGAAATTAGAGCAGAATACACTTGCAGCTTTCATTTCAGCCCACTTTACTACAGATACCATACTAAGTTCTAATCAGACCACTAAATCTGTCAATCAAACGCAGGCAGGTGGGAGAGGTTTGCAGCAAAAGGAATTAGTATTAAAAGGAACATAGCTGTGATTAAACTTGATTTCTCAGGACCTCTTTCGCCTTGTTAAGCACAAAATGGGGTCAAAACTGCTGACAAATTCCCTTTAAGTTTGGTTTTCTGTAAAGCACCTTTTTACAATATGGACCCTTCACTACTAGGTGTCAAAATCAGTCCGAATAGAATAATACTGAAGAAGTGGCGTAAAGCAGTCCAAGTAAACCTGACCTTACCTGACCTTACCGAAGTAACGCTACCCGGAAGTAGTGTGGCCTAACTTAGAAGTGCTGTTTCAGATAGTTGTCATTAAAAACATGTATGTCTAATAAATATATGTTTCCATACATCAGTTTTTTCCGTGTTGCAATGTAGAAATACGTGCAAACATTTCAAATGTCTATCTTAAAAACTGAATGACACTGAATGCAAAATAAATACTTGCTACATATGCGATATGCAGATTATGTACAGAAGGAAAACGATCCAGTGTAAACATTTTTCATACGTGAAATGTGCAGCATATTTCTACATATGCACTTAGGTAAAGCTGGCACGTATATAATATATATCAAGTTTAGCGCCATATAAAGCATTGTATACTTATTTAAACATATACTATATAATACATGTATAAGGGACACATATCCGACATGGAACAACATGTCCTAGTAGCAAGCAGCATATTGATGTAAAAATTCTATCAAACAATGGCAAAACATACCATCAGCAGGTTGGCTCAGTTCTTACACATTCATGGTGGTGGCAGCAGTATGTTACATAAATGCCTGATAAAAGCTCCCCCCTCCTCAAGTTACTGCACTACATTGCCATCCAGTTGACGCCAAGCACTCTGCGTCCAAATGTTGACTGCGTCTCTGATGTGACATTGCACAGTCACCAGCATGTATCAGAATTCATATTAACAAAGAGTTTATAAAAATACAAATGTAAAGGGTTCCTGTTAAAAAGGAGCGTGCTGGGAAAGGGGTGGGATCCAGGATGGATTCGGAAGCTCATGCAAGAGATGGAGCAAATTAAGTCTTATTCTTGCTTGGGTTTGGACAGCAAAAGGACGGCCTGTGCCTGCTCTGCGCCCTCCAGCTGCTCTGCTTCCGACCTGCTGGTTTCTTGATCATGAAGGGCAAGATGAATGGGAAGATGGGTGCTTGTCCAGTCTCTTATTGTTCTGATGCTGGTTTACTGGTTGACTGGAAGGGGCTATGGCATTATTAAATCACAAATCATCTTATATATATACCTATATATACACATCACTAGATATATATTTATATATATATAGATATATAATAAACACAGCTGCGCATATGGGTTCCCTGTGGGTCCACAAATACGCACACAGCTAAAGATTATTACTTCACTAGAGACACATATTGTCAGAATAAAGTGCATTTCTAATAACCTACTGCCCCTAAGATGTACATTGTGAGTCAGGAGGAGGAGGCAGCACCTGGCAAGGTTTGGAGTTGATAGGCACAAACTCCATGGTGCTCCAGTCTACAAGCACCTTCTTGGCACACAGGCAGATGCTATGGACAACAACACCCATTCTGCAATCTGGAGTTGGCTTTTAACATGGGTTGAGAAACTCATCACTGCCCCCAGAGCCCAGGGTGAGGGACAGTGACAAGGGGTAAAGGAAGGTGCTGAAATGAACATCTCCACATTTGGAGGTCATTGGCGTGGTCTGAGTGGAGTGGGGAGCCAGATGGCACCATCAGGAGACCTGCAGAGGGTCTGGATCAAGGTGGAGGGTGGAGATTTGCCAGCAGCCTCAAAGCCTTTCCTTCTTCTCCATGTCCACAAACATGCACAGCCAAAAGTGCTTACAAATCAGGGTGGAGAGCAGCCACTTCCACACCTTATACTCCGGAGGGAGACTTGTCCGACACCCCCTTCAGCACCTCGTCTATTCTGTCATCTTCAATAACAACTGAAGAAAGGGAGAAACATGGGGTTGGGTATCAACAGGCAAGAGTGTACCAAGAAAGGTGATAGTGGTAAGGAGAGATGACATGGAGAGACATGAGATGCAGAGAAATAAGATGAGGAGGAGGTGATGGCTTGAGAAGCAAGGAAAACAACATGTGCATTCACTCCTACACTGCAGTTGGCTGGAGTCTAGCAATGCACACACTTATGGACACAATGATGCATTCACGTGTAAACAGAAACAATTGCATAGCTCGATACAGAAGATGCATATATGTACAGCCAGGAAATTGTGCACTCACCTCTTCAGTACTAAGACCTATACAACGAGTCCAAGACTAAAGCTCTTTTCATACCTGATCAAAACCCTACAAACTACGTAAGAGGCATCGCTTTATGCCTCCGTGGACATAGTCAATAGGTAGCGTACACATTCTTCGCCATCCAGATAATCTCTTCCAAATTGGATTATGCTCCAATGCTTATAGTAAAAACATTGGTTCCTAATATTAATAAGAATGTGCAGAATCAAGTTATTGGATGAACTTTACAGAAATGTGGCAACTGAACAACCAATGTTGACTAATGAGAGGTGACCTGCTATTGAAAGATATATAAAGATTACATATCCCTCATCTACATCATGTGAAGACTGAGCTGTGATTTCATGTGTTCTCACTTCACAGTGCTGTCTGATTATACTCTTTCATGGTTGCCATTGATGCCAAAAATGGGGCGCTAAGTGAAACTGGTGGCTATAGGAGAAGAACCTTGCAGGCCTGCTCCTACATCCCATAGTGAGGGCTAAAGGGATCTTAATGCTTCCTAAATCGTTGGCTTCATTCAATATTTTACCAGTATTAGAACAAATTAATGCGATAAGAGGAGAAGCTGAAATGAAAACAAGGTCTGACTGGCTACTGAATGCACATTGGGATAAATGGTGCACATACTAGTGGGCTGAATACATAATGCATCAATGTGCTCTGGACACTTCAAATCAATATTTTGGAAATATTTTGACACTATGACGAGTTACATTTGGTGGTAATGCCAATTCCACATTGCTAGTGCCCCCAGAAATGCATCATGTAATTTTCCTTGATTTCAATTCCATATACGGGATGGATATTCTGCATTAAAGACAGCCGTCCTATATGACTTGATGAAATGTACGTATCTATGGTAACTCCTGAGTGTCAGCTATAGCGGCATCTAAAATGGCACCATATCCATCCTTCCCCTAGTGTATGGAGCAATGCCATTCTGCATGTCATCAGCTATACAGATAGATCTTCCCTCCTATGTGGGATCCATAGACAGGAGCGGTCCGCAGGCTTAAGGGTCTTGTATGGGTTTGGTCCCCCCCCATGTAGAAGGTGAGAGCACAACTTCTTAACACTTCATTGGAAAACAAACAGCACCTCACAGACACTACTGGTAGCAGAAACTGCCCGCTTCAGGTGGGCGACAACGTACACTGCGTATGTGTGCGTCTCTGTGTACAGATATACAGACCACACGTATGCACAGAGAATATAGATATATAGGCACACTCTGAGATCAGTACCTTGGACAGTGTCAGCTCCAAGAGAGAAGAATGCACAACAAAACAAGGCATTATAGGTGTTAGCAGGTGTATTGTACATATCAGCTCAACATGTTCATCTACCTGTCTGCACCCAGCTCATCCCCATGACACCAGCCCAGTATGATCATTGCATTAGGTCTGCAATGTGCCCCCCATCCCTTCCCTGCCCCCCCACATGCGCATGCACTGGAGAAGTCATGATATGGGATGAAGCAGCGGAGCGCCCCTTTATGTCCATCCATGATTCCCTCCTCTTTCCATGCAGATGTTACACAGTACATGGGCTGATGAGAGCTCACACATGGCATGGAGCTACAAGTGATGGTGGGGATGCCGCATACAGACAGCATGCCCCCCACATCTCACACAGACTCCATGATGGTGTGTGTGCGCTCATCCCTCTATGATACATGATGTCTGCTGGCTGCCGGACATTGAAGCCTTCTTACCTCTCTTGGCTCGGCCAATCTGACCCAGTTTCGGGGGTCTCTTCTGCTGGTTTCCCCCATAGAAGGCGCTGGTGTCCTGGAGACGGCAGCTGAAGGAGATCTGCCCCACCTCGGTGTCAGAGCCGTAGTGCCCCATCTTATCCTCGCTGTAGGGGAGAATCTCAGACATGGTGGCGTCACCAGAGCCGGGGATTGCGGCGGGAGGACTGGGGATCCTGCGGCGGGCGGGCGCGGCAGCACGGGCTGGTGGGCACAATCCTGTGTGTCAGGCAGACTGCGGAGGAATACGGGCGGGCGCAGCAAGCACTGGAGGGACCCGGGGGTGGACACTGCTCCCCCAGCTCCTGACTACTCTGTGTCTGAGGAGAATCTGAGAGCTGCTACATCATAAAGGGGAGCAGTGTCCCGGTGACGTCATGTGAGGGGGTGTGTGACATCAGGAGGCGAGTGCGGAATAACAATGACACTGCAGCAAAACAAGGAATCAACTTCACAGAATCGAACCCCAGAGAACAGGGGCGGGCGGGCGGAATCCTGAGGGAGGAGGGAGGACAATCCTCGGGAGAGAGAGGGGACCCCCGCCGGCTGACCGCACACACTGTCATAGTATGGCATCACCCCGCCACATACATGTGCTGACCGCACACACTGTCATAGTATGGCATCACCCCGCCACATACATGTGCTGACCACACACACTGTCATAGTATGGCATCACCCCGCCACATACATGTGCTGACCACACACACTGTCATAGTATGGCATCACCCCGCCACATACATGTGCTGACCGCACACACTGTCATAGTATGGCATCACCCCGCCACATACATGTGCTGACCTCACACACTGTCATAGTATGGCATCACCCCGCCACATACATGTGCTGACCGCACACACTGTCATAGTATGGCATCACCCCGCCACATACATGTGCTGACCGCACACACTGTCATAGTATGGCATCACCCGCCACATACATGTGCTGACCACACACACTGTCATAGTATGGCATCACCCTGCCACATACATGTGCTGACCTCACACACTGTCATAGTATGGCATCACCCTGCCACATACATGTGCTGACCGCACACACTGTCATAGTATGGCATCACCCCGCCACATACATGTGCTGACCGCACACACTGTCATAGTATGGCATCACCCCGCCACATACATGTGCTGACCGCACACACTGTCATAGTATGGCATCACCCCGCCACATACATGTGCTGACCGCACACACTGTCATAGTATGGCATCACCCTGCCACATACATGTGCTGACCACACACACTGTCATAGTATGGCATCACCCCACTACATACATGTGCTGACCGCACACACTGTCATAGTATGGCATCACCCTGCCACATACATGTGCTGACCGCACACACTGTCATAGTATGGCATCACCCCGCCACATACATGTGCTGACCGCACACACTGTCATAGTATGGCATCACCCTGCCACATACATGTGCTGACCGCACACACTGTCATAGTATGGCATCACCCCGCCACATACATGTGCTGACCACACAAACTGTCATAGTATGGCATCACCCCGCCACATACATGTGCTGACCGCACACACTGTCATAGTATGGCATCACCCCGCCACATACATGTGCTGACCGCACACACTGTCATAGTATGGCATCACCCCACCACATACATGTGCTGACCACACACACTGTCATAGTATGGCATCACCCCACTACATACATGTGCTGACCGCACACACTGTCATAGTATGGCATCACCCCGCTACATACATGTGCTGACCGCACACACTGTCATAGTATGGCATCACCCCACCACATACATGTGCTGACTGCACACACTGTAACATAGTATGGCATCACCCCGCCACATACATGTTCTGACCACACACACTGTCATAGTATGGCATCACCCCACTACATACATGTGCTGACCGCACACACTGTCATAGTATGGCATCACCCCGCCACATACATGTGCTGACCGCACACACTGTCATAGTATGGCATCACCCCGCTACATACATGTGCTGACCGCACACACTGTCATAGTATGGCATCACCCCATCACATACATGTGCTGACTGCACACACTGTAACATAGTATGGCATCACCCCGCCACATACATGTGCTGACCACACACACTGTCATAGTATGGCATCACCCCACTACATACATGTGTGGCACCCCAGAGTCATAGTGCCACAGTGTCATTGTTAGGTGTCACCAGAGAGCAGTAAGGGGTATTCAACTCAGGCAACACACAAACAACACCAACACCTCCCAGACAGAAGGGGGAGACCAGGCCCGGCTTCTTGGTGAGCTCCCCTATATGTTCGGGTCTGAGGAGCAACAACTTTAGTTCAACTCCTGGGAGGGCAGTGAAGAGTTCAGCTCCTGCGAAGACTGTGAAGAGGACAGGTTCTGTGCAAACTGAGAACAAGACCTGGTGTAAACGAGCTGTACCAGGCTCATCTCAAGTTCCACTGCTGAACACCAGGCCTAAGGCTAGGGTTTGAGGAAAGAGGAGAGACAGAAACCTACTGGGAGCCTGCACCACTCCGTGCTTCCCTTCCCTGAGAGGAACAACGCCAGAACGGACACCGGAGTCTGAGACTGTGCAGGTTCACACACACTGTCAACACCGGAGAGTGGGAGACTCCAGATTCTCCAGCTACATGGTACCAGGGGCACAGTAACATATAGAATCCAGTAACACTTCCCGGAGTGGGGTAGAGAAGTGAAGGACTCGAGTTGCCTGTCATACTGGTAGATGCAGACAAAGACAGGGCTGGCAGCCTAGCTTAAGCAACTGCAGGGGCCACCACACAAGTGCAGTGAGGAAGTTAACACGACCCGGTCGGGTGAGAAATACCCTGAACTGCTCTCCAGGCTCCAGGGACAGCTTATAACATCTGCTTTAAAGGGAACCTGACCTCGCTAAATGTGACCCCAGCCTCTATATACCTGTCCCTGCACCATGTTAATAGATTTCTAGCCATCCCTTTGTGCTTGTAAATCGATATAATAAACTTTAGAAAAGTTGTTATGATACCTTATAATCTGCGGCTTCTCATTATTAGAGAAGCCGCAAAAGGCGTTCCTTTCTGGGCTTCCCCACTGCCTGCTTGTTACTTATTCACGCCCCTATGGGCGTACTACAGAGCAGGGACAGTGCTCGTCATGTAAGGGGCGGAAAAGCCGATATGACGCTAATCGCGTCATATCCTGCTTTGCCACGTCGGTACACCCATCGCGCATGCGCACTCGGCATTGCAAGGTTGTCAGTACACCCTAATGAGTGTACTGATGTGGTAAAGCCGGATATGACGCGATTAGCTGGTGGTCACTCAGTCCAAAAGGTTTTCTGCAAAGCCTAATTGCTGGGCCCAGCTACCCAGTCTTGGAATCACTACGGATTGCTGATGTCACCATTTTCTGTAACCTGTAATGTTTTCATTTTTCAGGATGTGGGGCGTTATATGGACCTGTTTTTTGCACCCTGAGCTGACATTTTTACGGATATCATTTTGAGTAAATACAATGGTTTCATCTCCACTTACAGTGGCCAAAAATAATTCTGGCAGCTTTATTTTTTTTCTCACTACAAAATTTACTGATTGGATTCATTTAATTTATATTTTGATCAGACTTTTACGAATCCAGCAATACCAGTTTCACACTTTTTTTGTTAAAGGGATCCTGTCACCTCCAGAACGCCTCCTAAGCTTGCAAAACATGTCCCTGCAGTATCCCATCACTAATCTCACACTTCTTTTGTCTCCTAAAAGCATCCTGTGAAAGTGCATAAAAACATTTTAATACTCACTCATTAATGATTGTAATTAGCAGGGGCTATATTCTTTAGCCCTAAGGGCGTGTTGTTTAGCAGGCTCCAGGATCCACCCTCTCTCGCTGTTTGCTCTGCTTGTGAAGGCTTTACCCTCCCCCCTCTCTATCACTCACAGAATGCAAATCATTAGTCCTGCCTTCAGCTCCACATCACAGCAGCACAGACAGAGGGTGGATAATTCGGGGCGTGAAAATGAGCACCTAGGGAGGGCTTAGAGTCTCACAGGGGACGCCCTGTGAGACTTATTCAGGGACAAGAAGTCTCAGATTTGTAAGTGTATATTGTTGATTATTCCAATGTTACAGAGCGCTTTTTTTTTTTTTATAGAAAAGGAGCACTAATACTGATATGTTAGGGTGCAGGGACAGGTATTAACCCCTTCATGACCGAGCCTATTTTGACCCTAAAGACCGAGGAGATTTTTGGCAATTCTGACCAGTGTCCCTTTATGAGGTAATATCTCTGGAACGCCTCATTGGATCCGAGCGATTCTGAGATTGTTTTTTCGTGACATATTGGGCTTCATGTTAGTATTAAATTTAGGTCGATAATTTTTGCGTTTATTTGTGAAAAAATCAAAAACTTGGCAAAAAATTTGAAAGTTTTGCAATTTTTAAAATTTTTATTTTTATTCTGCTAAACCAGAGAGTTATGTGCCACAAATAAGTTATTTATTAACATTTCCCACATGTCTACTTTACATCAGCACAATTTTGGAAGAAAAAAAATATTTTGGTAGGACGTTATAGGGTTCAAAGTTCACGAGCAATTTTTCATTTTTCCAGCAAAATTTACAAAACCATTTTTTTAGTGACCACATCACATTGGAAGTCCCTTTGAGGGGTGTACATGACAGAAAACACCCAAAAGTGACACCATTCCAAAGACGGCACCCCTCAAGCTACTCAAAACTACATTCAAGAAGATTATTAACCCTTCAGGTGCTTCACAGGAAATAAAATAAAGTTGAAGGAAAAAATGGACATTTTAATTTTTGTAACAAAAATGTTCTTTTAGCCTCAATTATTTCATTTTCACAAGGGCAACAGGATAAAATGCATCCTAACATTTGTTGGGCAATTTCTCCTGAGTACACTGATACCTTATATGTGGTCATAAACCACTGTTTGGGCGCACAGCAGGGCTCAGAAGGGAGGGAGCGCCATTTGAATTTTAGAGCCAATTTTCAGTTCAAAAAGTGAATTGGCGCTCCTTCACTTCTGAGCCCTGCATGCGCCCAAACAGTGGTTTATGACCACATATAAGGTATCGGTGTACTCAGTAGAAATTGCCCAACAAATTTTGTGATGTATTTTATCCCTTTGCCCATGTGAAACTGAAAAAATGTAGGCAAAAAGAAATTTTTTTGTGAACAAAAAAGTGCTTTTTCATTTTACGGATGAATTTCTGAAGCATCTGGGGGTTCAAAGTGCTCACTATGCATCTAGATACGTTCCTTAGGGGGTCTAGTTTCAAAAATGGGGTCACTTGTGGGGGAGCTCCAATGCGGAGACACACAGGGACCCTCCAAACGCGACATGGTGTCCGCTATCAATTTGAATGGAAAATGAGCTCAAATTGTTAGCGGACACCATGTTGTGTTTGGAGGGTCCCTGTGTGTCTCCACATTGGAGCTCCCCCACAAGTGACCCCATTTTGGAAACTAGACCCACAAAGGAACATATCTAGATGCATAGTGAGCACTTTGAAACCCCTAGATGCTTCACAAATTGATCCGTAATAATGAAAAAAATACTTTTTTTTGTGGAAAAAAAGTGCTTTCTTCGTATTTGTGGATGGATTTGTGAAGCATCTGGGGGTTCAAAGTGCTCACTATGCATCTAGATATGTCCCTTTGGGGGTCTAGTTTCCAAAATGCGGTCACTTGTGGGGGAGCTCCAATGTGGAGACACACAGGGACCCTCCAAACGCGACATGGTGTCCACTATCAATTTGAGCTCATTTTCCATTCAAATTGTTAGCGGACACCATGTTGTGTTTGGAGGGTCCCTGTGTGTCTCCACATTGGAGCTCCCCACAAGTGACCCCATTTTGGAAACTAGACCCCTAAGGAATGTATCTAGATGCATAGTGAGCACTTTGAACCCCCAGATGCTTCAGAAATTCATCCGCAAAAACGAAAAAGCACTTTTTTTTTCCACAAAAAATTTCTTTTTACATTATTACGGATCAATTTGTGAAGCATCTGGGGGTTCAAAGTGCTCACTATGCATCTAGATACGTTCCTTAGGGGGTCTAGTTTCCAAAATGGGGTCACTTGTGGGGGAGCTCCAATGTGGAGACACACAGGGACCCTCCAAACGCAACATGGTGTCCGCTAATAATTTGAATGGAAAATGAGCTCAAATTGTTAGCGGACACCATGTTGTATTTGGAGGGTCCCTGTGTGTCTCCACATTGGAGCTCCCCCACAAGTGACCCCATTTTGGAAACTAGACCCCCAAAGGAACATATCTAGATGCATAGTGAGCACTTTGAACCCCCAGATGCTTCACAAATTGATCCGTAATAATGAAAAAATAATTTTTTTGTGGAAAAAAAGTGCTTTCTCGTATTTGTGGATGGATTTGTGAAGCATCTGGGGGTTCAAAGTGCTCACTATGCATCTAGATACGTTCCTTAGGGGGTCTAGTTTCCAAAATGGGGTCACTTGTGGGGGAGCTCCAATGTGGAGACACACAGGGACCCTCCAAACGCGACATGGTGTCCGCTATCAATTTGAGCTAATTTTCCATTCAAATTATTAGCGGACACCATGTTGTGTTTAGAGGGTCCCTGTGTGTCTCCACATTGGAGCTCCCCCACAAGTGACCCCATTTTGGAAACTAGACCCCCTAAGGAACGTATCTAGATGCATAGTGAGCACTTTGAACCCCCAGATGCTTCAGAAATCCATCCGCAAAAACGAAAAAGCACTTTTTTTTTCCACAAAAAATTTCTTTTTTCATTATTACGGATCAATTTGTGAAGCATCTGGGGGTTCAAAGTGCTCACTATGCATCTTGATATGTTCCTTTGGGGGTCTAGTTTCCAAAATGGGGTCACTTGTGGGGGAGCTCCAATGTGGAGACACACAGGGACCCTCCAAACGCAACATGGTGTCCGCTAATAATTTGAATGGAAAATGAGCTCAAATTGTTAGCGGACACCATGTTGTGTTTGGAGGGTCCCTGTGTGTCTCCACATTGGAGCTCCCCCACAAGTGACCCCATTTTGGAAACTAGACCCCCAAAGGAACATATCTAGATGCATAGTGAGCACTTTGAACCCCCAGATGCTTCACAAATTGATCCGTAATAATGAAAAAAGAATTTTTTTTGTGGAAAAAAAGTGCTTTCTCGTATTTGTGGATGGATTTGTGAAGTATCTGGGGGTTCAAAGTGCTCACTATGCATCTAGATACGTTCCTTAGGGGGTCTAGTTTCCAAAATGGGGTCACTTGTGGGGGAGCTCCAATGTGGAGACACACAGGGACCCTCCAAACGCGACATGGTGTCCGCTATCAATTTGAGCTAATTTTCCATTCAAATTATTAGCGGACACCATGTTGTGTTTAGAGGGTCCCTGTGTGTCTCCACATTGGAGCTCCCCCACAAGTGACCCCATTTTGGAAACTAGACCCCTAAGGAACGTATCTAGATGCATAGTGAGCACTTTGAACCCCCAGATGCTTCAGAAATTCATCCGCAAAAACGAAAAAGCACTTTTTTTTTCCACAAAAATTTCTTTTTTCATTATTACGGATCAATTTGTGAAGCATCTGGGGTTCAAAGTGCTCACTATGCATCTAGATACGTTCCTTGGAGGGTCTAGTTTCTAAAATGGGGTCACTTGTGGGGGAGCTCCAATGTGGAGACACACAGGGACCCTCCAAACGCAACATGGTGTCCGCTAATAATTTGAATGGAAAATGAGCTCAAATTGTTAGCGGACACCATGTCGTGTTTGGAGGGTCCCTGTGTGTCTCCACATTGGAGCTCCCCACAAGTGACCCCATTTTGGAAACTAGACCCCCAAAGGAACATATCTAGATGCATAGTGAGCACTTTGAACCCCTAGATGCTTCACAAATTGATCCGTAATAATGAAAAAAGAATTTTTTTGTGGAAAAAAAGTGCTTTCTCGTATTTGTGGATGGATTTGTGAAGCATCTGGGGGTTCAAAGTGCTCACTATGCATCTAGATTACGTTCCTTAGGGGGTCTAGTTTCCAAAATGGGGTCACTTGTGGGGGAGCTCCAATGTGGAGACACACAGGGACCCTCCAAACGCGACATGGTGTCCGCTATCAATTTGAGCTAATTTTCCATTCAAATTATTAGCGGACACCATGTTGTGTTTAGAGGGTCCCTGTGTGTCTCCACATTGGAGCTCCCCCACAAGTGACCCCATTTTGGAAACTAGACCCCCTAAGGAACGTATCTAGATGCATAGTGAGCACTTTGAACCCCCAGATGCTTCAGAAATTCATCCGCAAAAACGAAAAAGCACTTTTTTTTTCCACAAAAAATTTCTTTTTTCATTATTACGGATCAATTTGTGAAGCATGTGGGGGTTCAAAGTGCTCACTATGCATCTAGATACGTTCCTTAGGGGTCTAGTTTCCAAAATGGGGTCACTTGTGGGGGAGCTCCAATGTGGAGACACACAGGGGCTCTCCATACGCAACATGGTGTCTGCTAACAATTGGAATTGTTAGGGAACACCATGTAGGATATGAAGAGCCCCTATGTGCCTAAACATTGGAGCTCCCCCACAAGTGACCCCATTTTGGAAACTAGACCCCCCAAGGAACATATGTAGATCAAAATGGGGGGGTCACCTGTGGGGGAGCTTCAAAGTTTAGGCACACAGGGGCTCTCCATACGCGACCTGGTGTCCGCTAACAATTCCAATTGTTAGCAAACACCAGGTTGCGTATGGAGAGCCCCTGTGTGCCTAAACATTGGAGCTCCCCCACAAGTGACCCCATCCACTTATCTATTATATAATCACGAATGTTTTTTTTGCCCCTTTTGAGACCGCTCTCGCTGCGAGTCAGCGTGGTCATGTGGATACGAACGAAGCATTGGCCGCGCAGCGGCCATTGCGAGTCGCCTTAGCAGCGCGAAGCATTGGCCGCGAAGCGGCCATTGCGAGTCAGAGACTCGCTCTGCTAGAATCCCGATGCATTGTGCATCGGGCACCCATCTAGTAGAGCATAATTACACATCTGTACCCAGCCTTCAAGAAGGACAGGTCAACTTGTAACCTGGCCGTTCTGCAGGAAGGGATTTGTTCTAGCACCGGAATGAGACCCCAAAGCCATGGTAAAGACTAAGGGTGCTCTTATCAGTGCAAGGTCTAATGTTCGGGTGTTGTGCGTGTGTGTGTGTTGTTGTGTATGTCATGCTGGTGTGGGTGAGTTGTGTAGGAAAGATCAGTATGTCAGTCCGGGGACTGGTGATGAATTTTGAAGCATTCATTCAAACACAGTCCTGGTTTGTCTGGACACGTTTCACATTGGAAACGGCTCAGCCTTTTTGTCCCCTTTTATGGCAGACCCGGCACCTTTTTCTTTCTGCAGTTGTGACCTCACGGGGAAAATGTTGCCCTGGTACCACACGGGAGACTCTAGTTCCAGGAGTGCTGGGGCGCGCTTCTTCTTCTTCTTCTTCTCCTCCTCTTCTAAACATCAGGGCCTTGATCACCTTCTCCTGGAACTGGAGGAAGGTGTTGGTGGTCTGGCCTGCACATCGTGATAGCACGTATGCATTATACATTGCCATCTGTATGATGTGCACGGCCAGTTTTTTATACCACACCTTCGTCTTCCGCATGGCACTGTAGGGCTGGAGGACTTGATCAGAAAGATCAACTCCCCCCATGTGCTTGTTGTACCCCAGGGCACAGTCCAGTTTGTAGACCTGTGCTGGGGTACCTCTAGCGGTGGTGGCCGTGGTGCCGGGACCATGGATTGTGGTCAAGAAAAAGACATCCCTTTTGTCTTTGAACTTGACCACAAGCATGTTGCCGCTACATTGGGCTCGACTCTCGCCCTTTGGGAGAGGCTGCTCAACTAGCGTCAAAGGGAGACCCCTCTGGTTTCTGCGCACAGTACCGCAAGCGGCGGTAGTTCTGGCAGAGAGGGACTGAAATAGTGTGATACTTGTATAAAAGTTATCAACGTATAGATGATAACCTTTATCAAGTAGTGGGTGGATCAAGTCCCACACTATTTTCCCACTCACCCCCAGAGCAGGTGGACACTCTGGGGGCTGGATCCTGGAATCCTTACCTTCATACACTCTAAAGCTGTGAGTGTACCCTGAGGTACTCTCACAGAGCTTGTAGAGTTTGATTCCATACCTCGCCCTCTTGCTGGGCAGGTATTGCCGGAACTGCAGCCTCCCTTTGAAGTGGATGAGGGATTCATCCACACAAATTTCCCTTTTGGGAACGTACACTTCAGCAAACTTGTTGCTGAAGTGTTCGATGACCGGCCGAATTTTGAACAGCCTATCAAAATTCGGGTCATCGCGGGGAAAGGCTGTCCGCGTTGTCCCTGAAATGTAAAAATTTGTGAATGGCCTCAAATCTGTTTCGGGCCATCACCGCGCCGAACACTGGAGTGTGATAGAAAATATCTTTACTCCAGTATTGGCGGATTTCTGGTTTCTTCACAATCCCCATGTGAAGTACCAGTCCCCAATATTTCAACATCTCTACTGAGTCCACGGGACTCCAAGATGAAAATGTTGAATTTGGGTTTTGGGCCAGGAATTGTTGGGCGTACAGGTTCGTCTGCTCCACCATGAGACTCACAATGGCCTCAGAGAACTAGACTTTGAAAAAAGTCTATTTCCCTGAGGTTTGCCGTCTCGAACTGGATTCCTGATTGGGGAAGGAAATCAGGAATCCGTGGAGTGTAGTTTTCAGGGACGAGGGTCCAAACGGAGGCCCTGGTGCTAGGTTGGGAGTGACTAGCACCAGGTTGAAGATTACTCACAGTGGGCTGTGGGTTTCCTCCATGGCCTCCGGCTCCTCTTCTCCAGGCTCTGGCTCCTCTTCCACGGCCTCCGGCTCTTCTCCCCCGGCCTCTGGACGATGTCTTGTCCTCCGCCGTCTTCTTGGTGGCGAGTCGGTGTCACTGGAGGAGGAAGAATGCGAGGAATAGAGGAACGTGGGGTCCTCTCCCTCACTATCAGCTTCGGAGGCAACAATAGCATATGCCTCCTCAGCTGAGTACACCCTTTCTGGCCGTGATGACTGGGACGAGCGGGAACGGGCGGGACATTTTGTATGTGCTGTGTACGTGTAAAAAAAATTCTAAAAAAACTTTATTTATAGTGTGAGTGTACGTGTGTGAGTGTTTGGTGCAACTTTACACTGCAGGCGCACGGGGCACAGAGGGCGCTCAGAGGCACGGGGCAAGAGGGCGCTCAGAGGCACGGGGCACAGAGGGCGCTCAGGGGCACCGGGCACTCAGGCACAGAGGGCACAGAGGGCGCTCAGGCACAGAGGGCACAGAGGGCGCTCAGGCACAGAGGGCACAGAGGGCGCTCAGGCACAGAGGTCACAGAGGGCGCTCAGGCACAGAGGGCGCTCAGGCGCACGGGGCGCTCAGGGGCACGGGGCACAGAGGGCGCTCAGGGGCACGGGCACAGAGGGCGCTCAGGCACAGAGGGCACAGAGGGCGCTCAGGCACAGAGGGCACAGAGGGCGCTCAGGCACAGAGGGCGCTCAGGCACAGAAGGCGCTCAGGCACAGAGGGCGCTCAGGCACAGAGGGCACAGAGGGCGCTCAGGCACAGAGGGCACAGAGGGCGCTCAGGCACAGAGGGCACAGAGTGCGCTCAGGCACAGAGGGCACAGAGGGCGCTCAGGCACAGAGGGCGCTCAGGCACAGAGGGCGCTCAGGCACAGAGGGCACAGAGGGCGCTCGGGGCACAGAGGGCACAGAGGGCGCACGGGGCACAGAGGGCGCTCAGGGGCACGGAGCACAGAGGGCGCTCAGGGGCACGGAGCACAGAGGGCGCTCAGGGGCACGGAGCACAGAGGGCGCTCAGGGGCACGGAGCACAGAGGGCGCTCAGGGGCACGGAGCACAGAGGACGCTCAGGGGCACGGAGCACAGAGGGCGCTCAGGGGCACGGAGCACCGAGGACGCTCAGGGGCATGGAGCACAGAGGGCGCTCAGGGGCACGGAGCACAGAGGGCGCTCAGGGGCACGGAGCACAGAGGGCGCTCAGGGGCACGGAGCACAGAGGGCGCTCAGGGGCACGGAGCACAGAGGGCGCTCAGGGGCACGGAGCACAGAGGGCGCTCAGGGGCACGGAGCACAGAGGGCGCTCAGGGGCACGGAGCACAGAGGGCGCTCAGGGGCACGGAGCACAGAGGGCGCTCAGGGGCACGGAGCACAGAGGGCGCTCAGGCACAGAGGGCGCTCAGGCACAGAGGGCGCTCAGGCACAGAGGGCGCTCAGGCACAGAGGGCACAGAGGGCGCACGGGGCACAGAGGGCGCTCAGGGGCAAGGAGCACAGAGGGCGCTCAGGGGCACGGAGCACAGAGGACGCTCAGGGGCACGGAGCACAGAGGGCGCTCAGGGGCACGGAGCACAGAGGGCGCTCAGGCACAGAGGGCACAGAGGGCGCTCAGGCACAGAGGGCGCTCAGGCACACGGGGCACAGAGGGCGCTCAGGCACAGAGGGCGCTCAGGCACAGAGGGCGCTCAGGCACAGAGGGCACAGAGGGCGCTCAGGCACAGAGGGCGCTCAGGCACAGAGGGCACAGAGGGCGCTCAGGCACAGAGGGCGCTCAGGCACAGAGGGCACAGAGGGCGCTCAGGCACAGAGGGCACAGAGGGCGCTCAGGCACAGAGGGCGCTCAGGCACAGAGGGTGCTCAGGCACAGAGGGCACAGAGGGCGCTCAGGCACAGAGGGCACAGAGGGCGCTCAGGCACAGAGGGCGCTCAGGCACCGAGGGCACAGAGGGCGCTCAGGCACAGAGGGCGCTCAGGCGCACGGGGCACAGAGGGCGCTCAGGGGCAAGGAGCACAGAGGGCGCTCAGGGGCACGGAGCACAGAGGACGCTCAGGGGCACGGAGCACAGAGGGCGCTCAGGGGCACGGAGCACAGAGGGCGCTCAGGGGCACGGAGCACAGAGGGCGCTCAGGGGCACGGAGCACAGAGGGCGCTCAGGGGCACGGAGCACAGAGGGCGCTCAGGGGCACGGAGCACAGAGGGCGCTCAGGGGCACGGAGCACAGAGGGCGCTCAGGGGCACGGAGCACAGAGGGCGCTCAGGGGCACGGAGCACAGAGGGCGCTCAGGGGCACGGAGCACAGAGGGCGCTCAGGCACAGAGGGCGCTCAGGCACAGAGGGCGCTCAGGCACAGAGGGCACAGAGGGCGCACGGGGCACAGAGGGCGCTCAGGGGCAAGGAGCACAGAGGGCACTCAGGGGCACGGAGCACAGAGGACGCTCAGGGGCACGGAGCACAGAGGGCGCTCAGGGGCACGGAGCACAGAGGGCGCTCAGGCACAGAGGGCACAGAGGGCGCTCAGGCACACGGGGCACAGAGGGCGCTCAGGCACAGAGGGCGCTCAGGCACAGAGGGCGCTCAGGCACAGAGGGCGCTCAGGCACAGAGGGCACAGAGGGCGCTCAGGCACAGAGGGCGCTCAGGCACAGAGGGCGCTCAGGCACAGAGGGCACAGAGGGCGCTCAGGCACAGAGGGCACAGAGGGCGCTCAGGCACAGAGGGCACAGAGGGCGCTCAGGCACAGAGGGCGCTCAGGCACAGAGGGCACAGAGGGCGCTCAGGCACAGAGGGCACAGAGGGCGCTCAGGCACAGAGGGCGCTCAGGCACAGAGGGCACAGAGGGCGCTCAGGCACAGAGGGCGCTCAGGCACAGAGGGCACAGAGGGCGCTCAGGCACAGAGGGCGCTCAGGCGCACGGGGCACAGAGGGCGCTCAGGGGCAAGGAGCACAGAGGGCGCTCAGGGGCACGGAGCACAGAGGGCGCTCAGGGGCACGGAGCACAGAGGGCGCTCAGGGGCACGGAGCACAGAGGGCGCTCAGGGGCACGGAGCACAGAGGGCGCTCAGGGGCACGGAGCACAGAGGGCGCTCAGGGGCACGGAGCACAGAGGGCGCTCAGGGGCACGGAGCACAGAGGGCGCTCAGGGGCACAGGGGGCGCTCAGCGCCCAGCCACACGGGGTAAGGAAGTGGGGGGGGGGCTCGGGCACACTGGGCACTGGGGTGGTCGCTCAGGCACACGGGGCACTGGGGGCACAGGAGAGGGCAGTCAGCAGTAGCACCAGCAGGGAGGGAGTTTCACTGGGGGGTGGGGGTGATCACTGAGTTGGGGGTTGATCACTGGGTGGGGGTGATCACTGGGTGGGGGGGTGATCACTGGGTGGGGGGGGTAATCACTGGGTGGGGGGGGTAATCACTGCGTGGGGGGGTAATCACTGGGTGGGGGGTGGTAATCACTGGGTGGGGGGGGTGGTGGTTATCACTGGGTGGGGGTGATCACTTGGTGATCACTGAGACAGGGAACAAGTGTTATAACAGATGCGGTGACGCTGCACAGCCTAACAGGAGGCAGCAGCCGGAGGATGTGGAGGTGATGCAAGGAGCGGGAGGGAGCGGAGGTCGGGGTGGGGGGTATTGGGATGAAATTGCACTGGGGTGGAAGGGGGAGGTCGGGGGGGGGAAGGGTAGGTGGGGGCTGGAATCGGAAGGGGGGGGGGGGAAGGAGAAAGACAGGGGAGAGAGAGCAGGGAATACAAAGGGAAAAAAAAAACAGTTACCGGGGTGATCGGCGGCGGCGGATCTGGCGGCGGGGGTGGATCGGAAGGCGGTGGTGGATCGGGCGGCAGCGGTGGTGGATCGGGCGGCAGCGGCGGCAGATCGGTAGCGGCGGCGGCAGCAGGACCACGCTCCTCAGCTTCCACGGACGGGATGAAGCTGGGGAGCGTGGTCAGCCATTGTAAACAACCCCCGCCACATCTGATTGGAGGGCTAGCGTCACATGGACACTAGCCCAATCAGATCTGGGGGGGGGGCACAGAGCTCACACTCCCCCAGCCAATGCCTGATGCTTTATGCATCAGGCCATACCCAGAAAGTAAATATTTCACCAATTTCCATTGGTGAAATATTTCATTCATTCCGATTGGCACTTTCAGTTTTGAACTGCCAATCGGAGGGGTCCTGGGCACGGGGGGGTTAATCCACCCCCCTGGGGTCAACTACAGGTTGTCACGTAGCAGCAGCTACGGTGACACCTGAGTGACCCCCTCAAAGCTGCTGCAGGGGAGCGTTCCCCCGATGTCTCAGCATCTGAGACATCGGTCGGGAAGCAATTGGTTTTCATGTCTCATACGCTGAGACACGTGTCGGGAAGGGGTTAATAAGGTTAGGGGTGATTTGGAGGGGTCAGGTTCCCTTTAAGTATATAATTCCACATATGTTAATTCATAGTTTGGATGCCTTCAGTGTGAATCTACAATTTTCACAGTCATGAAAACAAATAAAACTTTTTGAATGAGAAGGTGTGTCTAAACTTTTGGTCTGTACTATATTATATATATAAGATATATATATACATACAGTATATATATATATATATATAATACTAGATGGGTGACGTCATGATGGAGGCGGGCTCTGTAGCGCTGGGGCCAGAGGCCGTCTCTCCCCCTGTACACTCTCCCCTCTGTCCGCTCTCTCTCTCCCCCCTGTGCTGTCTTCTCCCCTCATGTCCTCTCTCCTTTGAGCTGTGTTCCCCCTGTGCGCTCTCTCGCCTGTGTGCGGTCTGTCCCCCTGTGTGCTGTCTTCTCCCCTCTGTGCTTTCTCCTTTGACCTTTCTCCCTGTGCGTGATCTCTCTCCCTCTGTGTGCTGTCTTTTCACTCCTGTGTTGTCTTCTTCCATCATGTGCTCTCCATTGACCTGTCTCCCCCTGTGCGCTCCAGTTCTGTTCTATCTGGGGCTGTCAGGTTCTGTCTGGTGCTCCCTGCAAAGCACGGGATAGAACCTGATACACCAAAACCATGGTGTGAAGTCGGCCTTACTCTTCAAAGCTATGTTTCTCGGGATTGTGGCGTCCCAGCGGTCAAATTATTTATTATTATTATTTATATAGCGCCATTAAATTCCATGGCGCTTTACATGCCAAAAGGGCAGACAAGTACAATAAATGTGGACAATTTGGTTGTACAGATACAAGAGGGGAGAAGATCCTGTCCACGAGGGCTTACAGTCTACGAATCCAGAGTGAAGGGAAAGTCATCACCTATACAGAAGTGATGACTTCCATATTGGGGCTAATAAATGTAAAGAACAGTTAAATGCTGAAAATCAAAGTCCAATACTGCATCTCTGACAATAGGACAGGAGTAGTACTGTGCAGTATACAGTCATATGAAAAAGTTTGGGCACCCCTCTTAATCTTACTCATTTTTTTTGTTTAAAATTGGGTTTTTGCAACAGCTATTTCAGTGTGATATATGTATTAACTGATAGACACGGTAATATTTCAGGATTGAAATGAGGTTTATTGTACTAACTGAAAATGTGAAATATGCATTATTTCAAAATTTGTCAGGTGCAAATGTATGTTCACCTCAACAGAAAAGTGACATTAATATTTAGTAGATCCACCTTTTGCAAAAATAACAGCCTCTAGTCGCTTCCTGTAGCTGTTAATGAGTTCCTGGATCCTGGATGAAGGTATTTTTGACCATTCCTCTTTACAAAACAATTCCAGTTCAGTTAAGTTTGATGGTCGCCAAGCATGGACAGCCCACTCCAAAACATCCCACAGATGTTCAATGATATTCAGGTCTGGGGACTGGGATGGCCATTCCAGATCATTGTAATTGTTCCTCTGCATGAATGCCTGAGTAGATTTGGAGCGGTGTTTTGGATCATTGTCTTGCTGAAAGATCCATCCCAGGCGTAACTTCAACTTTGACACTGATTCTTGAACATTATTCTCAAGAATCTGTTAATACTGAGTGGAATCCATGCGACCCTCAACTTTAACAAGATTCCCGGTGCCGTCATTGGCCACACAGCCCCAAAGCATGATGGACCCTCCCCCAAATTTGACAGTGGGTAGCAAGCAAGTGTTTTTCTTGGAATGCTGTGTTTTTGTGGCGCCATTTTTATCGCCTTGTTGTATGACCAAACAACTCAATCTTTGTTTCATCAGTCCACAGGACCTTCTTACAAAATGAAACTGGCTTGTCCAAATGTGCTTTTGCATACCTCAGGCGACTCTGTTTGTGGCGTGCATGCAGAAACGGCTTCTTTCGCATCACTCTCCCATGCAGCTTCTCCTTGTGCAGTGTGCGCTGTATTGTTGACCGATGCACAGTGACACCATCTGCAGCAAGATGATGCTGCAGGTCTTTGGAGGTGGTCTGTGGATTGTTCTTGACTGTTCTCACCATTCTTCTTCTCTGCCTTTCTGATATTTTTGTTGACCTGCCACTTCTGGCCTTTACAGGAACTGTCCCTGTGGTCTTCCATTTCCTTACTATGTTCCTCACAGTGGAAACTGACAGGTTTAGGGTATGTGCACATTGGACGGTTCTGCATCATTGCAGACCGTCAGAAAACCGGTGTAGAATTTCAGGAGCTGAAATTCCTGACCTCAGCAGTGTCCATCGTTTTTTTAGCGTTTTTTTTTAACGTTTTGTGTGCGGTTTATTAGCGTTTATACAGCGGTTTTCTCGGCGGTTTTCTGGCGGTTTTTCTTGCAGTCCTAATCTTGCTAGATATGCTGGCTAAACGCTCAAGAGAAGTCACAAGCTCAATCTTTGAAATCCGGTGGAAAACCGGTGAAGAAAGTGGAAAGGAGAAAAAAAAAACGTTCTAATGTAAACAGCGTTTTCTGAAATCCATAGACTAGCATGTTAATCCAACCGCTGGTTAGGATTAACATAAATTTACATAAATCCCAGCGGAAAACGCCGGCGTAAAACTCTGAAAAACAGCTCACAAAACTTCCAATGTGCACATACCCTAAATCTCTGAGACAACTTTTTGTATCCTTCCCCTGAACAACTATGTTGAACAATCTTTTTTTTCAGATCATTTGAGAACTGTTTTGAGGAGCTCATGATGCCACTCCTCAGAGAAGATGCAAATAGAGAACAACTTGCAAGTGGACACCAGAAATAGCTTTTCTCATGATTGGATACACCGGGCTATGAAGTACAAAGCTCAATGAGGTTACCAAACCAATTTAGTGCTTCAGTAAGTCAATAAAAAGTAGTTAGGAGTATTCAAATCATGAAAAACAGAAGGGTGCCCATACTTTTGCACCTGTCAAATTTTGAAATAATGCATATTTCACATTTTGGTTAGTGCAATAAACCTCATTTCAGTCCTGAAATATTACTGTGTTCATCAGGAGAAGTGGTACTGAGCAGTGTATATATTGTGAGGTAGCAACCGGGGAACCCGCTTGCATAACGACAAAACACGTGTTTATAAGTTTAACCAATGTCTACCCGTTTATTTTCCCCATATAATAACATAACCCGGGTAGCATGTTGAACACATATCACATTGCTTATAAACACTTTACATAAATACATCATACATTACATAGAACATTGCACATATACAATCACAATAACCCGGGACCTGTAACCACGACTCTCTCCCCATTGGAGCTCTAACACCTGCTCCCGGGGTAGCTACGGCCTCCGGCCTACTTACACATCTTACAGTACGTTTATAATAAATACATGTGTTATATTTCGACGATGACCCCTCCGGGTTCATAACAGGGATTGAGCAACCTGAGTACCGGGTATGTCATGTATCCCCAAGGGGCTCCTTCCTGGACGTATCTCCGCCTACGTCCTGGTCAGAGTCCACCTGGTTCAACCATGGTGTCCCCACTCTAGGAGCCCTTTTAACCCCTGCTTCTGACCTTCGTTACATACGCCTCAACGGGCCCTGTGGGTCCCAATGGCGGTACCAGCCGCCTGGCTTTAGTCACCCAGCTTGATGACATAACGTTACCCCGTAGTCAGGATTCCTGCCTGACCGGGCCTTACATACCATGTGTGATCCATCATTCAAACGTCCATGGATCACATACATTTCTTCCACACGCTCACAGACCATCATCCATGGACTGTGGCTCCTCCATGGCCCATTACAGGGACTGGCAAACCATAGTACACGGGAACCTCATCCGTTACCTACTAGGAGCCCTATTACCCCTGTGTCTGGCACCACAGGCACACCCACACCATTAGAGGCCGTGGTTGAGGGACGGGTACCTCTGCAAGCAGCAGGGCAAGCCTCCCTCTCGTCCCACAGGGACGGAACGCCTCCAACATCATCCATACTGGCTGGGTCACTTTCTCCCCACATTATGATACAATGTTCTTACATAGGTCATCATCTTACATTCAGGGCAATTGCTTAAGCTCCTACATACATCAACGGGTCCTTTACCGACTGCCTAGTCGGACCCAAGAGCGGTTATGCCCGCCTGGCATTACTCACACACAGCTCACTCCGTTACACGGGAACCGCTGTCTTACCGGGCACGGATCCGGGTCTCGCTACCTGTGTAACGGGTCCACCAAGCGTCCCCCAAGGGCTCCTTTCCCGGACGTGGTTCACCCCACGCCCGGACCAGTATCCACCGGGTTAAGCCACGGCTTCCCCACCAGGTGCTATCACAACCGCGGACCTCGGCACCGGCCTGGAGCTAGCATGCTCCCTTCATTCACACAGAGCCTCAGGACTGCTCTGCACTTGGCTGGTCTCAGCCCAATCTCCAGTCTCTGAATGAATCTCTCAGCCCGAGTCTCAGCTTCCATCTGAATCTCTCAATCACCCAGCTGGCTGCCTCTTATCGTGCCAGCCACTCCTACATGGACACACCCCCTTAGCTGCTGGTAATCAGCCTTTCACACAGCTCAGGTTAACTCCCTGTGTTCCGGGTTGTCAGCAATTAACCCCTACATCCCTTTTCCTTAGGGCTTCCTCGATCTTATGAGCCACTCATTAGTAACATGAAACCTTGTGTTCAAAGTTGGTTCACACAGCATTATCACAGTCAAACCGGCCAGTGTGCACAGGATCATACCTTGATCCTGCATGTGATGCGCCTCGGCCATGAGGACCATGCCGGCGGTGCCTCACAATATACAGAATAATACAGATACTGAGGATTACACCCAGTATACAGGGCAGGAGAAATGGTACTGTGTAGTGTATATATACAGAATAATACAGATACTGAGGATTACATCCAGTATACAGGACAGGAGAAGTGGTACTGTGCAGTGTATATATACAGAATAATACAGATACTGAGGATTACACCCAGAATACAGGACAGGAGAAGTGGTACTGTGCAGTGTATATGTAATGAGGTGTACAATTCAGATTGTATTATCGAAATTGACAGTGAAATGAACTGTGCACAGTCCGCACTTGTCCACCAGGGGGCATCAGTGGACTGTACAATCACAGAGCTGGGAAACTCCCAGCCATCTCTTTTGTTTACCCAGGAAGTGAAAGAGCTTAGTACAGACACAGAGTTGAACAAGAGAATATCTGCCTGTGGATGTGTGTTGAAAGAGGGCTACTTTGCAACACCTTGCCGGAAAAATCACCCCGCAGAAGCCCCCGTGCCTGATCCTGGGCCACTGGACTTTGGTGCTGTGACTCTGGCCGCTCTGCAAAACCTTGCCCGCCGAGCACCCAGAGTGCATGTGCTGTGGCCGTGACCGACATAAGGGAGCCATTTGTGCTGCTGTGATCTCCCTTCTGCTGTTGCTCTGTGTGCCCTGAGACTGGGAGAGACAGACTGTTACCTGCAGAAGGAGACCAAAGAAGAAGAGTGAGGAGATCCCCAGGCCTGCTACGTGGGAGCGACATCTTCTTCTGTGATAGACTGGTACGTGATTTTAGGGAAAGTTAGGGAAAGATACCTTCATTGTTGTGTTTTCTTTTCTTGCTGCGTACCCGGAAGAAGTGAAGATCCAGAGACTCTAATGTATACAAGTGCGCATAGAGTTCGGTTGACTGTGATATAAATATGTTTTACAGTAAAGAAACGTTATTACCGGTTAAATCTGAGTATGGGGATTCTGTTGAGAAAGATCATACACACACACCCGCGGCCTTACCACCGGTCGCTTCATCTGGCGTAGTCGGCAGGATGTGTGATCAACAGAATCTCCTCCCGGTAGTAGCTTATAACCAGACTTATACTACGGCCTGCAGGTCCATATCCGGTGCCAGCAGTCCGAGCAGTGACACGGAAGAATTGAAGCAGATAGTAGCAGAGTTGCAGAAACAGATACTACAGCTGCAGCTCATGCTAGACCAACAGGCGGACAGGCAAGCGAGACAGCAACCCAGTCGGCCTATGGGAAGGTGCTGGACATGCGGCGACCCCCGCCATAGGGCAAACCGTTGTCCGCATCCTCCACCCGTGGTCCGATATACCAGAACCAGCAAGTCATGTCCCACAACAGCAGCCACCTTTAAACTAGACGCCCCAGCCAAAGCGGCTCGCTCGGCAGGGGAGATCAGGGAAAAGGGTGTGAAGAGACAGAGCCAGACCGATAAGCAAGTACTGGCCACTCGGGTCCAGGGGACGGTGAAGTGGTTTAATGTCCGCGATGGGTATGGCTTCATCAACAGGAATGACACAAAGGATGACGTGTTTGTACATCAGACTGCCATAAAGTGTAACAATCCTCGTAAGTGCCTCCGCAGCGTTGGTGATGGGGAGGTGGTACAGTTTGATGTTGTGAAGGGAGAGAAGGGTACAGAGGCCGCCGACGTCACCGCTCCCGGGGGTGTTCCCGTTAAAGGAAGCAGATTTGCCCCCAACCGGCGCCGCTACCGCCGGCGATCCTACTCTCCCCGGGTAGAAAATGTGACTGAGTTTATTGGAGATATTGTGAGCCCTGAACAAGGGAGCGAAGCTGAACGGGGGGATGACGGTTTCCCCCAACAGAGGTCCCTACTCCGCCGGAGATCAATCCCTGTGATATCAACGGCCATCACTGCCTTGGAGCCGATGGTTGTTGACAGGGACTGTCAACCTTTAAGTGGGGGGGTATGTAATGAGGTGTACAATTCAGATTGTATTATCGAAATTGACAGTGAAATGAACTGTGCACAGTCCGCACTTGTCCACCAGGGGGCATCAGTGGACTGTACAATCACAGAGCTGGGAAACTCCCAGCCATCTCTTTTGTTTACCCAGGAAGTGAAAGAGCTTAGTACAGACACAGAGTTGAACAAGAGAATATCTGCCTGTGGATGTGTGTTGAAAGAGGGCTACTTTGCAACACCTTGCCGGAAAAATCACCCCGCAGAAGCCCCCGTGCCTGATCCTGGGCCACTGGACTTTGGTGCTGTGACTCTGGCCGCTCTGCAAAACCTTGCCCGCCGAGCACCCAGAGTGCATGTGCTGTGGCCGTGACCGACATAAGGGAGCCATTTGTGCTGCTGTGATCTCCCTTCTGCTGTTGCTCTGTGTGCCCTGAGACTGGGAGAGACAGACTGTTACCTGCAGAAGGAGACCAAAGAAGAAGAGTGAGGAGATCCCCAGGCCTGCTACGTGGGAGCGACATCTTCTTCTGTGATAGACTGGTACGTGATTTTAGGGAAAGTTAGGGAAAGATACCTTCATTGTTGTGTTTTCTTTTCTTGCTGCGTACCCGGAAGAAGTGAAGATCCAGAGACTCTAATGTATACAAGTGCGCATAGAGTTCGGTTGACTGTGATATAAATATGTTTTACAGTAAAGAAACGTTATTACCGGTTAAATCTGAGTATGGGGATTCTGTTGAAAGATCATACACACACACCCGCGGCCTTACCACCGGTCGCTTCATCTATATACAGAATAATACAGATACTGAAGATTACACCCAGTATACAGGACAGGAAAAGTGCTACTATGCAATGTATATAGAGAATAATACAGAGACTGAGGATTACACCCAGTATACAGGACAGGAGAAGTGGTGCTGTGCAGTGTATATATACAGAATAATAGATACTGAAGATTACACCCAGTAGACAGGAGAATTATACCCAGCATACCCAGGAGGCTGTGCTATATAGTTAGGAGGCTGTGGTATATAGCAGAGGTCCCCAACTCCAGGCCTCGAGGGCCGCGAGCAGTGCAGGATTTCAGGATTTCCTTAGTATTGCACAGTTGGTAATGTGATCAAATGCACCGGTAATGATTGCAACCCCTGTGCAATACTAGTGAGATCCTGAAAACATGCACTGTTGGCAGCCCTTGAGGCCTGGAGTTGGGGACCGCTGGTATATAGATAGCCAAGACTCAGCCAGATATTGTCTGTTTTCCATCTGCATTGACTCCATTATTTTTAGTAACTGTTCACACACGGTTACCTCTTTCTGTCCTCAGGCTAGTTTATTGCAGCTACACTCACCTGAACCTGACTTGCTTTTACCCTTAAGAGCTGGTTGGGTCGGTGAGGGTTAACTGTGAAATAGCCCAAACACTTGTGGTGGAGGCCGCAGGTGTGGGGGCCTCAGTTGCTCTTCATTCACTGACCCACCTGGCACCTTGGGAAGCATTGTCTGATTTGTATAGGTGAGTGTTAGCTTTATATGGTTCTCTTTATTTTATATTATATTATGCTTTCTACGGACACATCAAAAATTTAAAAATATGTAGAGTAGGACCACTCTATCTGAGATATTCCTTGACGTGGGAGAGTGGCTCAGAAGATTATTTCGGTAATCTTTTGCGAAATGTCTTTATTTGTATGCAGTATGGTAGTGACAGGTGTACTTACACATTTATTTTTTCAGCAATTTTTGGTTGTGCTGGCTCCCCCTGTTTTCTCTGAGGATTACACCCAGTATACAGGACAGGAGAAGTGCTACCATGCAATGTATATAGAGAATAATACAGAGACTGAGGATAAACCCAGTATACAGGACAGGAGAAGTGGTACTGTGCAGAGTATATATACAGAATAATACAGATACTGAGGATTAACCCAGTATACAGGACAGGAGAAGTGGTACTGTGCAGTGTATATATACAGAATAATACAGATACTGAGGATTACACCCAGTATACAGGACAGGAGAAGTGGTACTGTGCAGTGTATATATACAGAATAATACAGAGACTGAGGATAAACCCAGTATACAGGACAGGAGAAGTGGTGCTGTGCAGTGTATATATACAGAACTAGCTGTAGTACCCGGCTACACCCGGGTTAATAAATAACTGCTGTTAGCTATAACAAAATAGAATTTGAATATGTCATATTAATGACCTGTAGGAAAATAGAAGCTGAGCTGTGATTGATTGCTATAGGCAGCCTAATAAATCTCCAGCCAACAGTAAACCCACCCCCTGGCCGGGCAGTATATGTTACCTCACACATACACATAATAGACAGCTCATGTGACTGACATCTGCCTTAATTCCCTATATGGCACATGTGTTACACATTGGCTGTTTTTAATCAGATGTTTATGTTTGGAAAATAAAGATAGCACACGTATGAGGCGAGTTGTGTGAGGTGATTTGTGCACATCTGTGTCTGTCTGTGTGGTGTGTGTCCCTGGGGTGTGTATGTGTGTGTCCCTGTGGGGTGAGTGCATGTGTCCCTATAGGGTGTGTATGTGTGTGTGTCCCAGTGGGGGTGGTCTGTGTGGTGTGTGTGTGTATCTGTGTTGTGTGTGTCTCTTTGTGGTGTGTGTCCCTGTGGGGTGAGTGCATGTGTCCCTATAGGGTGTGTATGTGTGTGTGTCCCTGTGGGGTGTGTGTGTCTCTGTGTTGTGTGTGTCTCTTTGTGGTGTGTGTGAGTCCCTGAGGAGTGAGTGCATGTGTCCCTATAGGGTGTGTATGTGTGTGTGTCCCTGTGGGGGGGTTTGTGTGGTGTGTCTGTGTCTCTATGTGGTGTGTGTGTCCCTGTGGGGTGAGTGCATGTGTCCCTATAGGGTGGCTATGTGTGTGTGTCCCTGTGGGGGGGGATCTGTGTGGTGTGTGTGTGTCTGTGTCATGTGTGTCCCATTGTGGTGTGTGTGTCCCTTTGGGGTGAGTGCATGTGTCGCTATAGAGTGTGTGTGTGTGTCCCCTTGGGGGGGTGTGTGTGTCTCTGTGTTGTGTGTGTCTCTTTGTGGTGTGTGTGTGTTTGTTCGGGTGCGTGGTGAGTATCCAATGTTGGGGCTGCACCTTAGCGACTATACACTTGCTGTTACTCTTTGTGTGCGTGTGTTGTGTATACATGTCCCCGTGCGTGGTGAATATCTCATGTTGGGGCCCCACCTTAGTGACTATATGCTGGTATGTGCTGTTAGTCTTTGGCGCTATCATTAAGCCCCTCTCATTCACAACTGTCAACTGGTAACTGTCACTTTTTCCCATTATGTAGATAGGGGCAAAATTGTTTGATGAATTGGAATGCGCGGGGTTAAAATGTCGCCTCACAACATAGCCTGTGACGCTCCCGGGGTCCAGACGTAGGACTGTGCAAAATTTTGTCTCTATAGCTGACATTTGTCGATTTTCCTCCAACTCTTTTCCATTCACTTTTTCCCCATTATGTAGATAGGGTCAAAATTTTTTGGTGAACTGGAACGCGCAGGGTTAAAATTTCGCCTCACAACATAGACCAGTGATGGCGAACTCCAGGCCTCGAGTGCCACACACAGTCCAGGTTTTCAGGATTTCCTTAGAGTTTGACAGTTGGTAATTTGATTGCCAACTGTCAAATGCAATGGGAATCCTGAAAACCTGGACTGTGTGTGGCACTCGAGGCCTGGAGTTCGCCATCACTGACATAGACTATGACGCTCCCGGGGTCAAGACGTGTGACTGTGCAAATTTTTGTAGCTGTAGCTGGCAGCTGTCGATTTTCCTCCCACACGTTTCCTTTCCCTTTTTCCCCATTATGTAGATAGGGCCAAAATTGTTTGGTGAACTGGAACGCGCGGGGTTAAAATTTCGCCTCACAACATAGCCTATGATGCTCTCAGGGTCCAGACGTGTGACTGTGCAAAATTTTGTCTCTATAGCTGACAGCTGTCGATTTTCCTCCAATATTTTTCCATTCACTTTTTCCCCATTATGTAGATAGGGCCAAAATTGTTTGGTGAACTGGAATGCGCAGGGTTAAAATTTCGCCTCACAACATAGCCTATGACGCTCCCGGGGTCGAGACGTGTGACTGTGCAAAATTTTGTGGCTATAGTTGCGATGGTGTAGATGCCAATCCCGGATATACACACACACATACACACACACATACACTAATTCAGCTTTATATATTAGATAATAGATACTGAGGATTACACCCAGTAAACAGGAGAATTATTCCCAGCATACCCAGGAGGCTGTGCTATATAGGTAGGAGGCTGTTGTATATAGATAGCCAAGACTTAGCAAGATCCTAAAGATGGGGAAAAATGAAAGGTGGCGGCAGAAAGTCCAGTGTTGGGCGCAGAGAGAAACAGAATCCATGGAGGCACCGGGAAGAACAGGGCGTGAACTCTACCCACAGGAAAACTTTCTGATGCTGCACATTACAGACTGCGGGCCGTATGCACAACACAGACTGCCTGCTGTATACACATTATAGACTGCCCACTGTATATACATTACAGACTGCGGGCAGAATGCACAGTAGAGACTGCGGGCAGAATGCACATTAGAGACTGCAGGCAGTATGCACATTAGAGACTGCATGCTGCATACGCATTACAGACTGCCCGCTGTATACACATTACAAACTGCCCGCTGTATGCACATTAAAGACTTCGGGTTGTATGCACATTAAAGACTGCGGGTTGTAGGCACATTACAGGCTGTGGGCTGTATGCACATTACACACTACAGACTCTATGCACATTACAGACTGCGGGCTCTGCACATTACACACTGTGTACTCTATGCACATTACACACTGTGGCCTCTATGCACATTACACTGCGGGCTCTATGCACATTACAGACTGCGGGCTCTATGCATATTAAACACTGCGGGCTCTATGCACATTACAGACTGGGGGCTCTATGCATATTATAGAATGCGGGCTCTATGCACTTTACACACTGTGGGCTCTATGCACATTACACACTGGGGGCTCTATGCACATTACACACTGCGGGCTCTATGCACATTACACACTACGAACTCAATGCACAGTACACACTGCGGGCTCAATGCACATCTGGGAGTGCTGGTGTATGTCTTGTATACACAGAATATATACCAGAAACAGCCACAGTATGTATCAACATTTCACGCAGGTGTGGAAAAATGCTGCAAAGTAGATTTCAGTCAGAGAAGTGTTAATAGTTAATTTTTATGAATTATCAAACTGAATGAACATGAGAAATCTAACATCAATATTTAATTGTAACCTTTTACCTTCATCACTTTCTAGGTGCACTTGAAAAAAGTAAGGGAATCTGTAGGATTGCAGTCCAGTGTATGAATAACCAATTATACCAAACAGGTGATAATGATCAGCATTTTAATGTGTACATTGAAACAGCTATTAAAGGTGTTCTCCCCTAACTGCAGTTTTCTGTGCACACCTTCCCCAGGTCCACCAGTGTGTCTCCACCACAATGATGTCACGCGTTAGGTGGGATGTTTCTGCATAGACGTGATGTCACGTCTCTAGTGGGATGTTTCTGCATAGACGTGTCATCAGTAAACTGCAGCCAGGAGAGACATGTACTTGAAAGTGGATAACCCCTTTAAATGAAACAGAAACAGCATGTAGCTAATTAGGAGGCTTAAAACTGGGTGATGAACAGCCAAACTCCAGACAGTTTGATGTCACAGGTCATACACAATGGCAAGGCTGAGCTCAGCAACAAGGTAGTTATAAAGCATCAGCAAGGTGTTTCTCAGGCAAAGATCTCAATGCAGAATGGGGTTGAAGGTTTCTTATGAAAAAAGCACTAAAAATTGTTAATTTTGAAGACCGTAGGTGCAATGGTCGGCCAAGTAAATGTGCTGAAGCAGATGAAACACATCATACTTCCCTTCAGAATTAAGTGTCCAGCACTGCCATCAGTTAAAGAGAACCAACCATCAGGATTTAAGGCTATAAAGTGAAGTCAGTGCCTTAAAAGTCCTGAGATACCGAATGCAATCATACCTTTACTTCAATGATTACATGTATAATTGCAGAGAAAAGAGTTATCAACATCGAGAAATCTCGGCAGAGAGACGGAGTGTGCAGCACATTAGCATAAGAGGGGCTGGGTTTCTCTTTATTACTCCCCTGTCTGCTCTAAGCCAAACCTTCCCCCCTCCCCTCTCACTCTGTCCCTGTCACTATGAAGCGACCGGTGGTAAGGCCGCGGGTGTGTGTGTATGATCTTTCTCAACAGAATCCCCATACTCAGGTTTAACTGATAATAACATTTCTTTACTGTAAAACATATTTATCTCACAGTCGACCGAACTATATGCGCACTTGTATATATTAGAGTCTCTGGATCTTCACTTCTTCCGGGTACGCAGCAAGAAAAGAAAACACAACAATGAAGGTATCTTTCCCTAACTTTCCCTAAAATCACGTACCAGTCTTATCACAGAAGAAGATGTCGCTCCCACGTAGCAGGCCTGGGGATCTCCTCAGTCTTCTTCTTTGGTCTCCTTCTGCAGGTAACAGTCTGTCTCTCCCAGTCTCAGGGCACACAGAGCAGCAGCAGAAGGGAGATCACAGCAGCACAAATGGCTCCCTTATGTCGGTCACGGCCCCAGCACATGCACTCTGGGTGCTCGGCGGGCAAGGTTTTGCAGAGCGGCCAGAGTCACAGGACCAAAGTCCAGTGGCCCAGGATCAGTCACAGGGGCTTCTGCGGGGTGATTTTTCCGGCAAGGTGTAGCAAAGTAGTCCACTTTAAACAGACATCCGCAGGTAGATCTTCTCAGCTCTGGATTTATACTCCTCTGATTCTCTGCTTTCACTTCCTGGTTAAACAACAGAGATGGCTGGGAGTTTCCCAGCTCTGTGATTGTACAGTCCACTGATGCCCCCTGGTGGACAAGTGCGGACTGTGCACAGTTCATTTCTATATCCATTTCTATGATACAGTCTGAATTGCACACCTCATTACATACCCCCCACTTAAAGGTTGACAGTCCCTGTCAACAACCATCGGCTCCAAGGCAGTGATGGCCGTTGATATCACAGGGATTGATCTCCGGCGGAGTAGGGACCTCTGTTGGGGGAAACCGTCATCCCCCCGTTCACCTTCGCTCCCTTGTTCAGGGCTCACAATATCTCCAATAAACTCAGTCACGTTTTCTACCCGGGGAGAGTAGGATCGCCGGCGGTAGCGGCGCCGGTTGGGGGCAAATCTGCTTCCTTTAACGGGAACACCCCCAGGACCGGTGACGTCGGCGGCCTCTGTACCCTTCTCTCCCTTCACAACATCAAACTGTACCACCTCCCCATCACCAACGCTGCGGAGGCACTTACGAGGATTGTTACGCTTTATGGCAGTCTGATGTACAAACACGTCATCCTTTGTGTCATTCCTGTTGATGAAGCAATACCCATCGCGGACATTAAACCACTTCACCGTCCCCTGGACCCGAGTGGCCAGTACTTGCTTATCGGTCTGGCTCTGTCTCTTCACACCCTTTTCCCTGATATCCCCTGCCGAGCGAACCGCTTTGGCTGGGGCGTCTAGTTTAAAGGTGGCTGCTGTTGTGGGGCATGGCTTGCTGGTTCTGGTATATCGGACCACGGGTGGAGGATGCGGACAACGGTTTGCCCTATGGCGGGGGTCGCCGCATGTCCAGCACCTTCCCATAGGCCGACTGGGTTGCTGTCTCGCTTGCCTGTCCGCCTGTTGGTCTAGCATGAGCTGCAGCTGTAGTATCTGTTTCTGCAACTCTGCTACTATCTGCTTCAATTCTTCCGTGTCACTGCTCGGACTGCTGGCACCGGATATGGACCTGCAGGCCGTAGTATAAGTCTGGTTATAAGCTACTACCGGGAGGAGATTCTGTTGATCACACATCCTGCCGACTACGCCAGATGTAGCGACCGGTGGTAAGGCCGCGGGTGTGTGTGTATGATCTTTCTCAACAGAATCCCCATACTCAGGTTTAACCGATAATAACATTTCTTTACTGTAAGACATATTTATCTCACAGTCGACCGAACTATATGCGCACTTGTATATATTAGAGTCTCTGGATCTTCACTTCTTCCGGGTACGCAGCAAGAAAAGAAAACACAACAATGAAGGTATCTTTCCCTAACTTTCCCTAAAATCACGTACCAGTCTTATCACAGAAGAAGATGTCGCTCCCACGTAGCAGGCCTGGGGATCTCCTCAGTCTTCTTCTTTGGTCTCCTTCTGCAGGTAACAGTCTGTCTCTCCCAGTCTCAGGGCACACAGAGCAGCAGCAGAAGGGAGATCACAGCAGCACAAATGGCTCCCTTATGTCGGTCACGGCCCCAGCACATGCACTCTGGGTGCTCGGCGGGCAAGGTTTTGCAGAGCGGCCAGAGTCACAGCACCAAAGTCCAGTGGCCCAGGATCAGTCACAGGGGCTTCTGCGGGGTGATTTTTCCGGCAAGGTGTAGCAAAGTAGTCCACTTTAAACAGACATCCGCAGGTAGATCTTCTCAGCTCTGGATTTATACTCCTTTGATTCTCTGCTTTCACTTCCTGGTTAAACAACAGAGATGGCTGGGAGTTTCCCAGCTCTGTGATTGTACAGTCCACTGATGCCCCCTGGTGGACAAGTGCGGACTGTGCACAGTTCATTTCTATATCCATTTCTATGATACAGTCTGAATTGCACACCTCATTACAACTATATACCCAGGGACAGGACATCTGACGTTGTGCGATTTATCTCCATACACAAGGTCAGACTGCTATGTACCCCTACCCCATATCC
Source organism: Allobates femoralis (assembly GCA_033576535.1). Lineage (NCBI taxonomy): Eukaryota > Metazoa > Chordata > Amphibia > Anura > Aromobatidae > Allobates > Allobates femoralis. Next base: position 216,276,203 of record JARQOC010000001.1, read on the forward strand.
TCCCTCCCTCTCGCCTGCGTGCCTTCTGGCTTCACATTTCTTCGCCTGTTCCCAGAGGGCAGGAGAAGACTTCGCCCCTCCAGAGAAGACCCTGCCCCCCAGTCTCTGCACGTCCCCTGTCTCCTCACCTCACAGACTGCGGTCACAAGCAGCAGGAGACTGGGATAGATTGCCGCGATTGTGATCTGTCATCATGATCTGTGATGACAATAGCAGGTAATTGTCTCGCAGATTGTGATTGCAGTCTGTGAGGAGAGGAGACAGGGGACGCGCAGAGACTGGGGACGGTGGTCTTTTGGGGACGGAGTCTTCTGCCCTCCGGTAAAAGGAGAAGCAGTGTGAAGCCGGAAGACACACAGGTGAGAGGGTGGGATGATCTGGGGCACATAGGAGTCTGACATTGTGTATGGAGATGTATCACATAATGTCAGATGTCCTGTCCCTGGGTATATAGGGGAGGAAGAGAGGGAGGGGGGAGGGTTTGGCTTAGAGAAGACAGGGGAGTAAGAAAGAGAAACCCAGACCCTCTTCTGCTAATGTTCTGCAAACTCTGTCTCTGCTGCACAGATTTCCTGATGTTTGATAACTCTTTTCTCTGCAATCATGCATGTAGTTCTTGTAGTAAAGGTATAAATGCACTCAGTATCCCAGAGCCTGTAAAGCATTGCCTTCACCTTATACCCCTAAGTACTGTTGGTTGGTTCACTTTAAGCAATGGCAGTGACCAGTGGGACCCTAGTATGCCCATCTACCTATCAACTGTTTAGAGAAGTCTAGCCAGAAAAAGTTTTCATTTGAAGAACAGTGGCCCAAAAGCGATACCTTCAACTTGGAAGCAAGGTCAGCTGGTGCTCTGGACTGATGAGTCAAAATATTAAATATTTTGCTGTAACATAAATCAGTTTGTTCCTGAAGGGCTGGAGAATAGTACAAAAATTAATTTCTGGAGGCAACAGTGAAGCAGGGTAGAGGCTCCTTGCAAATTCGGGTCTGAATTTTACCAAATGGAGTAGGGGATGTGGTGAGGACTAATAGTGTCATCAGTTCTGAGAAATACAGGCAGATACATGTCATTCATGCAATATCATCAGGACAACATCTTATTTGATCCAATTTTATTCTGCTGAAGAACAACGATCCCAAAGATACAGTCAATATTGTTATGAACTACAGTGCCTTGAAAAAGTATTCATACCCCATGAACATTTCAACATTTTTTCACGTTACACCCACAAACTTAATTGAATTTTATTGTGATTTTATGTGATATTCCAACACTAAGTAGCAAGTATTTGTGAAGTGTAAAGGAAATAATACATGGATTTATAAATATTTTAGAAATACAAATCTGAAAATTATGATGAGCATTTGTATTCAGCCTCCTTGAGTCAATACTTTGTGGGATTCCCTTTCGCTGCAATTACTGCTCCAAGTTTTTTGGGATATGTCTCTACCAGCTTTGCACATCTAGAGGCTGATATTTTTAACCATTCCTTTTTGCAAAATAGCTCTAGTTCAGGAAGAATGATGAAGTGTGTCTTTGAACATCAATTTTCGAGTCTAGCCACACATTCTCTGTGGGATTTAGGTTTGAACTGTGACTGGACCATTCACACACATGAATATGCTTTGATCTAAACCATTCTATTATAACCCTGGCAGTATGTTTAGGATTGATGTCCTGCTGCAAGATGAAAAACCTACGCCCCAGTCTCAAGTCTTTTGCAGCCTATAACAGGTTTTCCTCCAGGATTGCCCTGTATTTAGCTCCATTAATCTTCCCATCAACTCTAGCCAGCGTCTCTTCCCCTTTTCAAGAAAAGCATCCCCACAGCATGATGCTGCCACCATGTTTGATGGTGGTAATGGTGCTTTCAGGGTCATGTGCAGTGTTAGTTTTTAGCCACACTGTGTTTTGCATTTACCCCTAAAAAGTTCTACTTTGGTCTCGTCTGATCAGAGCACATTCTTTCACATGTTAATTGTGTTCCCTGCATGGCTTTTTGCAAACTGCAAACAGGACTTCTTATGACTTGCTTTCAATAATGGCTTTCTTTTTCCCACTCTTCCATAGAGGCCAGGTTTGTGGAGTCAATACAGTTAATAGTTGTACTGTGGACAGATTCCCCCACCTGAGCTGTGTATCTCTGCAGCTCCTCCAGAGTGACCATTTCCAGTTGTGCCATACCCCTTTACATTTTTGAAAGAGGGATTAAACAGTGGTTTGTGAGATGTTCAAAGTTTGAGCTATTTTTTTCTGACCTAAACCTGCTTTACTCTTCTCCATAACTATTGGCCTAATGCATATTGATCTGTATGTGTTGCAACAACTATTATTTGTTTAATGTGATGTGATTTTATGTCTGCATGCATATTGTTCAGATGTCAACAAAGTTAAAAAAAAAAAAAAGGTTCTCAGTCAGAGACAGGATGTCCCTCCCCCTGCATCCAGCATGTACATTCTAGTGTGGAGCTGAAAGCTGAAAGTCACAGCAGATTTCTCTCTCCCTCTCCAGAAACCATATTGATCCTATTCTCATGTTATAAGCTGGATGTTGTTAATTCTGAATAAATGAACATTCTCTGTTGCTCGCTGTGGACATCACGCTTATTAACACGCTACTAACAGGTTATGGGCCCAGGAGTCACAGAAGTCCCAAACCTCCAGAGCACAGAGATAGAAAGACAACAGCAGACTGAGAAGAAGTAAAGATGGCCACTACCAGCAGCTCAGCAAAGTTTACAGTTCCAAGCCTGAATAACCAGAACTACCAATCCTGGAAATTCAAGGTGAAGATGCTGCTGATAAGAGAAGGTACGTGGAAATACACTCAGGAGAACAAGCCTGACCCAGTAAAACAGGACTGGCTAGAGATGGATCAGAAAGCACAGAGCACCATATCACTCAGCATAGAGGATGATCAGATTGTGCATGTGTGTAAGTGTGAATCTGCAAAGGAAATGTGGGAGCAGCTGCAGAAAGTACATGAGAGGATAAATCTAAGTAACAAACTCTATCTAATGAGAAAGCTATATCAGTCTAAGCTACACAGTGACCTGGACATGCAGGACTACATTAGAAGCACTCTAGAGACTGTAGAGCGCCTGCGGGGCATTGGGGAAGATATGAAGGACTTCCATGTAGCAGCACTACTACTTAGTGGTCTCCCAGAAAGCTATGACACGCTTGTAACTGCACTAGATGCACGCCCAGTAGGGATGGGCGAATCTACTCGCTAGGACTCGTTACTCGGCGAGTAGTAAGGTACTCGCAGGACTCGGTACTCTGCGAGTTTCCCAGTGATTACTCGCACGAGTCCAATGCAAATCAATATCAATCCTAGTTTTGTCAGAAACGCTGACAAAACTAGGATTGCCATTGTTTGCATTAGACTCGGCTACTGTGCCAGTGATAGCAGGGAAACTCGCAAAGTAACTGCTGTTACATTGCGAGCCGAGTCCAGCTGTCTTCTCTGTGTGCAGGCTGCCAGCTCCAGGGTCCTAGAGCCCGCCTGCTCACAGACATGATGTAGCAGTGCTGAGATTGTTCTCAGTCTGCTCATTCCCTGTGCATAGACATCTATCTATGCACAGGGGATGTAGCAGAGAGGACATTGCGTTTTGGACTACGTCGGACGGAAGAGGATTTTTTTAATTAAAGATGGAGTCCCTAATGGCATTTTTTTTATTTCAAATAAAAAATTTTCTCTGTGTTGTGTTTTTTTAACCCTTTATTGGAGATTCTTAGTGGCTGGGTCAAACGTGGCCTGACATTAAGAATCTCGGGCTTAATACCAGCTTGTATAACAAAGCTGGTATTAACCCCTTTATTACACAGCGTGCTACCGCCACCAGGGCCGCTGGAAGAGCGGGGTTCAGCGCCAGAGGATGGCGTTTCAATGAACGCGCCATCTTCTGGGGCGGCTGCGGGCTGCAATTTGCAGCGGGGGGTGCCCAGAAAGCTTGGGCATCCCTGCGCTGCGGATTCCAGCCCCCAGCTGCTTAGCTGTACCTGGCTAGACATAGAAATTGCACGGAGCCCCACGCATTTTTTTTTTATCATTTCATGAATTTCAGAGTCAGAGTCTCAGAGTCAGAGTCTCAGAGTCAGAGTCTCAGAGTCAGAATCTCAGAATTTCATGAAATAATTAAAAAAAAATGCGTGGGGCTCCGCGCAATTTCTATGTCTAGCCAGGTACAGCTAAGCAGCTGGGGGCTGGAATCCGCAGCGCAGGGATGCCCAAGCTTTCTGGGCACCCCCCGCTGCAAATTGCAGCCCGCAGCCGCCCCAGAAGATGGCGCGTTCATTGAAGCGCCATCTTCTGGTGCTGAACCCCGCTCTTCCAGCGGCCCTGGTAGCGATGGCACGCTGGGTAATAAAGAGGTTAGGGCCAGCTTTGTATTATCAGCTGGCCCTAAGCCCGAAATTTATGGCGGTCACGCCAATATTAGACATGACCGCATGAATTTCTGTTAAATTGTTTTAAAAAAAACACAACACAAAGAAAATTTTTTATTAGAAATTAAAAAAAAAAGCCATTAGGGACTCCATCTTTAATTAAAAAAATCCTCTTCCGTCCGACGCAGTCCAAAACGCGATGTCCTCTCTGCTACATCCCCTGTGCATAGATATAGATGTCTATGCACAGGGAATGAGCAGACTGAGAACAATCTCAGCTCTGCTACATCATCTCTGTGCACAGACATTCATGTCTGTACACAGGGAATGAGCAGACTGAGAACAATCTTAGCTCTGCTACATCAGGCGGGCTCTAGGACCCTGGAGCTGGCAGCCAGCACACTGAGCAGACAGGACTCTTATCTGTGCGAGTTTCCCAGCGATTACTTACAAGTTACAAAGTAAAGGAGTCCAATGCAAATAAATGACAAAACTAGGATTGCTTCAGGCTGAAGCTTCCGAGACACATCTGCGATTTGTAAATCTCACACTACTCGCTATTACTCGCTTCCCCATTCATTAACATTGGACTCGCTAGACTCGCAACGAGTAGCGAGTCCTGTGCTCGGACTCGCTAGAGTCAAGCGATTCCGAGTAATTTAGGATTCGCCCATCACTAACGCCCAGATGATGAGCTTACATTGGAGTACGTCAGAGGAAAGCTTGTAAATGAATATAAGAGAAAGGCAGAAAGTGTGAGCAGCAAAGTATGCAACAAGGAAACTGCTTTACAAACACAGGACATGCCCACCAGCAGAAACCATCCTAAAGAAACACGTGAATGTTTTGTATGCAAGAAGCCAGGTCATTTAAAAGCTAAATGCAGAGTCTGGAAAGCTAAAATGAATCAGCTGAAGAAGCAAAACAGTAAACAAAGAGTTAAGAGCGCTGTATTTGAAAATAATGATCCTGTAAATACTGAGGCTGCATTCACATTAGTCAATGCATTTAAATCAAAGCATGCGTGGTGTATAGATTCTGGTGCAACCAGTCACATGACCAATGACAGAGACTTCTTTACTAAGCTTAACCAAAGCAAGTCAGAGAAAGTGATAATGGCGAATGGTCAGTGTATGAACTCAGAAGGCATAGGAGATGGTTATATTGATTGTAACATCTCTGCAACGCAAAGCAGAAGGATTCCTGTAAAGGATGTGCTATATGTGCCTAGTCTTGAAAGTAATCTATTATCCGTGAAAAAGCTTACAAAACAAGGGAATGAAGTTACGTTTAAGCACGATAGCTGCATCATCTCAAAAGAGGGTCACACACTAGCAAAAGGAGAAATCAAAGATGAACTGTATCAGTTGAAATGTAAAGAGTGTGTATACACAGCTAAGCAAGAAATGCACAAGAACTGTATTCATGTATGGCACAGACGGCTTGCACATAGAGACCCAGAAGCAATAAGAAAGTTATTTCAAGAACACTTAGCTGACGATATTACAATTGATCCATGTAACCAGACAATGAGGTGTACCAGCTGTATCAAAGGGAAAATGTCCAGAAAGGCCTTTCCTAAGAAAAGTACTACAAGAACAGAACAGCCACTAGATTTAATACACACAGACATCTGTGGCCCAATGCGTATTCAGACCCCTGGAAAGAAGAGATATTTTCTTACATTCATTGATGACAATTCAAGATACACAGTTGTCTATCTACTTCACAGCAAAAATGAAGTTCCAGAGAAACTTGAAATATATCTAGCTGAAGTATATAACAAGTTTGTGAGAATGCCAAAAATTCTACGTGCAGATAATGGGACTGAATATACAAGTAATGAGACACAGAGCATTTTAAAGAGAAATGGAATCATATTTCAGACTACTGTACCATACAACCCTGGGCAAAATGGTGTAGCAGAAAGAAGGAACCGAACACTCTGTGAAAGCAGAAGGAGTATGTAATTTGATGCAAATCTGCCTACAGAATATTGGGGCGAAGCTATTATGACGGCTTGCTATCTTCAGAACAGACTACCAGGTAAAGCGACAGAGAAAACTCCATTTGAGCAATGGAATAATGCAAAGCCAAAACTACAGCACATAAGGATTTTCGGAAGCAAAGCATTTGCATACATTCCCAAAGAAAAACAAACTAAGTGGGAATCTCACGCTAAGGAAGGCATTCTGGTAGGTTACAGTGAAACCCAGAAAGGTTATAGAATTCTACACCCAGAGACAAACAAGGTCACAATAAGCAAAGATGTAGTGATTGATGAAAATTTTGTGTCACCCAAGTTTTGTGATATTATGCCAGTAGTCCAGATGAAGCAACAACAACAATCTCAGTCACAATCACAAGACAATGAAAGGGAGAATGTAGAAGTTTGGCTAGATTCTTCAACCACTGAAGGAGCAACAGAAAGCCTAAGTGAACCTGAAATCAGACTATCGTCAAGATCAAACAAAGAAATACCAGCTAAACGTCTATCCTACATTGTCAAGACACTACCTGAGTCAGAGCCACAGTCATGGGATGAAATGCAAAAACTACCTTCTCATGAAAGAACAAAGTGGATCAATGCCGCTAATGAAGAAATGAACTCGCTTCATCAACTTCAAACTTGGAAACTCACTGAGTTGCCTCAGGGTAAAAAGGCAATCAAGTGCAAGTGGGTATTTAAAACCAAATATGAACTTCAAGTTCCGGCGCCTCCATGTACGGACGCTAATAAGACAGCTCTGGCGTCCAGGGACAAATAAACCCACTAAATATCACCGCAGACCACCACGAACTGACACTGGAGGTTGCTGTCGCCTCATAAAGCCGGCGGGAATGGATCGCTATGTCCGGCGTAGCGGAGAAAAAGGTTTAAGCTAAATGGCGGGAAAATCTGCACGTGCAGCGGGAGCGACAGCAGTGACGGCGCCCAACACAGCCTCTTGTGAACAGCGGGGAGAGGAAGATATCGACTCGGATGGTAGGAATGATACCGTGCCCCTTCTTGATGCAGATTCTGACGGAGATGAGAGGTGGGATGAGACAGAGCAGTCTGTGGAGGGGATGGAGGAGGACGGGACGATGAACAGAGATGTGGGACGGGAGAAGGGGTGGAGACCAGACTCTCGGGTCCCCTGGAGCAGGGACAGGCTATTAACAGTCAGCTTGTCACGGCCCTACAATCCGCTATAGATTTCAAACAGCTGGCGAGGGAAATGGCGACTTACTTAGCAGATGATTTTCGCCAAGTGGTGACAGATATGGTCCGTGCAACGACCGAGGGGATGCAGACGAAACTGAACTGTCACGATCAGCGACTGTGCGAGGCGGAAGAACGTCTGGCGGCCGCAGAGGAACGCATATTAGAGTTAGAACAACAAGTCGATTCACTACATAAAAACTTTTCCTATGCACTCACCAAACTAGACGATTTGGAAAATCGCAATCATAGGAGCAACCTCAAACTAGTCGGCCTCCCTGAAACAATCTCCCCTACACAACTGATAGAGGTCTTTGAAGTTGACCTACCGAAATCCCTAGGACTTTCTCACCGCTGTCCCACCGAGCGATCTCATAGAATCGGCCCCCCGAGAGATCCTGAGACGATGGAGGCAGGAGTCACTGGAACGTCGCAGAAAGGACGCGGTGGCGACGTGGCCAAACCTAGGCACTCAATTGCGAAGTACCTAAATGACCGTAACAAGGAAGAGATCTTGAGGGCGTACAAAGCCAGCCGTATTCCCCTGCATATTCGCGGCCATAAGGTTCTCCTCTTCCAGGATTATTCTGCGGAAGTCATGAGAAAACGCAGGGGTTTCAGCGAAGTCTGCACAATACTTTACAAGAAAAATGTGAGGTTCCAATTACTGTACCCTGCCACATTGAGATTTCGGTCTCCAAGAGGGAAGATGATGTCCTTCCAATCACCAGCCGAGGCCATGGAATTCGCATCGAGACCACGAACGCCTCCACCTGGCTCAAGCCCGTCCTCCTCCGGCTCGAGGGGAGCGCTGGACGTTCAAGCGTCGGACTCTGGCGAAGGAGAATCACAACGCCCCTACCATCTGCGCTCTGGCACGGGCTGGGACCAGCGACGCCAGACCGAGCATCGCCGAGGAACCAACGGCAACAGAAATCGGGCTGGATAAGAAGGAAGACCGGCGCTGCCAAGAAGGACGCCCAAGCGATGTGACTTTGTGGATATATCTATCCCTGTAATGTACGCTGAGAATGTGCGGTGTTATAAAACAACCGCCCCCTTTAGAGGCAAGTACGTCTCTCAACTGAACAGAACTGACTCCTACTGCAATGGGAGCTGATGGCTGGCCTTTTGACTTGAGCACTTGAGACATAACTAATGCTGCACTGGTTTCTTTTTTTTTTTTTTCTTCTCTTCGGGACTGCAGCCGCTCAAGGGCCTGCTCGGGTGGATTGCGGACACATGGAGCAATATTATTTCTACTCCACCCTTATGAGCTAATTTCTTCTCTTTTCCTGCGCCCTCTCTCTCTTTCCCTTCCTCTTTGCTCTCTTTTTTCTTCCCATTGTCTTCACAAGCGACCTACACTAACTTGACTTGGCATTTGCAGTAGAAGCTACCTAAAACGCAATCAATCACCCTGGACCCAAAGAGGTGACAGGAGAAATAGTAATGGAGGAAAAAAGAGAAGTACACAAAACAAAAAGGGTGGGAGGGTATATGGGGAGGGAGGAAGGAGGTGGGGAGAAGGTTGAGTTGAAATGTTTAATGGGATACTGCGATGTTGACAAAACAAAACTGTCTCTATCAGGAAGACTTACAAGAAGGCAACTGGGCGTTGGCTGACATGGGATAATGGTGCTGAGATGTTGTGGATTTACTCTCAAGTTATGCTGAGTCTCTTCTGTACTTCACTAAGTATTGAAATGCAATCATGGTCAGATGGGTGACCTGGAACGTTAAGGGATGCGCTCCCAAGCTAAGCTGCATGATGATATTGAGACATCTCAAACGATTGAAAGTTGATGTGGCACTGCTCCAGGAAACCCACCTGGCCAGTGAGGACTTTTTTCGCCTAAGAAAGCTGTGGGTTAGCGAGATACATGGCTCCGGCGCAGTTCGAAAGGAAAGCATGGGTTCTAATTTTAATTCATAGATAGTTGGCCCATAAGGTGGTGTCCTGTAATGTGGATGACGGTGGGAGACTGGTACACTTGGTCCTACAACTGCAGAATGACGTAATGAGTATTTATAACATATACTCCCCTAACACGGCCCAACGGATTTCTTTAATGACATACGAAGGCGACTCTTGACGGATAGAGAACCTACCAAGCTGATAGGGGGCGACTTCAATATGGTTTTCAGTGAAATAGAGGACAGACGAGGAGCACAGACACAGGCTCCACAACAGAGGGTGGAGATGGGGGGCAGAGCTTCCTAGAAGAACTATCTGTTCAGCTGCGCGGTGCCTGATGCTTGGCGTGCCCTACATCCTCTAGATAGAGAATACACGCATTACTCCCATGTGCATGGTACCTGGTCGCGCTGGATACATTCTTGACTTCCCCTCGCCTACTACAAAAGGTGACAGAGATCACTATAGAAACGATGGTTATTTCCGACCATAGTCCGGTGTTGCTGGAAATCAGGGATTCTTACCCCAAAGGCACAGATTTTCTGTGGAGATTTCCGGACGCACTGGTGCGAGAGGAAAACTTTGTGATGATGTTGAAAGAGTGGTGGCAACTTTATTCCAACGACAATGAGATTCATCGTATAGACACGCCTTTGTTTTGGGAGACGGGGAAGGCGGTGATGCGCGGCCATGTCATGGCACATGAAATTAAACGTAAAAAGCCTGTAAAAGACCAGTATGTTAGGGCCAGCGCAGCGTCAGAGAGGCATATTGTCTCTACCAAGTCGCTAGAACGACTGACAATAGGGAACTTTGGTTAACGGCAAAAAAAGACTTTGATGAGTGGGCGGTCAGACGTGAGGCCTGTATAGGAGACGAATTGACCTTGAGCTCCACAAATTTGGAGACAAGGCTGGACGTCTGTTAGCCAATCTGCGCGAGAAAGAGACGACCTTTGACCCACGTCCTTAGAATCCGCGACAACATGACAATTAAGGACAACCCCAAAGATGTTGTACAGACACTGGGAAGGTATTATGCATCATTATATTCAGATCGGGACGAAGGGGTCACGGACGATGAGGGTGCTGCTTGGCTAGATTCACTCCCCATCCCGAAACTAACTGATGATGATTTACAGTACCTCAACAGTCCCGTCACGGAGGACGAGGTCAAGGGAGCGATAGGACGATGAGTGCTGACAAGGCGCCCGGCCCGGACGGATTCAGTGGGGCCTACTTCAAGACCTTAAAGGATCAGGTTGCCCCAATACTGACTGATCTATATAATGGATTCCTACAGGGATCCCCAATCCAGAGGCCATGAACATGGAACATATTAAATTAATACCCAAATCGGGAAAAGATGCTCTAGATCCTGCAGGATATCGGCCAATATCTTTAATCAACCATGACTTGAAACTAATGTCAAAAATAATGGCGGACCGTTTGGCCTCGCTTTTGCCTAGCATAATTCCGTCCCATCAAGTGGGATTTGTGAGAGGACGGTCCACTACTACGAACATACGGAAGGCAATGCTCATAATGGATGTAGTGAGGGGAAGGGGGAAGGCGAGGTAGGTTATCCGGCCATGGTCACTCTAGATGCAGAAAAGGCCTTTGATAATGTACGGTGGCCATGGCTGGATAAAGCCTTGTCTCTTACAATCTAAACGGTAACTTTAGGACATACCTCAGGGCCTTATACAGTACTCCAAGGGCTAGGGTGAGCATACCGGGTTTCTTGACCGATGCTATTGGGCTGAGAAAGGGGACAAGGCAAGGCTGCCCACTCTCACCCTTATTATTTAATATGGCAATCGAACCCCTGGCGCTGTATTTAGAACACCATAAGGTGTTTCGGGGCATCGCAGGAAAGACCTACCCTTGTCCCTAATGGGTCGGGCGCACTTAATTAAAATGGTCAGTTTCCCGAGACTCCTATATCCGCTCCAAACTATCCCCCTATTGCTGAAGCACAATGATGTCGTTCGGCTCAACAAAGCATTCTCCAAATTTTTGTGGAGAGGGAGGAGAGTGAGAATAGCGGTGGAGACACTTTTGCAGACAAAAGACTCAGGTGGGCTGGGCTTACCGGACGTGAGGGGCTATAACCTGGCTTGTATGGCCCGGAGTGGGGCGGACTGGTTACACCACACCAACAGATGCTCTGACATGACGCTGGAGGAAGAGTTGGCCAGACCGTGGGGGTTACCGGCCCTCCTTCACTCCCCACTCTCCGAAATACCGAGGCGGATCAAAAATGCAAAGATCTGCAGAGACACCATTGCAGCATGGAAAGCCATTAGGAAAAAGTTGAAACTCTCGTGGAGAATTTCTGCGCACTTGTGTCCGTGGAACTATCCTGGATTCAAAATAGGCCATGAATATAAACTCTTTCGGGAGTGGGGGGAGAAGGGAATCAACAAGATGGGGGACCTTATGAATCTAGAGGAAGGGAGGTGGATGACAGGTTCGGAGATATTGCAAAAATACGGACTTTCAAATAAGCACTTCCTGCAATACTACCAGATACGACAACATCTAATGGACAGACTGTTGGACATTAGGGGGGAAACGGGCAATACTCTATGGAAAAACACGGTTGACTCGAACCCGGCCAATATCAACATATCTTTTTTCTATGCTGGGCTACAACGGGCACTACGACCGACTACCCCAGACAAACTGTTCCGAAGATGGAAGAAACATTTTCCTGACCAAGACCTTGTATCGAAACTACTAGAGGGATGGAAAACGGCAAGGCGACATTTTGGGAACGAGAGGTGGAGAGACACCCAGTATAGGGTGATGCATGGGGTCATCCAGGGCTTTAACATCCCACCAAAACAGGGGGGACCGCAGTGGTGGCTGACTTGCCCCAAATGCAAGACCCCGATGACTGATGTGGAACATGGACTGTGGTCGGGCCCTATAACACAACAGTTCTGGAGAGGGGTAGAGGCACTGACATCAAAAATGTCTGGATCTAAGATTGGAATGTCCCCGTTACTGTGGTTGTTCCACTACGTTGACACAGCTGACTGCACCCCAGCCCCCCTGACACTGTTTCATACAGTGGCCATACTGGCTAAACGCCTAATATTGCAATGTTGGCTGGACACGTCGCTCCCAGACGCCAAGGTGGTTATATCTGGTCTGATGAAAGTTGTGATGATGGAGAGAGCAGATGTTCTAAGGTCGCCGTCCGCACTGGCCACAAAATTCTTCCAAAAATGGCGCCCCTTTATTGAGACGGCAATGTCAGACCAAGACATCAAAGAATTTATGACGCCCTTTAAAAACACGGCATGGTATGCCAGAGCAGACTTAGATGGCTCCTTGGGAAAACTACGTATAGAGACAATGTTATGAGACGTGCCCAAACAAAATGCCTGATAATATAATCATATAACTGGATAATTAAAAAAAAAAATCTACAAGGGACGATGACTATCTGGAATAGAATAGAGATATCGCGGGGGGGGGTTGGGAAATTGTTCTGGGTTTTCTTTTTATGCTCGCGACACATTGTTGAAATAGTTGTGTACTTTTACTGTATGAATGACACATGTTGAAGTTCAGCAACTGTATCTGTGTAATGTTGACCATATGACTTACCTGTGCAAAGAAATGAGAAAATCAATAAAAATGTTGATTTAAAAAACAAAAAACAAAACAAATATGACTCTGAAGGTAAAGTCCACAGATTTAAAGCGAGATTGGTCGCAAAAGGATATTTTCAGAAATATGGCGAGGACTATGATGCTACTTTTTCCCCAGTCGCCAAGCAGACAACATTCAGAGCCTTGATGGTCGTAGCTGCTGTACAAAAGATGTTTGTCAGACATTTGGATATCAAGACTGCATTTTTAAATGGTGACATTGAGGAGGACTTATATATGACTCAACCTGAAGGTTATATAAAGGAAGGTGAACAGAATCTTGTTTGCAAACTACAAAAATCTCTTTATGGTCTTAAGAAATCGGCAAGAGCATGGAACACCAAAATGAACAAAGTCTTGTTGGAAGAAGAATTTAAAAGAGATCAAGCAGATCCATGCCTATATACGAGATATACAGATGGAAAGTGGATGTATATTCTCTTATATGTGGACGATGTAATTGTAGTTCATCAAGAAGAAGCCGAAATTGGGAAAATTACTAAGATGTTGAACCAGCATTTTGAAACCAAAGACCTTGGAAATGTAACATATTATCTAGGAATTCATATCCAAAGAGAGGTAGATGGAAGTTTTCTTCTAAATCAAAGTGCAAAAATTAATTCAATTTTGAATCAGTTTGGAATGACAGAAGTCAAAGGTGTATCAACGCCAATGGAATCATCCGACCTGAAACTGGAAGATGATGACCTGTTGCCTAACAATGAGAAATATCGACAGGCAGTGGGGGCACTTCTACACATATCAACTATGACTCGACCAGATATCACAACAGCATTTGGAATATTATGCAGATATGTGGAGAAACCACGCCAAAAGGACTGGAACGCCATTAAAAGAGTTCTCCGATATTTAAAAGAGACACAAGGAGTAAATTTAAAATTGTCTGCAGCAGGAAATCTAAAACTCACCGGCTATGCTGATGCAGATTGGGCTGGTGATTTGCATTATCGTAAATCCACAAGCGGATACGTATTTAAACTTGGAGAAAGTTCAATCTCCTGGTCTAGCAGAAAACAAGTATCGGTTGCTTTGTCATCCACAGAAGCTGAGTATGTGTCCGCAGCCTATGCAAGTCAGGAGATCATTTGGCTAAGACAACTGATGGATGATCTTGGTAAACCGTTAACTCAGCCAACGGTGATATATGAGGACAACCAAGGATGCATTAAACTTGCATGCAGTGAGAAGATCAGTGCTAGAACCAAGCACATCGACGTCAGATATCATAATCTACGTGATTTGATAGATCGTGGCATAATTGAGTTTGTTTATTGTGAGATTGATAAGATGGTAGCTGACATTTTGACCAAGCCATTGCCACGACCTAGGTTCCAAGAATTGAGAACCGCTATCGGACTAACAGAATAAGTAGTTGTTGAATGGGGGTGTTGGCCTAATGCATATTGATCTGTATGTATTGCAACAACTATTGTTTGTTTAATATGATGTGATTTTATGTCTGCATGCATATTGTTCAGATGTCAACAAATTTAAAAAAAAAAAAAAAAAAAAAGGTTCTCAGTCAGAGACAGGATGTCCCTCCCCCTGCATCCAGCATATACATTCTAGGGTGGAGCTGAAAGCTGAAAGTCAAAGTAGATTTCTCTCTCCCTCTCCAGAAACCAGATTGATCCTATTCTCATGTTATAAGCTGGATGTTGTTAATTCTGAATAAATGAACATTCTCTGTTGCTCGCTGTGGACATCACGCTGATGAACGCGCTGCTAACAATAACTTTATTCCTGACCTGTCTGGTGTGTTCCTTGGTTTTGATCCTTAATGTTCTCAAAAAAAATCTGTGAGACCTCCACAGAACAACTGTAGTTATTCTTAGAACAAATTATATACAGGTGGATCAATTTACTAATTAGATGATTCCTGAAGGTAATATGTCACTTTGGGTTTTATTTAGGGGCTGAATAGAAATGAACATCATAATTTTCTGATTTTTTTTTTTTTATATTTACAAAACCATCTTTCATTTCATATAATTAGTGTTGGAATATGACATAAAATCTCCCCAAAATACATTTAAGTTTGTGGGTGTAACATGAAAAAGTGAGAAAAGTTCATGGGGTTTGAATACTTATTCAAGGCACCGTATCTTCAGTATAAAAAACAAGAAGTCCCGGAAGTAATGACACGCCCTCCACAGAGCCCCCCTGGACCCATCGCCTCCTTCCTTGACCACTTCACCACCTGGCTACTTCACTTCCTCTCCGCTGACATCCCCACCATCATCATGGGCGACTTCAATATCCCCATTGACACTACCCCGCCCAGCTGCCTCCAACCTTCTTTCCCTGACCACTTCCCTAGGGCTCTCCCAATGGTCCTCCTCTCCCAGCCACGAACAAGGCCACACGCTTGACCTCATCTTTACCCGCCTCTGCTCCCTCTCCAACCTCACAACCTCGGACCTCCCCCTATCTGACCACCATCTCTTGACCTTCTCCGCCCTCTCTTCCCCTGCCACGCTACCCCCTCCCCGCAAACTTGATCAAGCTCGCCGAAACCTAAGAGATCTTCCTTTATTCTCCAAATCCCTCCTCCCTCTCACCGACATACCCTCCGCTGGTGACATAGACACTGCCACCACCCTATACAACACCACAATAACGAACGCCCTTGACCTAGCCGCCCCCCTCACATTCCACGCTCCACGCACTAACAGGCAACCCTGGCATATGACCCTCACTAAAAACCTAAGACGGGCGTCCAGGGTCCCCGAGAGGAGATGGAAAAAGTCCCGCACCTCCGAGCACTTTGCTCTATTCAAACAATCCCTCACTGACTTCAAGACGGCACTTGCTACTGCCAAGCAAGCCTTCTTCTCATCCCTAATAACCTCCCTGTCCCGCAACCCCAAACAGCTCTTCAAAACTTTCAACTCCTTACTCCGCCCGCCTGCTCCTCCCCCCTCTCCCCTCATCTCTGCTGAAGACTTTGCGACCTTCTTCAAGGAGAAGATCGACAAGATCAGAAACAGCTTTGGCCCACTTTCCCCACAACTCCCCCTCTCACCTACACTGCCCGCCTCCTCCATTAGCCACTTCCCCCCATAACTGAAGACCATCTCTCCTCCCTCCTGTCGAAATCACACCTCACCACCAGCGCCCATGACCCGCTCCCATCCCACCTCATTCCCAGCCACACCTCCATTTTCATCCCAGCCCTCACCCACCTCTTCAACTTATCACTTACCACTGGCGCCTTCCCCTCAGCCTTCAAACACGCCCTAATCACGCCCATCCTTAAAAAACCCTCCCTCGACCCTACCTCTGTCGCCAACTATCGCCCCATATCTCTTCTCCCATTCGCCTCTAAACTACTCGAACAGCACGTCCACTCTGAACTGTCCTCTCACCTCTCCTCCTGCTCCCACTTCGACCGCCTACGGTCCGACTTCCGACCCCTCCACTCCACCGAAACAGCCCTGACCAAAGTCACCAACGACCTACTTGCCGCCAAGAACAAACGTCACTACTCCATCCTCCTCCTCCTCGACCTGTCCGCCGCCTTCGACACGGTTGCCCACTCCCTTCTTCTCGGCATCACCCACCTTGCCCTCTCTTGGATCTCCTCATACCTAGCGGACCGGACCTTCAGCGTCTCCCACTCCCACACCTCCCCCTCACCCTACCCCCTTTCTGTCGGAGTCCCCCAAGGTTCGGTCCTGGGTCCACTACTTTTCTCCATATACACTCTTGGCCTAGGGCAACTCATTGAGTCCCACGGCCTCCAGTACCACCTCTACGCCGACGACACCCAAATCTACTTGTCCGGCCCCGACATCACCTCCCTACTCTCCAAAATCCCACAATGCCTTTCCGCCATCTCATCCTTTTTCTCTGCTCGCTTCCTTAAACTCAACATGGACATAACTGAATTCATAGTCTTCCCCCAAGAAATTCCCCCCCACTTCCCAACCTATCCATCTGTGTCAATGACTGCGCTCTCTCCCCAGTCTCCCAAGCCAAGTGCCTCGGGGTAATCCTTGACTCCTCCCTATCCTTCAAGCCCCACATTGAAGCCATCTCCACATCCCTCCGGCACCAGCTTAGAAACTTCTCACGGATCCGCTCCTTCCTTACCCACGACACCGCTAAAACACTTATTCATGCCCTCATCATCTCCCGCCTTGACTACTGCAACCTCATTCTGACTGGCCTCCCATCCAACTCCCTCACACCTCTCCAATCTATCCTCAATTCTGCTGCCCGACTAATCCATCTGTCCCCCCCGCTACTCCCCTGTCTCCCCCCTCTGCCAAGCCCTTCACTGGCTCCCCGACTCCAAGAGATCCCAGTTCAAAACACTAACCATGGCATACAAAGCGATACACAACCTGTCCCCACCATACATCACCGCCCTGGTTTCCCGATACCTACCATCACGCAACCTCTGTTCCTCACAAGAACTCCTCCTCTGCTCCCCCCTCATCTCCTCCTCGCACAATCGCGTCCAGGACTTTGCCCGGCATCTGCCAAACTCTGGAACTCCCTGCCCCAACACGTCAGACACTCTCCAACCCTGAGAAGCTTCAAGTGTCACCTGAAGACTCACCTATTCCATCAAGCCTACAACCTGCCATGAGACCCAGGCGACCGCCCCGTAACTGACACTCCCCCAGCCTACTGTATCCCCACCCGCCCCTCGTAGACTGTGAGCCCTTGTGGACAGGGTCCCCTCCCCTCCTGTACCTATTTGTCCTGATTGTCTAGAGTTATTGTAATTGTGCTTGTCTCTCCTATCCTCATGTAAAGCGCCATGGAACCTAATGGCGCTATATAAATAAATAAATAATAATAATAATAATAACAACATTAACATCAAGTCTGCCGATTACATGAAATGACAGAAGGATTTCCACAAGCCTACATCTACAGAAGATCTGTGATTTATTCTCCAAGATGCTTCAAACAACCTCTCCGCTGAGTTCCTTCAAAAACTGCAAGAACACCTAGAGTAATTACTCCTATTTTGAAGGTGAAGGTCAGTCACATCAAATATTTATTTGACTTAGATTGCTCATTTGTTCATACAGTCTTCATTTTATTAATTTCTATTTTTTAATTCAATTTGCATAATTTTTTACACACTAGCCTATAACATTCGCACATTACTGAGCTTATGGCAAGTGACAGAATTTTTTTTAAAGGGTATCCACAAGATATAAATCTGGCTCCATCACCCAGTTTACCTATGTACTTACTAACAACATGAAATGTATTGTGGGCAATATATAGCGTATACTACCTTGCAGCTGATTTGGCCAACTGAGCTACCAAGAGAGTCCCTGAGAGTTACCTAGTATGATCATACCGGATATGGATCCTTTCAATTTAGAATTAATCCACAGAGTATTACCAGAATCCTTAATCCATTTCTTGTAGATGAATGTCACCACACTCTATCAATAAAAAGTTAGATTTTGACAATATTGGTTGGCACATTGGTGTTTGGTTGATACCTGTCCAGGGGTTTTAGTATTGGAGATGCAGTCAAGCCAGGGACCTGGAACCTAAGAGGGACAAAAACTCTTCCCAACTCATCTCTCTTCTTGGAGACTTTGCCAAGTTGGTTAACTAGATTATTTATGTCAGGGGTGGGGAATGCCATGCCTCGAGGGCCGCCATTAATGCAGGTTTCCAGGATCTCCTTAGTATTGCACAGAGGTTAGAATCATCTCCAGTGCAGGTGATTCAATTATAACCTGTGCAATACTAAGGCTAGCTTCACACAATGGTTTTTGTGCATCAGGTTCTGTCCGGTTTGAACCGGATAGAACCTGAGCCGGCTTTGCCTTCAATGTATCCCTATGGTGCCGGATTGGTCCTATTTGGCCATCCGGTTTTGTGTATTCTGTTCCTGATTCGTTTTTGTCTGTTTTTTCCCCATCCCCAAAACCGGAGCCTGCAGCGGTCTTGGGCTCCGGTGAAAAATGACAGAAACGAATCCGGGGCGATCCGGCGGCCATAACATGGGAGTCTATGGGCGCCGTATCCGGGAAATAATCAGATCGATTTGTTGCACAGTGCAAGCTTAGAGATCCTGCCGTCCAAATTTCAGCACTATGGACAGCAGTATTTCATGCACAGGTTGTGAATTTAGCACCTTTGACAGTGGCAAAGCAGATACAGACAGAATTCAAGAAAAAAGAGGGGGGGGGACAAGAGGCGCAATAGTGCCCTTATCACTAGACACTGATGGGTGTAATGGTGAGTAATTAAATCTGCTCACCTGGTCCAGTTGTGAGACCCACAACTGGTTTGAAGGCTTATTGGTAATGTCCTGATGGCTGCTGCTGGACTCCCACCGGCCACACTCACGTGTAGGTTGTAACAATGCTTAGGGAAAAAAAGGTGTGCTGTAGTCCGCGCTGCCAGGATCACTCACTCCAATAAATACGAGTAGAAATTCTTCATCAAAACCTCCTTTATTCTCCTACGCGTTTCAGTGCCCTCCTGGCACCTTCATCCCTGATGAAGGTGCCAGGAGGGCACTGAAACGCGTAGGAGAATAAAGGAGGTTTTGATGAAGAATTTCTACTCGTATTTATTGGAGTGAGTGATCCTGGCAGCGCGGACTACAGCACACCTTTTTTTCCCTAAGCATTGTTACAGACAGAATTCAGGATCATGGACATCAGCATAAACCGAATCCTGCAAAAAACAGGATGCTTGACCAAATTTGGCCACACTTTATTCACATCCTGTGCTGTCACGTTCTGTCCAGTGTATCCTGCAAAAAACAGGATCCACCCTGACAGCCCAAAACCATGTTGTGAAGCTAGCCTAAGAAGATCCTGAAAACATGAACTGTTGGCGGTCCTTGAGGCCTGGAGCTTCCCACCCCTAATTTATGCAGAGGGAAGAGAGGTCCATATCTGAGGAACCGAGAGGAACAAGAACAAAGAAAAAAAAAATTCTGGAGAACAGTGGTATTTATAGCAAGTGGAAAAAAAATACATATTTTTTTGCAAGTGACAAGCCTTTTTAGAGATGGCACAAATGGTATTCGGAGTAAGATGTAGTGAAGAGTATGGTGCTGACTGTAGTCTATAACAGATGGAAACATACAGCAAATGTCCGCAGAAATAACAGTATACGGGTCCCTTATTCTAAAATAGTTTATCTCTCCTTAACAATAAACCAGTAAGTGTTAGCCTTAATTTTCCTAGTTCAGCCCCTTGCATGTAATCTTATAGACAGTAATAAGCTACTTTTTAGCTAGCTGTGTCCCCTTATTTCTTGGACCCCTCTCCTGCTGCACAGGTTTCACATTTTATACTGTATGTCTGCCCTTGAAACAGCGCCGGACTGGGGTGTCTGGGGCCCACCAGGAAAATTGACCCCAGGGCCCACCCACCCGGGCCCGCCCATTTTTCAGCTAAATGCAAATACCTGTTATCCGTTATACCTATAATGGCCACTTTACACGCAGCTACAGGTAACAGGTTTTCCACAGGTAACTTACTGGCTGCAGTGAAATCATGGAGACATTGTTCCATTTGTACACAGCAACAAGATAGAACCTTGTCTCCATGATTTCACTGCAACCAGTAAGTTACCTGTGGAAAACCTGTTACCTGTAGCTGCGTGTAAAGTGGCCATTATAGTGGAGCGTGGACTGTAAAACCCAGGCGGCTCCTGCACATCACTGTGCGCTCACCATTACTGTAATGTACCATTACTGTAGTTTGCATTAAAGGGATTTTTTGATGAAAACAAGTTGTCAGCGATGCACAGGTTCGGAAGGTGATCACTTATTTATTGGTGGAATCCGCACCAACAGAAGAATGTGGAGTTTTGAGCATTTGGTGATATTTTTCCCTCAGTATTTGTAAGACAAAACCAGGAGTGGAGCAATCAGAGGTAATGTTTCTGCATTTCTCACCCTCTCCTGGTTTTGTCTTATAAATACTGAGGTGAAAATCTCACCAAATGCTCAACTTGCTTTCACTGGCGAACCTCTGTAAGGCAAGCTTCAAATTTGCGTTTGGCACTGCAGCGTATGCAGCACTTACCCATACGCAGTGCCGAACGCAAACACTTTCATGTGAACGCAGCGGAGATTGTCCGCATGCGTTCATATGAAATGTCACTGTGAGTGTGCCCGACCACCAAATCAGCGGCGGAGATCTCCTCCCAGCCACCTCCGCTGATCTCTTCCTCCCGCCGCTGGTTTAAAATAGCCGCGGGAAAGCCAGCGGTGAAAAGTCTTCACCGCCGGCTTTCCCGCCCCACTGATGCTGATCATTTGAATTACTGGGGTTCACCGCTGGCTTTCCCGCCGGCTATTTTAAACCAGCGGCAGCAGCGGCAGGGAGGAAGAAAGAAGATGACAGAACAATAAGAAAGAAGAGGAAAGAAGAAGAAGAAGAGGAAAGAAGAAGAAGAAAGAAGAGGAAAGAAGAAGAAGAAAAAAGAAGAAAAAAGAAGAAAGAAGAAGAAAAAAGAAGAAAGAAGGAAGAGAAAAGAAGAAAAAAGAGAAAAGAAGAAGAGAACGTAGATCACCTGTAGATGACCTTGGAGGAGGACATCTTCCACAGTGTTTGTGCACACAGATTCACTTTCATTCATTTTTTGTGCGCGGCTGTCTGCATGCGTATAAAGCAAGCACACAGCTACACACAAAAAATGCAACATTTTGCATTCAAAGAAAAAACAGATATTGCGCCACACTGCAACTGGAGGAACTTAATACACGGTTTTACTATTTTTTGTACTAACCTTTACTGGTTGTGCAACACCCCGCACAACCAGACTGATGGCTTAATGTGGATCACTGTAGTGACAAGGGCCAATAATCCCTCCTCCTCAGATACTCCGGGCCTGGTGGTCGGCTCCTTAGTTCCTCTGGAGATGGAGGTGGGCTCCTTCACTCCTCCACCCGAAGAGGCAGACTCGCTGCACTGGCTTCCGTCCCAGCTCCACACTGTGTATCAGTTGATCATTCAAGGGTGGGTCTTTATGATGTACTGCCAGGTACTGTGGATCTTAGAGCAGCTCACACACCGCACTCCCAACAAGGGAGAAGGGGATTAGCAAATAGAAAAACAAGCGGTGTCAGAGGATTGGAGCGCTAAAGAAACCACGGGTTGGTGATTAGATTACCGATTCCACTTGAGAAAGACGCATCTGTGCGTCGAAACGCGTTGTGGCATACTGGACCCCTGCTGTTCGTGCAATAAATTATCGGTAATCTAATCACCAACCCGTGGTTTCTTTAGCGCTCCAATCCTCTGACACCGCTTGTTTTTCTATTGCTAACATTTTGCATTCGGCATGTGCATAAATTTTGCGCAGCCGAACACAAACGCAGCTGAGCGCAGGTACACACAGGCACTATGCGTTCCTATGTTAAACATAGGAGCGCATAGTGCCTGCATTTTGCTGCGCTCAGGTATGCTGCGTTCACAGTGCTCATCGCGCGCAAATGTGAACCCTGCCTAACTGCATCTCTGCTGCTGTGTCTCAAGACGGCGATGGGTTAAGCATCCAAGTATTTAATATCTATTGGAAATAAAGAAGTTTCCACTTATTGATATCAGATAAAACAAATGACCGACCACAATCCACTCTACCAAGACCAATAATACCAGATAGAAGGCAGAAATACCATCATACCATGACCAGATCATATATTACCACCATATAGTGCCCAAATGATGCCACATACAAGGCACAAATACAGTCACACCATGACCAAAGCACATAATACCACCACAGTGACCAAATGCTACCACATAAAAGGTATAAATACTGCCACATCATGAGACCACATATTACCACCACATAGTGACCGAATAATGCCACATACAAGGGATAAATACTGTCATGTCATGACCAAAGCACATAATGCCACCACAGTGACAAATAATAGTAAATTAATAAAAATGTAAAAAATCTATGTATATTGGGTCAGTCTACACTACAGTGATCACCAGTGACATTATACACAGGAGTTCTGTATATAGTGTCAGTGTACAGGTAATACAATTATCACCGGTGACATTATACACAGGAGTTCTATATATAGTGTACAAAGTTATACAGTCATCACCAGTGACATTATACACAGGAACTCTGTATATGGTGTCAGTGTGTGTATAGGTAATACATGTAGCTTCCCCCCCACGTTCCATATAGCTTCTCCTCCCCATCCATCCATGTACCTTCTCCCTCTATCCGCCCATCCATCCAAGCACCTTCTCCGCCATCCACCAAACCATCCACGTACCTTCTACCCCATCCATCCACTCCCTCCTTTTTCATGCCGCCCCCCGTCCATCCAACCCATTCTCACCCTTCTCTATGCTGCCCCCATCCATCCATCCATCCTGTTCTCTCCCCTTTTCCATGACGCCCCCCCCCCACTCATCCATCTCATTCTGCCCCTTCTTCCAGGCTGCCCCATCCATCCATCTATCAAATTCTGCCCCCTCTTCTAGGCCGACCGATTCATCCATCCATCCCACTCTGTCCCCCCCAGGCTATCATCTTCGGTTGTATCAGCGCCTTACCTGACTCCACACTACTGATTTCGGCAGCTTCTTCCTCTGAGGCTCCCGGTCTCCCACTTGCCGGCACCAGGCACTGGGCACCAGGAAGTTTCTTCCTCTGTAGCTCCTAGTCTCCCGCTCACCGGCACCAGGTACCAGGCAGCAGGCCCCTGGCAGCTTCTTCCTCTGTGGCTCCCAGTATCCAGCACCAGGTACCCGGCACCCAGCAGCTTCTTCCTCTGCGGCTCCCGGTCACCGGCACCAGGCACCCAGCAGCTTCTTCCTCTGTGGCTCCCGGTCTCTGGCACCAGGCAGCTTCTTCCTCTGCGGCTCCCGATCTCTGGCACCAGGCAGCTTCTTCCTCTGCGGCTTCCGGCCTCTGGTGCCAGGCACCCGGCAGCTTCTTCCTCTGTGGCTCCCGGTCTCCCGCACCAGGTACCTGGCAGCTTCTTCCTCTGCGGCTCCCAGCCTCTGGCACACAGCGGCACCCGGCAGCACCAGGCACCCAGCACTGCCAGGCACTTGGCAGCACCAGGCATCCGTCAGCACCAGGCAGCACCAGGCACCCGGCACCACAGCACCAGGCACACAGGGGCCCACATCACCAGGCACCCATAGGCCCGGCAGCACCAGGCACCCAGACCCCTGGCAACACCAGACGCTGTTGAGGATGGAAAGACATGAAATGTTTATATAGGGTTAAAAATATCTCAACTCTTCTCTAAAATATATATATTGTAATTTGGAAATGTTATGTTGTCATGCTGTCTGTTATACACTAGATGGTGCCCACGCTCCATAAATATATCTGAGATATAAGCCAACCCATTAAGGGAGGAATTTAGATATTAGAATAATTTGATAAGAATTGACCAATTAGGAGATTATCACTTTGTAGAAAGTTCTAGAATTCTAACACGCCTCTTGCTTTCTGTATGAAAATGTGTGTTTCAATAAACGCTTGCGCAGTGTTTAATCCCATTTGGCGTAGGCATGAGTAAGGCTTGAGACGGCTCTGGTGTCCGTATCATTTACTTGCAGTGTGCAGACGTGTACAAATGCCTATCTCTATACATAATCGGCAGTTTCGCGCTTCCGGCCACTGTGCCGCTGTGGAGCAAGGGCGCGTGCGCAAAACTGCTGATTATGCCTACCCCGGAAGCGCCGGCATATTACGACACCCATGCCGCTGCCTGCCGGCGGCTCCCTACAGGCTCCCGTCACCGCACACCCCCGCACGCTCCTGCCTCCACCGCTCTGATGCCGCCGCCGCACTCTCTTTCCAGCCTCCAGGCCCGCCGCCCGCCAAAGCCACGGTAAGCCACATTACAGAAGGGGCCGCCGCCACCATCTGCGGCCCCCTTCATCACACACACCGCACTCTCAGTCACCCTCCAGGCCCGCCGCAGCCCGGGGGAGCCCTATTACTGAAGGGGCCCCCTTCATCACACAAGCTGCCCGCCGCTGCGGCCCTCGCTCTGATGCCGCCGCCACCGGCGCACTCTCATTGCAGCCTGCAGGCCCGGCGGCCTGCAGTCTGCTACCACCACCCCCCCTCCTCAACTAACGTTACAAGGGCAGCGGGGCTAACATCTGCAACACTGCCCCTCATTACACCCCAATTACCCACACTGCCCCTGCTCACCCACACTCACCCTCCATAGCCCTCCCAACTCACCCACACTGCCCCTGCTCACTCCTCTTCCCCCTCTATGCCCTCACTCACTCCTCACACTGCCCCTGATTACCCCACACTCACCCACACTGCCCACTCACCCACACTGCCCACACTCACCCACACTGCCCACTCTCACCCACACTGCCCCCACTCACCCACACTGCCCCCACTCACCCACACTGCTCCAGCTTACCCCCCCACTCACCCATACACCCTGCTTACCCCTCTCACCCCCCCAATTACCACAATCACCCACACTGCCCCTGATTACCCCCCACTCAGCCACACTGCCCCTGCTCACTCCTCTTACCCCCCCTATCTCATCACTCCTTACCCTCTCCACCCCCCAACTGCCCATAATCACCCACACTGCCCCTGATTACCCCACACTCACCCACACTGCCCCGGCTCACTCCTCTTACCCCCCGTATCTCATCACTCCTTACCCCTCTCACGCCTCCCCCCCCCCAACTGCCCACAATCACCCACACTGCCCCTGCTTACCCCCCCAATCACCCACACTGCCCCTGCTCATGCCCCCACTCACCCCACACTGCCGGTGTTTATCCCTTCCACCTCCCCACACTGCCCCTGCTCACCCCTCTTACGCCCCCACATGCCCTCACTCCCCACACTGCCCCTGCTGACACCCCACAGGGTCAAGTCACAGCTGCTGGCCCCAATGCCAAACTGCCCGCCCCCCATCTTTATGTCACCCCCCTCCCGATGCGATAGCATCTGGCCTTTTTACTAGTATATATATAATTAGGAGTGGCTGGTGGACTTGTGATTGAACTGACACCCTCAACAACACCACTAGGCCCCCATCAGCGCCAGGCACCACCAGGGCCCGGCAGCCCCAGGCACTACCAGTGGCCCGGCAGCCCCAGGAACCACCAGGGGCCCAGCAGCCCCAGGCACCACCAGGGGCCCGGCAGCACCAGACGCCCGGCAGTACCAGGCGCCCAGGCCCCCGACAGCACCAGGCACCATGGCACCCCGCAGCACCAGACACCACCAGGGGCCTGGCAGCACAAGGCCCCCGGCAGCACCAGGCACCCAGGGCCCTGGCAGCACCAGGCACCACCAGGCACTCAGCACCACCAGGCACTCAGGGGATCGGCACCACCAGGCACCCAGGGGCCCGGCACCACCAGGCACCCAGGGGCCCGGCATCACCAGGCACCACCAGGCACCCAGGGGCCCGCACCAACAGGCACCCAGGGGCCCAGCAGCACTAGGAACCCAGGGGCTTGGCAGCACCAGGCACCCGCAACAACAGGCACCCAGGGCCCAGTAGCACCAGGCACCAACAGGCACCCGGCACCACGAGGCACCCAGGGGACCGGCAGCACCAGGCACCTGCACCAACAGGCACCCAAGGGCCCAGCAGCACCAGGCACCAGGGGGCCCGGCAGCACCAGGCACCCAGGACCCGGCATTACCAGGCACCCAGGGACCCGGCAGCACCAGGCACCCAGGGGCCCGCACCACCGGGCACCCAGGGGCCCGGCAGCACCAGGCACCCAGGGGCCCAGCAGCACCAGGCACCCAGGGGCCCAGCAGCACCAGGCACCCAGGGGTCCGGCAGCACCAGGCACCCAGGGGCCCGGCAGCATCAGGCACCCAGGGCCCGGCAGCATCAGGCACCCAGGGGCCCGGCAGCACCATTCACCCAGGGGCCCGGCAGCACCAGGCACCCAGGGACCCGGCAGCACCAGGCACCCAGGGGCCCGGCAGCACCAGGCACCCAGGGACCCGGCAGCACCAGGCACCCAGGAGCCCGCACCACCGGGCACCCAGGGGCCCGGCAGCACCAGGCACCCAGGGGTCCGGCAGCATCAGGCACCCAGAGGCCCGCACTACCAGGCACCCAGGGGCCCGGAAGCACCAGGCACCTAGGGGCCCGGCAGCACCAGGCACCCAGGGGTCCGGCAGCACCAGGCACCCAGGGGCCCGGCAGCATCAGGCACCCAGGGGCCCGGCAGCACCAGGCACCCAGGGGCCCGCACCACCATTCACCCAGGGGCCCGGCAGCACCAGGCACCCAGGGACCCGGCATTACCAGGCACCCAGGGACCCGGCAGCACCAGGCACCCAGGGGCCCGGCAGCACCAGGCACCCAGGGACCCGGCAGCACCAGGCACCCAGGGGCCCGCACCACCATGCACCCAGGGGCCCGGCAGCACCAGGCACCCAGGGGTCCGGCAGCATCAGGCACCCAGAGGCCCGCACTACCAGGCACCCAGGGGCCCGGAAGCACCAGGCACCCAGGGGCCCGGCAGCACCAGGCACCCAGGGGTCCGGCAGCACCAGGCACCCAGGGGCCCGGCAGCATCAGGCACCCAGGGGCCCGGCAGCACCAGGCACCCAGGGCCTGCACCACCATTCACTCAGGGGCTCGGCAGCACCAGGCACCCAGGGACCCGGCATTACCAGGCACCCAGGGACCCGGCAGCACCAGGCACCCAGGGGCCCGGCAGCACCAGGCACCCAGGGACCCGGCAGCACCATGCACCCAGGGGCCCGCACCACCATGCACCCAGGGGCCCGGCAGCACCAGGCACCCAGGGGTCCGGCAGCATCAGGCACCCAGAGGCCCGCACTACCAGGCACCCAGGGGCCCGGAAGCACCAGGCACCCAGGGGCCCGGCAGCACCAGGCACCCAGGGGTCCGGCAGCACCAGGCACCCAGGGGCCCGGCAGCATCAGGCACCCAGGGTCCGGCAGCACCAGGGGCCCGCACTACCAGGCACCCAGGGGCCCGCACTACCAGGCACCCAGGGGCCCGGCAGCACCAGGCACCCAGGGGCCCACAGCACCAGGCACCCAGGGGCCTGCACCACGGCAGCAGCAAAGATGGGATGGTGAAGCACTGTCTGGGACTCTTGGCCCCAGGATGGTGACTGAGGAGCCCATCTCTTCAGTCACCAGCACCCCCAGCCCCGCTCACACACCCGCCCCCTTCCATACTTAAGCAGCGCTGTTCAGCTGCTGCAGCTTGGCCTGGGGCTATGTCCTCTGCAGCGCGATGAGTGCCGGCACCCGCTCAGGAAGGAAGCAGTCACAGGGCGTGACGTCATCGCCCTGAGACTGTCTGTCTTCCTGCGCACAGCGCGGGCGCTTGTCGCGCTGCGCAGAGGAGTCAGAGCGGCACTGTGACAGCAGGGCAAAGCAGGGAGATCGCTCTCCCTGCTCTGCCGCTGCAAAGAGGGACCATCACTAATCATATCGGCAGTGCGCCGATATGATTAGCGATATTACAGGATGGGGGGCCCTCACCTCAACATACAGGACCCAGGGGGGGTAGGGGGCGGGGCTTGGGGGGCGTGGCCAGCAACTCTCGGGGCCCCCCGGGGATTCTCCCGATCCTCCGGTGGGCCAGTCCGCCCCTGCCTTGAAATACATCCTAAATGGTGCAATGCTCTCAGTAATAGTAATCACAGATTGTGTTGTTATAAATGTGAGTTTATAACACCTGCTTGTGAGTCATTCACTTAAGAAGCATTACGCTCTCCCAAGATGGCCCACCAGCTGATGGTTTTTATCTGGCCTTTTGTGTTACGTACACTACTTCTAAAGGACAGAAATACCGTGGTTCAATTAGTCATCAGCACTGGTTATGATCTGTAAGATGATTCTATTTACTCTTCTACTCCTGGAACGTCTGCTGGTAAAGCTGAAAATGTCTGGAAATGAACACTGCATGTGAACCCATAATCTGCAAAAATCAAAGCTCTTCTTTTAGTGCATTGTATTTTCCAAGGGAATGAATGTCTGTTATTGAGTCACCAAATTTCACAATATGCCATGAGCATAATTGAATAGGTCTCTCTGATGAGGCTGGTGTACTTAGTTAAGAAAAAACTAAATCTATGTTACAGTGGCTGTATAATTGTATGTGAAAATTCCCTACCTAAGGACTCATTTAGAGATCAGAGAACATTGGTCTGATTTATGACCAAAATGCACAGACTGGCCATGTCTCTCCCAACCTGAGCTTGACAGCATCATAGAAATATATGGAAATACAGGTACATCTCAATGAATTAGAATATCATCAAAACATTAATTTTTTCAGTGATTCAATACAAAAAGTGGAATGCATATATTATATGGAATCATTACAAACAGAGTGATCTATTTCAAGTGTGTTTTTCTGTAAATGTTGATGATTATATCTTACAGCCAATGAAAACCCAAAGGTCTTTATCTCAGGAAATTAAACTAGGGAGTAAGGTTTTCATTGGCTGTAAGACATAATAATCAACATTTACAGAAATAAACACTTGAAATAGATCACTCTGTAATGACTTTATATATGTGTTTCCCTTTATGTCTTTATGTATTGAATTACTGAAATAAATTAACTTTTTAATGATATTCTATTTCATTGAGATGCATCTATATCTATCCTACCTATCTGTCTATTCTATTCTAACTTTTACCAGCATGGGAAAGACCATGCTAAAAAAAACACTGTCAGTGTGCTCTCCGTGTGCTATCCGTGTGGTGTGCGATTTTTTATCGCACCCATTGACTTGCATTGTCGAGTGTCACAGGAGACTCACATCCAGTCGCAGCATGTTGCTACTTTTTTCTCATCCAGAATCTGGATGAGATAAAAGCTGAATACAAACACTCATCTGCTTTCACTCATTTATTACATTGGTCAGAGTGCAATGTGAGATTTTCTCACATTGCACTCATCTGATTTATACGCTCATGTGTCTGAGCCCTTAGAAAGTGTAAACTTATAGAGTAAAAACATATTAATGCTGAACTCATTTATTTTGTTGCTCTAGTGGTAATATAGATGTGTGTCATTTCTCTGCTGACCCACAGTGAACACTTGATGAAGAGGAAAACAAAGACAGCACATCCGTAAATAGATTTCAAATTAGTATGGAATGTATGAGTAAAAGATACACACACAATATTTGTTTTATTCTATTTTATTTGCAGATGGTGGTTTAAACCAGTAAGCTCTAATCCACCCACCATAAAAAGCCATATAGATAACGCTAAGGTAATTAGCAAATGGACACAATTTGAAATAATTGATTTGCCTATGAACTAAAGAAAGAAAAAACCCTGATATAACAATTTAAACACTATTTCCTCCCAATACAGACCAACTGTGTCATCACCATCCAGACACTAAATTGAAGGAGGGTACCCCAATAAGAAAATAACAGGTAACTTCACAATGTAATGATTGTACATCAGTGGGATAATAACAATCTTGATACTGCATAAAGTTTAGTGAAACACCATATCCAAAAAATAACCCTCCAAGTGTCATCCAATATAGGTACGTTGCGTAACACCTGTGTAGATTGCAGTATTAAGACCCACCAATTCACTCTATAGCACAATAAGTAGAACTCGTTCACAGAAATTACAGGTCCTATAATAGGTACGTTGCGTAACACCTGTGTAGATTGCAGTATTAAGACCCACCAATTCACTCTATAGCACAATAAGCAGAACCATTCACAGAAATTACAGGTCCTATAACATTTTTTTAGGAAACCCAGACAAGATCCCATAAGACCTGAACAAGCACAATCCTGGTTAACCACATCTGTGATGGTAAGACTACAAAGCCAAACGTAAACCTATATACAGTAACCTGCAAAAAGGTACAACACTGATTCAACGTTTTTATTTCTAGAATACGCATAGGACCATAACGCCCACTGTTTCCAGGAATCAAGATATTTTGCAAGAAGGGATCAAGATCGAGTGGTGTAGTCTACCACCACCACCCCCATCCCTCTTAAGGTACCTTTACACGTCGCAACTGCGGTGTAGCAACTGAGAGGCAATCGGGATTTCTGTCACGGTTGCCTTGAAATTGCTACGAAGTTGCGGCGTGTAATTGGGGAACCCAACCTGGTGCTGGTTTTCAAATTTGCTCCCGGTTGCGGTTTCAGAGCATTGTTCTAAAACCAGAGGCAACCCAGAAGATGAATTGCCCTGGTTTTGGCGTGTGAACGGGCGATAGGGATGGAATCAGCGTCGCCTAGTGATTTCCCAGAGGCGTGCCACAGCGTACTGGATACCGCGCCCCATCAGTGATGATTGGTGGGAGTTACTGTGTTTCCATTGGCTGTTGTCGAGCCCACTGGGACGGGGAACCATGTTCCCTTAGGTTGACAATGCAATTGCGGCGTGTACATGCGGCATCGACGATCGGTATCAACTGTCAAAAACGTTCACGCGCATGTTTGGTTGCTACCGATCGCCGGTGATAGTTGCGGCGTGTAAAGGTACCTATAGAGTGTTTTAGTAGTTGTAATAAGTCTTGTAATTGCTTAAAAAAACACAGCGCAATATACCTCAAGACCATATGATTTTTAGAAGTTTTATGAAATTTTAAATGTGTGTTTTTATATATAAATTGAATTTAGAATAAACATCCCGCATAAGGGTTATAACAGTAGCAATTTCAACCATTTCAATACTACATATTGGGACAATATTAGTCATGACATAATGGAGGGAGCACTGGGTGTATAAAAACATAAGATTTAAAATTGACAATTCTAAAATGTGCTAGAATTATCATAGTGGTTCATGCTGTTTGATGAATCTACTTTAACCACTCTAGTTTCTAAAATGAATCTAGTTTGATTAATCTAGTTTAACCACTGACACCACTTTTAAATTGGCTTATGGCGGGTTTACACGTTGCGATATCGGAGTCCGATTTCAATGAAAAGTCACGTGGTTCGATCGTTGGAGCCGATATCGTTCCTGCGTTGTATGGTGTGAACGTCCAATACGATGCAGGAACGATGTCAATGCGATATCGGGGATTGAATGAGCGTGCTATTCAATGCTCCGATATTGAATAGAGATTGAAGCCGGATCGTGCTGTGTGACAGCCCAACTACTATGCGATGTTCTACGTCACCCATTCACTCCCATGTTAAATGTTCGATCCTGGGTTGGGGGGCGTAGACATCGCACGGACGTTGTATTCCGATATTGCAGCGTGTAAACCTCCGATGCGATGCGGGAGAAACGTGCACTAAATGCGCGCTCCCGCGCCATTGAGTTGCGATATCGCAACGATATTGAAACGTGTAAACCCACCATTGTTTTGCACCATAATTGTGGAGGTCCTTTAAGATATCACACCGTTTAACAGTCAAAAGGCAGATAGTATCTAATAATCAAAATAAATATTGTGCAATCCGTAAATGACAGTTTTTTTTGGTGAAAATTGCACAAGACGTTTGGTCATTTAGCTTGCTAAATCTCCCCCCACTGTGCACTATTTTGCAGTATCATTTTGTAATATTACTGCTAGACCACTTGCACACATTCAGTATTTGTGGAGTTTTTCACCTCAGTATTTGTAGCCAAAACCAAGAGTGGAACAATCAGGGGAAAAGTATAATAGAAAGTCGTCATCACTTGTGTTTTTACCCACTCCTGTTTAAATCACTAAATATTCAACATGTGAACATGGCCTTACTCGCCACTCTTGCAATTACTAATTTTAGTGATACCTATACTTACATAGTTTCCCATTTTTTCCTAATCGATTACATACAGTAGGCTAAGCAGTTGTCAGGATCTTTCTTCTCTCACATGAATCTTCGTCTGATGGTGGGTTTACACACACCAATTTATCTGTTCAATCTCTGAACCAATCTCTGGTTGCAGTGAAATCATGGATACATTGCTCCATGTTGTACACAGCCACAAAATGGAGCAATGTATCCATGATTTCACTGCAACCAGAGATTGGTTCAGAGATTGAACAGATAAATTGGTGTGTGTAAACCCACCATAAGTAGTCTTCACATCTCAATAACATCACTTCCATTTCATTTGCACAATTTTTTGTAATCACTATTTGATTAACTTTTATAACCTTTATATAAAGTTAATTTGATTTAATTTGTACAAACTACTCACATTTTGTTTCAAATGTCTTCATTGTAGTCATGTTGTATTAGTACTAAGTTCTATTTTCCTCCATATCGTGTTTATCCATTTTTGTGCCAAATTCCACTTTGTATATTTACCACTTACCCATGTTCCAAACCAAGTGTATTGCTAGTGAAATTCTATGAACGTATGTTATATCACTAGCATACTTTTTTTTATTGTATTTTATATTCTTATATAAAAATTCACTTACCTCTTAGGATTGGTTTTATATACTCTCATATGCTAAGGCTGCCTTCAGATTTGCAGATGCCTCCGCAGCGTTTTGCGGAGGCATCTGCAAGCATCTGCATGCAGACCGCAGCCCCTATGTTAATAATGGAGCGCATGGTCGTCTGCAGATGCTTGCAGACCGCCGTGCGCTCCCACTGCCCGCCATGAGTGATCTGTGCGCAGGCGGATGCCTGCACACAAATCACACACTCTCGCCCGCACCAGGGACGCAAGACGCAACATGTTGCGTCCCTGGTGCGGACGAGACTGTGTGATTTGTGCGCAGGCGTCCGCCTGCGCACAGATCACTTATGGCGGGCAATGGGAGCGCACGGCGGTCTGCAAGCAACTGCAGACCGCCATGCGCTCCATTATAAACATAGGGGCTGCGGTCTGCATGCAGATGCTTGCAGATGCCTCCGCAAAACGCTGCGGAGGCATCTGCACATCTGAAGGCAGCCTAAGTCATTATCTTGCTATGAATCCAATGGTCATCTTATATCATGCTCTTCAGGTTTGCTAAAACTTATGTTTTAAACAACTTTTGCCTTAGCTGTCTTTATTATTATTCAGTGATGTTGAGCATCATAGTACACAATCTAGTGGTGATCCTGGGTGTCATCATTAGATGCAACCATTAACGAGTTTCAATAATGTCACTTGGATCTCCATCACTTTATATAAAGTTGTGTTCAAAAGTTTACATACCCCGGCAGATTTTTGCTTTCTTGCCTTTTTTTCAGAGAATATGAATGATAACACAAAAACTTTTTTCCACTCATGGTCAGTGGTTGGGTGAAACCATTTATTGTCAAACTACTGTGTTTTTCTCTTTTTAAATCATTATGACAAACTAAAACATCCAAATGACCCTGATCAAAAGTTCACACACCCCAGTTCTTAATATCGTGTATTACCTCTTCTAACATCAATGACAGTTTGAAGCCTTTTGTGGTAATTGTGCATGAGGCTCTTTATTTTCTCAGATGGTAAAGCTGTCCATTCTTCTTGGCAAAAAGCTTCCAGTTCCTATAAATTACTGGGCTTTCTTGTATGAACTGCTCACTTGAGTTCTCCCCAGAGTGGCTCAATGATATTGAGGTCAGGAGACTGAGATTACCACTCTAGAACCTTCACTTTAATCTGCTGTAGCCAATGAAAGGTCAACTTGGCCTTGTGTTTTGGATCATTGTCATGTTGGAATATCCAAGTACATACCACGCGCAGCTTCCGGGCTCATGAATGCAAATTTGCCTCTAGTGTTTGCTGATAATGTATCACATTCATCTTTCCTTCAACTTTGACCAAGTTTCCTTTTCATTTTTAGGTCACACATCCCCACATCATCAGCGATCCACCTCCGTGCTTTACAGTAGGAATGGTGTTCCTTTCATCATAGTCCTTGTTGACACCTTTCAAAATGTAACATTTATGGTTGTGGCCAAAAAGTTGGATTTTGGTCTCATCACTCCAAATTACTCTGTACCAGACGTTTGGAGGCTTATCTTTGTGCTTCGGCCATGCAGCCCATTTTTCTTCAAGTGTCCCTTTATTGTATATCTTGAAACAGCCACACCACTAGTTTTCAGTGAGCTGTGTAAATTTTTGTTGGTCTACCCGATCGTAGTTTGGTTTTTACAGAGCCCCTGATTTTCCATTTGTTAATCACAGTTTGACCACTGCTGACTGGCATTATCAATTATTTGGATATCTTTTTGTATCCCTTTCCTGTTTTATACAGTTCAACTATCTTTTCTCGAAGATCCGTTGACAATTCTTTTGCTCTCGTCATGACTCGCAATCCAGAAACAACAGTAGCTGGATGAAAGATGCAAGAGTCTGTCTGGATCCCAAAATCTCACTCAGCTTTTATGCACACACACTGATTACAAGCAAACAGGTCACTGGTGACGATGTTACCTTTATTATTATTCAAACCGATTTGTGTCAACTTCTGTGCATGTTATCAGGCCAAAATCCACAGGCTATGTGAACTTTTTATAAGGTTAAATTTAGATGTTTTTAGTTGTTATTATGATTTAAAAAGAGAAAACACCGTAGATTGACAATAAATGGCTTCACCCAACCACTGACCATTAGTGGGAAAAAAAGTTTTTGTGTTATCATTCATATTCTCTGAAAAAAGGCCATGAAAGCAAAAAATCTGCTGGGGTATGTAAAGTTTTGAGCACAACTGTATAAACAACTTACAAAATGCTCATATGAGTGTGCGGTGGGGATATAAGAGGACTGTCATGGTAGCTCCATGGGTCAGTACAGAACTATATACATCTCTATAAATCACCATTTTCACTGTTTATCTGTAATATTCTCTTTTTTTCCTTCAGTGTCATGCATTAATTTGTGATCTTATAAAGTGACCAACATCTTTTATTTGGTAATAATATTTTTGCCTACAGATATGCGTATTTAGTTATATATATATATATATATATATATATATATATATGTTTTATTTATATATAATATATTAATTACAATATAATTTGTACATTGCGTATATTTGTAATATCAATATTTTTCTATGCTACATATATGGTGTAGCCAAGTTCACTACATTAGAACATTATGACATTATCTGTGTTTTCCGCTAACCACTTAGAATTGTAACCCCTTACTGACATATACCAGCTCCTTGACTTTTATGTGGGCTTAAGGCCGGCTTCACACCACGGTGTGATCAGGTCCTTTGCGATCCTGTTTTTTTTCCGCCTCCCCGGAGTCTCCCAGATGCAACCGGATCACAAAAAACGGATGGCACCAGACGCATGTATCCGATTTTTTTTCGGATCCGGTAATCAGAATTGCGGAAAAATTGGATCGGTTGCATCCGATTTTTCCTCGTTCCAGTTTTTTAAACGCACCCCTTCTGGGGCTTGTTAAATATATATTGCCTGCAGCCTTCCTTCATCCAACCTTTTTGCTTGCAGAATGGCTATGTCCCATAGTGATTTTTGTGTCTATATGGATGCTAGTTATGAGCAAGTGCGTGCTTTCTCTGCATTATGTGATGTTGAACGGTGAGGACGGAGACGGAGAAAGTGCCAGTACTGGGTGCACGCCATTGTTTTTGGGCGCGAGACTAGTAGGGTTTTAGTCAGACTTTACCCAGAGCTGCATGCTCATCCGGATACATTTTTCAACTACCTCCGTATGTCCATAGACAGCTTTGATGAGCTGGTGTCCAGACTACGTCCTTACATCCAGCGTGAGGACACTGCTTTTAGAAGAGCCATCACACCACAAGAGCGCCTTATGCTGACACTAAGGTATGTGTACATCTTTGTCATTCTATTAATGCGTCCGGCAGACACTAAAAAGAATATGCATTTGCGCATTCAATGTTTATTTCTTGGTTAGCTTAGCCATGTATCCAGGGCCGCACCGTCCATTGGACAGTGTGAGCCCTGTCATTCAGGCGGCAAGAGGCAGGGGGAGCGGCTGTGCAGAAGGGGGCGGCTCCTTATGCACACAGTGTCCCCCTGTCATGGCGCCGGTGGCTCAGTGCATGTAAGAGCCGGGTCGCCGCAGCACAGCTCAATGGGCGGCAACGCTGGGCTCCGCCAGCACCTCCCCCCCGGTCCTCACACGCTACTGAAGGGGTGGCAGTGCTGGGCTCCACCAGCACCCCCATCCCCGTTCATCAGCTGCGGCTTAGGCGGCAGTGGGGCTTGGTGCACCCCTGCATGTATCATGAGAGTAGCCAGCTTCAATCTTCTTCTGTGCTAACCCTGAAAATAATTTAGTGGCCTACTTCCTAATACATTTTGTGTGTTCTTATGTTGCTTTTGAGTGCCATCATACTGATCCTCATGGAGTCTTTCATTTGCCTATGTAATAAAGCTTGCATTAAGTGCGCAGTAATGTACCCTTGATGGGCTGGCGGCACACCTACCCACAGCCTCCTCTGTTGTGTACCCAATCGTGTGTCTTTTCTTCCTGAACATATGGTTCATTCATACTTTCAGGTATGTAATTTTGTTTGCTCTGCAGGGGTTAAATGCGTTATGCAAGCGAGATTTAGGAATTCATGTGTTGAACCAATTTTTATCTGCTTTTTGGGTATATATGGGCCCCCACCTCACACACAACAACCATGGTGCTTAATTCTGTAATGTGTGCTGGTGGTTCTGATTGTGTATTTACCTCACATTAAAGCAGTTCATGCAATCATGTTCACAGAGTAGCAGCATGTCCTTTTTAATGACATCTCCGCGTGTGCCTTACCGTGTTTAGTGTCAGTAGTTCAGCACAAATGTTTTGCCCTGACTCCACAATTGGAGTCTACATCTGCCTATTGTGTAATGTTGGTTTTGAGGTTTGCCTCACTGTCATCTTGGCTTTGCCGTTTTTTTTTTTTTAATATATATTTGGCCAACATAACTGATGTTTTTTTGTTTTGTTTTTTTGTGTTTTGCAGATTTCTGGCAACAGGGGAATCCTTGACTTCCCTGCATTACCAGTATCACATTGGCTTGTCCACAGTGTCTGGCATAATAAAGGAGACTAGCTGGGCGCTCTGGGAGGAACTCAACACCGAGGTGATCCCACATCCCACAACGCAACAACGGCTGTCTATCTCGGAAAAATTCTTCTTGATGACATGCCAATTTCCAAATTGCCTCGGCGCCCTCGGCGGAAAACATATCCGATTAGAGTTCTTTAACTATAAAAGATATCACTTGCCGACTACAAATTTGTAGCTGTTGATATTGGTGGTTATGGTCGGGTCAACAACTTACAGCTGCTCAAGGAATCAGGGATGGGCCGTCTTGTATACAGCCAGAACTTTAATTTCCCACCACCTGCACCACTCCCAGGCACCAGCAAATGCCATACGTGCTTCTGGCGGACGAGGCCTTTCAAATGGCCCCTAATCTTATTAAATCATACAGTAAAATCATAGTCCAGCTTATTTCAATTACACTTACAACAATACATATCCAAATCACCTGTATCCCACCCCTATCAGAGTGTACAGATGACAAATGAAACTATATTAATTTGCACAAATTAATTTTTTATTTATTAAAATTCATATTTAAAACTTACATTTTCAGGTATCATAATAATAGAATATATCACAAAAGGGTGGACCACTAACAAATACTTATACTCTCTTTTCACATGTATATTATCCTGCCCAAGTACCGTATATACTCGTGTATAAGCCGACCCGTGTATAAGCCGACCCCCCTACTTTTGCCCCCAAAAACTGGGAAAACTTATTGACTCGCGTATAAGCCGAGGGTGGACTCCAGCACAGGTATACAGGCCCCAGCAGTGGGGTATACAGCAGGCCCCAGCAGTGGGGTATACAGCAGGCCCCAGCAGTGGGGTATACAGCAGGCCCCAGCAGTGGGGTATACAGCAGGCCCCAGCAGTGGGGTATACAGCAGGGCCCAGCAGTGGGGTATACAGCAGGCCCCAGCAGTGGGGTATACAGCAGGCCCAGCAGTGGGGTATACAGCAGGCCCCAGCAGTGGGGTATACAGCAGGCCCCAGCAGTGGGGTATACAGCAGGCCCCAGCAGTGGGGTATACAGCAGGCCCCAGCAGTGGGGTATACAGCAGGCCCCAGCAGTGGGGTATACAGCAGGCCCCAGCAGTGGGGTATACAGCAGGCCCCAGCAGTGGGGTATACAGCAGGCCCCAGCAGTGGGGTATACAGCAGGCCCCAGCAGTGGGGTATACAGCAGGGCCCAGCAGTGGGGTATACAGCAGGCCCCAGCAGTGGGGTATACAGCAGGCCCAGCAGTGGGGTATACAGCAGGCCCCAGAACAGTGGGGGTATACAGCAGGCCCCAGCAGTGGGGTATACAGCAGGCCCCAGCAGTGGGGTGTACAGCAGGCCCCAGCAGTGGGGTATACAGCAGGCCCCAGCAGTGGGGTATACAGCAGGCCCCAGCAGTGGGGTATACAGCAGGCCCCAGCAGTGGGGTATACAGCAGGCCCCAGCAGTGGGGTATACAGCAGGCCCCAGCAGTGGGGTATACAGCAGGCCCCCAGGGGAATACAGCAGGCCCCCAGGGGTGTAAGCAGGCCCCCAGGGGTATATACAGCAGGCCCCCAGGATACAGCAGGCCCCCGGGGGTATATACAGCAGGCCCCCAGTGTATACAGAAGCCCCAGTGGCACTCGCCCCCCCCCCCCATATTGAGAAGAGCCCCCAGACTTTGCAGAGCCCCCCAGTGTATACAGAAGCCCCAGTGGCACTCGCCCCCCCATATTGAGAGGAGCCCCCACACTTTTCAGAGCCCCCCAGTGTATACA
The DNA here is from genome assembly GCA_033576535.1 of Allobates femoralis. Classification (NCBI taxonomy): domain Eukaryota; kingdom Metazoa; phylum Chordata; class Amphibia; order Anura; family Aromobatidae; genus Allobates; species Allobates femoralis. Next base: position 216,316,070 of record JARQOC010000001.1, read on the forward strand.
GAAGCCCCCCCCAGTGGCACTCGCCCCCCCCATATTGAGAAGACCCCCACACTTTGCAGAGCCCCCCCGCTGCATAATCTTACCATCCAGGGTCTTCTTCACCGGAGGTCCTGCAGTCCATCTTCGCGCGCGCTGTGTTCCCGATCTCTTGTGACCCGGCGGTCGCAGTCGAATGACGTCATCGCGCCGGGTCACGTGAGACCGGAACACAGCGCGATGATGACAGGACCCGCGGTGAAGACCCTGGATGGTAAGATTATGCAGCGGGGGGGCTCTGCAAAGTGTGGGGGTCTTCTCAATATGGGGGGGGGCGAGTGCCACTGGGAGGGGCTTCTGTATACACTGGGGGGCTCTGAAAAGTGTGGGGGCTCCTCTCAATATGGGGGGGCGAGTGCCACTGGGGCTTCTGTATACACTGCGGGGCTCTGAAAAGTGTGGGGGCTCCTCTCAATATGGGGGGGCGAGTGCCACTGGGGCTTCTGTATACACTGGGGGGCTGCTGTATACACTGGGAGCTGTATGCACGGCTCCCCCTGCCGCTGTGATGGGCGGGGGGAGCCGTGCATATCTAATGAGCGGCCCCACGTGACGGGCCGCTGTCAGCAGCCTCCCCCCCCGCCTCCTCCAGCCTCCCCCAGCACCCGGACCCATAGGATTACCGTATTGACCCGTGTATAAGCCGAGGGGGTGACTTTTCAGCCCAATTTTTGGGCTGAAAAACTCGGCTTATACACGAGTATATACGGTACTTAAATAAATAGCAGTATCCCACTTCCAGCTATCTAGAGCTTACATCAAGCGTTACTTACTATGTATAAAGCAGATTTTTATTACCTTCTGCTGCAGTTACTTTCACAGGAGTACAAGTCCGTAGTGTCCCCCACCAAACTGCCACGTACGTTTCAAAGTTGCTTCGTCCTCAGGGCATCATACAGTAGTCGGGGTTTGACGTATGCAAAACGTATATATACAACTACCACCTGACACATGCACGCCGCATGGTCGAGTGTGCCTTTGGTTTGCTTGCGGCCAAATGGCGAGTCGTAGGCACAGCTATAAATTTAAAAGTCAACACCATCGGCGAGGTCGTTAAGGCATGTGTTGTGCTTCATAATTTTGTGCGGATGCGTGAGCGAAGTGCAGTTGACCCTGGGGACACACCAGAGCCCCCTTTGGAGAATTTCGTTGTCACGTCTCGTCGTTCTGCCAGGGCAGTTTTTGAGATGCGTGATAGCTTTGCAAATTATTTCCTATCCGACTTGGTAGTGTGCCCTGGCAGGACCACATGATTTAATCTGTTGGTGATGTCACTTTTTGGTGTCCATGAAGTTATCCATTGTTGTATTTTTGATCTCTTCTCATGTTTCTCTGTAATGTTTGGATCCAAACAGTTTTGCCTTTGTTTTGCATCATTTCTGTTGTTTGTCCACATTAAAGTTTTTTTTTCTTTTTCCTTTTTTTCCTTATTGCTTTTTATAAATCCCTTTTAGAGTGTCTGAATGTCTTACAATATGTGGGTATATATTTCAAACAACATTTGCAACACACACATACCCCTTTGAAAAAGTCCACACTCATTGTTGTAACATGACATGTCCATGCGTGGGCAACCATATTGGCATATAGATGATGTTTTATTATAAATCTGATATTGCCCCAAGGCTTCATCATAATAAATATGCTCATATGAGTGGCCATATATGTCCTTTTTTTTCTGTTGTTGTTGACTAAATTTCCAATTTGACAGGCAAATACCCAAACATAAACCTTTCCACCAACTATGTGCTTGCATTAAACATATCATGTAGGTAAATCACTGGCAAACATCCAAAGAAGAAACAGCACTGACCAGGTGAGATAATTCTTCACATATTAAGGGCCCCTTTAGACGCTGTCTCTTTCCAGCGAACCCACCACCAATCTGACCTGGCCGGGATTGCTGGAAAGTCTCGATGCAGTGGTGAGCTGGCAAACAGGCAGACTCAGCATCGAGCAGTCAGCAGCAAGATTGCTGGTAAGCATGCTAAATATGGGGTTGCTAAGCCTTGCTCTGTGCTTAGTTACCCGTTGTTTACCCTGTTTACCAGCGTCCTCTCGCTTACAGGCTGGGCTAAGCCGGAGGATGCTGGTAACCATGATCAACAACGGGTAACTAAGCAGAGCGCGCTGCTTAGCTAACCCATATTTACTCTGTGTAACAGTGGCCAGCATGTAATGTGTGGCGCTGGCCATTGGCTGCCATGTCGCTTGATCGTTGGTCTCTCCCTGGCACACACGCCAATGCCTGTTGACCAGCAGAAGACCAAGTACCAACAAAAAGTCAACTACAATTTGTATCAATGAGCAACCTCACAGCGGGGACAGGTAGCTGATATGTGTCAGACACTGCAACATCGCTGGAGAGTTTGCTGTTAAGTTACAAAACCTGTGACGTTTCCGCTAGCGATGTTGGAGTGTGTGAAGAACCCTTAACACACATTACAATATCTTTATATGCTTGGGTGTGCTATGTGTCAGTGTTCAATAAATACTGGTGTGTCACATGTACTAGCCAGAATGCTTGCACTGACTATGTGTGAACACCTTTGCTTAAGTCTGTCTGTAACAATGCAATGTTCCAGGGATCCCAGTAACGCTGGGGATTGCTGGGACATTGCAATTTGTCTGGTGCTGAGCTGGCACACAGGCAGACTCACCAGCAATCTGCATTAACCACGGTAAACAATGGTTAACTAAGCACAGCACTCTGCTTAGTGAGCCGCTGTTTTGCATGGTAACCAACTTCATCGTGAGTCTCCCGCTGTCACACACAGCAATATAAGCATCTCCCGCAAGGGCATCCTAACAGCAGCACTTGTGGTAAGCCCCATGCATTGTGTATGGGGCTTGCGGGAAGTTCGGTATAGCTGTGGTTGTGGCACTTGTGGTAGATGTGGCTGCCAACAAACCACCTTCAGCAGCGGTTTATTGGTAATCCGCAACTGCCGCAAGTGGTGGAACCACACTTGCCACAACTTGGGCAAGCCCCATACACAATTCATGTGGCTTTGCACAAGTGTGCCGCAAGTGTTGCCAAAAGGCACCAAATGCCACAGATGGGTTTAATGTGGCATATGTTTTCAAAAGCGCCTATGTGAAAGGGGCCTTACACACATGTAAGGAAAGGTTGCCCAGTGAAGTGCAGGGCGAAACCTCAGCCCGGTGGCAACCAATACTCCCCTAAGGTCCCGTAACAGGGGCTTGATGCCACAACTTGCCCTGGGTTCACATCACACAAACTGCCAAAACCATCACCATATTGTTTGGAAAATAGTTTGTGGCCCACATGTACACAGTCTTCTTCATGCCTTGCATGTGTATGGTACATGTTGTAGACATACACATGATTTTGTTTGTGTAATGTGTCTGTGATTTGTACTGTTGTATAGGTATCTTACCATTATGGATCCTTATTTGCTGTAGACATGTACCTTTTCCAACAAGCATGTTCCTCATCCATGGCCAAACATTCAAACAACATGGCTAAGTGAGACACAAACCTAAAGTATTCCAAAGAACAGCAATTTAATGGTGTCTTCACACCAAAACCAAAAAAACCTCATGTCCCTGGGTGGGGTACTAAACACTAACTGCAATGGATTTTGGGAGGCAGTGGTGGTTACAGTGGTGTGGCTTGGTGCACTCTGCTGTGCCACACAAAACTGTGATCAAAGAATGGGTTTGTGTAGCCCGCAGGGCTTGTTCCTGGGGGCTGCAGACCACTATAGATGGGGTTAGGGTGGCCAAGGAAGTGGAGCTATGGTAAGGCAGCCCTGTTTGTGGTGTCTGCGTCAATGACGCTGGCCACATGTGGCTACTGGACACAGTAGCAGCACCATACTGCCTGCCTTGTTGCTGCTGGGAGGCTGCTCTTTGATAAAGGTGTCATCACATCTGGATGGGAGGAGAGACCAAAGGTGGAAGTATGTCTCTCCCCCATGTTCCCGGCTGGCCAAAGCTGCTGGGATGACACAGGTGCCTGGTAGGGAGCCCTCCAAGCACCCATGTGTTGCCTTGGTTGATGACCACACGTACTGAGGCCAGATTGCCGGGGTGGCTATTATGGATGCCACATTTCATCTGTATTTGCTTCAGGAGGAGGGCTGTCAGAAGGGTGTTGGGTGGCCAAGACTGAAGTTGCATCTGCAAAGTTGGCCCATCTCTCTTGCTCTACGCACAAGCTCCTGACAACCCCAGATTATGTAGGCCTGCTGATCGCAGCTCATCTGTTCCATCTCCTTGGCCACAGTAATAAAATACTGATTATGACAAATGTTGACACTTGTCCTCAGATCCCTCAGGTCACTGTGGAGACGTTGCAAGCCCTCGGTAATTTGCAGCGAAATCTGTTTTCACATCTCCTGATGGACCTGAGACATGTGCACAACCTCAGGGTGGACGCTCCTTTCAGAAACCCTCTGGCGCAGGCGACCAGGCCGAGGAACAACTCTACTGGCTGCACCTGTGTCAGAAGGTACTGAAAGGGGAACAGATGACCCAGCCTCTTGTGCGGGGCTCCCATGTTGCCAGGAGGGTGTAGTGTGACCATCATGGTCATCCTCAGATGCGGCTGCAGACGCAGCAACATCGTCACCGCAAACATCTTGAGGGACAGCTTCTGGGGCGGGATGTTCATGGGATGATGCAGACTGCAGGGTACTTGCATGAGTGCTGTGGATGGAAACAAAAACAAAAATTAGAACACGGCGTATCTTCCAAGATTTTTTGCTTTCATACTTCTGTTTACTCCATGATCAGGTTCCATCAGGTTTGGGGGACATAACCAGGAGAGGCACTTGAATAACTCAAACAAACATTTCAGATCCACACCTGTTCCGTGATGTGTACACACTCGTGGTTTGGACAAACAAACCTGATGGTACCGGATCATGGGAAAAATGTACCATGAAAACAAGCAAGATCAGCACCTAAAAACCCACCAGGGTGATACAGATTAATGGCCCTAAACATTTACAGGCCAACTACCACAGTTTGCATGCAACACCACCGCAATGGCAAATTCCAGGCCATTCAGAAACGTACTCTCTTGGAAGCATACTTGGTCTCAGAAAGTCCAGCAAGTGTGCAAACTTATAAGGCCTCTTATTTTGGTCCACACCCATGCGAGCCTGCATCTCAGTCCGCAAATGCTTCCGGAAGCTGTCCCTCAGATTCCGCCATTTCCAGATTAATGTTTCGCCTGCAGTATCAAGGTAAACAGTAGTTGGGAAAAAATGCAAGTGACGATTGTCCAAGCAAAGGTTACAACTGTCTTGAACCATTGTTAAGGCATATATTTTGTCTATGGTTGGGAGCAGGCCCGGACTGGTAGGCGGGACTACCGGGACTTCTCCCTATGGGCCGGTGGTGGGGGTGTGGCCGGGGGCCGGTGCTCCTGCTCCTCCGGCCGTAAGACATTGTGCGGTGGGCCATCATGCACAGATGCAGGCCCAGTGTCCCCAGCCCTGTCACTGCCTGTCAGTGCGCTTTGCACCCTCTCCTCCCCTCTATTAGACAAACTAATCTGTCTTTTGGGAGGAAGAGGGGAAGGGGTGTGTGCGGGTCGGGGGCCACACCTCCACCCATGTAGACACAGGGAGCTGAATGACCCCGGAAATACCAGCACCTGCGTTTCCGGGGTCAGAGGAGCTGTAATGAGCTCCTTGTGTCAGAGAGGAGCAGAGAATCGGTGCAGTGCAGTGACGTCCTCATTCTCAGCAAACTGCAGGATGTCACCACAGAGTGAGGAGGAGGATGACATGGGGGCGAGGAGGAGGATGACATGGGGGCCAGGAGGAGGACGAGCCTTGAGTCAGCAGGATGACATAGGAGGGGGACAAGCCTGGAGCCTGGAGCCAGGAGGATGACATGGGGGCCAGGAGGAGGTCGAGCCTGGAGGCAGGAGGATGACACAGGAGGAGCAGTAAGTATACACAGCTCATGGCCCTGAAGATGGGGGTGGGGGGCAGGAAGGCTAATTTCTACCTCAGTGAGGAATAGCAGGCTCTCCTGCCCTGCACAGCCTGCAGTAATCACTCCCCCATACACATCTGATTGCCTTCTACCTATATGTGATTCATTATTAATACACATAACTGTAGCCAGACCTCAGTGTAAATATGATCCCTGCAGATCAGATCAGAGGGCAGTATATACCCTGGACTCTATTAACTGTGACCATTGTTCTTACACCTAGGTGAAATCTTTCATGGCTGCAGGAATAATTCTGCTTCATAGACCAGTCTAAGGCTGCCTTCACATTAGTGTTTGTGAACGCTGCGTACCGAACGCAGCCAAACGCACACTGCGTTCCTATGTTTAACATGGGAACGCATGTGCCTGCGTTTGGCTGCGTTCGGTCACGTTTGCATTCCGATGCGCACAATTTGTGTACCCTCTGAACGCAGCAACAGCATTTTTTTGTGCGGTTGCGGGCGCTTGTTTTATCTGCAAGCAGACAAACGATGCATGGATCTCAATGGATCCGCAGTGTCCTCCGCAAGACAGCGCAGGAGAATGCTGCGAATCTCATTGAAATCTCTCCCAGCGGCCACCGGGAGATCATGCAGAGCCACAGCTGATCTCCCGCCGGTGTCAGCGGGGAGAAACAGCTGATCTGACAGCTGTTTAAATCTCCCACACTGACACCGAATAGGTGATGCCGGCACGGGAGATTTGAAGCAGTGATCAGCTGCGACTGCACAAAAAATGCAACAAGCTGCGTTCGGAGGGCGCACAAATTGTACGCAAACGCAACCGAACGCAGCCAAACGCAGGCACATCCGTTCCCATGTTAAACATAGGTACGCAATGCTCAAGCGTTTGGCTGCGTTCAGTGCGCTGCGCTTGCAAACGCAAGTGTGAAGGCACCCTAAGCATGGGGAATATGAGTATAACTACAGACCATGATTTACATACCCGAACCTAGGAGGAATAGCTCATGTATCACATAAAGTCACATTTTACTCTGTACCCAGGAGCTTCAATCTGTGTGCCTGAGCACAAAAGTTATAAATATATAGTGTATAGGATAATACATCTAGTATGGAAAATATGTAATGTAATATGGAGTAAATTAAATAACATACACTATATAGTATATAAACAGTATAAGGGATAGTAGTGTACAACATCTATTAATATCAAATGTGCAAAGTGTAACAAAAGATCAATAATAATAAAAATTACGAAATGTCTATTATATAGCATAGGATACATTATATAATACAATCTATGTAATGCCTAGTAAACAGCATATAACATAGTAAATAATATATGGTAGTACATAAGGAAAAGTACAGTACTGTACAACACGTGGTATAGCAATATGGAGAGTGTATATACTGTATACAGTAGAGCAGGGGTCTCAAACACGCAGCCCCCGGGCTTCAAAGTGCGGCCCGCGGCACCGTGGACAATGTAAGGACGCCGGGATCCACTGTGGAGGTGGCCACCACGGTGCATAGTGCTGGGGACTGCAACTTTATTATCACTTCCTGCGGCCGCTACCACAAGCTCGGAGACTCCTTCCCTCAGCTACATCAATGGAAGCTGGCGGGCCAATCGGATCACAGACTCGCAAGTGACGTCATCCAATCAGAAACCTCAAGTGATGTCATACACCAACATCACTTGCGTGTCTGTGATCTGATTGGCCCGCCAGCTTCCATTCATGTAGCTGAGGGAAGGAGGCTCGGAGCTTGTCGTAGCAGCCAAAGGAAGTGATAATAAAGCCGCAGTCTCCAGCACTATGCACCAAAGGTGGCCCCCTACACAGCGTGCCGCGGTGGCCCTTTGCACAGCGCACCGTGGCGCCCCCCTGCACAGTGGATCCCAGCATCGTTAAGGTGTGTGTGTGTGTGTGAGGGAGGGAGAGTGTGCCTGTGTGTATGAGAGTGTGTGTGTGTGTGTGTGTAGAAAGTGTGTGTGTATGAGAGTCTGTAAAAGTGTGTGTATGTGCGTATGAGAAAGTGTGTGTGTGTATGTGAGTGTGTGAGAAAGTGTGTGTACGAGAGTGTGTGTGTGTGTGTACGAGAGTGTGTGTGTGTGTACGAGAGTGTGTGTGTGTACAAGAGTGTGTGTGTGTATGAGTGTGTGTGTATGAGAGTGTGTGTGTATGAGAGTGTGTGTGTGTATGAGAGTGTGTGTGTGTATGAGAGTGTGTGTGTGTATGAGAGTGTGTGTGTGTGAGAAAGTGTGTGTGTGAGAAAGTGTGTGTGTGAGAAAGTGTGTGTGTGAGAAAGTGTGTGTACGAGAGTGTGTGTGTGTACGAGAGTGTGTGTACGAGAGTGTGTGTGTGTACGAGAGTGTGTGTGTGTGTATGAGAGTGTGTGTACGAGAGTGTGTGTGTACGAGAGTGTGTGTGTGTACGAGAGTGTGTGTACGAGAGTGTGTGTGTGTATGTGTATGAGAGTGTGTGTGTGTGTGTATGAGAGTGTGTGTGTGTATGAGAGTATTTATGAGAAAGTGTGTGTGTGTATATGAGTGTATGTATGAATGTATGCAAGTGTGTATGTTGTGTATGAGAGTCTGTAAAAGTGTATGTATGTGAATATGAGAAAGTGTGTGTGTGAGAAAGTGTGTGTACGAGAGTGTGTGTGTGTACGAGAGTGTGTGTGTGTGTGTACGAGAGTGTGTGTGTGTACGAGAGTGTGTGTGTGTGTATGAGAGTGTGTGTACGAGAGTGTGTGTGTACGAGAGTGTGTGTGTGTACGAGAGTGTGTGTACGAGAGTGTGTGTGTATGTGTGTATGAGAGTGTGTGTGTGTGTGTATGAGAGTGTGTGTGTGTATGAGAGTATGTATGAGAAAGTGTGTGTGTGTATATGAGTGTATGTATGAATGTATGCAAGTGTGTATGTTGTGTATGAGAGTCTGTAAAAGTGTATGTATGTGAATATGAGAAAGTGTGTGTACGAGAGTGTGTGTGTACAAGAGTGTGTGTGTATGAGAGTGTGTGTGTATGTGAGTATGTATGAGAAAGTGTGTGTGTGTATATGAGTGTATGTATGAAAGTATGCATGAGTGTGTGTGTGTGTGTGTATGAGAGTCTGTGTAAAAAGTGTGTGTATGGCCAGGGTCACATTAGCGTTGAACCCCTAGCCTGCCGGATTCCGGTATTATCTTAGAACTTTTTCCAGCGCCGCATAGCGTTAACGCTATGCGGTGCTGGAAAACGCTGCCCTTAGTTACCCGCTGTTTACCTTCACGACCTGTCATACAGGCAGCGGCTCGGAGTGCGATTTACAGCGCCGCACAGGAAACCGTGTCTGCAACGTTTCCTGTGCGGCGCTGTAAAGCGCACTCCGAGCCGCTGCCTGTATGACAGGTCGTGAAGGTAAACAGCGGGTAACTAAGGGCAGCGTTTTCCAGCACCGCATAGCTGTTCTAAGATAATACCGGAATCCGGCAGGCTAGGGGCACATCGCAAATGTGAGTGAGTATGAGAAAGTGTGTGTGTGAGAGTGTGTGTGTGTGTGAGTGTGTTTGTGTGTGAGAGTGTGTGTGTATGAGAGAGTGTGGATGTAGAAGAGTGGGTGGATGTAGAAGAGTGAGTGTATATGAGTGTGCGTGTGTGAGAGTGTGTGTGTGTATGAGAGTATGTGTGTCTGAGTGTGTTTGTGTCAGTGTGTATGTGCGTGTATGAGAGTGTGTGTATGAGCGTGTGTGTGTGAGTGTGTATGAGAGACTGTGTGTGTGTGCGCGCAAAAAGAAGCGAGACCAGGTTGGGACATTACTACAAAGTGTCATCAGGATGGGGACATTACTAAAAGAAGAGGACCAGGATGGGGACATTACTACAAGATGACGGTCAGATTGGGGACATTACTACATGAGGAGGACCAGGATGGGGACATTACTACATGAGGAGGACCAGGATGGGGACATTACTACATGAGGAGGACCAGGATGGGGACATTACTACAAGATGGGGACCAGGATGGGGACATTACTACAAGATGGGGCCCAGGATGGGGACATTACTACAAGATGGGGACCAGGATGGGGACATTACTACAAGAATGACCATAGTGGGGGACATTAATATAGGATGGGACCAGTATGAGGACATTATTACAAGAAGGGGAACAGGATGGGGACATTACTACAAGGGAAGACCAGGATGAGAACACCACACAAGATGAGGACCAGAACGGGGACATTGCTACAAGAAGGGAACCACGGTCAGGACATTACTAAAAGGAGATCAGGATTTGAACATTACTACATTAAGCGAAAAATTCTGGAATTACTAAAAATGTCACTTAGTAATGCGGCCCTCCGATATCAATTTTTTTCTATGTGCGGCCCACCAACCCAGCCGATTTTGAGAACCCTGGATTAGAGTATATCATGTATCGCATCCACTGTAACGTATTGTAGCGCAGAAGACAAGGTAAAGTACATAGTCATATAGAAAGTGTATACTGTGCTATGTATAATGTATGGTATATAGAGAATACATGCTGATATATATTTTATGCTATGTAGTATATAATGAAATCTATCTAGTGTAGGTTGTGTATACAGTGTACACTATGTCCTGTATAACATGCAGTGTATGGCGTATACTTTGTAGTTTATAGTGTGCGCTCTGTGGTGTGTAGTATATAATATACCATATCATGCATAGTATGTATTATACCACTATCTGTATTGTTATATATATATATGGGTGTAATCCTCAGTATCTGTATTATTCTGTATATGTATATACACTGCACAGTACCACTTCTCCTGTCCTGTATACTGGATGTAATCCCCAGTATCTATATTATTCTGTATATATACACTGCACAGTACCACTTCTCCTGTCCTGTATACTGGGTGTAATCCTCAGTATCTGTATTATTCTGTATATATACACTGCACAGTACCACTTCCCCTGTCCTGTATACTGGGTGTAATTCTCAGTTATATGTATTATTCTGTATATACACTACACAGTACAACTTCTCCTGTCCTGTATACTGGGTGTAATCCTCAGTATCTGTATATACACTGCACATAACCAGTTCTCCTGTCCTGTATACAGGGTGTAATCCTCAGTATCTGTATTATTCTGTATATATACACTGCACAGTACCACTTCCCCTGTCCTGTATACTGGGTGTAATCTTCAGTGTCTGTATTATTCTGTATGTATACACTGCACAGTACCACTTCCCCTGTCCGGTATACTGGGTGTAATCCTCAGTATCTGTATTATTCTGTACATATACACTGCACAGTATCACTTCTTCTGTCCGGTATACTGGGTGCAATCCTCTGTATCTGTATTATTCTGTATATATACACTACACAGTACCATTTCTCCTGTCCTGTATACTGGGTGTAATCCTCTGTATCTGTATTATTCTGTATATATACACTACACAGTACCACTTCTCCTGTCCTGTATACTGGGTGTAATCCTCAGTGTCTGTATTATTCTGTATATACACACTGCACAGTACCACTACTGCTGTCCTGTATACTGGGTGTAAGCCTCATTATCTGTATTATTCTGTATATATACACTGCACAGTACCACTTTGCCTGTCCTGTATACTGGGTGTAATCCTCAGTATCTGTATTATTCTGTATATTAACACTGCATAGTACCACTTCTACTGTCCTGTGTACTGGCTGTAATCCTCAGTGTCTGTATTATTCTGTATATATACACTGCACATTACCACTTCTCCTGTCCTGTATACTGGGTGTAATGCTCAGTATCTGTATTATTCTGTATATATACACCGCACAGTACCGCTTCTCCTGTCCTGTATACTGGGTGTAATCCTCAGTATCAGTTTTATTCTGTATATATACACTGCACAGTACTGCTTCTCCTGTCCTGTATACTTGGTGTAATCCTCAGTGTCTGTATTATTCTGTATATATACACTGCACAGTACCACTCCTCCTGTGCTGTATACTGGGTGTAATCCTCAGTATCTGTATTATTCTGTATATATACACTGCACAGTACTGCTTCTCCTGTCCTGTATACTGGGTGTAATCCTCAATATCTGTATTTTTCTGTATATATACACTGCACAGTACCACTTCTCCTGTCCTGTATACTGGGTGTAATCCTCAGTATCTGTATTATTCTGTATATATACACTGCACAGTACCACTTCCCCTGTCCTGTATACTGGGTGTAATCCTCAGTGTCTGTATTATTCTGTATGTATACACTGCACAGTACCACTTCTCCTGTCCTGTATACTTGGTGTAATCCTCAGGATCTGTATTATTCTGTATATATACACCGCACAGTACCACTTCTCCTGTCCTGTATACTTGGTGCAATCCTCAGTATCTGTATTATTCTGTATATATACACTGCACAGTGCCACTTCTCCTGTCCTGTATACTGGGTGTAATCCTCAGTATCTGTATTATTCTGTGTATATATACACTGCACAGCACCACTTCTCCTGTCCTGTATACTGGGTGTAATCCTCAGTATCTGTATTTTACTGTATATATACACTGCACAGTACCACTTCTCCTGTCCTCTATGCTGGGTATAATCCTCAGTACCTGTATTATTCTGTATATATACACTGCGCATTACCACTTCTCCTGTCCTGTATACTGGGTGTAATCCTCAGTATCTGTATTATTCTGTATATATACACTGTACAGTACCACTTCTCTTGTCCTGTATACTGGGTGTAATCCTCAGTATCTGTATTATTCTGTATATATACACTGCACAGTACCACTTCTCCTGTCCTGTATACTGGGTGTAATCCTCAGTATCTGTATTATTCTGTATATATACACTGCACAGTACCACTTCTCCTGTCCTGTATAACTGGGTGTAATCCTCAGTATCTGTATTATTCTGTATATGTACACTGCACAGTACCACTTCTCCTGTCCTGTATACTGGGTGTAATCCTCAGTATCTGTATTTTTCTGTATATATTACACTGCACAGTACCACTTCTCCTGTCCTGTATACTGGGTATAATCCTTAGTATCTGTATTATTCTGTATATATACACTGCACATTACCACTTCTCCTGTCCTGTATACTGGGTGTAATCCTCAGTATCTGTATTTTTCTGTATATATACACTGCACAGTACCACTTCTCCTGTCCTGTATACTGGGTATAATCCTTAGTATCTGTATTATTCTGTATATATACACTGCACAGTACCACTTCTCCTGTCCTGTATACTGGGTGTAATCCTCGGTATCTATTATTCTGTATATATACACTGCACAGTACCACTTCTCCTGTCCTGTATACTAGGTGTAATCCTCAGTGTCTGTATTATTCTGTATATATACACTGCACAGTACCACTTTTCCTGTCCTGTATACTGGGTGTAATCCTCACTATCTGTATTATTCTGTATATACACACTGCACAGTACCACTTCTCCTGTCCTGTTGTCAGAGAGGCAGTATTGGACTTTGTGATTTTTAGCATTTAACTTGTTTAAATTGATTATCCCCAATATGGTGTCATCACTTCTCTTCTGTACAGGTGATGACTTTCCCTTCGCTGCGGATTTGACCGCTGGGACCCTACAATCCTGAGAAACGTGGCTTTGAACAGTAATATGTGAATGGAGCTGTGGTTGATTATTCCCTCTGCTGCACCATTCACATGAGGCTCTTCAGATACCTCCTTTAAGAAAGTGATGAGACAACGACAAAGTAGAAGCAAATTTCACTGATCGAGACTGATGGGTGATATAGTATGTGGGCTGGTGAGATCTTTTTTCCAGGGCTGCTTTTTGGTCCCAGTCCGGCCCTGGTTGGGAGTACCTTACTAGAAAAACATACAGCAACTAAAAGCCAGCTGTAGCAAAAGGCACTCCATTGTGGTGCACTAACAATTTACGAGGGGCGCCTGAAAAGTTCGAGGCCCGACCCAGAAGTAGTGACCGTGGGTCAAAATTTTTCAGTCAGTTTTCGACATAGTATTCCTTGAGGGTAACACAGGCAGGGGTGCACCAAGCCCCTCTGCCGCCTGAGCCCCAGTCTGAGGACCGGAGGGGGGGTGCTGTCAGAGCCCAGCACCGCCGCCCCTGTAGCCGCCGCGGGTGAGGACTGGGGGTAGGGGGGGTGCTGTCAGAGCACAGCCGCCCCTGTAGCCTGCAGCCGCGGGTGTAGAATGGGGGGAGGGGGTGCTGTCAGAGACTAGCACCGCTGCCCCTGCATCCCTTTGGCCTACAGAAAAAGACTAATACTATTAAAGGTTTGCAATAATTTAGGGGCCCCGTTGGAGCTTTCGCATTGGGTCCCCTGGCCCTGAAGTTACGCCACTGATTAGGGCTACTCGTTACTCGGTGAGTTTACTTGATATTACTGGTTATGAGTAGCGAGTACAATGCAAGTCAATGGATAATGTGAGAACTATGCTGCTGGACCGTACAAAGCGGTCTGAAGTCCTGAGGAAAAGCCTGAAATGGATGTATGATTGTTTAACCCCTTAATGACCAATGACGGCTATACCTGTCATGTCTTTGAACTGCCAATGCATGTAAACACTCTGTTTGGTCAAAGAAATGCTGAAATTATCATCCTAAATTTACCACTAGCAAGAAGTCCAATATGTCATAAAAAAACAGTCTTGTAATCACTGGGATATGTTGAAGCGTACCAGCGATATTATCTCATAAAGTGACACTGGTCAGAATTGCAAAAATGAGGCTTGGTCCTTAAGGGGTTAAAAGCTGGCGGTAAAAAAACGCCAGCTTTTTTAAACAATCAGCTGATGCATGCTACCCGCCTGATGCTTCGCTCCCTGCCTGTTTCCCGTCCGATCCTCCATTCCCCGCCTGGTCCTCTGTACCCAACCGATTCTCCACTCCCTGCCCGGTCCTCTGCTTCCTGCCATCCACCTCCCCTCCGCCTGCTGGAAGCGAGCCCGTCAGCTTTTTCAAAAAGACCACTGGCTAATTCAAATGATCAGTAAAAAGTGCTCGTGCGGCTTGGAGGGCTCTCTTGGCGGTGACTCACCATGATGGCAGCTATTCCATGGGCAGTGGAGCTGGGGCTGACGGTGCTGTGTATTGCGCTGTGCTCACTACTCTTCCTGATGGTGTATATACAGTTTTGGCTGCTGCTGCACTACAGGCAGAAGCGCGCAGGCAGAAGAGTCTTTTTCCCGCCGGCTATTGCAGACGATTAGCTGACGCATCAGCTGATTGTTTGAAATAGCCGCCGGTAAAAATAATCTTTTTCCTGCTGCCTATTTTAAACGATTAGCAGATGAAGCTGATCCAGCTTTCCGACTGGCTATTTCAAACGATCAGCTGTTCGTTTGAAATAACCGACGGGAAAAAGACACTTTTTAACGCCGGCTTCTGCCTGGGAGCTTCTGCCTGTGGTGCAGCAGCAGCCAGAGCTGTATGTACACCGCCAGGAAGAGCAGCGAGCACAGCGCCATACACAGGGCCATCATCCACTGACCACGGGACGGCCACCATCATGGTGAGTCACCTATGAGAGAGCCCTGATAGCCACGCTAGTACTTTTTACCGCAGGCTATTTCAAACGATCAGCTGATTGTTTGAAATAGCCGGCAGTCTTTTCCGGCAGGCTCGCTTCCAGCAGGCGGAGGGGAGGCGGAGAACAGGGAAGGTAGAAGAGGACTGAGCAGGGAGTGGAGAATCGGTCAGGGGCGGAGGACCGGGTGGGGAATGGAGGATCGGACGGGGAACAGGCAGGTAGTGAAGCATCGGGCAGTGAGCATGTATCAGCACCTTTTTACCGCCGAGTTTTAAACAATCATGCATCCTTTTCAGCCTTTTCCTTAGGCCCCCAAACCGCTTTGTAGGGTCCAGCAGAAAATTCCTCACATTACTCACATTTCACTTTGACTTACATTGGACTCGCAACTTGTAAGGAATATACGAGTATTAGAACCTACTCATTATGGTCATTATGAGTATAGTGTTGGACTCACTATACTCATAATGAGTAGGTCCTAATACTCGTAGAAGCTCCCAGGCAGAAGCCGGCGTTAAAAAGAGTCTTTTTCCCATCAGCTACTGTATTTCAAACAAACAGCTGACCGTTTGAAATAGCCGGCGGGAAAGCTGGATCAGGGGTTCTCTCATCCCTAGTCATGAAGAGGTTAAAGGTGTATTCCCATCTCTAAGATCCTATCCCAAAATCTAGTATGTAGTAGGTTTATTAATAATAATAATAATAATAATAATAATAGTAGTAAGTCCAATTATAAATGTAGTGTAATTCTCCTGATTAGATATGCTGCTCACATCATGTGCAAGGCATTACAGTTGATGCATCCATCAGTATGACCACACATATAGTGACAGACAGCTGCTAGCGGTTGTAACCATGGACCCCTAAGCTACGAAAATGCCCCACACATGAGGTAAGCAACATAATAATTAGGAGAACTATACTACATGTCTAATTGGAGAGATTTGCTAATATTATTATTATACTTTCTGCATATTGGGATAGGATCTTGGAGATGGTGATACCCCTTTAACCTCAAAATCCAAAGATCTGAATCCAATCACCAGTGTAATGTACTGGATAAATAAACAAATAATATTAATGTATGTTACCAATGTTAGATTTTTGCTTTACTGATGGCTGTATGCATGCTTTGAAGTCTTTTATTGCTTTAGTGCCATTCATATTGTCTTTTGTTACTTCAACATCTCAAATTGCCCAGCTTCAATTTTCTAGTGCTGATTTCCATTTCACAGCCGTGGCTTCTTGACAGACGCATCCTTTTCAGGCCTAATGCTAAAGGTACCTTTACACGTCGCAACATTGCATGCACAACTTACTGGTTGCAGTGAAATCATGGACACATTGTTCCATTTGTACACGGCAACAAAATAGAACAATGTGTCCATGATTTCACTGCAACCAGTAAGTTGCAAGTGAAATTGCATGCAATGTTGCGACGTGTAAAGGTACCCTAAGTTGTCTTCACTGAACGAATTGGCAGAAACACTTCTGGATATTTTCAGATTTTAAACAAGTGTGAGGTTTTAACCAGGGGCGTAACTACAATAGGTGCAGGGGTTGCGATTGTACCCAGGCCCTGGAGCCTAGCAGGGCCCCAAAAGTCCCTTTGGCCCATAGAAAAAGACTAATGCTATTAAAGATTTGCAATAATTGGGGGCCCCGTTGGAGCTTTCGCATCGGGGCCCCTGGGCCTGAAGTTACGCCACTGGTTTTATCTACTGATTACGTCATGTTTGCAGTTATAATAATTGACTAAACATAATAATAATAAAGTAAGGAATGTTTATACCATGTTAGGGCCCTTTCACATCAGCGTTTTTTGAAATTCGCGGCAGATGCGGTGAAAAAACTGCATCTGCCGCGATTACCGCATACCGGCTGCACTTGCAGCGCGGTTGCGGTAAACGCCATACTATGTATAGGCGGACTTGCGGCAGGTGCGGCAAGTGCGAAAAAATCTGCGGCTGACAGTATTTTTTTTCGCGGCCGCACCTGCCGCAAGTGCCGAAACCGCACTTGCCGCACCTGCCGCAAGTCCGCCTATACATAGTATGGCGTTTACTGCAACCGCGCCGCAACCGCACCGCAACCGCGCCGCAAGTGCAGCCGGTATGCGGTAATCGCGGCAGATGCAGTTTTTTCACCGCATCTGCTGCGAATTTCAAAAAACGCTGATGTGAAAGGGCCCTTAGCCAGTAGATACAAAAAATATTAGAATCTGAGAGTCCTCAGTGTTTGATACCTTTTAATGGCTAACTGAAAAGATGGTAAGCATAGCAAGCATTCGGGACGTCAGCCTGACAGAGGGGCCTAAGTGTCCCGAAAGCTTGCTATGCTTACCATCTTTTCAGCTAGCCATTAAAAGGTATAAACCACTGAGGACTCTCAGATTCTGATATTTTTTTTATTAATAATAATAATAATAGTAATAATAATAATAATCTTTATATAGCGCCAACATATTCCGCAGCGCTTTACAATTCAGAGGTTCATATACAAACTGTCATAAGTAACAATTATAAACAATACAATACAATAATTAAAGCAGACAAACAATGTCAAAATACAACACAATTAGAGCAACAATAAAGACGACCCTGCTCAAAAGAGCTTAAAATTTACAATGAGATGGGAGTTACACAAAGTACAGGGGCTTATTACAATGATGGTCCAGGCATCTTGAGGAAAATTGCATGAATGGTCACCAGCCAATCTGTGTAGAGATTTTGCGTTTAGTGGAGTTTGAAGGAGAGTTATGTCCAGAGAAATAGTGAATGGGCTATACACAATATAAAGGGCTTCTATTAGGGAGCATGATAGGCCGCCTTAAAAAGATTTGTTTTTAGGGAGCGTCTGAGGCTATGCAAGTTGTGGATAGTCCTGATTTCTTGGGATAGAGCATTCCAGAGAATTGGTGCAGCTTGGGAGAAGTCTTGGAGTCGTGAGTGGGAGGTTCGGATTAGTAAGGATGTTAGTCGAAGGTCATTTGTAAAATGTTGAGAATGGGTAGGATGATAGACACAGATGAGGGAGGATATATAGGGGGTTCTGCACTCTGAAGAGCCATGTGGGTGGGAACAAGCAATTTTAATTGGATCCTGCAGTGTATAGGCAGCCAGTGCAGTGACTGGCACAGAGCGGAGGCGTCTGGGTAATGATTGGTCAGATAGATGATCCTGGCTGCTGCATTAAGGATGGACTGGAGAGGGGAAAGTCTAGTGAGGGGGAGGCCAATTATTAGAGAATTGCAGTAATCATTGAGAAGAGAAGATCAAGATCTTAGGCTGGCTTAACACCATGTTTTTCTGCTGTCAGGTTCTGTCCGGTATTTTTGCAGGATGCACCGGACAGAACTTGACAGCACCGGATGAGCAAAAGTGTGGGCAAATATGACCTTCAAACCAGACCGGACCTGACAGGTGAAAACTGTGGTGTGAAGCCGGCCTTAGCTGTGTTGGGTATAACAATCATTGTAAAGGGACATGTTCTGAGAGACATACACTATCATCATTTGCTTGCTGTTTCAAGTCCCATTGTTCAATTGTTTAATTTTACTAGGTATTCTGATATCTTAGAACGTATATTTATACTATTTTACATTTTTTAACATTTAGGTTACTGGGCAAGAAGAATGTCAAACATCGTGGAGGACACGGTTTCTCAATATTTATTAGTTTATTTTACTCACATATATGATGCCATCATATTTGACAGCGCTTTAGGCCGGTTTCACATTAGCGTTCGGAACACAGCGTAACAGAACGCAGCCAAACTCATGCGCACTGTGTTCCTATGTTTAACATGGGAACGCATAGTAGCTGCGTTTGACTGCGTTCGGTTGTGGTTGCATTTGGATGCGCATAATTTGTGCGCCGCCCTCAGAACGCAGCCTTTTGTGCGTTCACGGGCTCTTGTTTTACCAGCAAGTGCCCGCCAGCGCACAATGGATCCGCAGTGTCTTCC
The DNA here is from genome assembly GCA_033576535.1 of Allobates femoralis. Lineage (NCBI taxonomy): Eukaryota > Metazoa > Chordata > Amphibia > Anura > Aromobatidae > Allobates > Allobates femoralis. The sequence continues at coordinate 216,335,541 of JARQOC010000001.1, forward strand.
GCATGACAGCGCATCACATTGAAATCTCTCCCAGTGGCCAATCAGTGACCTTGGCGGCGGCCAGGAGGAGGAGATCTCTGCCGCTGATCTACGCCTCCCGGCCGCCGCCGAGATCGCTGATTGGGTGGCCGGGCACCATTCTGATGTTAACGCATGCGGAGAATCTCCGCTGCGTTCACATCAGTATGGCAGCGTTTGCCCTACGTTTGCGTCTGCATGCCCTCCGCATGCAGACACAAACGCAAATGTGAAGGCAGCCTTACAGACATAATCACGTTCCCTATATTGGCTCACAATCATTAGCTTTCAATCTAAATTCCCTATCAGAAAGTAGGGGGAAACCATAGGAGACCCATGCAAATAACAGAACATACAAACTCCTTGCAGATATTGTCCATGGTGGGATGTGAACTTAGGCCTCAGTGCTGCAAAGCAATAGTGCTAACCACTGAGCCATTCTCTATATAATTTTTATTCCAAAATCAAATCCTGTTGGAAAGTTTTGTCTAATTTTGTGAAAAATATGTCATACCTTTTTAATAGTGAAAACTTATCAATGGATATAGAACTGGACAAGTACAGTATAAATATTTATAAGTATTTTATTACTATTAAACCACTAAGGCGCTGTAGGAGATGAGGAGAATGTACGTTTTGTTCTTGTATGGCTACGTGATCTTTTAGATTGTAAGAATATTTCAATATATATATTCCATGGCAGAATGTCTAACATTACGAGCCAGGGAGAAAAGCCACATGTCGCAAACATACCGTATATACTCGTGTATAAGCCGACCCGTGTATAAGCCGACCCCCCCTACTTTTGCCCCAAAACCTGGGAAAACCTATTGACTCGTGTATAAGCCGAGGGTGGACCCCAGCACAGGTATACAGCCCCCCCAGTGGTATACAGCAGCCTCCCCAGTGGTAGTATACAGCAGCCACATAGGTATATACAGTAGCCCCAGTGGTAGTATACAGCAGCCTCCCCAGTGGTAGTATACAGCAGTCTCCCCCTGTGGTAGTATACAGCAGTCTCCCCCTGTGGTAGTATACAGCAGTCTCCCCCTGTGGTAGTATACAGCAGTCTCCCCCTGTGGTAGTATACAGCAGCCCCCCCCTGTGGTAGTATACAGCAGTGCCCCCCCCCTGTGGGTATACACAGCCCCCCCCCCGCTGCTGCCGCACACCTGTAAAAAGAAGAGCTTTCATACTTATCCTCCTGCTGTCACCGCGCGCGCATCCTCCGCTCTACTTCTTGCTTGCACCCGGCGTCCATCCATATGACCGCGCACAAATAATGACGCCATTATTTGTGCGCGGTCACGTGGATGGACGCCAGGTGCAAGCAAGAAGAGGAGCGGAGGATGCGCGCGCGGTGACAGCAGGAGGATAAGTATGAAAGCTGTTCTTTTTATAGGTGTGCGGCAGCAACGGGGGGGCTGTGTATACCCACAGGGGGGGGCACTGCTGTATACTACCACAGGGGGGGCGGAGGAGCGCTGACAGTGCAAAGTAATATGCACCGCTCCCCCTGCCGCTGATGGACAGGGGGATGCAGTGCATATTGCATTGCACTAATGAGCGGGGGCACGTGACTGCCCGCTCACTGTACAGCCTCCCCCACCTCCTCCAGCCCCGGACACCGGCCCCACACACTCAGCCGTCACTGACTTGTGTATAAGCCGAGGGGGGCACTTTTCAGCACAATTTTTGTGCTGAAAAACTCGGCTTATACACGAGTATATACGGTACCTCACATTTACTGCATAGCAGTGCTTGTGGATAATGCAGGCAGAAAGTATTTTTGTCCAGAAGTTTCCCCCTTTGATTATTTTAGGCTGCGTTCACACATCCGCGTATTTTGTTGCATATTTTTACGCGCGCGTTTTAAACTATACGTTTTTATTGGACAAGAAAAACATTTTCCAGTTAACAAGACATAACATAGATTCGGCATATGAAATGCATCATCTCTAGTTTCCTCTACACAGTAATTCTCTGTACCTGCAGTCTCTCGTAAGAGGTTAAAGATCTCGCTCCTCGCGAAGCGGGCGGGATCTCCATAAAAGATCAGAACAAAAGATAATGACTATTGAATCAACCAATATACTGCCAAGCAAACAGATATCGAGAAAGTGTAGAACATTATAGAGTTCAAACAAACATATAGACATGTAAGACTGACAAGACTGGGGGTGGTTGGAAAGAGGGGAAAAGGGAATGGGAAATAACATCGGCCTCTATAAACACATTAGAGAGAAGATAATTCAGAACGAGCAGCATAGTAGTCCCATGGACACCAGATCGACATGAATTTATCCACAGAGTCGTTCAGTAAGGCCGTAAGATGTTCCATCCGCCTAACATCTAAAATCCTTGTCTTGAGACTTAGCAGAGAGGGTGCATTTGTTTGCCTCCAATGTTCTGCAATTAGGCATCTGGCCGCTGTAAGTATGTATAAGAAGAGTCTGGATGTCAGTTTGCCTAAACCTGGGGCCCCATATCCTAATAGAAATACTAGGGGATCTAGGTCAATGTCCGCATGTAGGACTTTATCTGCTAAGGATTTGACCTGACCCCAAAAGGGTATAATCTTCGGGCAAGCCAGAATATGTGGAATGTGGTGCCCACGTCTTCTCCACACCTCCAACAGGTCGATGGCAAAGAGGGATCTATTCAGTGGAGGACCTCAGGTGTATGGTACCATAGCATTAATATTTTATAAATGTTCTCTTTATAGAGGGTACATATAGAGGACTTAGCAGCATTTTGCCATATAGATGTCCACTCTCGGTCAGAAATCCCCCTTCCCAAGGCGGACTACCACATCATCATATATAGAAATGGCCTGTTCTGCTCCGCTCGGGGGTTGGACATTAGACCGTAAAATCGCAGATATCAGACCCTTCGTGTCCGTAGTCCCTCTACAAAGCCGTTCAAAATCCGTAGGAACGGAGACTCCTGCCCTACCAAACAAGGAGTTAGCCAAATCCTTAATCTGCAGATACTGGAAAAACTCCCTGTTGGTAATGAGAAGTGACGCTTAAGATGATCGAAGGCATGGATCTCCATGGTCCTCCCATCAATGATGTCAGCAAACTGGAATAGACCAGCCTTCAACCAGGGATGAACCATGGAGGACTCCAGACTGCTCGGAAGCAGAGGTTGGTATATGAAGGACACCAAAGGAGAGCATAGCGACATCAAAGCAAACTTCTTGGTACACGTAAGCCATAAATTGCGAGTGAACTGCATAGGGCCTAGTAAAGGGGTGAGGGGGCAGGACTGAGCAGGGGACCACAGAAAAGAGTTAGGGTGAACAGGGGCTATCCAAAGTTACGCGCGCGTTTTCATGGGGAAAAGAACGCGTAAACATACGTGCGTAAAACAACTTGAAATACGCATTGTCTTAATTGTAGATAAATGCGTATTTCCAGATCTTTATAAAGGGGCCTATGGAAGAAACGCGCGTAAAAAAACGCAAAGAATTGACATGTTCATTCTTTTTACGTCTGAATGGCAAAAGTAAATGTCCATTCACTTTGCTGGGAAACGCAGATACAGATGCGTTTTGGGGAAAAGCGCGCGTAAAAATATGCGACAAATACGCAGTGTATAAACGGGGCTTTACAGCGACATTATATCACATTATGATAGGAAGCTCTTGTTTTATAAAAGTGTACTATCAGTATGTCAATTTCCTTTCCCTGTGCAGTAGTCAGTTGGACGATGGAGGTCTAGGAAGTTCTGCTGATTGTAGGATAGTGGTAAAAGAAACAATAGCCTTCTTGCAAAAACAGTTAAGAGAAAGTGGAATTTGTGCACCTGTCATCTTAACGGTCACTATTGGGAACACAAACCTTTTCTAAGAAAAAATAAGCAATTTAGAAGGATTCTGTAACTATGACTTTTTTCAGCAACTATGAAAAAGTGGACTAAAGGCCACGTCACACGCTTCAATATTGAGAACGATATCGCTTAAGCGATCCGGATTTTTGATCGCTTAAGCGATATCGTTTGTGCATTGTTGCGTGTAACCGAGCGATCTCTCAGTGAAAAATCGCTTGATTGTTTGGTGGAAGATTTGTGAGCAGGAACTCAAATTCGTTGTTCATCGTTCAATTAACCTGTGTTCAACCCGCTGCATCGTGCTGTGTGACACCTCTCAAACGATCTGTGTGACACCTCTTTCTCGACTTCGCCTATTCCTGACGCTAGATGGTGTCGATCGCTGAGTAGTGCGCACAATCGCTGGCGCGTTACCAAATTTCACATCGTTAACATCTATGCTTGTGACACCACACAAAAGATATCAATAAATTCTTCTAGCGATCTCGATCACGTGACTTTTCAGGTGATATCGTGAATGAGATTGAAGCGTGTGATGTGGCCTTTAGGCTGTAGAAAGAAAAGAGAACATCAATCTCTTAGCTGTGTTGGGTGTAACAATCATTATAAAGAGTCATGTCCTGAGAGACATACACTATTATCATTTGCTTGCTCTTTCAAGCCCCTTTGTTCAATTGGTTAATTTTACTAGGTATTCTGATATCTTGGAATGTACATTTATACTATTTGACATCTTTTAAATTAAGGTTACTGGACAAGTGACTCGCCCACCAGGGCCATGGGGTACTCGGAACTGGGCTGCAGTTCTGCTGTAGGAGCCACGGGGGTCGAGACCTGACTACATGGCCCTAGGCGGTCAATAGAAAGCGCATTGGGGGAAAAATAAAAATAAATTTGGAAATTGTTATGATGCCATCCGTGGTGTACGGCTATGGGAAGCCACCGCTGCAGTCGGAACCTCGGGGGATGATGGGAGTAGTGGCTAGGTTGTTGAGCCCTCTACGGGTAGGGCTGGTCCACAGGGCAACCGGGAGGTTTGTGGGTATGGTGGGGTGCAGCGTTCATGCTTACTGGCAGCCTCCTGCTGCCGCATCACAGCATCAGTCTATCTCCCCTCAGACGCAAGAATTACAGTCTCAGACAGTGTGGAGCTTTAACCGGGTTTACTCACTTTGCTCGACAGATGGTACAGCTTACAACAGCTCAGCAGCGGCTCTAGTGTAGTTCAAGCAGCCGGGATTGTTTGTCTGCGTCACCCCCTTTCGTGTCTCATTCGGGCCTTTTCGGTCTGTTACGCATGCTAGCTATGATCCAGCGGTCACAAGCTTTCAGTGGGTGACTTTCCGGGTCCCCTAGCCCTAATACGACGGCCTTCTCTTCACTGCACCAGAGGTTGGGTTCGGGACATAAAGATCCCGCATCCCGCCGGGATTCGTGGCTGGGGCATAAAGCTTTCTGGCCACTTCAGCAGAACCGGCACTCTGATTCTGGCCCAGTCCCACAGTTTCCCTGCTAATCCAGGTACAACTAGACTCCTTCTGTCTTTCACCACGGTCTACAGCCTTGGACCTGGGCAAGCCCCATAGTGGCACAGGCTGCCGGGTCCTGGTTCTCTCAGTCCTGTATGATGGTCTCGCCTCTCCTTCTGACTGGTCTGGCTTTCTCTGGGTTGGTCTGGTCTTGTCTTGTCTCCTCTGGTCTACTACTACTCCTCCACTACTCCTCTTCTTCTCCTTTTTGGACTTGGTGTTCTGTTTCCTTTTATAACCTCCCCTAACCAAGTCCTTCTTTAACTTTCCACCCACCACCTGGCTCCTCCCGCTATCCCATTGCTGGACATAGAGTACCTAGACTTAGGATCGGGAGTGTGTTGGGTGTGTGTGTGGGGAGACCGATTTACCAATCCTGGCTGCTGCGCCATCTAGTGGCGTCCGGTCCGCAGGGGCGCCACACAAGCAGATTGCCTCAGTTGCTTCACAACACCCTAATGGTCCTGACCTTACCCTTACCTAGCTAGATTGCATACGACAGCAAATAATATTCTAGCTTTAATTGTTATTATTAATAGACATATTTAGTCTGAACTTCCTTAGGCATTATGGAACTAGATTATACATCATTCAAGTCAGATTCTGCTTGATGCCCAGTCGTAGGCATAACACGAAGCAATAGAACTCCCACTGACAGATGGTACTAGCTGCAGAAAGCTCCCAACATGGGTTACTAGATTTAAAAATGCGTTCATTATATTTTCATCAACATAGTTTATTATAATAACAAGCTGCTTGTAGAACGTTACTGACTCATCCTGGCATGTTTTACCTACACTGACATTATTGCATCCATGGAACTCGTAAAAACACCAGATTTAAAGAGGCACAGTCAACAACTAGTATAAAAGTCTACTTATCATTGCAAGTTTAGAATTTTAAAATACAAAACTGATGGAAATGTTATATACTGATCTGTTTACATCCTTGCTTCACAAATGGTGCATAGTTTTGAGGTTTAAACTTCTGCGATCTAGAATATGCAGGTCAGGCGCCTGGATATTATAGACACCCAGAAGTCAGAAGCTGCTAATAACTGCTTTTGTCTAATGCCTCCAGTGAATTAGAGCTATACTCATATTCATTTACACATCATAGGAGCCCTGTATCCAATCACTGCCAACATTCCTGTCCACACCTTCAGAACAAATGACAATCATCTGGAAGTGAGCAGCAGGAGCAGGGTCTCTTCCGTTGATTAACTAATTTGGTCTGAAGTCAAGGAGGGGATGATACACCCCCAGGGCCGTGGGGTACTCGGAGCCTGGCTATAATACTTCTGGGGAGTCACAGGGGTTGAGACCCGACTCCTTTACCCTTAAAAGTTCGGGGGTTATAGTTTTGGGGATTGTTGTCGTGAGGCCACCAATGATGTTAGGCTATTGATGGCCAACGCTGTGGTGCGGGACCTCTAGAGATGATGGAATCGCAGCTAAGGTGGTATCCCCAGGACAACCGGCAGCCTTGGTCTTGGCCGCCGAGGAACCGGTTGAACCCCCGGTGGGCCCCGGTCCTCGTGTCCATGCCCCCTTATTCCGCCCCAACCCCCCCTCCCGCTAACAGAAGGGAACCGAACGGGTCCCCCTGGAGCAGCGGTGGGGAACGTCCGGCCGCGAAGACCTGCTTTCCGGCCAGAGACCGCAGTGCTCGGCCGGCAGCTGCATTGTGTGGCTGCCGGCCCTTTAAGCCAGCGCGCATGCTGTAAAGAAGTAGAGCACTGTCTGCACATACAGGGAGTTCCTCACACAGGCAAGTGCCAGAGCAGCAAGGATGTGGTCTGTAGGCGGCGACAGCAAATGAAGTCCTCCGTCCTACAGATGAAGAGGATCAGGCAAAGTTGCAGCAATCAGTGTGGAAGCAGATTAGGTTTGTGTGCCCCCCAGTAGCAGCAGCAATCAGTGTGCCCCCCATAGCAGCAGCAACATATGCTCCCCCGTAGCAGCAGTAGTGTGCCCCCTCAGCTGCAGCAATATGTCTCCCCCCCAGCAGCAATATGTGGTCCCTCCCCGTAGCAGCAGCAATCAGTGTGCCCCCCTCAGCTGCAGCAATATGTCTCCCTCCAGTTGCAGCAATATGTGTCCCCAGCAGCAACAATATGTGTGCCCCCCAGCAGCAGCTGCAACAATCAGTGTGCCCCCCCAGCTGCAGCATTGTGTCCCCCCAGCAGCAATGTGTGCCCTCCAGCAGCGGCAATATGTGGCCCCCGAGAAGCAGCAATATGTACCCCATTAGCAATATGTGTCCCCCAGCAGCTGCAAAATGTGTGTATGTGTGCCCCCAAGCAGCATATGTGTGTCCCCCAGCAGCAATATGCCCCAGCAACAGCATAATGTGTGCCCCCAAGCAGCAGCAATATGTGTGCCCCCCCAGCAGCAGCAAAATGTGGTCCTCCAACAGCAGCAATATATGTGCTCCCCCAAGAGCAGCAGAAAAATGTGTGCTCCCCAGCAGCCATATGTGTGCCCCCCAACAGCATCAGCAATATGTGTGACCCTCAGCAGCATCAGCAATATGTGCCTCCCAGCAGCAATCAGTGTGCCCCCCCCCAGCAGCAATAAGTGTGTGCCCCCCAACAGTAACAGTGTGTCTGTGCGCCCCCACCCCCAGCAGTAGCAGTATGTCTGTGACCCCCCATAGCAGCAGCGTGTCTTTGCCCCCATAGCCTGGTGCCGTAGACCGTGAGCCGCAGAGGAAGAAGCTGCTGGGTACCTGGTGCCGGACACCGGGAGCCGCAGAGGAAGAAGCTGCCTGGTGCCGGGTACCTGGTGCCAGAGACTAGGAGCCACAGAGGAAGAAGCTGCTTGGTGTCGGAGACCGGGAGCCAAAGAGGAAGACGCTGCTGGGTACCTGGTGCTGGAGACCGGGAGTCGCAGAGGAAAAGCTGTTGGCTGCCTGGTGTCGGAGAACGGGAGCCGCAAAGGAAGAAGCTGCTGGGTACCTGGTGCCGGAGACCGGGAGCTACAGAGGAAGAAGCTGCCGGGTACCTGGTGCTAGAGAACGAGAGCTGCAGAGGAAGAAGCTGCCTGGTGCTGGGTGCTTGAGACTGAGAGTTGCAGAGGAAGAAGCTGCCAGGTACCTGGTGCCGGAGACCAGGAGCTGCAGAGGAAGAAGCTGCCGGGTGCCTGGTGCCGGGTTCCTTATGCCAGCGAGCGGGAGACTGGGAGCCGCAGAAGAAGAAGCTGCCTGGTGCTAGAGACCGGGAGCTGCAGAGGAAGAAGCTGCTAAGTGCCTGAGACCGGTAGTCGCAGAAGAAGAAGCTAAATCAAAAGGAAGAAGAAGCTACCAGGTGCTGGGTACCTGGTGCCAAAGATCGGGAGCTGCAGAAGAAGAAGCTGCCTGGTGCCGGGTTCCTAGTGCCGGTGACCGTGAGACCGAGCGCTGCAGAGGAAGAAGCTGCCGGGATCCGGGATCAGGAATGTGGAGTCAGGTAAGGCGCTGTTACAGCCGAAGATAGTAGCCTGGGGGAAAAAGAGTGGGATAGATGGATGGATAGATGGATGGTGGGGCCTGGAAGAGGGGGCAGAATGGGATGGATGTGTGGGGGGCATTATGGAAAAGGGGAGAGAACGCGATGGATGGATAGAGGGGCGGCATAGAAAAGGGGGGAGAATGGGATGGATGAATGCATAGGGGCGGCATAGAAAAGGGGGAGTAGCTGGATGGATGGGTGGCGGCATGGAAAAAGGGGGAGAAAATGGATGGATGGGGGAGAAGGTACATGGATGGAGGGGGGCTGGGGAGAAGGTACATGGATGGTTTGGTGGATGGGGGAGAAGGTACATGGATGGATAGGGGATGGGGAGAAGCGACATGGAATGTGGGGGGAAGAAGCTACATGGAATGTGGGGGAGAAGCTACATGGAACATGGGAGAGGGGAGAAGCTACATGAATGAGGGATGGGGGAGAGGCCACGTGGAACATGGTAGGGGAGAGGCTGCGTGGTGCATAGGAGGGGAGAGGCTGCGTGGAACATGGGAGGGGAGAGGCTGCGTGTAACCTTGGAGGGGAATGGGGGGGAAGGATGAGCTGCATGAGACACATTGGGGGAGGATAAGCAACATGGGATTCAGAGGAATGGGGGTGAGGATGAGCTGTATGGAACATATGGATGTAGGATAAGCTGCATGGGACATATGGATGTAGGATGAGCTGCATGGGACATATCGGGGGTGAACAGTATGGGACATGTGGGAGGAGGATGAGCAGTATGGGACATGTGGAAGGGATATGAACAGTATGGGACATTTAATCTGCATACACATTTATATAGGAAACGTACTGTTCTGGTGATGTAGTGACGGTGGTTCTGATTATGTATTATTGTATTGCTGAAGGTTCTGGTGATGTACTGACAGGGGTTATAGTAATGTATTATTGTATTGATGGGGTTTCTGGTGATGTATTGATTGGTTTTGGTGATGTGTTACTGTATTGACAATGGTTCTGGTGATATACTGACAGTGGTTCTGGTGAGGTATTATTGTATTGACAGTGGTTCTAGTGATATGTAATTGTATTGCCGGTGGTTCTGGTGATGTAGTCATGTGGATGCTGTAATCTTTAAAGGGAACCTATGTTATGACAATAAATAGTTAATAATTTATATAGGTTTATAGAAGTAATTCAGAAATCTTTCAGTGTACAGGCTAGAGGCCTGTTTGTAGTTAGTTCTCTCTCCTTCCCTCCCACCTTCGGGATTTCTCTGTCTTAGATTTTATATAATGTTTTTACTTAGATGTAGCAGTATAGAAGTTCTTATCAGCATGTTCTGAATGTACTGTACGAATCCGAGGCTAAATTAATCTAACTAACACACAGAGAACTGAATGTTTTTCAGAATAAAATTTAAATTCAGCATAATATGATGCAATCACCCCTAGTAACACCCCTTTTAACATCCCTTTAATGATAAGTAATAAAACTGCTAACCCCTCCTAAAATAAAGAACTTTGTCATTAAGCCCTACTTTGACATGGATGTCAGCGTGGTTCTTTCGGTGGCGGGTACGCACTGTGAGGTAGCGAGCCGGGGGACTCGCTTGCTGCATAATGACGCCAACACGTGTATAATTATTCACGTTACTACCCGTTTATTTCTCAACAGCATCAATAACCCGGTTAGTATATTTAACATTTAACACATACACGTCACATAATACATTGATATTACATATAACATTGCACATATACCATTATTGTAACCCGGGACCGGTAACCACCTCTCTCCCCATTGGAGCTCTAACACTTGCTCCCGTGGTAGCTACGGCCTCCGGCCTATATACACTTTACACATAAATACATAAGTTACATTTCAACGATGACCCCTCCGGGTTCATAACAGGGATGTGGGTCCCAATGGCGGTACCTGCCGCCTGGCTTTTGTCACCCAGCCTGATGACTCCATATATATATCCCGTAGTCAGGATTCCTGCCTGACCGGGACCTTACATACCACATGTGATCCATCATACACTATCCATGGATCACATGCATCCACACATCCGCTCACAGCCCATCATAATACATCCATGGACTGTGGCTCCTCCATGGTCCATTACAGGGATTGGCAAACCTTAGAATCCGGGCTAACCATGCGTCACCATGGCCTACTCACCACGGTACGGGCCACCAGTCGCCACCAAACCTCCATCTCATCTCATGGCAGGTCTCCAGGTCGACGACTGTACCCTGCGTCTGAGTAGCACCCTAACGGATCAGCCATGGCTACCCTTCTAGGAGCCCTATTACCCCTGTGTCTGGCACCACAGGCACACCCACACCATTAGAGGCCGTGGTTGAGGGACGGGTACCCACTGCAAGCAGCAGGGCAAGCCTCCCTCTCGTCCCACAGGGACGGAAATCCTCCAATATCATCCACACTAGCTGGGTCACTCCCTCCACATCATTATACATGGCTCTTACATATAGGCCATCGTTTCTCATTCAGGGCCTTTACCTAAGCCCTCATATACATATAGTTAACACAGGTCCCTCACTGACTTTCTAGTCGGACCTCGGGCGGCTATGCCCGCCTGGCACATTTCATACACCAGGTGCACAGTTCACACAAGCATTTGAGAACTGCTTTCTTACCAGGCACGGATCCGGGTCTCGCTACCTGTATCACAGGATCCACCAGGCATCCCCACGGGCTCCTTTCCCGGGCGTGTTTCACCCCACGCCCGGACCAGTATCCACCAGGTTCAGCCATAGCTTCCCCTTCTAGGTGCTGCCACGACCCCGGACCTAGGCACCGGCATGGAGCTAGCATGCTCCCATTATTCCAGGCACACAGAGCTCTGGACTGGACTGCTCTGCTCTCTGGCTGGTAATCATCTCTCAGCATGAGTCTCAGCTTCCATCTGAATCTCCAATCACTCAGCTGGCAGGCTCTTAATCGTCCCTGCCACACCCACTCTGACTCAACCAGCTGGGCTGCTATTCTTCCGGACACACCCTCCTGACACACCCACCTGGGCTGTCAGAAATCACTCATTACATCCCTTTCCTCAGGGCTTCCTCGATCTCATGAGCCACTCATTAGTCACATTAAACCTCATTGTGTTCAGGATAGGTTCAAACAGCGTCATCCACTATCAAACCGGCCAGTGTGAACAGGATCATACCCTGATCCTGCATGTGATGCGCCCCGGCCATGGGGATCATGCCGGCGGTGCCTCACAGCACTCAGACAAAGCATCCAATTTGGCTGCAGACAATTAAGATGACAGCCCACCCGGAAGGTGTGGAAGGCATCCATTACACCTGACCCCTAAAAATCACCCCCCAGCCTATTAATACCTGTCCCGGCACCATCATTATGCTATTCTACCTATCCCTTTGTGTAAAAATTGTTTAGTTTGAAACTTTCAAAAAGTGATTTTGATACCTCTACAACTACGGCTTCTTGTCTCCTGAGAAGTCGCACAGGGCGTTCCCTGTGGCTTCTTTTCGCCGCCTTTAGTGCTTGTATTCACGCCCCGATGTGCGTGATAAGCCATCTGAATCCTCCTCGCCCTCCTCCATGGGCAGATCAGCCGGTATGACGCTAATCGCGTCATTTCAGGCACTGCTGATGGACCTTAAGCTGCGCATTGCGCATGCGTGAGGTATACTTTACGGCAACTCATGTGATGAGCTGCGGTAAAGTATACCTCACGCATGCGCAATACTTACATCATTACCAGCCGCTGCATTTTAAAGGCCTTTCCCACGAACAAGGTTAATTTAAAGTTCATCTTAATAATAAGTAGACCCTGTAATGATAATAATTTCCACAATTGGATGTGTTTAAAAAAAATGTTCCTGGGCTGAGATAATCTTATATATGTGTCCCTGCTGTGTACTGTGTAATGGAGGTGTCTGACCGTACAGGGATTCTCTCGACACAGGAACATTATTTTAAACACATCAAATTATGGAAATTATTATTCCAAAATCTATTGATTAAAATGAACTTTAAAATTAATTTTGTTTATGGGGAAAACCCCTTTAATAATTGGGATATAAGTTCCACATTCTTCTGATGATACGGTTTCCACAGGTCGGATTCCATCAATAAATAAGTGATCACCTATTGAACTTGTGGATCACTGATAACTTGTTTTCACCAAAGAATCTCTTTAATATAAAGTACAATAATTGTACATCGCAGTTCTGGTGAGCGCAGAGTGATGTACAGGAGCTGGCAATATAATGGGTATAACAGCTACCAGGTATTTACATATAGCTGAAGGGTGGGTGGGCCCCTGAAATCAATTTTCCTGGTGGGCACCAGACACCCCAGTCCGATCCTGGCAACCGGTATAGACTATGGCGATGGTAGGCCGTTGGGGTGCAGGACTAAGGGCGCGGAATAACTGCCAGACACACAGTACGTAGTCTGCTTAACCTTTACTAATAGTTGCAGGTTCAGACCAAGACTCTGTCCACAGGAGATGTTAGGAATCTGGGTGGCCTGGAAGCAAGTTGGGGATCTCCTTACCCGGTGAGTTCTGAGGCCTCCCTGCTGCGCTCCTCTTTGCTGGTCCTGGCTGCTTGTAGCTAAGCTGTCACCCTCTCTCTTCCTGCTGGAAAGTCTCTCACTTATGTGGCAGGCAGCTTGAGCCGTTTCCGGGCACCACTCCTCTGACAACTGTCCCTGAGCTCTTCAGTGTTCCTGTGCCTCCAGGTGCTTTGCTTTGGCTGAGAGACGTGGAGTCGCCGGTCCTCCGGCTTTTGGCTGCTGGGTCTATAGTACCCACACAACTTCGGACTCCGGTGTCAGTTTCTGGCGCTCTGTTCTGGGGTGGGCCGGCAACTGGCTCCACTCCCCAGGCCCTTTTGTCTCATTCCTCAGACCCTCTCCAACGGGTCCCTCATGCTTGGCTTGCTGCACTCTTGCTCTCTACTTTGCCTGGGACGACACTGCTCCAGTCCACAGGTAGGGATGGGCGAATCTACTCGCTAGGACTCGTTACTCGGCGAGTAGTAAGGGACTCGCAGGACTCGGTACTCTGCGAGTTTCCCAGTGATTACTCGCACGAGTCCAATGCAAATCAATATCAATCCTAGTTTTGTCAGAAACGCTGACAAAACTAGGATTGCCATTGTTTGCATTAGACTGGTGCGAGTAATCACTGGCTACTGTGCCAGTGATAGCAGGGAGACTCGCAAAGTAATTGCTGTTTCTTTGCGAGCCGAGTCCAGCTGTCTTCTCTGTGCAGCTCCAGGGTCCTAGAGCCCGCCTGCTGCCTGATGTAGCAGTGCTGAGATTGTTCTCAGTCTGCTCATTCCCTGTGTACAGACATGAATGTCTGTGCACAGAGATGATGTAGCAGTGCTGAGATTGTTCTCAGTCTGCTCATTCCCTGTGTACAGACATGAATGTCTGTGCACAGAGATGATGTAGCAGTGCTGAGATTGTTCTCAGTCTGCTCATTCCCTGTGTACAGACATGAATGTCTGTGCACAGAGATGATGTAGCAGTGCTGAGATTGTTCTCAGTCTGCTCATTCCCTGTGTACAGACATGAATGTCTGTGCACAGAGATGATGTAGCAGAGCTGAGATTGTTCTCAGTCTGCTCATTCCCTGTGTACAGACATGAATGTCTGTGCATAGAGATGATGTAGCAGAGCTGAGATTGTTCTCAGTCTGCTTATTCCCTGTGCATAGACATCTATATTTATGCACAGGGGATGTAGCAGAGAGGACATCGCGTTTTGGACTGCGTCGGACGGAAGAGGATTTTTTTAATTAAAGATGGAGTCCCTAATGGCTTTTTTTTTTATTTCTAATAAAAAATTTTCCTTGTGTTGTGTTTTTTTTAAAACAATTTAATAGAAATTCATGGCGGTCATGTCTAATATTGGCGTGACCGCCATAAATTTCGGGCTTAGGGCCAGCTGATAATACAAAGCTGGCCCTAACCTCTTTATTACCCAGCGTGCCACCGCTACCAGGGCCGCTGGAAGAGCGGGGTTCAGCGCCAGAGGATGGCGCTTCAATGAACGCGCCATCTTCTGGGGCGGCTGCGGGCTGCAATTTGCAGCGGGGGGTGCCCAGAAAGCTTGGGCATCCCTGCGCTGCGGATTCCAGCCCCCAGCTGCTTAGCTGTACCTGGCTAGACATAGAAATTGCGCGGAGCCCCACGCATTTTTTTTTAATTATTTCATGAATTTCAGAGTCAGAGTCTCAGAGTCAGAATCTCAGAATTTCATGAAATAATAAAAAAAAAATGCGTGGGGCTCCGCGCAATTTCTATGTCTAGCCAGGTACAGCTAAGCAGCTGGGGGCTGGAATCCGCAGCGCAGGGATGCCCAAGCTTTCTGGGCACCCCCCGCTGCAAATTGCAGCCCGCAGCCGCCCCAGAAGAATGCGCGTTCATTGAAGCGCCATCCTCTGGCGCTGAACCCCGCTCTTCCAGCGGCCCTGGTAGCGATGGCACGCTGGGTAATAAAGAGGTTAGGGCCAGCTTTGTATTATCAGCTGGCCCTAAGCCCGAAATTTATGGTGGTCACGCCAATATTAGACATGACCGCCATGAATTTCTATTAAATTGTTTTAAAAAAAACACAACACAAGGAAAATTTTTTATTAGAAATAAAAAAAAAAGCCATTAGGGACTCCATCTTTAATTAAAAAAATCCTCTTCCGTCCGACGCAGTCCAAAACGCGATGTCCTCTCTGCTACATCCCCTGTGCATAAATATAGATGTCTATGCACAGGGAATAAGCAGACTGAGAACAATCTCAGCTCTGCTACATCATCTCTGTGCACAGACATTCATGTCTGTACACAGGGAATGAGCAGACTGAGAACAATCTCAGCTCTGCTACATCATCTCTGTGCACAGACATTCATGTCTGTACACAGGGAATGAGCAGACTGAGAACAATCTCAGCTCTGCTACATCATCTCTGTGCACAGACATTCATGTCTGTACACAGGGAATGAGCAGACTGAGAACAATCTCAGCACTGCTACATCAGGCAGCAGGCAGGCTCTAGGACCCTGGAGCCAGCACACAAAGAAGACAGGACTCTTATCTGTGCGAGTTTCCCAGCCAGCGATTACAGTTGCAAAGTAAACTAGTCCAATGCAAATAAATGACAAAACTAGGATTGCTTCAGGCTGAAGCTTCCGAGACACATCTGCGATTTGTAAATCTCACACTACTCGCTATTACTCGCTTCCCCATTCATTAACATTGGACTCGCTAGACTCGCAACGAGTAGCGAGTCCTGTGCTCGGACTCGCTAGAGTCAAGCGATTCCGAGTAATTTAGGATTCGCCCATCACTATCCACAGGACATCTTCACAGTCTATCTAGGAACTGAACTGACTAAATCCGCCCCCAAGCCAGAATTTATAGGGGAGCTCCATTGAACCTGGGTTTCAGAGCTCCCCCTTCTGGTCTGGAGTCAGGAAAGGTGTTGCATTCTGTGGGCTTATCTGGTTTGGATACCCCTTCTTGCTTCAAAGCATGACATCACCCCCCCGAGGGAGGCAATGCCATTGGGGCAACCGGACTCCGGGGTGCCACATTTCCCCTAGTGAAATTCAGTACTCCTGGACTGAGGAAACATTTTTTTAGAAATAAATATAGAAAATTGTACAGTCTTAAAAATGAAAAATTATAAAAAAAACAATGACATTTGAAAAATACAGTCACTACAGCGCTTAGTCTTTCCATCATTGTCCAGTGATGAACTTTATACAAAATGGTTTTGACTACAACCAGTCCTGTGGTTCATTGGTCCATTTTTAAAGTAAATGTTCAAGAATGCTCAAGAGTTCATTCAGTAAGTTCTGTAGGCATGGTAGGCTTGGTGATTGCATATTTACAGTTACATGAAAACAAAACATGTTTACATTTTAAACTGGTTTACTTAACATGCTAAAAGTCCCTGCAATGTGCTGGGATCTGATCTCTGTTACTACGAGAGGATGTATGCAGTATAGGTATCTCTGTCTGCTCTGGTCTCTAGTGTTTTCTGATGGTATTGTGGGTGCACTAGTCACTATTCTACATGTGGACCTATGTAGCATGGGTATGCCAGAGTGTCATTTTAAACTCACCATGGGATTGACAGATTCGCTGCTAGCAGGGGGTCGACTCTCTTGTTCCACTGCAGCTGGTGGTTCTTCCGGTGGTTGTTGAGTCTCAACTGGTTCAGATACGACAAGCTGGAGAAAAAGTCAATACAGGTACTATGATTGCTCCATTCACTTGTGTCCACGACTTGGGAAAGTCTCCAAGAACGGTATAAATCAACTCTTCTTCTTTTTGTGGTGTTGAGGTGGGTCTTGGACTTCCTCTCTGATTCTCAATTGGTCAGGGCATACCTTTAGAATAGATCTCTTGAAACCGCCACTGAGGTCTCTCCTCTATCTTTACTAATTAGACAGACTTTGGCATTGTCAAAATTCGAAGGCAATACACTGTATGACTCTGCCTCCCACTGGTCATCCAGTTTATGCATCCTTCTTTTTCCTTTAAGACTTGTTCTCCAGGCGTTAAGGGAGCTGCGGGTGCATGTTTGTTATAGGCTGTCTCGCCTTTCTCTTGCTTGAGACAGATATTTCTCAACGCACTCTTGCATTTTACGGTACTGTTGGTGTCATTTAGTATCCCAATCTGCATCTGGTGGGTTTGTCTCAGGTATTAACACTCCAATATCTAGGTCAATGGGCAGCTTATCAGACCTTGCCCTCTTCATGTAGGCAGGAGTACAGTTGGTGGAGTTCACAGGGATATGGTTGTATAAGTCCACTAAATCTTGCAACTTCTCTGGCCACATACTTCTTTCTTCCAGTGGCAGTATCTTCAACAGGTCTATCACTACCTGATTCATTTTCTCACACGTGCCATTGGTCTGTGGGTGGTACGGACAGCGTCATTCTTATTTTCTTGCAGCTGTACAAGTTGCAAAACTCCTGTAACACCTCTGCCTCGAACGCTGGACCTTGATCCATAAGAACATGTTCAGGATAGCCATGGGGTCTGCAGAAATGGGCTTGAATGGCTCTAGCCGCTTTCTTTGCTGTCAGGTCTTTCACTGGCACTACTACCAAGAAACGGGAATAGTGATCTACGATGGTGAGAGTGTAGACGTAGCCCAATCGGCTCGTGGTCAGCTTCACATGGTCCAATGCTACGAGTTCAAGTGGTTGCCTGGTGACAAAAGGCTGTAGAGGAGCTCTCTGGCTGTCACGATCCTTCCTCCGCAGGTTGCACAGGCCACAGTCTCTGCACTATTTCTTGATGGCCTTCCTCATGCCAACCCAGTAGAATCTTTCATGCAACAGAACTTTCAGCTTCTTCCACCTGAAGTGCCCTGTCCCATCATGGTATACTTCTATTACCATCTGGACATCTCTCTTCGGGACCACTATCAATACCAATTCATGAGTTCGTGCATTGATGTGTCGCCTGCACAGCTTACCCCCATAGATGAATAACTTGCTCTTCTCTTTCCACAATTGTTGTGTCTCTTGCAGAGCATCCGGACCAGAGTATGAGTCGGTTAGTGTCAACAACTCCTTGACTAAGTGGATGGCTGGGTTGCTATCTTGCATCTCTGCCCAACTGCAGTAGGGCAATGGGTTGAACGTGGCTTCATGCATGACAGACTGCTTGTCTCTCACACTATGGGAACACTGGGACGCACTGCTGCAGTGAAAAGCTGGTAGCGCTATCTCCTCCAGCTCCTCCGGGTCTTCTCCCGCATCTGGCAGGTTGGGCATCCTTGACAGCACATCAGCGTTCTTATGCCCTGCCCGGTAATTGATGGTAAAGTTGTGATTGGACATCGGGGCCATCCATTGCTGTTCCAGTGCACCTAACTACGTGGTTTCTAAATGGGTCAGCGGATTATTTTCCGTATAGATGGTAAAATTTGCTGAAGCCAGGTAATGTTTAAAGGGTTCAGTTACAGCCCAGACTATGGCAAGGAACTCTAACTTGAAGGAGCTATAGTTGTCGGGGTTTCTTTCTGTAGGATGGAGCTTCCTGCTGGCATAGGCAATCACTCTCTCCTTGCCTCTGTGCACCTGGGATAACACAGCTCCCAATCCCACGTTACTCGCATCTGTGTAAAGCATAAATGGTTGGCCATAGTCAGGGTAGGCCAAGATCTCGTCCCCTGTAAGGGCCCACTTCAACTGGGTGAAGGAGTCTTCTACTCTTCTGTCCCATTCAAATGGAGGGCTCGGGTTCTTGTCCTTCTTGGACTGACCTACTAAGAGGTCTTACAAAGGTGCTGCTATCTTTGTAAAGCCCTTGATAAACCTCAGTAGTAGCCTACCAGTCCCAGGAACTGTCGTACTTCTTTGTTGATAGTGGGCCTCGGCCAGTCCCTGATTACGGTGACCTTATAAGGGTCTGGTGCAACACATTCAGCGTTGACCACGTGTCCTAGGTACTGCACCCTGGGCTTCAGTAAGTGGCACTTGGATGGCTTCACTTTCATGCCAAACTTGGACAATGCCTCGAACACTTCAGCCAGATGCTTCAGATGGTCTTCGTACATCTTTGAGTAGACAATTACATCATCCAGGTACAGTAATACGGTTTCAAAGTTTTTATGCCCCAAGCAACACTCCATCAACCTCTGGAACGTTCCCAATGCATTGCAGAGTCCAATCAGCATGCAGTTAAACTCACAGAGGGCTATCAGTGTCGTAAAGGCGGTCTTTTCTCTGTCAGCCTCTGTCAGACCTGCCAATACCCACTGGTGAGATCTAAGGTGGAAAAATAGTTAGCAGTTCTCAATACAGCCAATGACTCTTCGATTCTGGGTAACGGGTAAGCATCTTTATGTGTAATGCGATTAACCTGCCTGTAGTCTATACACATCCTCATTGTACCATCTTTTTTCTTTACCAGGACTAATGGAGCTGCCCAGGGGCTACAACTACCTCTGATCACCGCAGCCTCTTTCATTTCCCTCTCTTTGGCACATTGATATTGAGCTGGTAGTACAGGCCGGTACCTCTCCTTAATAGGCGGACGGTCTCTAGTTGGGATATGATGTTGTTCCCCTTTTACCTTCCCAAAGTCTAAGGGATGTTTACTAAAGACCCGTTCATATTCTTGAACTACCCGGTAAACTCCATGCTTTTGGTGTGAAGTGGTGGAGTCGTGCCTACGTGCAGTTTCTGACACCAGTCCTCCGTTATTGCATTGTTAGTGACAGTGAACAGCTTAGCAAATGGTAGCATACCGGGGTAGTTTGGCCTCTTCTTCTCCACAGTTCAAGATACGTAGAGGAACCCTCCCCTTGCGGGCATCGACTACTTCTCTGACTGTTAGGACAGTGGGCCTGTTATCTGAGTACACGGGCTCCACCAGGACTTCGTAATCTTGACCCATAAGGCCTTTTGCTGCCCGACACCAGATTAACATTTCACTTCTCGGGGGTATTGCAATGGGCAACGGGTCACTTTCTCTCACACTTCCGACTTCTCCACCAGACAGCTCCACATGCTGTCTCTGCACCTGCTGCCTTTATCTCTTTTTGCAGGACTCTTTGCTGCCCGGTGCTGGCAGTTTTAGCAACCTGTTGTAACAAAGCAATAATTTCACCTGGACAATTCTCAATTACATTAGTGCCTAGAGTAATCATTGGGTTACATTCTCGCCAGTTAACATCAACAATTATCATTCCCTGGGCGTTTAGTTCTGCACGCCTCACCTTATTGGTCACCTCTTTGAATCCCACCTCCAGCAGAGGTTGTCCATTGCTGGCGTATATTGTAAAGCTTTCATCTGGGCGACGGGTGACGTCAGAGTCGGCCCAGTACCGTTTATAAAGGATATAAGGGATCGTTGTCAGCTGCGTGTGTCCAATAAAGCATTCATGGGGATGCCATCCAGCACAACCAGCAGGACTGGTCGTCCTCCCACATACCTGTCATGCCAGTTCTAGGGGACCAGGTCATCTCATTTCTAGGGGGTGCCCTGCTACCCCAGGGTTTTCTTGTTTAAAGTACAAAATCTTGCTATGTGGCCGGCTTCCTTGCAGCGGAGGCAAACGGGTTGTCCTGAAGAATCATAGCCATCGCTGGCTTGTCGTCTGGTTGATGGATTCCTCCTCTGGCGTAACCATGGGACGTCATCAGGGCTGGAGGCCAACTGTATCTTCTCTGATGGTTTGGGCCCCTGCATGGACTGTACAGCCTTTGTTAGTTAAGTCATACTCTTGGTTAGCTGCTGCCCCTGCAATCATAAGTCATCAGAGGTAACAGTTTCTAGAGTGTGTGCACTAGCCCCCACTGTGGCCGGGGAGGAGGGCACCACCTCTGTGTGGTACGTTAGAGCCAGTTGCTGGGAGGGTGCTGTGCTACTGGTAGTTGGTTCTCGCAACACTCGAGTGGCCCAGTCTTTAAAGTGTACAAAGTCCAAGTTAGGGTTTTGTAGGGCCAATATACGTAGCTAAGTCCAGTGGGCATGAGACTGGAGCCCCTCAATAAACTGCTCAGTCAACAGCTTGTTTTCATCTTGTGCACTTTCGGGGTCTACCTGCTTCATGGCACTCAGCGCCTCTTGGAGATGTAATGCATAGTACCATATACTGTCCTGCACCCGTTGTTTGCACCCATAAAACCTCATTTTAATTTCCGCTGCAGTACGGGTGTCAATGGCTTCTTTCAACCTGGCTAAAATTTGTTTAACAGTCCTTTTGTAAGTGTCCAGCCAAGACTTTACCTGTCTTTGGGCTGCACCAGTCAATTGTCCTATTCGAATGGTAACTTTCTGGCTCTCAGGCAGGGAATACATTTCAAACAAGCTTTTCAGTCTCTCCCTAAAGTCGTTCAGGGTATGCGATTCCCCTGAATACTGTGGTAGCCATGTCACTCCTGGAATATACAGCATGAAGAACAGCATGCCTGGTGGCGCTGCCGTGGCTGCAGCTCGGGCTGCGGCGACATCTGGGGGTGCAACCGGGACCACTGCAGGTCCTTCTCCCTCTGGATCGGACATTTTTCTCCCCCCTAGTGAACCGCAGCCAGGTTCTGTCTCTATTGGCTTTTCAGTCTGTGGCTCCGCAGGCAGGGGGTCGGCGTACAGGGGATTTCCGGATCAGCGTCTCCTGCGTCCCGCCGGCTGACATCAGGGCGTGAGGCAGGGTTTCTCTATAAGCCCTTTCTAGAGTTCCGCCCATGACGGCACACCCCTTTTAGCTTCCCGTGCTGAGTAGTAATGGCGGCTATCACTCAGTTCAATAAAGTCTATTGCACACAGTACCTGTCAATAACGGGCACGAAATCCTGTTCGTGACGCCAAATTTTTGCTGCGCCCCCAGGGCCGAGGGTTACTCGGAACCGGGCTATAATACTTCTAGGGAGTCACAGGGGTCGAGACCCGGCTCCATGACTCTGGCAGTATCTAATAAAAGTTCGGGAGTTATAGTTTTGGGGATTGTTGTAGTGACGCCAACCGTGATGTTCGGCTATTGATGGCTGTGGCGCGGTGCGGGACCTCTGGGGATGATGGAATCACAGTTAAGGTGGTGTCACTCCCCATAGGTGGAGTGGTTCCGCAGGGCTACCGGTATAGTCTATGTTGCTGGTAGGCCGTTGGGGTGCAGGACTGAGGGCGCGGAATAACCGACAGACACACAGTACATAGTCTCCTTTACCTTTACTGGTAGTTGCATGTTCAGACCAAGACACCGTCCACAGGAGATGTTAGGAATCTGGGTGGCCTGGAAGCAAGTTGGGAATCTCCTCACCCGGTGAGTTCTGAGGCCTCCCTGGTGCGCTTCTGTTTGCTGGTCCTGGCTGCCTGTAGCTAAGCTGTGACCCTCTCTCTTCCTGCTGAAAAGTCTCTCACCCTTGTGGCAGGCAGCTTGAGTCCTTCCCAGGCACCACTCCTCTGGCAACTGCCCCTGAGCTCTCCAGTGCTGCTGTGCCTCAGGTGCTTTGCTGTGGCAGGGAGACGTGGAGTCTCCCATCCTCTGGTTTTGGCTCCTAGGTTCATAGTATCTGCACATCCTCGGACTCCGGTGTCTGTTTCTGGCGCTCTGCTCCGTGGTGAGTCGGTATCTGACTCCACTCCCCAGGCCCTCTTCTCTCCTTCCTCAGATCCTCTCCAACGGGTCCCTCTTGTTTGCTGCAATCTCGCTTTCTACTTTGCCTGGGACGAGCCTGACACTGCTCCAGTTTACAGGATGTCAACTCGACATTGAACCCAAACATTGATACATCTATACACTCAGTAGCGGCCCTACGAAAATGTAGAAGTTTGTAACATGATGAGCTTGTTGAGACTTGGAGGTTGTTCCATCCTTCAGACAAGAATTATTCCTACTACTCTCAGGTTCATGACTCATACTCTAGGACTGATTATTTTTTCCCTAACCACACAGACTCTACCGTCGTACAACAGATGGACATAAAGACAATCTCCTTTTCAGATTATGCAATGTGTACGGTGTCTGTCTCCTTTCGTCTCCTATTCCTCGAAAATGATAGTGGATATTGAACACATCTCTTCTAGATGACCCTTTGACTTCACAGGAGACCTTAAAAACACTGACTGACTTCTCTGCCCTAAAAACTTCAGCAGACGTCTCACTAAATATGACGTGGGAAGCTCATAAATATGTAGTTGAGGGAGTTTTCATAAAGCACAGAACGAGACTAAAGAGGGAGAGGGAAACCAAATTAACTTTCTTACTGTCCAGACTAAGAACTGGATATGTCACACAAAAGGAAATTCACAGAAACTCTGAGGGTGGCTCTTCTCAAATTGAAGCAAGAGATAAATGCACTCCTAAATAAAAAAGTCAAATGCCTTTTGGCCAGATGCAGGAGACAATTTTATAAATATGGAAACAAATGTAGTAAGGCTGCCTTCAGACTTGCAGATGCCTCCGCAGCGTTTTGCAGATGCATCTGCAAGTATCTGCATGCAGACCGCGGCCCCTATGTTTATAATGGAGCGCACGGCGGTCTGCAGATGCTTGCAGACCGCCGTGCGCTCCCGCTGCCCGCCATTAGTGATCTGTGCGCAGGCGGATGCCTGCGTACAGATCACACACTCTCGTCCGCACCAGGGACGCGAGATGTTGCGTCCCTGGTGCGGGCGAGAGTGTGTGATTTGTGCGCAGGCATCCGCCTTCGCACAGATCACTAATGATGAGCAATGAGAGCGCACGGCGGTCTGCAAGCATCTGCAGACCACCGTGCGCTCCATTATAAACATAGGGGCCGCGGTCTGCATGCAGATACTTGCAGATGCCTCTGCAAAACGCTGCGGAGGCATCTGCAAGTCTGAAGGCAGCCTAAATACCTGGTGAGGACATTAAGGCAACACAGAGCAATATCATTAATCTCAAAGATCACTACTGCCCCCAGTGCAAAGAATGTTCATTTGTCAGTGGAAATAGCAGAATCCTTTATAAAATTCTATGTGTCACTGTATAACTCAGAAAGTAAAAATTCCGCCACTCTCTCCAAGAATTTTGTACCTTAAAATTAGAAAATACATTAGATTACCTGGTCTACCCAAATTTAGCTTAGCCAATATACAAATACTCGAAGGGCCAATCACAGAGCAAGAGGTTGCAAAACCCATCTCCAGCTCTACATTGGGGAAAGCCCTGGGCCCAGACGGTCTACCCGCAATCTATTACAAAAAACTCTAAGACCACCTTATACCACATCCAATATCCATGAGCAAAAATACCATCTTTTCAGTTAGCCACTAAAAGGTATCAACCACTGAGGACTCTCAGATTCCAATATTTTTCTGAGCAAAAATAGTCCTCCCTACTTAGATACCCTGAGAGCACACATCACGGTAATTCACAAATTTGTGAAAAACCCAACACAGTGTACCAGCTATTGCCCGATTTCCCTTCTAAATGAAGATTTAAGGTGTTCGCTAGGATTCTCACTTCTATACTGTCACCATTGCCCTTGGAGATTGTTCACCTGGACCTGCCAGGCTTTATGGCAGGAAGGGAATCGTAAGATAATACCACCAAATCCATTAACCTGATTCACCAGGTTAAAATCAAGAGACCCCCTCTGTACTCTTGCCTATTGATGCTGAAAAGGCTTTTGACAGTCAACTGGGTGTTTCTGGAGCAGACTCTGAGACACTTGGGATTTAAATCAATATCCTACAGTGGATCCTTTCCCTCTACTCGGTGCCGACTGCAAGGATCTGGGTGAGCGGTGTTCTCTCAGAGCCCTTCAATAAATACGACACATGTCCGGGATGCCCATTATCTGTCCTGATATTTATCCTCTCCCTTGATCCCTTCCTCAGGCATGTTTGGGCCAACTAACATCTCGGAGATTAAAACCCCTCAAGCCACCCACGAGGTTACGGCATATGCCGAAAATCTCCTGTTTTTCGTGTCAAAATCTAGTATTTCAATATCCAACCTTTTGAAAGAATTTCAGACCTACTCACAACTAATTTTAAAATTAACTTTGCAAAATCTGAGGCACTAAATATTAAACTTCCATCTCCTTATTTTTTTTTTTGATACTCTGAGTATGAGCTATGTTCATATTACCACACCATGTGCCTTGTAATGTGTGCCTTATGTACGTTTTTGCATCTACTTTGGTATAATATATAATTGGACCAGGGAAGGGGCAGGGGTGGGATTGGAGGGAATGGGGAGGGGACTGCTGGGTATTTTTAATGTGAAGTATTACTTGTCTGTTATGCTAAAACTCTTAATAAAAAATATATGATAAAAAAAAAACCTTCCATCTCCAAAGAGCAAGGTACTGCATACCTTGTTTAGTTTTAAATGGGCCCAACTTCACCTTAACTACTTAGGAATCTGACTATCAGCCAACCTAGACCCCCTGTACCAATATAACTTCCCAGACCTTTTGAGCAATATTCAGTGCAAGAATGCAAGAAATGGTTCAAAATAACTTTTACTTAGTTTGGCAGGTGCCAAATTTTTAAAATGAACATTTTACCCAGATTCCTACAGACCCTCTCCATGAAAATCCCGCTGGTCTTCTTTAACAAGATCTCCTTGATCCAGCATAAGTTCATCTGGGCTGGACCAGCCAGACTTAGGCGAACGATCCTATATATGCCAAAAAAAGTGGAGGGGTGGATCTCCCAGACACCAAACAATGCCACCTATCAATACATTTATCGAGAATGATTGATTGGTGTAGGCAGGGCTGCCACTAGAAATTTTGGGGCCCCTTACTAGCAAAATTTTGGGGCCCCCCTGAGACTCCACCCCAACTCCGCCTCCACCAAGCTCCGCCTCCATCCAGGTTCCGCCTCCACCCACGCTCCGCCTCCACCCATCAAACCTTCCCTAGTTTCACCACCCACTATTGGAAAAACTCCCTTTCTGCACCACGTCCTCGCCAATCACTCATTAATCTCTTTCTATACATTGTTCTTTATCAGAGCTGTGGAGGGATGTGAACAATAAATGCCTCATGAGGCAGAATAATACTGGTGCTGTTATTCATCACCTTTTCAGGGGTGGGGAACCTTTTTGCTGCTGGAGGGATTTGGAAATTACTACTGTCATTTAGGGGCCGCACATCACCATGAAAATTACCGGCTACATTAAATTAATTTACTCACCTAATTTGATAGCTGCAGTTGCTTCTCTGTGTCCTGCGATGTTCGGTGATATCTGATCTTCCAGCTTCGTGTTGGTCTGGAGCACAGTCGACTCTGTGACAATAAGTTTTGTAAATCAAATACATCACATAGGAAATTGTTATATATACAATATACAGGACAAAGAGTATATACAGCACTGCAGAGGGCTAGGGGACACAGACTGGGGGTGAGCTGAGCTCTGCAGGAGCCACAGAGATGTATGGTCTCCCCGGGCCCCCATCCATTGAGGGGGTGAAGTGAGCTCTGGAGCCAGGTGTCACAAGCTTCCAGATAATGGCAGCGGATCTCGATCGCTTATTATTATCAGAGACTCTGGAGAAGAATGCTACCGGCACTATGCCAAGACTATAAGAGTGGGAGCGGCATCCGCTGGGGGTTACCACTGGTACACACACCTCGTACGCACGTGGCTCCACTCCGTACACCTCATACGCACGCGGCTCAGCTCCGTACACCTCGTACGCATGTGGCTCCACTCCGTACACCTCATACGCACGCCGCTCAGCTCCGTACACCTCGTACGCACGCGGCTCAGCTCCGTACACCTCGTACGCACGCAACTCAGCTCCGTACACCTCGTACGCACGCGGCTCAGCTCCGTACACCTCGTACGCACGTGGCTCCACTCCGTACACCTCATACGCACGCGGCTCAGCTCCGTACATCTCGTACGCACGCGGCTCAGCTCCGTACACCTCGTACGCACGCAACTCAGCTCCGTACACCTCGTACGCACGCGGCTCAGCTCCGTACACCTCGTACGCATGCGGCTCTGCCTCGTACGCACGTGGCTCCACTCCGTACACCTTGTACGCATGCAACTCAGCTCCGTACACCTCGTACGCACTCGGCTCTGCTCCGTACACCTCGTACACTCGGCTCTGCTCTGTACACCTCATACGCACACGGCTCCACTTCGTACACCTCGTACACACACGGCTCTGCTCCGTACACCTCGTATACATTCGGCTCTGCTACATCCACACTGCAAATCCATCCTGACCACAGATACACTTTACCTCATCCAGCACCATGACAACTGAGGAGCTGATCATGTGACTCCTGACTCCTCCCCTCCAAGTGACATCATGACAGGTCCTGTAAGAACAGAGCAGCTATGTATCGTGCTGCTCTGTAGGTGGAGAACAATGGGGGATATCCCGGGCCCCCACAGGCTAATAGAGGCTGGGCGGGCCCTCTGCTTTAAGGCATGGTGTGGGCGGGCCGGGCCCCCACAGGATAATAGTGGCTGGGCGTATCCCTGTGCTTGCTGGCCTGCCCAGCCAGCCCCAGCCTGTGTGTGAGTGTGTGTGACGGACGGCCCCGCCCCGCCCCTGGCTGGTGTGATGATAACGAGTCACGACGACTTGACGAGACTCAGGTCAGCTGCGCAGGCAACGTGGCGTATGAACTACTGTAGTCTCTAGACAGTGACTGTGCCACACTGCCACCACTGCTGCTGCTGGCCAAATGGGGCGGGCCTCATTGCTCCAAATGGTCCCGCCCACAGCCAGCGCGCCCGGGCCCCTCCCTGCTGTTTGTATATGGCCACGCCCCCTCCACTTTTCTTCGGGCCCCATACAGCTGTATGGCTTTTAAGGCCCTATTGGCGGGCCTGGGTGTAGGAGCCAACATAATAAGTACTGGATTCAGATAGAGTAGAGCTTTTGCCCCTTCACACTAAACAAACTCCCATGGCTGCTACCTTCGGCCCCAGAGCACTTAAAACTCCACCCGATGATAGGTGCTACACTCAAATATTGTAATATGCTTATAGTCTGTACCTCTCTGATACCCTCCTGCTCTTCTCTTATGCTAATTATGATACATCCAAAGTTTCTTCCTGGTCGATTGGATCCTGGTTTTGATCAGTGGATTGCTGCATGTATGGACAGAGCGGAAAATATCAGTGGAAATCATGAGTGGCCTGCACTAAGTCACCTTGTAGCCAGGGCAGATCAGGTACCTTTTTGGTTAATGGAGATACCTTCAGTTCAGCCACTTTCTAAATACCTCCATCCGAAGTCTTGCTTCCTAAAACCTAAAACACAGTTTGAGCTATTGTGAATTAGATATACTCTATCTAAGGTCTATAAGAAAAATATTCATATTGGTATGATGACTAGAAATGGCCTTGTACCTGACTTTGTTTGTGAATGATGTTACAACTTTGATAAGTAAAGAATTATAACATAAAGAAAAAGATGTATGAAAAAAGAGTATGAAATAGCCAACTGCAAGGGTCAAGGACCTCTAAATTTGTAGGCTTTTGGCCTGAAAGCAGTGACATACCATCAATGGTGACAGACTACGCCGCCGTTATGGGGCCCGTGAGTCAGGGGGGCCCGGTGACAGCGCAGGCACCTCTTCGGGCCACCCCACCGGTCACAGCACAATTGAAAGAGATGATGAAAGAGATAGTACAGAGCGTTACCACTCTCATTCTTCTGCTGTTCCTGCACTCTGACATCTCAGCACAGCAGGGTGCGATGACATTACTACTGCATGCTGCTATACTAAGATGTGCAGAGCGCAGGAGACCAGAGCTGCAGGGAAACTGAGGAGAGGTCAGTATTTATTTATTAAGTCTATGATTATACGGTGGCCAGTGGACTATGAGATGCATTATACTATATGGAGGCTGAATGATACTATATTGAGGATTATGGGGATTGTATTATATTATTTGGAGGCTACATTATATTATTTGGAGGCTGCATTATACTGTATTGAGGACTATGGAGGCTGCAGTATATTATATGGAGGACTATTTAGGCTGCATTACATTATATGGAGGCTGCATTATGTTATATTATATGGAGGAATATGGAGGCTACATTACATTATATGGAGGTTGCATTGTATTATAATGTAGGCTGCATAATATTAAGTGGAGGACGCATTATATTATATGGAGGACTATGGAGGCTGCATTATATTATATGGAGGAATAAAGGGGCTGAATTATAACATATGGAGGAATATGGGGGTGAATTATAATTCTACGGGGGAGCATTATACTATAGAAGAAGACTATGGGGTGCATTATACTATATGGAGGACTAAGTGTGGCTCATTACACTATATGGAAGAATAGGTGGGGCTATTATAATATTTGAAGGGTTGTGTGGATGATATTATAATATTTGGAGGACTGTGAGAGAGCCTTTATCCTTTACGGAGTCCTATTTGAGAGCCATTATACTGTATGCAAGTAAGTATTGTGGTGATGTGATCCATGGCCGAGTGCATCACATGGGATAACATCATAGGAACCTGTTCAGATCAGCCTGTTTTACTCTGTGTGTGCTGTGTTAAAACAGTCCGGTACACTGTGGGTTAACAGCTGAGTGTGAGTGCTGTAAGATCTGAGAGGTTGATGAGCCGAATGAGTGGCCGAGAAACAAGGTGTGTTAATTGACCAATCCCGGGTGTGGGTGTGTAAGGTGGGTGTGGCTGCCACGTTAAGAAGCTGCCTGGATCTGTGTGAGAGAGTTCAGTTCTGTTCAGTTTAGTCTGTGGGAGAGACCCAGCCAGTGTGGATGATTATCAGAGGAATTCCGTCCCGTTGGGATGAGAGGGAGGCTTGGCCTGCTGCATGCGGGAGGCACCTGTCCCTCTGACGGGTGTGTGTGTACCTGTGGCCAGACGCAGGGGTTAAGACGGTCCCTGGAGTTGGGGAACCATGGCCAATCCTGGAGGGTGCTCGACTCAGGCATGGGGCACAGTCGTCGAATGAGTATGGAGGTTTGGTGGTGGCTGGTGGCCTGGACACGTGGTGAGGAGTAGTGATGGGCGAGTCCTAAATTACTCGGAATCGCTTGACTCTAGCGAGTCCGAGCCCGGGACTTGCTACTCGTTGTGAGTCTAGCGAGTCCAATGTTAATGAATGGGGAAGCGAGTAATAGCGAGTAATGTGCGATTTACAAATCACAGATGTGTGTCGGAAGCTTCAGCCTGAAGCAATTCTAGTTTTGTCAGAGACTCTGACAAAACTAGGTTTGCCATTGACTTGCATTTGACTCGTTTACTGTGCAAGTAATCGCTGGGAAACTCGCACAGTAAGGAGTCAGGTTGTCTGCTCTGTGCTGGCTGCCGCAGCTCCAGGATCCTAGGGCCCGCCTGCTGCCTGATGTAGCAGAGCTGAGATTGTTCTCAGTCTGCTCACTCCCTGTGCATAGACATCTATATCTATACAAAGGGATGTAGCAGAGAGGACATCGCGTTTTGGACTACGTCGGACGGAAGAGGATTTTTTTAATTAAAGATGGAGTCCCTAATGGCTTTTTTTTTTATTTCTAATAAAATTTTTTCTCTGTGTTGTGTTTTTTTTAAAACAATTTAATAGAAATTCATGGCGGTCATGTCTAATATTGGTGTGACCGCCATAAATTTCGGGCTTAGGGCCAGCTGATAATACAAAGCTGGCCCTAACCTCTTTATTACCCAGCGTGCCACCGCCACCAGGGCCGCTGGAAGAGCGGGGTTCAGCGCCAGAGGATGGCGCTTCAATGAACGTGCCATCTTCTGGGGCGGCTGCGGGCTGCAATTTGCAGCGGGGGGTGCCCAGAAAGCTTGGGCATCCCTGCGCTGTGGATTCCTGCCCCCAGCTGCTTAGCTGTACCTGGCTAGACATAGAAACTGCGCGGAGCCCCACGCATTTTTTTTTTATTATTTCATGAAATTCATGAAATAATAAAAAAAAAAAGGGCTCCCCTATATTCTTGTGTCTGGCCAGGTACAAATAGGCACCTGGGGGTTGGGGGCAGCCCGTCGCTGCCTGCTGGATCCGGCTGGTTCCAGAAATACGGTGAAGCCCATGTAATTTTTTTTCTGAAAAATCAATAAAACAATCCTAAAAAAGGACTGCATCTTTATTAACCCCTCGCCTATGGTCCAGGGGTTAATAAAGATGCAGTCCCTTTTATTTACATTGTTTTATGGATTTGTCAGAAAAAAATTTCACGTGGGCTTCGCCATATTTCTGGAACCAGCCGGATCCAGCAGGCAGCAATTTCTATGTCTAGCCAGGTACAGCTAAGCAGCTGGGGGCTGGAATCCGCAGCGCAGGGATGCCCAAGCTTTCTGGGCACCCCCCGCTGCAAATTGCAGCCCGCAGCCGCCCCAGAAGATGGCGTGTTCATTGAAGCGCCATCCTCTGGCGCTGAACCCCGCTCTTCCAGCGGCCCTGGTGGCGGTGGCACGCTGGGTAATAAAGGGGTTAATACCAGCTTTGTTATACAAGCTGGTATTAAGCCCGAGATTCTTATTGTCAGGCCACGTTTGACCCGGCCACTAAGAATCTCCAATAAAGGGTTAAAAAAACACAACACAGAGAAATTTTTTTATTAGAAATAAAAAAAAAGCCATTAGGGACTCCATCTTTAATTAAAAAAATCCTCTTCCGTCCGACGTAGTCCAAAACGCGATGTCCTCTCTGCTACATCCCCTGTGCATAGATATAGATGTCTATGCACAGGGAATGAGCAGACTGAGAACAATCGCAGCTCTGCTACATCATCTCTGTGAGCAGGCGGGCTCTAGGACCCTGGAGCTGCGGCAGCCTGCACAGAGCAGACAGCCGGACTCGGCTCGCAAAGTAACAGCAGTTACTTTGCGAGTTTCCCTACGATTACAGTAATGAGACCAATGCAAGTCAATGGCAATCCTAGTTTTGTCAGACAAAACTAGGATTGCCATTGATTTGCATTGGACTCGTTGCTGTGCGAGTAATCGCTGGGAAACTCGCAGAGTACCGAGTCCTGCGAGTCCCTTACTACTCGCCGAGTAACGAGTCCTAGCGAGTAGATTCGCCCATCCCTAGTGAGGAGGCCTTGGTGATGCATGGTTTACCCAGTAACTCAGTTTTGCCAATCCCTGTTATGGTCCCAGGGGTGTCGCAGTCCATGGATATCGTATAATGGGCTGTGAGCTTGTGTGAGGACATGTGTGATCCATGGATAAGGTATGATGGATCACATGCGGTGTGGAAGTTACCGGTCAGGCTGGAGCCTGTACTATACCATGTGGTGTGAGACCGAGTACAGCTCAAGGGCCAGGTGGTGATAGCCGCTATTGGGACCGACCATGGGTTGTGATATGGTCCCGTTGACCTTGGATGTATGTGTATGAAGGCTGTCTGAATTATAGCATCCTGTATGAGACCTGTGTGAACAGGGCTGTACCCCGGATCCTGTAAGGGGGTCTGGGTTAGTAATAAGTACTATGTAAATAGAGTTAGACGGCTGGAACCACCATTGGGACCCACAGGGCCCGGTGATAGATATTTATGGTAAATGTAATCTGTGTTCTATTGTATATGTAATGAATGTATCAGGTGATGTGCTTTTCTATTATATATGTAATGTATTATGTGATGTGCTTATGTGGAATGTTTTGATGTGCTACCCGGTTTATGATATAGGTGTGCTAAATAAACGGGTAGTTATTTATTACATTATAAGCACGTGTTGGTGTTTTTCCTGCTGCCAAGCGAGTTCTCCGGGTTGCACAGTATACAGTGTGATGGTTTGTGTGGAGTCCATCATACTGTGCGGAGGGATTTTTGGGGGCTAGTATACTATTTAGAATGATAGCAGGGGCCACCCTTCATTGCCAGGGTAGTTGAGGATTAGTACAGTAGGGTCACTTAAATACTGCAACTTAAGTGAAGTTCACTGACCAACACACCATAATGACAGACTATCTCACATATGACCTTACAGGAATCTCCAAAATTGTGGCTGACATACAGGAAATAGCCTAAATAAGGGATAAATGGTTACAAGAACACAACACAAACAAGGATTCATGGTTGGAGAAACATTCACTTTCCTGAACAATTAATTAGTTCAAAGGTGGATAACACACACCCGTATACAACTGCAATTGTTCTGTTTGTTCATATCAATAGCCATAAAAGTGCTATTTCATATTATTCCCAAAGTAATCAGGTCCATCCTATCAAAGAGCCCCTGGTTGTACACTACAGACTTGACACAAGAAAAGATTCATAAGTTATACAATTATGGGTATCCAGGTAGGGAACTGAAGTGAAGCAGGTAGGAAAGTCCAGAGGACGCGAGTACCACACTCCTATATACATCCTGTAATACCCAAAATTGGTCACAAAAGGGGAGAATGTGAGAGAACAGAATTCATATTGTGACTGTGGTCTCCATATTGTCCTATAACTTGTGATCTCATGGGTATCAAGTGACATTGATGGGTGAGGAAGTGTCACATTTCTGTTCACACCAATATTGTTCCTATTGGCTCATAGGTTGGAGCAACTTTTTCTTTGTCTGCTACACTCTTTAAATTACACACATGTGCTAATAAAGAAGAGTCTCTGAGTACACCATATTAGCTGTGCTGTATTGATTCCCGAGTGCTTGTTAACAGATCTTATTAATTTGAAGTTCAATTTAAAGGGAAGGAGTGTATTTCACTTACACAGCCAATCATTATGTACAGTGGATTGTATATCTGTTCTGTTTCTTAAAGAAAAATTTAAAAACCTTCTGCATTGCGTGTAGAGACTGGTATCTGAATGTTGATTGATGTTACAGGCAACTCTTAATTCAGACGAAATACAAGAAAAATGCAACCCTATAGTAAAAGAAAAAAAATCAGAGGCCTGGTCGGATTAGGCACACAGCTTCAAAACTATGGATAGTTTGACCTATTAATATATAAATTATATTCACAAAAATCGCAGTTTTTAAAAGTTCAAAGATTATATAAATCTCTGACCATGCAGGAACAGGATATGCCACAGCTCCTTGGCAAAGGAAGAAGTAAAAGAGAGTATACAGACATTAGAGCCGGAGATCACAGCTGATTCTTTCTGTGATGTAAAATAGGCAATGAAATGTTTTTAATTACAGAAAGAATAATCTATGATCCCATGCTGTAATGTCTGTATTATCTTTTACTTCCTCCCCAGCCTAGGAGCCAGAGGCGTATCTAGGAGGGGGGCTGATGGGGCATCTACCCCAAGCACAGCAGTCAGCAAGGCTCCTTTGTGCCAGGGCTGCCACTAGGAATTTTGGGGCACCTAACTGGCAAAATTTTGGGGCCCCTGTGACTCCACCCAGACTCCACCCCAGCTCCACCTCCACCCCGGCTCCACCTCCACCTAAACATACGGTAATATATATATAATATATATATATATATATATATCACATACACACACATGTACATACATAGACACGTGAAACTGCTTTCGGGCTGAATACTCAATAGCTGTATACACAATAGAGACTGCTGCTGGCTGTATACACAATAGAGAGGGCTGCAGGCCGTGTAGACAATGGAGATTGGTTGTGGGCCATATACTCAATGTACACGGCTGCTGGCTATATACACAATAGAGAATATACAAAAGAGACTGGTGCTGGCTGTATATACAGTGCGTTCACACATTGCGTATTTGCTGCGTATTTTTACGCGAGTGCTCTTGCAGTTTTTGTAGCCAAAACCGGGAGTGGTGATTAAAACCAGGAGTGTGTGAATAAATACAGAAGTGGAACACTTGTTTCTATTAGACTTTTCCTCTGATTGTTCCACTCCTGGTTTTGGCTACAAAATGCAACAGCATTCGCTTAAAAATGCGCAGCAAATACGCAGTGTGTGAACGTTCCCTAAGAAGGGAGACTGAGACTGCTCCATACATCCATCTAGGCCAGGACTCACCCAATTCTGAAGATGGAGAGAGATGAGGGGAGTCGGGTGGCGGGCGGTGGCAGAAGGCCCAGTGCTTAGTGAGGAGAGAATCGCCATGGAGACGCCGAGGACACCAGCCAGAGAAGAGCGTGAACTCTGCCCGCCCACAGGGAAACGTAGTTACGCTAACACGCCCCAGCCTCACTTGCTATTGGTAAGAGGCCTCCTGTGCAAGCAGTGGTGGGAGAGCAGGTGCCGCCTCCACATTATTTAAAGGGCTGGCGGCCAAAGCTGATAAGCAGGGTTGCCAGATCCCCAGTGTGGACCAGCCGCGGCCCACAGCCACCGAGGAAGAGAGGGGGGCCCATAGAATATGTGAGGGAGCGGGCATGGAGGAGATTGTAGCCCCCCCCTCACCTCTCGTCCGGGCCCTCCTCTGCTGTCCATCATTGCTGGGCCCCTGACAGCTGTCAGAGTTGGCAGGCCCTGGCTGCTGCCCTGCTTCGGCCCTCCTAATGCAGTGCCAGAGGAGGCTGCATGTTGTGCCACCCTGTAGTGGGATATACTGTACATCAGGTAATACTTTGGCACACAAAAAAAGATTTTTAAGGAAAGTTGTAATCTGTTGTGGAGGTACAGTTTATTGCTCACTCAAAATGCAAAAAAATTCTTCACACGTTTTGACTCTGGTTGAGTCTTTTTCACAGTGATATTGTCATTCTTTTTTTTGTTACATGGTGATTCATGTATTTACTAAATGTTGGTGTATGATGTCTAATATACCTATATAACATATGTTGTATATCACGTACAGTTTATAACCACAGGTAAATCTAATGGAATTCTATTTTTGCAAAAATCATTGTAAATGATGTATTATTTTTTGTTCTTGTTGTATTTCACTGCTGACAATCTCACTGTGAAAAAGACAACTAAAGTAGAAACGTTGTGTAGTTTTGATAGACAAAAAAACTGTACCTCTACAACAAATTACAAGTTTCCTAAAAATCCTTTTTGTGTGCCAAAGTATTACCGGATATATTGAGCTATTTTACTTTTGAGCACCACTACAGTGAACTACACTTCACCTTGGAGACCGTGTAGTGGGAGTCGGATATTCTTTCTCTGAGCAGCTCTCAAGCTGACAGCGACTCAGACAAGATGCAACGCCGGCTTTCTGGGATCAATTGTACTAGCATCTATCAGACGTGATTACAATTGAAGCCCTGACGATGGCACTTCCAGGTCACGACATCAGCAGCATGATCAGGTCAGCTGATCACACTGCTGACTTCACTCCTCAGTTGCTCAGAAGGTTGATGATAAGCGCTCCAGTGGAGCTGAAGACATCAAAGATTTACTGTAATTAGGGGAAAGGAGAGAGGGTAGGGGAGTGCTTTATGGACATTGCATTGGGAGCAAATGGGGGGGATTGGAGGACAAAGAATATACAGCGAGTGGGTGATGCAAAGGACATGTATGGGGAGGACAGTATGGGACACCAGGGAATAAATTTGAGAATCCAGTATGAGGAGTGAAGGTGGGATAGCTGTGGACATTATGGGGAGGCAGCATGGGAAGCCAGGGTAAATTTGATGATCCAGTAAGAGGAGTGAGGGGTGATGGCTGTGGACACCTATGTGGAGTGAAGAGGACATCGGTGCGGACACAACATGGGGATGACAGTATGGGATGTCAGGGAGTAAATTTGAGGATCCAGTATGAAGACTGAAGGGGGAATGGCTGCAGACACAGTATGAGGAGTGAGGTGGGGATGTATGCGGTCACACTATGAGGAGTAAAGAGGGATGGGTGTGGACACAGTATGAGTGAGGGGGATGTATGTGGACACATTATAATTGAGGCGGGATGGCTGTGGACACAGTTTGAGGAGTGAGAGGGGGATGAATATGGAGGTAGTGAGGAGACAGTATAGGATGAGAAAAATATGAGGGGGCACAGAATAGAGGTTGAGTAGTGTTGGGGTGCATGAAGAGGGAGAACATGCAGGGACAGTGTGAGGCAACAGCCAGGAAGGGACAGTATACCAAGGAGGGGGAGTGTGATGAGGGGGCATTATAGAGACTGGGCAGTATAGGGGGACACAGAGTGAGAGGGACAGTGTGAAGAGGGGTCCAGTATTGAAAGGAGAGGGCAGTGTGGAAGGTATGTACCATATGTGGGACAATGGGTAAATTATATTTTGTGCAGGGAACAGTGAGGAGCATATGGTGCACAGTGTAGGCAGATGTTTCTATTCAGGAGCATTTTAATCACTGTTTTTTAAGGGTATTGTGCCACGATGTGCTGCAGAGTACCAGAGTTGATGGAAGACGGCAGAGATGAGCTGTGGATCTAAAAAGTGATCGTGGCATCTGGACAAAATGAAGAATTGAATGTGAACGATCCCGATCAGAGACAAGGTCATCTATGAGGTACCTGGATGTAAATGATTATTTTGTTACTGACTAATGCTCCTCTGTATTGTGGTTCCTTTATGGTCTGATGATGGCTGGTAACAATAACTCCCAGCATCTCCTTAGCATTATTAACGGTATATTGGGAGTTGTAGTTTCATGGTAATCAAATATATGGGTCTACCAGACATTAACATTGATGTACCATGTACTGATGCTGGTTCAATTATGAATTTCTGTACTGATGAGGGTTTCAATGCTTTGTTTCTGTACCTATGGTGGTTCTAGTGATGTATTTCTGTACTAATGAGGGTTGTGCTGCTGTGTTTCTATACTGATGTAGGTTCTAGTTATGCATTTCTGTACCTCAGGTGGTTCTGATGCTGTGTTTCTGTACTGATAGGATTTTACTAATGTGTTTCTGGTGATGTATTTTTGTGTTATATTTGTTCTGATCCTGCACACATGTAACAATCCATAACTTACAAGATTATGACGCACTCCAGGGCCGTGGGATACTCGGAACCAGGCTTTGATGCTTCTGGGGAAGTCACAGGGGCTGAGGCCCGGCTCCGTGACCCTGGGGGTCAAATTAAATGTTCTAGGGGGTAGTAATTTAGGGACAGTTGTCGTGACACCACCCATGGTATGTGGCTATTAGTGGCCGCGGCCTGCAGTGCAGGAACTCTGGGGATGATGGGAGTGCAGCCATGATGGTTTCGCTCCTCATGGGTGGAGCGGATCCCCAGTGCAACTGGGAAAGTCTTTTGCGGTGGTAGGCCGTTGCGGGTGCAGGAATAAGGGCCTGCATAACCGACAGACACAAGGGTTGAAGTCCCTGTTACCTTTACTGGTAGAAGTAGCAGGTGTAGTCAAGGGTACTGTCCACAAGAGATGTTGGGAGTCCGGGTTTTCTGGAAGCAAGTTGGGGCTCTCACACCGGTGAGTTCTAAGGCTCCCTGTTGTGCTCTCTTGGCGGGCCCTGGCTGCCTGTTGCTAGCTGCGACCCTCCCTCCTTCGTACAGTCGTACTCCTCTCGCTGTTGTCCCTGAGCTCTCTGGCGCTGTTGTGTCTCCTGGGCTTTGTTGTGGCCGGGAGACTTGGAATCTCCCGCCCTCTGGTGATGGCTGCTGGGCCTAGAGTCCCTCACAGCCTTGGACTCGGTGTCCACTTCTGGAGCTCTGCGCTGGGGGAGCTCGGTGACTGGCTTCACTCTCCAGACCTGCTTCTCCACTTCCTCACACCCCCTCCTATGGGTCCATCACGCTGGCTAGTCTTTGTCCCGAGACAAGCCTTACTTTGCTCCAGTCCTCGGGACCTCTCCATAGTCCTCTTAGGGACTGAACTCGGTGTCTCTGCTCTAACTGGACGAGCTTGACACAGCACCAGTCGACAGGTCCGCTTCACAGTTCTCATAGGAACTGAACTGACTAACCCTGCCCCCAGGCCACAATTTATAGGGGACCTCCCCTGAACTCGGGTTTCAGAGCTCCCCCTTCTGGTCTGGAGTTAGGAAGGTGTTGTGTGTGGTGGCTTACCTGGTGTGGATACTACCCTTGCTTCCAAGCACGACATGAACCCCCAAGGAAGGCAATGTCATCATGGCAACCAGACTCTTGTTAAATTCAGTACTCCTGGTTTGAAGAAACATTTTTGCACCACAAAGACATGACACAACAATAACAGTAGATAATTAACAGAGTCTTAAAAGTGAAAAATTACAAAAACTTAAAAAAATGTGAAAAACAGTCACTATGGCGCTTAGTTCTTCCACCGATGGCTGATGAAAAGTTATTTAATGCAGTATCGTCACCACAACCAGTCCTGTGGTTTATTGGTCCATGTTTAACCTCCCTGGCGATATGATTATGTCAGAAATTTTGTACTAAAAGCGGTACCATTTTTTTAGTAAAAAATTTCTTTTATGGGCAGAAATTTTATACATTTGTATTTCCCACCCAGTTCCGCCTCCAATGAGCCGCTACGACTCACAGAGGCGGAACCAGGAAGTCATATGAGGCATCCGAAGGGGGCTCTTACCGGTGATCACAGCGGTGACATCGCTGGATCACCAGGAGAAGGTAAGGAGACTGCTCCGAGCGTCAGGGGCGGACCTACCGTGGTGCAGCTGGTTCAGCTGCATCAGGGCCCCGACTGGGTAGGGGGGCCCTCAAGCATCAGTAGGGGGCC
Source organism: Allobates femoralis (assembly GCA_033576535.1). Taxonomy (NCBI): domain Eukaryota; kingdom Metazoa; phylum Chordata; class Amphibia; order Anura; family Aromobatidae; genus Allobates; species Allobates femoralis. Next base: position 216,375,335 of record JARQOC010000001.1, read on the forward strand.
CCCGTGACCCTGTGACAGAGGAGAAGAGGGTAACTGAGGGAAGCATCCTGCTTCCCTTGGGTGTTCCCGCCCCTCCTCTCGTCTGCAGCCCAGGCTCTAACCCTAGCCTACCTAACCCTAGCCCTAACCCTAGCCCTAGGAGAAGGGGGCACCGTCGGCAAGGGGCAGGCAAGACCTGCAGCAGGGGCGGCGGGTGCTGGGCTCTATAGCACCCCCCCCGGACCTCACCCGCGGCTGCAGCAGGGGGGCGGTGCTGGGCACACATAGCACCCCTCCCCGGAACTCACCACGTCTGCAGCAGGGGCGGTAGTGCTGGGCTCCGACAGCACCCCAGGGCCCCCCCCCCCCGGACCTCTCCCGTGGCTGTGCTGTAGCAGTGGTGGCGGTGACAGCACCCTTCCCCCCGCAGCATCACAGTGAGCAGCTGGCAGCAGCCGTGGGTATTCCCGAGTGTGTCTCGGGGTTACCGCTTGTAGCAGTGAAAGTTAACCCCGAGTTACACTCGGGAATACCGCTAGGAAGGTTAAGTAAAAGTTCAAGATTATGCAAAAGTTCATACAATAAGTCCTGTAGGCACGATACGCTCGGTGGTTGCAAGGTTACTTAGTTGCATGAAAACACACATATTTACCCAGTTGTAAAAAAAAAGGAAACAAAACATATTTACATTGTAAACCTGGTTAAACTTGTCCCACTTCTCTTGCTAACAGTCCCTGTAACGGGCTGGGGTATGATCTATTACTAGCGGTCTATCATACTGTGTCTCTGTGTAGTTTGGTCTATGGTGTCCACCACTTGTGTTGTGCGTGTACTATCCGCTAGTCTACGTGTGGACCTACGTAACACGGGTATGGCAGATTGTCATCTTAGACTCACCATGGGACCGGCAGATTCACCAATAGCAAGGGGTTGAATTTTTGGTTCTGCTGCTGGTGGTGGCTCTTCAGATTTTCATGGAGTCTGTACTAGTTCTGGCATGACCACTTGGAGAAAGGTCAGTACTGGGACTATGATGGCTCCATTTGTCTGAGTCCATGTTTTTGGGAAGTCTCCCAGCATGGTGTGAATCATCTCTTCCTTCACTGGTTGGGGTTAAGGTATTTCTGGGGGTCTTTCTTTGCATTTCAACTGTTCAGGGCATTTCTTTAGGTGGTCTCTTGAAACTGCGGCTGAGGTCTCCTCCGTCCTTGCTAATTAGACAGACTTTAGAATTGTCAAAGCGGGATGGCAACACTGTATAGGGTTCTGCTTCCCACTGGTCATCTAGTTTGTATGTCCGACGTTTCCTCTTAAAGATTTGCTCTCCTGTTGTCAGGGTTGCTGCAGGGATGTGCTTGTTGTAGGTTCTCTCATGCTTTTCTCTAGCCTGTGACAGGTTTCTCTCAACGCATTCCTCCACCTGGCGGTACTTCTGCTGACGTTCTGCATCATAGTCTGCATCTGGTAGGTTGTCTTCAGGTGTCAACACTCCCATGTCCAAGTCAATAGGCAGCTTGCCGGGTCTTGCTCTCATCAGGTAGGCAGGAGTTTAATTGGTGGAGTTCACAGGAATGTGGTTGTACAGGTCCACCAGGTCTGGCAACCTCTCTGGCCACTTGCTTCTCTCCTCCATTGGTAGGGTCTTCAACAGGTCTATAACTACCTGGTTCATTTTCTCACACATGCCATTGGTTTGTGGGTGGTACTGTGTCTTATATTCTTGCATCCGTACAAGTTGCAGAACTCCTGGAACACCTTGGACTCAAATGCTGGACCCTGAGTTGTCAGCACCTGTTCAGGGTAGCTGTGGGGTCTGCAGAAGTGTATCTGGAAGGCTCTTGCGCTGTTTTTGCTGTTAGATCCTTGACTGACACTACAACCAAGAAGCGTGCGTAATGATCCACAATGGTGAGGGCGTAGATGTAGCCTGACCGACTCGGAGTCAATTTCACGTGGTCCAGGGCTCCACTTCAAGTGGCTGCTTGGTGACAGTGCACGATCCATTCTTCGCAGGTTGCACAGGCCACAGTTTCTGCACCATTTTTCAATGGCCTTCCTCATGTCAACCCAGTAAATCTTTCAGGTAGTAGTACCTCCAGCTTCTTCCACTGGAAGTGCCCTGCTCCATCATGGTACGCTTCTGGGACCACCTGGGTGTCTCTCTTCAGAACCACTATCTGCCAGAGTAATTTGTGGGTTCGTGAATTCATGTGCCGCCTGCACAGCTTACCCACATAGATGAATAATTTGCTCCTTTCTTTCCACAGCTGTTGCACTTCTGGCGGGGCATCTGGGCCAGGGCGGGCGTTCGCTTGCTGAAGTAGTTCTTTGACTAAGCTGATGGCTGGGTCATTGTTTTGTGTCTTCGCCCAGCCATGGTGGGGTAATGGGTCGAGCGTGGCTTTTTGTATCACCGGCCTCTGGTTTCTCACCTCATGGGAGCATTGGACTCACTGTTGCGGTGGAAAGCCGGTAGCTCTATCTCTTCTAGCTCCTCTGGGTCTTCTCCCACATCTGGCAAGTGGGGTATCCTTGACAGCGCATCAGCATTGGCATTCTTGTGCTCTGCCCGGTATTTGATGGTAAAGTTGTAGGTAGATAACTGGGCCATCCAGTGCTGCTCCATTGCACCTAGCTTTGCAGTTTCTAGATGGCTTAGTGGATTGTTATCGTGTAGATGGTAAACTGTGCTGTAGCCAGGAAGTGCTTGAAGTACTCCGTCACGGCCCAGACTACAGCTAGGAACTCTAGTTTGAAGGAGCTGTAGTTGTCGGGGTTCCTCTCCGTAGGATGGAGTTTCCTGCTGGCATTGGCAATCACTCTCTCCTTGCCTCTTTGCACCTGAGATAGCACGGATCCCAATACCACGTTGCTCGCATCGGTGTAAAGCACACACTGCATGCCATAATCAGGGTAGACCAGGATCTCATCCCCGTCAGAGCTCACTTCAACTGCTTGAGAAAGTCTTCCACTCTGTCGTCCCATTTCAACGGGGAATTTGGGCCTTTGCCTTCTTGGACTGCCTACCAGGAGGTAGCTCCCCTTGCGGACATCAACTATCACCCTCGCTGATAGGACGGTGGGCCTGCTGTCTGAATACATGGGCTCTACCAGGGCTTGATAATCCTGCCCCCTAAGGCCTATTGCCACCCTACACCAGATCAACATTTCGCTTTGTGGGGGCATTACAATGGAGGTTGAGTCACTTACTCTTACACTGCTGACTTCTCCACCAGCTGCCTCTGTATCAGGGCCCTTATTTCTTTTTGCAGGATACTTTGCTGCCTGAAATTGGCGGTCTCGGCAACCTGTTGTAACAAATCAATAATCTCTCCCAGGCAATTTTCAATGACATTAGTGCCCATGGTAAGCATTGGATTACTTGCTCTTCGGTCTACATCAACAACTACCATACCCTGGGCACTCAGTTCTACACATCCAATCTTAATAGTTACTTCTTTGAACCCCACTTGTGGTAAGGGTTGACTATTGCTAGTAAAGATGGTAAAACTGTCATCTGGGTGGTGGGTATTGTCATAATCAGTCCAGTATCATTTATAAAGAATATAAGGCATCATTGTCACCTGAGAGCCAGTGTCCGTTCATGGGGATGCCATCCAGCATAACAGGCAGGACCGGCCGTCCTCTCACATACCTGTCGCACCAGTGCTACAGGCCGGACGGGCTCATTCCTGGGGGGTGGCCTGCTGCCCCAGGGGTTTCTCATTTAAAGTGCAGGATCTGGCAAGATGGTCCGCCTCATTGCAGCATTGTAGCAGTTGTTGGGTCGTCCTCTGCTGTTGGGGTACCTCCTCTGGCGTATCCATGGGACGTCACCAGGGCTGGAGGCCAAGCGTATCTTCTTCGGTGGTCTGGATCCTTGGATTGAGTGCACAGCCTTGGCCAGGTCGGCCATCCCTTTGGTCAGCTGTTGCATTTGTAGTTGCAAGGCCTCGAGGGTAACTGCCTTTAGAGTCTGTGCGCTGGCCCCCACAGTGGTCAGGAAAGTGGGTGCCACCTCCGGGTGGTACGTTAGGTCCAGCCACTGGAGTGGTGCAGGACCGCTGTCCATGGTTCCTTTCAGCACAAGTATGGCCCGGTCTTTAAATTGCACAAAGTCCAGGTCAGGGTTTTGGAGGGCCAGGACACGCAGTTGGGCCCGATGGCTTGGAGACCAGAGCCATTCAATAAATTGTTCAGTCAACAGCTTATTCTATTCCTGGGCGCTGTCAGGATCTACTTGTTTCATGGCCCTCAGCGCCTCCTGCAAATTCAATGCATAGTCCCGTATACTGTCCTGCACACCTTGTTTGCACCCAAAGAATCTTACTTTTGGCTCTGCTGCTATCCGGGTGTTGAAGGCTTCTTTTAATCTGGCAAATATTTGCTTAACAGTCCGTTTGTCGGTAGCTAGGCAGGATTTTACTTCACATTGGGCCGCACCGGTCAATTGTCCCATTAGCACAGTCATTCGTTACTCCTTCGTCATGGAATACACCCCAAATAAACTTTTTACCCGCTCCCTGAAATTGTTCAGGGTGTCGGCTTCCCCTGAATTTTGTGGTAGCCAGGTCGCTCTCGGGATTTACGGCATAGTGAACGGCAGGATTGGTGCTGCTGCGGGCTCCATGGCTGCGACCGTGTGCTCAACTGGGGCTGCATACTTGGCCTGGACCGCGGCCTCATCTTGGGCAGTGGCATCGCCATCGGATATGTTTCACCCATAGTGAATCGCAGCCCGGTCTCAGTCTCTATCGGTGGGGTAGTCTACCGCTCCTCAGGCGGGGAGTTTAGCTTGCAGGGGATTTCTGGCACAGGACTTCTTGCATCACATTGGCTGACGTCAGAGTGCTCTTCCCAAGGTCCCGCCCACGATGGCATGCTCCCTCGCTTTCTCGCACATCACGTGGGATGCAACTGTACACAGTTCAATAAAGTCTATGGCACACAGTACCTGTTAGCGTCGGGCAGGAGTTTGACGCGCCCCAGGGCCGTGGAGTACTTGGAACTGGGCTATGATGCTTCCGGGGGAGTCACAGGGGCTGAGGCCCAGCTCCGTGACCACAAGATTTGTGAAATCTCACGAGACATCGGCACTGTTCAATGCACCACAGACACCAGCTCTACTGCGCTGGCGTGAGTGCGGCTGTTACTCACCGCACCGGCCAGAGGAGGAGCAGGAAATTTGAAAAGTGCAGGGCGGGTTTAGCAGCCTGGAGGGGCGGCGAGGACAGTATAAACCCGGTCTAACCAGCATCCTCCTGGTCTCAGTAGGAGGCCAGCTCTGGACACAATAAAATTTCATATTTCAGGTATGAGGGGCCAGTCTGGGCACATACAGGGGTTACTAGAACCCCATTTACATCATGTAAATGCTGGTGGGCATAGTTTAAAATGCCCAAAGGGAGTGACAGGTTCCCTTTACTACCCTCCCATCTGTTCCTGGTATTGCATATAGTCAGATATTTTTTTTTTCCCTACCTTGTCCTGCTTGGATTACTGTGGCCATCTTCCATCATACCTGTGTAATTACACCCATTGGTAGTGCAGTTATCATTAATCCCATAGGATTGCATATATCACCAATAACCCTGACCACTGTGTGTTTATGATTTTATTTATAGGCTAAGCTCATATGTCACTTGTGGAACATACCTTCCTCATATAATTCATCAGGATTTTCTCAGGATCTGTTTGGCTAGTATTTTTATATTATCATTAGAGGGTACCATCGAATGACTCTCTCACTCATGCAAAACATGGCTACTATTACGTTACCTCACTATTATCCTATATATCTTGCATCCCTTAGCCTTTTGATTTTGTCTTATACCAAGATGATACTATACCTAAACTTTTGTATTAATTCACGACTATTTTGTGTATTTTTTACACGCATATTTTGGTTTTGGTTGTTGGATCATACTTTATTTTCCTTAAGACAGTATTTCAGATATGTACTTGTTTTATCAAGTGTACCGTATGTTGATTTACACACCATTGATTTCTTGTTCTTTCTTTGTTTACAAAAGTCTCCAGAAGCCCCTGACGAAAAACCACAAGCGTTGAAGAGTTGGTCGGAGCCTGACTACTGGGATTGTCATTTTTTTACCAATCAATAAAGAGGACAAAAAGATTGCTGGATTCTCTTTGCATTATTCTCCTTAGTGTGCCAGAAAATCGAATTTTTTGTAGTAGGGATTAAGCAGCGGATTTTGCAGCCTCTTTAGCTTTATGCATCTCTTTAACATGCTTTGTGAAAAATATTTGCCTAAAGGCATGGTTTACGCTAATAAATATCTTTGTCACTAACCACGTTGTGTGTGCCTTTATTTAACGGGCAAAGCATCTGTAATCTCACGATCTGAATTTCACCCTCTTTCAAGATCAATATTTTCATGCCAACCATTTTTCTTTTACATTTTTCCATAACTACATAAAAATCCTAAAATCTTGCAATTTCCTGTCACCAAGTCTAATATTATGGATAATTCACACAAGCTAAAACAAAGCCATGAAATGTCTGCCCATCAGCTATATAGAAGGTGATCAACAGTTGTCTAATAGTTGGTTTGGATTGGCCGATCACACTTCTATCTGCACAGTATGATTGTTAAAATCATCATTCTCAACAGGCCATATCTTGTTTCCTAAGGATGATGTGCTTTTGCGAACGAGGGATTGGTGGCTTGCTTATACAGGAGAACTACGGTATCTTGAAATTAGCATTCCTTGAAATGCTAGTTTCCGATAATAAGCCAGTCTAAGGGTGCTTTCACATAACGATTTTTCTAAATCCGATGCTGTCCGATGAAAATCGGACAGCATCGGATCCGAATTTGGACCCCATGCAGCCCTATGGGCATCGGACCTAATCGGATGTGCACTAAATGCCATCCGATTTGGTCCGATCCGATTCTGTCTGATTTTATTATCGGTGCAAAAATCGGAGCTTGCTCCGATTTTTGCACCGAAAATAAAATCTGACAGATTCGGATCGGACCAAATCGGATGGCATTTAGTGCACATCCGATTAGGTCCGATCCCTATAACATGGGGCCCTATGGAGAAGGGTCCGAGGAAACATCTGATGTCTCCTCGGACCCCGTTTTACTGTACTGAGCATGCTCAGTACAGTAAAACTGCTCCTAACTAGGAGCATAAGGGTTAAAAAAAAAAAAAAAAGTTTATTCTCACCTCTTCCCGAGCCCCCGCCGTCTTCCGCCATCTTCCTCTAGGTTCCCGGTGGCTCCCGCAGGCTGCCGGTGTCAGCAGAGGTGTACCTCTGCTGTTCAGGACCTGCGGTGATGTCACAGTCATGTGACCGCGGGTTATCATGGTGAACCCGCGGTCACGTGACTGTGACATCATCGCAGGTCCTGTGTACAGCAGAGGTACACCTCTGCTGACACCGGCAGCCTGCGGGAGCCACCGGGAACCTAGAGGAAGATTGCGGAAGACGGCGGGGGCTCGGGGAGAGGTGAAAATAAACTTTTTTTTTTTCTTTTCTTGCAGCCCGGCGCCGATTTTATGCCGGAATCGGGTGCCTATTTGGCACCCGATTCCAGGCATCAGAAGGGAGCCGATGCTGTCCAAATTATATCGGACAGCATCGGCTCCCTCAAAATCGGTATGTGAAAGTAGCCTAAAAGCACATATACATTGACAATTCCTATTTTCTAAAGATCACTTTTAATTAGTCATATCATTATCATCACAAGCAGAATTACAATAAAAAGTGTTAACTATATATACAATCATGCCCAAATGTTTTGAGACTGACACAATTTTTCTTTTTCAAAAAGTTTCATTACCTTGGCAATTTCAAATCTTTTAGATGTTTCTATGGTATTGAAGTAGAATTCTAATCATAAGTTTTTAAAAACTTTTGACAGGTCATCAAGTTCATGCAAAGGCTCAACATTTACTGTGTTCACTCTTATTTTTCACAACTTCTGCAAACAGCTAAGGTATGCTAGATATCAGTCTCTGGGCCAAATTCTGACCAATTGCAATCTATTCTGGACTAATCAGTGCTTGGAGTTTATCACAATTTCTGTTTTTTGGTTTGTTCATCTATTTTGAAGTTTAGATCACTGGTTCTCAGTGAGAGTGCGATTTGAGGAGTTTCCTGATCATGGACCCAAAATGTCAGTATATTGCTCACAAAGCAATTTAGTTACTACTTTTGCTTAGTGGCATGCTGCTCCATCATGCTGGAAGTGCAATGTTCATCACAAAATTGCTTCTGAATCATTTGGAGAAGTTGCTCTTGGAGGATGTTTAGATACCGTTCCATATTCATTGCAGTGTTTTAGACAAACTTGTGAGAGACACCCATTCCACTAACGAAAAGCAACTTCACACATGAATGGTCTCAGGATGTTTTATGGTTGGCATATCACATGACTAATGGAAGCACACACTTCTTTATTTTCTAGACATTCATTCTTCTGGATATCCTAAGCAATCTGAAGGGGGTTCATAAAAAAAAATAACTTTACCTCAGTCCACTGCGATCAAATTCCTGTACTCCTTGCAGAGTATCAGTCTGTCTTTAATGTTTTTCTTGGAGATAAGTGTCAGCCTCAAAAAGATTTTTCCTTATTATGCATATAGATGCGCTGACTTTTGCACTGGTGATGAACCAATCCCATAGTCTATTCCTGTTTAGGATACAATTCTGTAACTTGCTAGACTTTCTTGGACATGTTTCAGCCTTCTTCACTGCTATTATACCTCTTTGAGGATAAATAGTTGATTGAGGGGCAATGTTACAAGCACCAATATTATTATTTGTAAAGCCCTTTTGTTGCAAAGCTATAACTGCATATATTTCCTTGGAGGTAGCCATGACTAACAGATAAAGGCAATGATTTTATGCAGCAGCCATCTTAGAGCAACCATCTTATATTCAATTAGACTGAAATACAGTATATCAGCTGCCTTTAACTCATTAACACTTTCTCCTGGGCTAACTAGAACATAAATCTAATTATATATGCCGGTCATGGTGTGGCAGGGCTGAAATTCAGTGGAAATTGAGTGTTATTAAAAGGGACCCTGTCAGCCAAGAATGACTGTTCAAATCAAGTACAGGCACAGGATGTATCATGGCGGCCTAATCATTTAAATGTACCATCCCTCCCACTTGTTTTCCCTCAATCTCTAACCTCCCCTCTTTGAAAGCTCTGGCTTCATATACCCAGACTGAAAGGCAGGCGATAAATGGAAAACATGCAGATGGAAAGGTGTATCTGACCTCGTCATCATGCACTAATAGAGTCCCTTTATTTTAATGACTGATTTTTTTGCAATTCATCTGATCACTCTACTAAACAATGTGGATTTAATGCAGATTTGCACTAAAACTGAAGCACTCCTCATGAAAACCAAAATTCGTGTCAGTCTCAAAACTTTTGACCACGGCAGTATAAAACACAGGATCTATTAGTCACAACTCAACACCTTCATCTCCCTGCATAATGACCTCTATAAAGATCGCCAAGTATACCTGCAAAACTTTACTCTATGAGTCGATGAACATTTCTGGTCTACAGTTTCTTAAGGTCCATACGAATCCTGTACGCACATCTCTAAATGATTTAACACCTAAAATGACTCATTTTATGTCATTCATAAGACCATAATCTAATCACATTAAAAGAACGAAACCATAAAATACTAAATGTAATCCCATTTATATCCACATGTCAAGTCAGTCTCATACATAGTCAGGACAAATCCCTGAAATGAAATGCATTCTTCATGATAACTATAACCTAGGTATACATGTGCTAATATTAATTTGCCTTGTAACAAGCAGCCTAATATTTGGTGTCATTCCTGTTTGTATCTGTCTCACTTGTGTGTAAATCACTTGAGCATTGTTACTAAGGGCGTACACACAAGACAATGCATTACACATGTCCACATTGCCTGCCATGGAGATTGGTCAATGGCTTTATATGATATCAGAGATCAGTACCTCTGTGTTCCCTCCTTTCTATCTAGTCTTTCCTTTAGCTTTCTTTTCCCTCCACCCTCTCTGCATACTGCAGAGGCTGCTTATAATGCAGGAAACTGCTTGTACTGAGACCAGAGTGTCTGTTAATCTACCTATACAAGCTATGTATGTGGAAAATAGATTGGATGGTTCATTTTTAAAGCATTTGTTACATTATGATTTTTCCAAAAATTTTGGAGTGCAAGTGAGGACAAACATATTTAACTGTTATCAATGGAAGGACATATGCTCTGAGCTACAGAGGGTGAATATAATCATAGCAAAACATATTGTAAAGGATGCAAAAAGGTATAGGGAGAAAAAATGGAAGACAGAGCAAACTATTGGAATGAAAAAGCGTGGGCGTTTTGAGAAGGGGGAAGATGGAGAGTGAGATGAGAGAAGGTGAGTCGTAAGGAGGAGGGCTTGGAAAAATAGAATACAAAGTGGAAACGTATGAAGGAAACAAAGAAGTGAGAGAGAAAGATTTTTGTATTATATATCTGTTCATTATAGCCATTGACAGGGCACAGCACCTAGGACATTCATTCATCTGCCTCTTTCGAGAGGAGCCTACAGTCTAATGCCCCATTTAAAGAGCATATAAACAATATGAAGGGGAATGAACCCACATTAATAAATGGATTTGACTTGTAGCAATAAGTGCATTTAGGAGTAACTACCACTCTTCTTGCTTGCTGTTAAAGACATGGTTAATACTTGCAAGCATACTGTATATAATGACAACTGAATAGCCACTTGTTTTTCTGATCATACACCTGTAGCAGATCTCTTTCCTGCTAGTGTGCCTAGATTTAGAGGGAAGAAGGAATGGGAAGCATGGTAATACGCTATATGTAAGGTGTTGGTATGTGTGTGATAACAGATCGGCAGGAGGAGGGTGACAGTGTGACTCTGTGTGTGGGTGGACTGGAGGCGTGTCGATAGCACCATCACTGGAGGTGGCAGTGTTAATAGGTGGTACTGGCAGGATATTGCACAACAAGTGGCAGGATGGGGCAGCGAGGTCACAGGACTGAGGCTGCAGCAGTGACATAATGCAATGGTAGAAGGGTAAGCAGGACAGAAGTGTGATGTGTGGAGTATGAGGGACAGCAGTGTAACACTGTTTGGGGGAAGGGTGTTCGGAATGAATCTCTGCCTAGTTTCCATAGCAACTTCTACTTCGTTCTCTCACACATCAGTCCTAGATTACCATGGAAACAGAAAAACTTTCTCAGATTTATATTTGTCTGCATAAAATTATAAAAAGTCGGAAAAAGTGGGGGAGTTAGCAGAGGAGTTAGGTGATCGCATTAAAGCTCTTCTAGATTTCTGTCAATAGCACTTAAGACTATTTCTCCAATAACCTACATCATGACACTGCCACCAGCAGCAATTCACAGGCACGGCAACACCAATATTCCCAAAAGCATCAACATATTTCCTAGATCCTGTTAATAAACTGACAATGGTAACAGCAAAGGAAGTTATCCCATCCTCCACCTTTCCACCACATATAAGCGGCAACATTTACCCACGCCCATTTATAAAGATAATGCAGAAATATAAAGTCTTGTTCACATGGCAACCAAATATATTCTAGCTGTCAATCTTCTTGTATAAATATGGCAGCTTGCTCTAGCCAACACCACTGTTCTTTGGTGCCCTAGTTTTCAGCAATGTTAGAACAAACTTTGCCAAGCTGTGCATCCGGATTTATTGATTTGGGCTTAAAGTATATTTCCGAGCAGTTGCACGTTCTCTACAACACTTTTATCAGGATACTGTGACATATCTTACTAGTCTTCATGTACCTTGGTCATATTCCAGGCTTTTCATTGAGAACTCTGTTGTGCACTCAATGTTTTATCCTCATTGCAATGTCCACCATATACTGTCCACCAAGGAGCCTGCGATAAAGGGATTAATTACAGAAACAACCAAAATACCCTTGAATAGCATAGAATAAAAATGCTGAACAATTCTGGAGCCTCTGCCATACATGTGTTTGCCCACTTTTAGATTTCTATGAACTATAATTGACTTAGTGTTCTGCATTTTAAGTACCTTCAGACAGCTGCATATTTGTTTTCATAGGTCCTGATACAAAGTTTTCAAAAGGGTCCCTAACCTTACAGCTCTTAATATGCTCATTAGGTCCCTAGGATAAGGACTTGGAAGTGACTGCAACCTTTGAATGCATTATAGTTAAGCCCTATGTTGTAACCAAATATAGTAATTTAACCCCTATTGGAAGCTTCAATTGTAATGGAAAAAAAAGCACTATGAAGGAAACTTTTTTTTATATCTTATCAACATTCAATAACAAAAAAATTGGGACACTGTAAAATGTATAGAAAAAAAGAATACAATTATCAAGAAATCTCAGTTTTATTTTACCCGTTTGTAAATGTCTGGGAATTTTAGATACCAATTGCTGGATTTTTGGGAACAGAATGTTGTCGCATTCCTGTCTGATGCAAGATTCTTGCTGCTGAACAAAACCTGAAGGCCACTTTACACACACCAACTTATCTGTCCAACTTCTGAACAACTTACTGATTGCAGTGAAATCATGGACACATTGCTCCATTTTGTGGCTGTGTACAAATGGAACAATGTGTCCATGATTTCACTGTAACCAGTAAGTTGTTCAGAAGTTGGACAGATAAGTTGGTGTGTGTAAAGTGGCCTTGAGACTTCTTTGCCAAATCTGTAATTTCATAATGAGCCAAATGTTTTCTTTTGGTGAAAGATCTGGGGCTGCAAGCAGCCAGTTTACCACCCAAACTCTTCTTCAATGAATCCATGACGGTTATAGTAAGTTGTCTATTTGAAATATACATGGCATTCTCTGAAATAGATGTTGTCTGTACGGTGGCATATGTTGTTCTAAAACCTCTATACAATGGACAATTTGACGCTCATGGACAATGCAAAAGCTGCAACAATAGTATTGGTCTTTTCAAACAGGCAAAGGGACTTTTGGGCCACCTAAGCTTCAGGGATTAGGTGTGACTAAAACCCCTGTAAATACTGTAGATATGCCTTGGCCTCAATATAATTCGTATTGATAGTGCCTCTCAAGATGTGAAAATCAGCAGTGACATAGGCACTAATTCAGTCCCAAACCATCAGTATGCCTCATATCTGGAGGTTATTCCTGCATCCACGGTTTTCTGTGTCGTCCAGGGCCTCTGTTAGGTAGTGGATCTGTTGCAAATGAGTTTTCAATTTATGTTCGTGGGAGTCAATTGCCTTCTCAACTGCTTGGAGTTTAGTCTTTTGGACTTGAGTTAGAGTCTCCATTTTTTGGACACTGGAGCACAATGATGACCGCTCCATCCCGTAAGCGTTCTCCTGTCTTGTCACATACGTTTCCATGTCTTCCCTGGATGGAAAGGTGTTTATTGTGGATCATAGCTCTCTCAATTCAGCCAATACCCCAACACCACAGAAGAAATCCTAGCACAGGCTTCCAGTATCCATTGTTTCAGATGCTGCACATCTCGTATCTTCACAGCATAGACAATTGCCTTCAGATGACCCCAAAGATAAAGGTCTAAGGGGGTCAGATCGGGGAAACCTTGGTGGACATTCAACTAGCCCACGATGACCAATTCACTTTCCAGGAAACTGTTCATGTAGGAATGCTCGGACCTGAAATCCATAATGTGGTGGTACACCATCTTGTTGGAAAAACTCAGGGAACATGCTATCTTCAGTGCATAAAGAGGGCAACACATCATGTAGCAATTTCAGATATCCAGTGGCATTGAGGTTTCCATTGATGAAGAATGGCCCCACTATCTTTGTACCCCATATACCACACCATACCATCAATTTTTGTGTTCCAAGAGTCTTGGAGGGATCTATCCCACTGTGGGTAAGTCACACCAAAGCGGTGGTTTTGTTTGTTAACTTCACCATTCACTAAAAGGTTTGCCTCATCACTGAACATAATATTCTGTGGAAACTGAGGGTCCTGTTCCAATTTATATTTTGGCCATTGTGCAAATTCAGTGCACCGATCTGGGTCATCCTCATCGAGATACTGCAGTAGCTGGATTTTTTAAGGGTGCAATTTGTGAGTAGCTAATATTCGCTGAAGGGATGTTCGACATGCAACTCTCCAGTGACATGTGATGAGTGCTACGCTGTGGGCACTTGCTGAATGAATCTAGGACAGCCACTGATGTTTCTTCATTAGTGACAGTTTTTTTTCGTCCACATTTTGGCAAATACAACACTGAACCTGTTTCACTTGCAGGTAAAAAAAAAAAAATTTTCTGGTTTGAATTCAAGCGCTACCAGAGGGATCACAGGGATTTGCATCCCTGTGATCCCTCTGGTAGCGCTTGAATTCAAACCAGAAAAAAAAAAATTTTTTTTTCCTGTACTTGAACACGAGCCTCCCTCTGGGCGACTTGCTTCTCTGGGAACAGGCAGCAGGCCAGGAGATCCAGGAAATATCCCTCTGTAGGATTATATGCAAACTGAACAAGACACCAGAAAGGTGAGCACAATACCTAAGAGCAACTGTTGCTACTAATATACTGCACTTAGATCTGCGCCTTCTCTTTTCTCCTCTATCCCTAGTCTTGCTGACCTCACAGTCTTTGAAGACACTATTTGACTGAACCTGTTTCACGAAATTTGGCAAGCAGTTTGCTAACTGTAGCATGGGAGATGGGTGGTCTCGTAGGGTGTCTTGTATTGAAATCTGCTGCAATGACCTGGGTACTGCGTACACCACACATCAACACAATTTCTATCTGCTCCTGTCAATGGATGTAAACAAAGAGAAACTTGGAAATAACTCATGAAAGAATAAAGTTACATTAAAAACAGTGGTGTGCTTGGTTTTCTTATGAAATTCTCAATAGGTTTAATGTGTCACATGACCCTCTTCCCATTGAAAAAAATAAAGTTGGATCCAAAAGGGCCAACTTCAAAATGGCCACCAGGATCACCACCCATCTGGGAAAGCTCTCTTCCTCCCATATACTAATGTACCACAAACAGGAAGTTGATATCACCAACCACTCCCATTATTTAGGTGTATCCACATAAATGGCCCACCCTGTACTTACATAATGGGCTTGTCGCGTCTGTCATCCACTTCCTGTGTGTATCCGAATCCCACAATCCAATGCGCCGACCAGACGTTCACCGGAAGCCATATTGGGACACCCAAGTGATGAATGTCCCAATATGGCATCCACTGGCGGTACCAGCCGCTTGTGCGGTACCACCAGCGGGACACTGCTGCACACCCGCGCAATGCACGCCTGCCCTGCCGAACATCACGATCCACTGAACCCACTGCCGTCAAGGCACAGCTGACAGGAATGTCCGCAGCTTGTAGCCTGTGAAGGAGATGGGGTGCGGGTGCCCTCTGGTGGCTACAGAGGGCGCCGACACCCCATCTCATTCAGCACAGGCCGCAAGCCGGGGACTTTCCTGCTGGCTGTGCGGCGGTGGGTGCAGGTGGCCACACACACACACAATATAATATCCCAACAAATACACACACAGTATAATGACCCCACACACATAAATACACACACGCACTTACTCATGTGGCAGCCATCTTCGGACACTCAGGTATACAAAGATGGCGGCCCCATGACACATTACAACGCCCCACTGTAAGATTACAGTAATTTCAGGATTGCATCAGAGGGGATCTTGGTGGGAGCTAATAAAGTGGATAACCAGGCATCTATTTTGTAAGCCATTTAAGGATTTCTCTCGGTGTTGGCATTTTTATTTTGCTATTTGCTGAAAGTATTGCTAATGGCCGGCTGTCATACTGGCTATCTGCCACAGCTACATGGCAGCTGGAAGAGCAGGGTAACCTTATGGAGGTACCAATTCTGGGGCAGCTGCTGGCTGCAATTTTCAGTATGGGGGCCCAGAATGCTTGGCCCTCACCTGGGTTACCTTGGCTGGCAATACAAAATATGGAAAAGCCCATGCCATTTTTTTTAAAGTTATTTATTTAAATAACTAAAAAACAAACAAAAAAAAAATAGTGCCCCCTTTATTTTTTTTGTTGCCAGTGAAAGTAACACCAGGCAGCAGGAGTTGGCAGCCAGCTCTACACATTCTTATCAGGAAATTAATTAACAAAAAAACCCAAACAGGTATTTAAGTAAAAACAGGGATTTTTGTGTACTCACCGTAAAATCCTTTTCTCCAAGTTCATCATTGGGGGACACAGGACCATGGGTGTATGCTTTCCTGTCACCAGGAGGCGACACTAAGTAGAGTTAAAACTTGAGTCCTCCTTCCTGCAGTATACACCCATCCAAAGGCGTAGCTAGTTAGTTTAGTACTAAAGCAGTAGGAGAAAACATTAATGTAATAAGGTACAAGAAGCATAGGCCAAGGTTCTGTACGGAATATTGAAGTTTGACAGGGTGGGTGCTGTGTCCCCCAATGATGAACTCAGAAAAAAGGATTTTACGGTGAGTACACAAAAATCCCTGTTTCTCCTTCCCATCATTGGGGTACACAGGACCATGGGACGTCCTAAAGCAGTCCCTGGGTGGGAAATGACTGAGTAGCGGTCGATCATCATGATCCAGCTACTTACAGATGCGTGACTGCAAAATTTTCCTACCTAGGCTTGCATCTGCAGAGGCCTAGGTGTGGATGTTGTAATGTTTGGTGAAGGTGTGCAGACTGGACCAGGTTGCGGCTTTGCAAACCTGTGTTGCTGAGGCCTGGTGGCGAATAGCCCATGAGGCGCCCACTGATCGAGTTGAGTGAGCCTTGATCCCTGGTGGGATTGGCATGCTTTTGACGTGGTAGGACTCTTGGATTGCCGAGCAGATCCATAGTGCCAACGTGAACTTAGAAGCAGCCATCCCTTTCTTAGGCCCCTCGGGAATGATGAACAGTGTTTCTGTTTTTCGGAATGGGGCTGTTCAGGAGATGTAGCGTCTGAGGGCCCTTACTAGGTCCAGGATATGAAGCTGGGTATGAAGCTGCCTTTCAAAGCGGTGTACAGGAGCTGGGCAGAAAGATGGTAGGATTATACCCTCATTGAGGTGAAAGTGGGACACTACCTTGGGCAAGAAGGATAATGACGGACGGAGAACTACTTTATCCTTGTAAAAGGATAAGAGAGGGGGGCGGCAGGATAGGGCAGCTAGTTCTGACACGCGCCTGATTGATGTGATTGCGAATAAGAAGACGACTTTCCATGAGAGATTGGTTAGGGGTACTTCTTGCAGTGGTTCAAATGGAGGCTCTTGTAGGGTGCCCAGCATGAAGTTTAGGTCCCAGACGGCCACGGGTGTCTTCTAGGGGGGCCGCGTGTGCGAAACCCCTTGGATGAATGTCTTGACCTGTGGTTTGGTCGTGATCCTGTGTTGGAATAGGATGCTTAGGGCCAAGATTTGTCCTTTGATGGAGCTGAGTGCTAGGCCGGAGTTAAGTCCGGTTTGACGGAACTCCAGGATTGTAGGGATGGAAAAAAGGAGTGGGTTGCGGTCCTTACTCCACCGGAAAAATGTTTTCCAGGTGCGGTGATAGATGCGTGCGGACGTTGGTTTGCGGGCATTAACCATGGTGGTTATGACCTCTGGTGCAAATCTTGCCTGGGTCAAGATCCAAGATTCAATAGTCATGCCATTAAAGACAGGGCCCCTGAGTTTTGGTGGCAAATGGGGCCCTGGGTTAGAAGGTCCGCTCGGTTTGGGAGTGGCCAGGGTGCTTCGGCGTACTGCGCACTATGCTTGTCGTGGCCGTCTGGGGCGATGAGTATTACTTAGACTCTTTCCGCTTTGATCTTTCTGATCACTCGCGGGATCAGTGGCAGTGGGGGAAAGCAGTATGGGAGTTGGAATTGGTGCCAGGGGAGGACCAGCAAGAGGATCCAGGGACCTGGCTACAAAGACTGGGACTTGAGAGTTCATTCTTGATGCCATGAGGTCTATGTCGGTGGTTTCCCAGCGCCGACAAATTTGTAGAAAGACTTCCGGATGAAGGGACCATTCTGCTGAGGCCAGTCCCTGGCGGCTAAGGAGGTTTGCTGCCCAGTTCTCCACTCCCGGGATGTGGACTGCTGATATGACTGACTAGGTTTTCTCGGTCCAGTGTAGAATATATTCCACTTTGTGCATTGCAGATTTGCTGCATGTGCTGCCCTGATGATTGATGTACGACACCGCCATAGCGTTGTCTGACTGAATGCGGATGGAATGGCCGGCTAGGAGGTGGTGAAAGTGTTGGAGTGCTAAACGGATTGCCCGCAACTCCAGAATATTGATTGGGAGGTGTGACTCCTGCGGCATCCAGTGGCCTTGGGCCATGTGTTGATGATAGACGGCCCCCCAGCCGAGTAGGCTGGCATCGGTGGTTACAACTAGCCACTGGACTGGGAGAAAGTATTTAACCTGCGTGATGATGGTCGTGTCCACCATTTGAGTGCCTTTTTGATCTGCATGGATAGGCGGTGCTTGCGGTCAAGGCTAAAGGGGATTTTGTCCCAAACTGAGAGGAGGGCTAGCTGTGTCGGAAGTGTAGCTGAGCAAAGGGAAACGCTTCCATTGCCGCTACCATCTTTCCTAGGACTCCCATGCTGAAGCAGTAGGATTGGGGTGGATGGCTGCAAAGAGTCTGAACTCCTTTGCGGATTGCCGTGGCCTTGTCTTGAGGGAGTATGACTAGCCTTCGTGCGGTGTCTAGGGTCATCCTTAAAAAGTTTATTGTTTGGGCAGGCATTGGGGATAATTTTTCTAGGTTTATGTGCCACCCCAGGCAGAAGAGCGTGTCCGTTGTTATTCGGATGCTGTCGAGGCATGTCTGGAAAGATGGTTGTCTAGGTAAGAGAGGACGACCACTGCCCCGCGAGTGGAGGATGGTAACGACGGCCCGCATGACCTTTGTGAAGGCTGTAGGTGCCGTTGTCAAGCTGAAGGGCAGAGCGACGAACTGGAAGTGGCGTTTTTGAATGGCGAACCGCCGATATTTTTGGTGGGGAGGAATAATGGGGATGTGGAGATATGCGTCTTGTATGTTGATGGTTGCTAAGAACTCTCCTTTTTCAATTCACATGATTACTGAGTGTAGGGATTCAATCCTGAATTGTCAGACCTTTACGCACTTGTTGAGAAGTTTGAAGTCTAGGATGGGGGTATACTGTTCTGTCTTTTTTCGGAGCAACGAACAGGTTTGAGTTGAAACCTTTAAACTGTTCGGTCTTTGGTACTGGCGTTATGACACTGGATTTGAGTAGTGAATTGATAGCCTCGAAAAATGGTTGAGCGTTTGTTTTGGGGGGACACGAAAAGAAAAAACAATTTGGGGGCCGGGATGAGAATTCTATTTTGTAGCCTGATGACACCAGTTCTCTGACCCAGTTGTTGTGCACGACAAGAGAGCCATGAGTGGCGGAAGTGGTGGAGACGTCCGCCAATTATGTTGGTGTCGTGCAGGTGGGGGGGTTCATGCGTTGAACCTTTGGGGGTCTCGTGCCCTTAGAGTTACTGTATAGGGCGGCTTTTCCAGGTGGAATTGGTTTTGAATGAGATCAGGGTATTGTTGACCCTGCGGGTAGGCCGCCCTGCGCTTGTGTTAGCGGTTGAGGGGGGCTATCTTGATGTTCCATAGGGAACGTTAGATCGTGATTGTGGCTGTGGGCGGTGAAAAGGCCACTTGAACTTTTATTAGGGGAGAAATTTGTTTTTCCCTCCCATGGTTTCAGAGATGAGTTGGTCAAGCTTTTCACCGAGTAGGCAACCTCCTTGGTAGGGGAGGTTTATGAGGGATCTCTTAGATGCCATTCTCTGAGCC
The DNA here is from genome assembly GCA_033576535.1 of Allobates femoralis. Taxonomy (NCBI): domain Eukaryota; kingdom Metazoa; phylum Chordata; class Amphibia; order Anura; family Aromobatidae; genus Allobates; species Allobates femoralis. The sequence continues at coordinate 216,395,130 of JARQOC010000001.1, forward strand.
AGAGGGTTCGGTGCATGGAGATGGCGTTCACTGCAGCCAATGCGGAGCAGTTGGGCGTGTCTATGGACGCAAGCAAGAAGTACTGCACGACCATTGTGAGTAGTTTGAGTAGATTAGTTGCATCTTGTGAGGGGTCGGGGTCTTGTAGTATTGCACGTAGGGAATGTATCCATGATACCGCTGTCTTTGCAACCCAGGCTGTAGCAAACGAGGGTGAGTGGGCTGCTCCTGAGGCTTCAAAGACTGACCACGCCAGATTATCTAACTGGCGGTCAATAGAGTCTTTGATAGCTGAGCTGTTGGAGAGAACAAGTAAGGTTTTGTTAGCTAGGCGCGACACTGGGGGGGGGGGGTCGATGGCTGGCAATTCAGCCCATTCTTTATGATGGTCTGATGCAAAGAGGTACTTGGCTTTAATAGGCTTGTGTGTTGATTGGCCTGCTGCATCACATCATTAGAGGGCGTGCGCATGCTGCCCCATTGGTTATGTGAGGGAAGTGGGTGAGATCTTCGGCCGTGATTGGCATCTCCAGCGGCCAGGGCTGGCCGGCCGCGTCATCTCGTCTGCCCCTATGGCGCGGGGCGATCACGTGACGCGCGACCAATCACGGCCCGGCTGGGTGGTGCTACGGTGCTCGCCCAGACTGGTGCCTGGATTAGCGCAGGCTCCCGGGATCGGCGCCGGGTCCCGCGGTACTAGAGGCTGCGGCGCTGTACAGCCTCTCAGCCACATGCTGGATTGGTTGTGGCTGATTTTTCCCGGTGCCCTCAATCACCTGCTCCTTGGATGGAGGAGGTGAGAGGGCAAAGGTGTGCGCTCCTTGCATCCCCTGTTATGCAGGGGGATGCAGAGGGATATGCACCTGCTGACTCTGTGGCTGAGAAGGGAGAGCAGAACGCTTTATGGGGTCCCTCGCCCTTTCAGATGGGATGTGCTGCCTTGGGGCTCCCCGTACTCTGAGGAGAGCGGCACCCTTAAAGGGGGGCTGTCGCCTAGCATGGATAAAGGCTCGTGTAAAAATAAGAATATAAATAAAAATAAAAGGTAAAAAAGGGTGTGAATGTGGTCTGAGAGACAGATCACATGTGCCTCCTAGCTAAAACTAACTAGCTATGCCTTTTGGATGGGTGTATACTGCAGGAAGGAGGACTCAAGTTTTAACTCTACTTAGTGTCGCCTCCTAGTGACAGAAAAGCATAGACCCATGGTTCTGTGTCCCCTAATGATGCGAAGGAGAAAAAAGAATTGTTCTTACCGTTAATTCGGTTTTCTAGGAACCTTCCACGACAGCATAGGAGGTTGCCTCTTCACGCTCTAATAGGCACAGGAAGCACAAGAGAGGTTAAAAGGACCCTCCCACTAGCCAGTGTCTTTCCTGTTCCCATGGGGCATGGAGAGGTTTTCCTTTTTTCCCTATGCTGCATGGCTGGCGACCCTTCCACCTCCCACTAGCCAGTGTCTTACAAAGAACCCATAGCATACATGTAACAGTAACACATTCCAGGAAATATCGAGGAATATAGGGAGAGAAATAAGTGCTGTCGTGGTTCCTAGAAACCGAATTAACTGTAAGAATATTTTTTTTTTTTCTAGTCACCTTCCACAACAGCATAGGAGGAATACCAACAAATTATTACCTAGGGGGAGACTACAGCCTGCAGGACTTTTTGCCAAAAGCCAAATCCCGGTTGGAGGCCAAATCCAAGCGACAGTGCTTAGTAAAAGTATGGAGCGAAGACCAGGTAGCTGCCTTGCAGATCTGCTCAGGAGAAGCCCCTGCCCATTCAGCCCAGGAGACAGAGGTAGATCTGGTTGAATGAGCCATAAAACCTGATGGCGGTGACAGATGCTGGTTGAGGTAGGTTTCAGTAATAGCTTGTTTGATCCAGTTGGCTATAGTGCTTTTCGCCACTTATTTGCCCTTATTTCGTCCAAAGGGTTGGACGAATAGGTTGTGATCAATACGCCAAGGTTGAGATAGTGTAACACCGTCCTGCGGATGTCCAATGAATGGAATTCTTCCTCCCTTGGAGTCTGAGGATGCTGACAAAAGGAAGGAAGCACGATGGATTGGAATTCATGGAAATCTGAGACAACCTTGTTAAGGATTGAAGGGTCTAGCTGAAAGACAATGCTGTCATCTCGGATTGTCAAGTACGGTCAAGCTCCCTGACTCTCCTAGTTGATGTAATTGCAACAAGGAATGCAGCCTTGTCAGAGAGATCTTATGCTACAGAATGACTGGGGTTCATAAGGAGACCATGAAAGACCAGTTAGGACCATATTTAGGTCCCAGGAGGGGACACCATAAAACGTCAGATCCAACGGTGATTCGCCAGATTTGCATCAAAGACGGAACTGAGAGCCAAAACCTGCACTTTCAATGTGCTGGGCTTGAGGCCTATGTCCAATCCTTTCTGGAGGAAGTCCAGTATTTGGGATATGTTAGGCTGGAGTGGGTCAGGCAGATGAGAGCCACACCAGGAGGAGAATTGTGTTCAGACTTTATTGTAGAAGGAGTTAGTGACCGGCTTACGGCTTTTTTACAAAGTAGCAACAAACTTCTCAGAAAGGCCCTGGGCTATTAGCACCTGGGCCTCAGAAGCCAGGCAGTTAACTTGAGCCTCTGAAGATCCGGATGGAATAGTGGACCCTGGGATAGTAAGCTGGGGCTTAGACTAAGGAGGACCGGGCCATCGACTTTGAGAGCCATGATCAGGTTATAGTAGCTCCTCTTTGGCAAAAGAGGAGCTACTAAGATAGTTGGAACTCCATCCTCCCTGATCTTCCTCAAGGTTATTGCCAGCAGAGAGATAGGCGGGATGGCGTAGGCCAGATGAAAGGTCCAATCATGGGAGAAGGCGTCCGCCCCTGCTGCGCCGTCCTGTGAGTTCAGGGAGAAGAATGTTGCCCTCTTCTGATTTATGTTGGATGCAAACAGGTCGATCTCTGGAGTAACCCACCTCGCCACTAGTGTGCAGAACACCGCTTGTTCCAGGCTCCACTCTCCTGGGTGGACATCTTGTCAACTTAGGAAGTCTGCCTGAAGATTCAAGGATCCTTTTAGGTGGACTGCGGAGAGGGGCAGTAGGTATTGCTCAGCTTAGAGAAAGATCCAGTAGGACACGCACTTCAGGGCGCCGGACCTTGTACTACCCTGATGGTGGAGATGCGCCACCGTGGTGACATTATCGGAATAGACTAGAACGTGAGAGCCCCTGATGAGATCCTAAGCTGCCAGGAGGGCTTCCTCAACCGCCCTCAGTTCTTAATAGTTGGAGGACTGGGAGCTGATAGAGAGACTCCAGATACCCTGAAGTGGGGTTTGGGAAGCCATAGCCCCCCCACCCCCGCTGGCTGGCATCTGTCATCAGGGTAACGAGGTGTTTGAGTCCAGGCAACCCCCTTGAGCAAGTTGCTGGGATTTAACCACCAGAAGAGAGACGAAGTTACCCTCCCTGACAGGCGTAACCTCCTGTTTAGGGATGCAGGCAGTCTGTCCCAATACGAGAGGATATGATCCTGAAGACAAAAATGAGCCTGGGGCCACATGACTGATGGTATGCAGGATGTTATCGATCCCAGGGCCAACATAACTGCCCGAAAGGTGGGAAATGAATGCCGACGTAGAGTCGATACCTTGGAGAGAAGGGTCAACCTGTGGTCCTCTGATAGAAACGGTGCCTGTCTGTCGGAGTCCAACAGCACCCAGAGGAACCGATGTGTGGACGAGGGTTGCAGCTGAGATTTGTTTAAGATTGGGGATCGAGTCCAAGGATTGAAGAATGCTTAGACTTCTCCACATGGCTACTGAGGGTCTGAGCGGAGGGAGTGATGATAAAGAAGTTGTCCAAATATGGCACCAGACAGATGCCTTGCAGCCTTAGGAAGGTAACTACCTCTGCCATAAAATTTTTGAGATTACCCTGAGGGTCAAAGAGATCCTGAATGGGAGCCAATGAATTGAAAGTGAAAGACTTCCCTCTTGTATAGGACTGAAAATCTTAGGTACTTCCTGTGTCGAGGATGAATGGGCACGTGGAAGTAGGCGTCTTTCAGGTCGATTGTAGCCATCTGGTAGTACAGCCCTATTAATGGAACCGCCGATATTATAGACTCCATCTTGAAACGACGGTATTGGACATGTTGGTTGAGATGTTTTAGATTTATTATAGTATGGGCGTCTCTTGATGGCTTTTTGACCTAGAAGAGGAGGGAGTAATGACCTCCCCTTTTCTTGACTTGGAACCAGGGAAATTACTTTTTTCAGTGCAATAACCCCTGCAAGTTTGAATACAGATCCTGGGCTCACTGCGAGGGCAAGGCAGTGACTTGGAGGCCCGGCGGAGGTGGAGACTCAAGCTCTATTAGGAGAACTCCTGAAATTACCTTTAGCACCCAATGGCAACTGGTGATATTCCGCCATTGGGGGACAAAGTCCGAGGCTGCCCCCTCCACCAGAACCGAGTTACTCTTTGTCCTGCTGCTGCTGGGAAGGGATGAGGATGTTTTTACCTCTACCCTTTTGATAGCCCCACCGACCCGACTTCCCTTCCCCTTGGGCTGGGAGGTCTGAGGAAGAGGGACGAAAAGGCAGTTTCCTGGGGGGGGGACTTGTAACGGAAGGGCCTTCCTATCAGTTGCCTTATCCAAAATATCACCCATCGCAGGCCCAAAAAACCAAGTCACCCTTAAAAAGAATAGAGGAGAGTCTTATTTTGGAAGTGGTGTCCCCGTTCCACATCTTCAGCCATAATGCCCGTTTGGCGGAGTTGGACAACACTGAAGTCCTGACTGCCAGACGGACTGATTCTGTGGAAGCGTCCGCAAGAAAACTGGTCGCCTTCCTGAGCAAAGGAAGAGAGTCTAGCAGTTCCTCCCTAGGGGTACCCTGAGAAATGTGGGACTCCAACTGGTCAAGCCATGTGAGCAGGGACCTGGAGATGCAGGTGGAGGCGATATTAGCCTGAATGGTAGAAGAGGACGCCTCCCAGGATCTTTTCATAAAACGTTCAATCTTGCAGTCCATCTGGTCCCTGAGTTGGGAAGTATCCTCAAAGGGGAGTGCAGTCTTCTTAGCAACCAGCGCCACCTGCACATCCACCTTTGGGACGTCCCAGTGCACTGCATTGTCCTCTAGGGGGAACCTGTGCCTAAGATCGCTCTTGAATCGTTTCTCAGGAAACTTCGATTCCTGAGAAATAAGATTCAAGATGTTGGCATGGACTGGAAATCTGACTTGTTTTGTCGACTTAAGTCCAGTAAACATCTCATCCTGGACCGAAGGAAGGACTTGTTCTTCTTCTAAACCCATAGTGCTATGAACTGAACTAATGAGCTCGCCCATATCGTCCGAGGAGAATAGGAATTTCCGCACTTCTGCCCGCCTGAAGGACGAGACTTCACCAGGTGTAGCAGAAGACTAGCGAGGCTTGTATCTCCTGCTTCACCATGGACCTCAACTCATCCACTAGGGAAGGATGTTCAGTCCTAACAATCCTGTCCGTGCAACCCTGGCAGAGCTTCTTATCCCAAACCGTAGGGAGCTTTTTTTGCACAAACTGGGCATTTGTTGGACTTCCCTGTGGCCTTCTTATGGGATGCTTTGTCTCCCTAGAAAAAACACAATATAAGGGAGCCATCAGTAACAGTCTCAATATCAGGCATAGGGACCCCCCATCCCACAGACACTGCAGCTGGGGAACACTGGTTTCTGCAGATGCAGGGGAAGACACATCAGCCATAACCACAGTACTTTACCATGGTTCAGATGCCTTCAGGGCAGCCTTTATGCCAAAAGGCCTTCCCCCAGTGCCAGCAGAAGTGTCCCCGCCTCCCGTTCCGGGCCCAGGGCAGGTGTGGCACTGGCTTGCCCTGGATGCTGTCCCCGCCAGATCCCAAAACCAGAAACACTGCTCTCCCGGGGGAGCGCGTGACCCGGACGTCCCGCCCACCAGCGTCACTTCTGGGCCGCGCGGAACAGCGTGCGCACGGGATGCGCCCAGCGTGGGTTAATGGAGGTCGCTGGCCAGGGAGCCCACAGCCCACATTGCCCCAAAGGGGTGCCAGAAGGTCTGGGAAGTGGTCCCGCCACCGCAGTGAGCTGGAGCAGTAGGAGGAGTGAGGCCTGACCAATACTGCCCAGCTGGAACCAAAAAACAAAAAGGTATACTGTGGTTGCCGGCCACGCAGCATAGGGAAAAAAGGAAAACCTCTCCATGCCCCATGGGAACAGGAAAGACACTGGTTAGTGGGAGGGTCCTTTTAACCTCTCTTTTGCTTCCTGCCCCTATTAGGGTGTGGAGATGCAACCTCCTATGCTGTCGTGGAAGGTGACTAGAGAAATACATTTATTTATATACATTGGTAGAGAGTACAGGGGGAGAGAGATACTAGACATGGTGCCCTAGTGCCATCGTGACATCACTGCCCTTCCGACACGATAGCATCGGACCCACATCTAGTTATTGATAAATAACATTTGCCACATGTCTACTTTACACCATTTTTGAAACAATTTTAGAAGGGTTAAATGTTTATCAGCAATTTCTCATTTTTCCAACAAAATTTAAAAAACTAACTTTTTTTTAGGGGGGTGGGGGGAAATCACATTCCAAATGACTTTAAGAGGCCTATGTGACAAAAAAAATAGTGACACCATTTTAAAAACCTTAAAGTGCTCAAAACTACATATAAGAAGTGTATTAACCCTTTAGGTGCTTCACAGGAATAAAATGCAACGCGGGAGGAAAAATGTTTTTCTATTTACTTTTCTCCGCAAAAATATTGCTTTGGCCCCAAATTTATAATTTGTTGTGGTAATTTCTCCTGTTACCCATATGAAAATCTGTGGAAATGAGAATGCACAAATAGGGTCTTATGTCCTAAAGAGATTGGTGATGATAGATGGTATGAAAGATGCCCACCTGGTCTGGTTGTGTCACCCACAACTGGTATGATCGCTCAAACAATGCAGCTGCTGCAGGGACTGCACTTCCACAGTTCACTGTGGTGTAGATCAATTTCCAGGACGAAGTGCCTTGGCGTCTGCGCTGCTGCCCAAGAAAATACCAGAGTCACCAGAATGTCTGGGATAAATTGTAGCTTTATTTCACCTGGTGAAATAAAGCTACAATTTATCCCAGGCATTCCGGTGACTCTGGTATTTTCTTAGGCAGCAGCGCGGACGCCAAGGCACTTCGTCCTGGAAATTTACCCATATGAAAATGACATAGTCAATTTTTGCCAGCATATAGGGATACCCTATATGTGGTGAAAACCTACTGTGCTTTTGTGACGCAAAATTGGCTGAAATGGATGGAATACATCATATAGGGTTTGCAAAGATAGTGATGTACCTAAACAGTGGAAACTCCCCATACATGACCCATTTTTTTGGTAAATACATCTTTATTAAAGTTTTCAAAGGTATTAACAAGACAAACATCAGAATATCCGGATAAAATGTCACATTACATTGACAAGGAGAAATAATATGGAGCAAAAAAAGGCACCACGGCACAGTAGGTTCCTATGATAAACTATAAGCTAAATGTATCTCTCCATGTCCATCCCACAAACACTAGCAAAAGAGCAAAAGAGGGATTCACCATGTCCCAATACGGCACCGAGTGTTGTAGGGTATAAACATCAAAGCATCTATTAACTTAGATAATAATTAAAACCATAATCGTCCAGGAAGGGGTATCATAGGGGTAAGAGAGCTAAGAGAAGAGAGGGGGAGGTGAGGAAGAAACAAGAGAGGGAGAGAGGGTATGGCAAAGAAAGAGAAAGAAAAAGAGGTGCGAGGCGCAGTGGCACAAGATGCATATCCAGAGTAGGAGGAAGCACGATTCCTCAACGCTCTCAAGTAAATAGGTCCCTATGGTTAGGAGCGTGACGCTCAGTCCTGTTAACCACATATGCCCATTGAGTCTGAGAAAAGTCAGCCGACAATTCCTCACACCTACGAAGCGCCTCCATTTCCGAATACCATTCTAAAATGGAGGGGGTTTCCCGCTCCTTCCAATGTCGGGGGATCACGTTACGTGCTGCGGCAAGGCAAAATTGAAGGATATCCTTCTCCTGGGTCTTCCAAGAACCAGGGAGCAGAGAGAGCAAGGCCATTTCAGGAGTGCCTGCCAGGCTTTTTCCCATGACTACGTTGTAATTACGGAACACTTTCAACCAGAACTCCTGGATCAAGGGGCAGCTCCACCATATATGCAGCATAGTGCCTGTCTCGATGCCGCATCTCCAACAGAGAGGCAAGGTGTCCGGGAAAATCTATGCAGCTTATCCGGGGTGAGATACCACCTGAAGCGTAACTTGAGGCTCTTTTCCAAAGTCTCACAGGAGCCAGACGATTTGCGAGCCATTAGGAAGCACCTTTCCCACTCCAAGTCAGAGAGCACCCTACCTAGTTCCCCCTCCCAAGCCTTAAGCCTAGGTCTCACATAACGATATCGGTAACGATATCGTCCTATTTGTGACGTAGGAACGATATCCTTACCGATATCGTTATGTGTGACTGCTCCCAACGATCAGGCCCCTGCTGAGAGGTCGCTGATCGTTACAAAGTGTCCAGGACCATTTTTGGGTCGCTGGACATCCCGCTGGTCAGCCCGCATCGGCGTGTGTGACCAGCGGGAAGAACGATCAGCGAGCTCACAGGCCGGTAACCATGGTTACACCAGTAACAATGCAGCGCGCGCTGCTTAGATACTTGGTGTAACCATGGTTACCAGCGGGGGGCCCACTGGGGGGACTACTGGGGCCACTGGGGGGGACTACTGGGGCCACTGGGGGGGCTTGTGGAGCCAGCTTACCGCTGCCTCCACGCTCCTCTGCCGACGCTTCTGCCAGCGCTTGCTTCCGCGTCACGTGGCTGCATGAATGCAGCCGCGCGGCGTGCGGTCCTAGTGCCCGCCGGATACACACTGTGTATCCCGCGGCACTGAGGAAAGGTGCTGGGGTGCGGGAGGGAGAGGTGCACGGTGCTGAAGTGCGGGAGGGAGGGGTGCAGGGTGCAGGATGACAGCCAGCTCTGTGCTGGCTGTCACCGATGTGGGGGGAGCTCCATGGTCCCTGGTCGCTGGTGAAGTCTGTCTGTGTGACAGCTCCCAGCGACCAGATTACACATGCTCCAACGATCCCAGCAACTCAGGATCGTTGCTGGGATCGTTGGAGCATCGGTACGTGAGACAGGACCTTTAGGATATCCTGGGGTCTCAGTAACTACAGATCTGGACAGGATCCCATGAACAGCCGAGATCCCTCTTGGGGGCGCCTCGTCGTCCACAAAGACCTCTTCCAATTTAGAGAGTGACAAAACCGAAACCTTTCTTATCGTGAGGGAGCTTATGAAGGACCTCAGCTGTAGATATTCCGACCACTTAAGTTTAACACGTGGAGCGGCGGCCTGAAGGGCACTAAGGGAGGGAAGCTCACCATCATGTAAGATATGCCCAATTTGAGTATCGTCCACATTGTTCCACCCCATAAGAGTCCGGCTTGACATCCCCGGAGGAAAGGCCGGGTTGTGAAAAATCGGGGTCAGAGGACTGGCGAACTGTACCTCCTCCAACTCCCTCCTAGCCACATGCCACGCTTTAAGCGTTTCGGCGGTGAAGAGAGACAGAGGTCCCAAGGAGGCCAGGGCTCCCATAGAGATCCACTGCAAATAACGAAGGGGCACCGAGACGCCCTCCTGCTCCATACGTACCCACTGCTTGGAGTCGGTTTTAAAGTGCCAATCTATAAGATGAACCAAAATGGCCGCCAAGCAATACCGACGTATATCCGGAAGACCTGCTCCTCCCAACTCCCTAGGAGCGGCCAAATTCTTCAAGCTCACTCTTGCCTTCTTACCATTCCAAACAAAACGTGAGATCGCTGATCTGAGGGCGCGGAAAAATGCACCGTTAGGCCATATGGGCACAGCCTGAAAGATATATAGGAACCTTGGGAGAATATCCATCCCTACAACATGGATCCTACCTAACCATGACAGCCTCAGGGGTCTATATGATTCCAACAGAACCCCCACTTTATCCAAAATGACCTGGTGATTCAGTTGGAAAATTATGGATATGTCAGCTGGAAGACTCACACCCAGATAGACTATATGGCCCGATCTCCAACGAAAGGGGAAGTCCCTCGTCAAAGAGGCCACCTCGGCCGGTGGTAAGGAGATGTTCAAGGCCTCTGTTTTTGAGAAGTTGACCTTAAAATTACTGAGGCCACCAAAGGTCTCAAATTCCCGCACTAATGTGGGAAAGGTCATGGACGGACGGGTAACATACAATAGCACGTCATCCGCAAAGAGCGCCGTCTTGTGATGAACATCTCCCACCACCATCCCCAGAATGTTACAATTGTCCCTAATGGCTTTTGCCAAATGCTCCATCAAGATGACGTAGAGCAAAGGGGAAAGTGGGCAGCCCTGTCTCGTCCCATTCTGGACATGGAATGGCCCTGAAAGGCCCCCATTAATGCGAACCCTCGCGGAGGGACAGGAATATAGGGAAGAGATCCCGTTCAAGAATTTGGTACCCAAACGATGTGAACCAAAGCCTCCCTCAAAAACCCCCAATGGACCCTATCAAAGGCCTTCTCTGCATTGATGGAGAGCAGATATAGAGAGGACTTCCACATCCTGGCCTTCTCATTAAGGAGACAGGATCTGAGAATGTTGTCCCGCGCCTTTCGGCCCCTGACAAAACCCACCTGGTCAAGATGAATGATGGATGGAGGCCTCAATGAGAGTATATCCGCCAAAATTTTGGCAAACAGCTTAACGTCCACATTGATGAGTGATATAGGTCGGTAACTCGCAGCCTCCCGTAAATCCTTTTTCGGTTTAGGTAACACACAAATGTGTGCCTCCAAGGCTTGCAGAGGGAAAGTATCTCCCTCTAAAATGGCTCTGAAAGAGGAGAGCACATGAGGCAACAAGTCACCAAGCAAAGTTTTGTAAAAAATGGGTGTGAATCAGTCCGGGCCCGAACTCTTGGAAGTCGGGGTAGCTTTTATTACCTCAGTGAGTTCCTCCGTCAACACATCCACCTCGAGGGGCACCATATTGTCCTTACACAGGGACGGAATCCCCACCTTAGCTATGTAAGCTCGCAATTTGTTCCTCAACGCCACAGGGTCCATGTCATCAAATTTCCCTCGCAGGCCGTAAAGTTCCGCATAAAATTCCTGAAATACCCTCGAGATATCCTCCGTGCTATGTACCAGCCTACCCGAGGAATTTTTAATAGATGGAATATAAGTGGGCCCTGACCTTGGATGCAGCAGCCTAGCTAGGGGTCGGCCACTCGCGTTTGCCTTTTTATAAAAAAAACCCTTTAGCCCTCTCCTTATGTTGTTCGAATCTAACATCCAAAAGATTACGTAGCTCCAATCTAGCTGAGGTCAGCTCAATCAACAACCCTCTGGCCCGTGAGACCTTGTGTTCGGTCTCCAGGCGTCCGATCAGGAGTAACAATTTGGTTATCTGCTCGGACCTGAGTCGTTTCAATCTGGCTCCGTGTTTAATTAAAGTGCCTCGAAGAAGGCACTTAAGGGCCTCCCATTTGATAGTTAGAGATGTATGGTCTTGTACGTGTGTCTGAGTAAACATCCCAATGTCGGATTTCAAGTCAGCTAAACAGGTGGCATCTTTCAAAAGGTATTAGATACAAAGGTTGAAGAAGCACAAAGATCACAATACGCGAAACGCGCGTTGGAGTCCAGCAGGAGGGGGGACCCCCATATTCTCTGCACTAGGCACTTTGAATTGGTATGATGTTTACCTCTTATGCTCTGAGACTGCACTTTATATGATGGCAATCTAGACTCTGTATACATTGGGTTGCTGCTTATTGGGCAGTTTGAGTACGTGTTCAATACTTCAGTCACTGAATTATATCTGTTAAACCAATTGTATGTGACCCTTTTGTGATATGTTCATGCCTCTATTGATTTTTGCAAAGCTCTGTGAGCATATCAATTGAATGATGTACCAGTGAATTTTGCTGTGCAATTTTAAATATCACCTACTCTATGTATGTATGTTTCCTGACAATAAATATGTATTTTTACATGCATAAAAGCTCATATGTCTCTCCTGTTTAAAATCTTTCAAAAGGTGTCCGTTTAGCCTCCAGGTCCATTCCTTCTTAGTCAGCCCCGGGATCTCCAAAGACAGAAAGATAGGGCTATGGTCCGACAGGACAATATTGCCTATGGTGGCATCAGGAGTCCAAGAGAGGACCCCGTGGCTGACAAGAAATAGATCAATCCTACTGTATGAGTGATGGACCCTCGAAAAGTAAGAATAATCTCTACCCGTGGGGTTGAGGATCCTCCAGACGTCTACCAGCTGCAGTTTGCGCAGGAGTTCCCGGAGGGCTTGTATCCTCTTAGGTGGAGCTGCCCCTCAACCCGACGTAGAGTCCATAGTCAGATCAAAGACAAAATTGAAATCTCCTCCAATTATGACCTGGCCCTCAGCAAAGTCCGCCAATTTTAAAAGGAGGGCTCTACAAACTCTTGTCTGCTCCCTGTTAGGTAGGTACCAGTTCACCAGGGTCATAAGAACACCCGCTATTTTCAATTTAAGAAAGATATAACACCCTCCCGGGTCAACTACCGAATCCAGCAACGTATAGGGCAATCCCCGATGAAAGGCAACTGACACCCCCTTGGTCCTGGCCTCGGGGTTTGTACTATGGACCCAGTCAGTGAAATGTTTCCCTCCTATGTTAGGGACGTGACCCTCTTTAAAATGTGTCTCCTGGAGGAATAACACCTGTACGCCCCTTTTGTGCATGTCGCAAATGACATGCTGACGCTTTTAAGGTGTATTAAAGCCCCTCACATTCAGGGACCCAATTTTCATGGAACCCATCATCCTACACCCAAAAGGCCGTCGCACCCCCAGGGCTTCAGTCACTACCAACGCCTCGCCGCCCCTATGAAGAGAAAAGAATGAAATAGATGGGAAGATAGTAGAAAGAGAGGGAAAGGAACCCTGGACGGGTTAGGTATAACACTTACAAAGTTACGGGGTAAATTCTTAACCAGAAGTACCGCACTCCAAAGAAGGGTACGATATCCCCGTGGGGAGCGACCTTTCCAAGTGAGAGAGAGTTTAAATTCTGATCCCACTTTGGGATAACTTCCTAAAGATCGAAAAAACGAACAAAAATATACAAATCCGAGAGGTAAGGTCCCCCCGTTCTAAAGCCTGAAAGAAAAACAATAAACACATTGACATGTCACCAGCCTGGGAGACTAAAACAGTTCGAAATGGGGAGAGTCAAGAGCACCATAAAGCTGATTAGAAGAGGTCCACTCCACAGGGCGGGCCAGCAAAAATAAAAACGGCGTAGAGATTGAGAAGCCTCTTCTATAAGGGATGGGAGGGTAGGGGGGAATGGAGGGGGAGTTCAGGAAGGGTGAAAGGGAAAGCAGATCAGGAACTTGGGGAGGGCAGGGGAGAAGGTACAGGGAAAAAAACAGGGGATATCCCCGCCCATCCCAACACTACATGAGGCAGATACAGAACATTTTAGCTCCTATAATCATGGAAGGAATAAGGAAAAAAGAGAGAAAAAAAAAACAGTGGACAAAATTTGTTGTACTTTGTTATTATCAGTATGGGGCAAGGGCCCCAATCAGTAATACAAGAGTTGAGAAAAATCTCCCAAGCACGGTGAGAGCTCGGGAGAGCATCCATACATAATATGTTTACCAGAGGGTAGGAGGATAAACTACTAACGGGTCAAGAAGTCAACCCTCATCAGCCTGATCTCCATCGCTGGCTCTCCTCCTGCTTTGGTTTCTTCCCCTTCCATTCCCTCTGCGGCGTGGAGCACGTTTAGGACGGGGAGCTGCCAAATATAAATTGTCAGGCGAGGATGACGGCCATTCGGGGAACAGGAGGCCCGGATCCGGGATGTCAAGGGCCTGAAGGAATCCCTGGAGCTCCCTGGGATGGGTCAAATATGCCAATCGATTCCCCTGTCGTACCTGGAGACGAAAGGGGTACCCCCAGGAGTATGCAAGATGATGTTGCCTAAGGAGGTCCAGGAGGGGCCTCAAGGCCCTCCGCTTCTGGAGGGTTCTCCTGGACAAGTCAGCCATCAGCTGTATGCTACATCCTTGAAAACTGATCTCCTCACATCTCCTTGCCTTGTTAAGGATGTCATCTTTAATTCGATATTTATGTAGTCGGCATATGACATCACGTGGGAGCGCCCCCTCTGCCGGAGAAGGGCCGAGGGACCTGTGGGCCCTATCAAATTCAATAACCGTGTCTGCTGGGCATTCCCAACGGAATTAAACAGGCCTTGTAGGGTTATCCCAGTTCATCAGGGGTGACCGACTCTGGGAGTCCCCTCACCCTTATGTTTTGTCTCCTTTCACGGTTTTCAAGGTCCTCCAATGAGTCTAAAAAGATCTCCTGTTGGGAATTTTGAAATATCACAGTGTCCTCCAACTTCTTAACACGGTCAGTTAGGGCCTCGACTGTAGCATCAGACTGGAACATTCTGTCAGATATACCCCGGACCTCTCCCCTAAGCTCACTGGTTGGGGCCCTAATGGAGGCCTCCATTTTAACAACAAAGTCCGCCAATTCCTCCCTCATGGGGATGTTAAGGATACGTGCCTTAAAGGAGTCCCACATGTCCCCACTCAGGGCGGTGGTGTCCTGAAGCACTTCAGATTGACCCAGAGACGAACCCGCAGCAGTTGGGGTTAATCCTCCAGCGTGATGACCACAGGGGGCCCCCTCTGGTGAAAGGAGTGCTGAGTGTCCCCTAAGTTTCCAACGAGACCCGGTGCAGAGGAGACCTGTGGCCAGGACAGCGCCCCCATAGAATATGGCCACCCCTGGTATGGCATTCCACTCAGTCCATTATATGCGGGTATAACATTGATAGGGACCGTGCTGGGGCTGGAAGGCTGAATAGGCAGCACCCGGTGGTCCTCATTCCGGCTCCCTCTGCGTACCTCTGCTTCTTGTGCCGGAAGCCTCTGTCTGTCCCCGACATCCAACACCTCTCTCGGGAGTTCCGCGGCGGACACGGCCCTGAAGGCTCTAGGGGAACCTCCTGGTAAGTCGCCGCCCCCGGTGGCCGCAATCCTCTGCGGAGCCTCGCTGATTCGAGCTGGTCCTTACCTGGACCTCCGGTGTGGGAAGAACGGGGGGTCACCGCTGGCTCGCTCGGGCGTTCAGGCGTGTGCAAGCTTCTCTCCTCACCATGTACATCTCTGGCAGGCAGGGGAGCGGGATCCGCCATCTTGCGTGCTGCTGTATCCCCGGGAGATCTGGAAGAACTGCTCAGGTACCGGGTTATACCTCTGGATTTCGGGTCAGGAGTCACTGATCGGCGGGTGCTCTTCCTTCTCACCGACATATGGTGAGTCTCACTGGGGAGCTGGAATCAGGCTTAGAAAAGGCCGAGGGGACAGAGCTCACAGACTAGTGACTGTCTCCCACCATGGCCAGGACACGCCCCCTTCATATGACCCATTTTAGTAACTATTCCTCTCACAAAATTTATCTAGAGGTGTGGTGAGCACCTTGAACATACTGGTGCCTATAAAATTTGTATGATTTTGAGCAATGAAATTAAAAAAGTACATTTTCCTCCCAAACATGTTGCTTTTACTCCAAATTTTTCATTTTCACATGTGCAATTTCTCCTGAGTATGCTGATACTCCTTATGTGATCAAAAACTGTTTTCGATGCACAGTGCAAAGCTGGGAAGGGATTGAGCACCACATTGGACAGCAGATTTTGCTGGAATGGGTTGGGGTGTCATGTCACATTGGCATAGCCCCTAAGGTGTTAGAACCGCAGAATCCCCCATAAGTGACCACAGTTTACAAACTGCACCCCTCCATTAATTCATCTAAGTTGCAGTTATCATATTGACACCACAAGTGTGACACATAATTTTATGCCATTGTGTAATGGAAAAAAAATTATTTATATTTTTTAATCAGAAAAAATTAGTTTTAGCCCCAGATTTTATATTTTCACATGGGGAGATAGGTAAAAATGGCACTACAATTTGTAAGATAATTTCTGCTGAACGTGGCAATACCCCACAAATAGCTGTACAGTGCTTAGTCACAAAGCGAGACTTGCAATGTAAGAAGCACCATTTAACTATTTGAGCACAGATTTTTCTAGAATAGTTTGCAGACTCCATATATAGAGCCCCTAAGTGCTAGCAGGGCAAAATTCCCCCGAAGTAACCTCATTTTGGAAATTACACCTATTTGGGAATTTATATAAATGGATGTGGAGTGAAAATTGCAAATCTTTCATTGTAGTGCCCATACAGCCTGTGCTTCTGGAGACATGCACCTCATAAATTAAGTGGGCTCTCCTTACTACAGTAATACCAAACATGAACGTTAAATATGTTTTGGGTACAGAAGGGGGGGAGCATTTGGGAGCAAACATTTTGCTGGGCATCTTTTAGGAGGGAGCAATAGATCTTTTTGAGAGCCTTTGTGTTAAGCCAGTTTCACACCACGACCTGATCAGGTCTGGGGCAATCCTGTGTTTTTTCCGGACTCCCCGGAGTCTCCCGGATGCAACCGGATTTGCAAAAACCGTCTGATATTTTTATCGGATCTGGGAACTGGATCTGAGGAAAAGTCTGACCGGTTGCATCCCATTTTTCCCCGGTCTGGTTTTAAGCGCCCAGCCCTCCTATGGCTTGTCAAGTATAAATTGGCTGCAGCCTTCCCTCCTGGCTCCATTTTGCTAGCAAAATGGCCATGTCCCATGCAGCTTTGTGTGCTATATGGATCTTCCTTATGACCATGTTCGTGCATTTGCTGCATTGTGTGATGAGGAATGGCAACGACGTCGTCGGAGACAGCGCCAGTACTGGGTCCATCCTATTGTATTTGCCTGTGATACTAGTAGCGTTTTTGTCCGATTGTACCCAGAGCTGCGTGCTCATCCAGATAAATTCCACAATTATCTGCGTATGTCGTCCGAGAGCTTTGATGAGTTGGTGTCCAGACTCAGACGTTTTATCATGTGTGAGAACACAGCTTTCTGTCGAGCCATAACAGCACAAGAGCACCTTATGGCGACACTTAGGTATGTGTACATCTGTGTATGTCAGTCTGTTAATGTCTCACGCAGACAATGAACTGAATATGGTTGGCGGTCCAACATGTCACAATTTTGGGGAGGAATGTATCATGTTAATAACACACTTTCATCTTTTTGTGTGGTCCAGCTCTAAATCTGTATGTTGGCAACATTATACAACATCAGCTGTTTGAAAAGGTTTATGCTGTGGCACATTCTGCTGATCCTCATTGTGCCTTACATGTCCCCACCTCATCAATCTTGCATTAAGGGCTCCATAATGTACCCTTTATGGGCTGCCGTCACACCGTCATGTATTCCTTACCCAACCTTGTGTGTTGTCTCCATGGCCACATGTACAAATACTCCTTTCCTCTATGTAATTTATTTGGCTGTGCAGGGGGTAAAGCCGTGTCCCATTGTAGCCTTATCTTCTGATGGTGCTCCCACAGGTTGTATTTTGGTAATTTTTTTTATATGGGCTCCCACCAGCCACACACCACCCATGTTGCATAATCCTGCAACTTGAGGCGGATGACTATAAATGTGTATGTAACTCCCATTGAAGATGATGAGGCTATGATGTTCACAGAGTGGCAGCATGTTATATTTAAACACATAATGGGTGGTCCCTTCGCATGCCAAGTGACCATAGTTCACATAAGTTTTGCGACTCAGACTCCACAGTTGCATGCCACATGGGCCCATAGCGTCATGTGTTAGTTGAGGGTAATAATAATTTCATATTTGTTTATACTTGATGTGTCATATAGTGTGCCGTCATCACTGACATGTTTCTTTTTAATACCAGATATCTTGCCACATGAGAATCCTTAACTTCCCTCCATTACCAAATCTGTATGGGGGGGTCCACAATATCAGGCAACATAAAGGAAACATGCAGGGCACTGGGGGGAGGAACTCCACACAGAGTTTATTCCCCATCCCACAACCCAGCATTGGCTCTCACTTTCTGAAAAATGTATGGAAAATTGCCAATGCCCCAATTGCCTGGGTGCACTGAACAGGAAGGATGTCCGCATCATCAAACCAGCAAGGAGTGCCTCAGAGTTTTATAACTATAAAAATTTCACTCAATAGTGCTGATGGCTATAGTGGATGCGGAGTATAAATTTGTGGCTGTGGACATTAGGTCTTTTGGGCGGTCAAACGACTCACAGTCCTTTAAGCAATCGGGAATAGGGCGTCTTGTGTAGAACAACAATTTTAACTTCCTCGCACCAGCACCACTCCCAGGCATAGAGGCACCACTAATGCCATACGTGATTTGTGGCGGATGAGGCATTCCAAATGTGCCAGAATTTAATTAAAGCCTAGAGTAGTCGGGATTTAACCAGCAAGAAAAAAATATATAATTACAGTCTGACACGTGCCCGATGTATGGTGGAATGTGCGTTTGCGTTGTTGGCATCAAAATGGAGAGTCCTCGGCCCTGCCATAAATTTAAAAACCGACACCATCGATGAAGTTGTCAAGGCCTGTGTGGTATTGCACAATTTTGTCTTGACCCAAGAACGCAGCCCTGTGGACCCTGGTGACATTCCAGACAGCTCTTTGGAGAACATCTCGGTCCCGTCTGTCTGCTCTGCCAGGGCGATAGCTGACATGCATGATCGTTATGACAGTTATTTTGTGTCCAATGCTGGTTGCGTGCCGTGGCAGGATGAAATTATTTATTTGTTTTTGTTTACACATTTTGATTTTAGCCTGGAAGCTTCCATATTGTATTTGTTGTTATATTCTTCATGTTACCTGTAAGGTTTGGATCCAAACAGTTAATGATTTGTTGGTTATGTGTGTGTGTTTATGCTTTGCTACCAGTGAATTTTATATCAAATCTGTCTCAGACTTCTGCTTTCTGATTGCCAAAACCACAGTTGCCGCACCTGCCGCAAGCCCGCATATACATTGTATGGGGCTTGCCGCAAGTGTGCTGCAAGTGCAGCCGTTATGCGGTAATCGTGGCAGTTGCGTTTTTTTCACCGCAATGAAGCGATTTAAAAAAAACGCTGATGTGAAAGCAGCCTAAGGCCCCTTTCACATCAGCGTTATTTTTAAATCGCGGCAGATGCGGTGAAAAAAAACGCATCTGCCGCGATTAACGCATAACCGCGACACCTGCGTCACAGTTGCGGCAAGCCCCATGCAATGTCTATGGGGCTTGCGGTAAGGGTGTGGCAGGTGCGGTTTCGGCACTTGCGGCAGGTGCGGCCGCGAAAAAAAACGGTCAGCCGCGTTTTTTTTGCGGCCGCACCTGCCGCAAGTGCCGATACCGCACCTGCCGCACCCTTACCGCAAGCCCCATAGACATTGCATGGGGCTTGCCGCAACTGTGACGCAGGTGTCGCGGTTATGCGTTAATCGCGGCAGATGCGTTTTTTTCACCGCATCTGCCGCGATTTAAAAATAACGCTGATGTGAAAGGGGCCTAAGGCAAGTAAGGAAACATTACCGTTTCCACGGACAAAGTGTCGTCAGGACATCTATCTAACCTACAAGCAAACACAAACACATAGTAGTGTCTATTCGCCTTCACATACTTCAACACTTTACTACATGTATGTGCGCTGGTTTGTTTTAGGAATCAGTGACCCACACCTCATCATGTTTAGCATTACGTTGCCTTAAAGGGAACCCGTCACCTAATCTAGCCCTTGTACCCTATGAATACCTGTCCCTGCATCGTGAAAGTGCTATACTAAGCATCCCTGTCTGGTATTTCATTGCTGCCTACAAGCTGCATAATTCTTTTTATAAACTTACATTTTCTCTGGCGGTTGGGTGTTCCCCTGGGGGTCTGTGACGGGTAGGCAGGGTCTTCTTGGGCGCGCATAACCCCGCCACAGTGCTAAAACTACGCCCTAATGGGTGTAATCCTTGATCCTGAGCGCGGGCATGTTTAAATTTACCCGCCTACTGCCGCGTCACTTCCGGTCGACCATGCTGGCTGTATGACGCGCAGAGGCTGACTTCAGCATGCGATCTGCGCATGCGCTAAAGTTGGCCAGTGCTAAGCAACGTCGCTTAGCACTGGCCAACTTGAGCGCATGCACTGATCGCATGCTGAAGTCGGCCTGTGCGCGTCATACAGCCAGCGCCGGTCGACCGGAAGTGACGCGGCCCGGCATCACGTGACCCACGTCACAGTGAGGCGGGCAGTAGGCGGGTAAATTTAAACATGCTCGCACTCAGGATCAAGGATTACGCCCATTAGGACGTAGTTTTAGCACTGAGGCGGGGGGAGCGCGCCTAAGGAGACCCTGCCTACCCGTCATGCTACATATATGTGTCATCAGATACACAGTCTAATAGATCAGGGTATGTACACACATGTCCCCAAGGCCAGTCACTGGGCCAATGTTAAACTCATCTTTGTGGAATGGCAGAACATACATGTCCAAGCAGATCCTAATGATAACATGTGTGTGTGTAGCATTAGCT
The DNA here is from genome assembly GCA_033576535.1 of Allobates femoralis. Taxonomy (NCBI): domain Eukaryota; kingdom Metazoa; phylum Chordata; class Amphibia; order Anura; family Aromobatidae; genus Allobates; species Allobates femoralis. Next base: position 216,415,710 of record JARQOC010000001.1, read on the forward strand.
ACACATACACGTCATATACATATGTAGATAGATTAGTACCTTTCCAAACCATACCAAAAGAAACACGTTTCTGGGAGCATGTGTAAACACATCCCCAGAAAATGCAAAACATATGGAGGTATTTACAGATATATGATTTGTGAACGAACAATTTTAGCCCACACAATGTAGGTGTCTGCCTACACTCAACTCCACACATGTGATCAACTGAGTGAAAGGAAAGTGGACTGGATACCCTCACCCTTGTGGCTCTAAATACGCCCACCAGGTGCTGCAACAGTGGCTTGAGTCCACAAGTTTTCATGGTTTAACATACAAGACAAACCCTGCACCCGATCCTATGGGTATACCAAATCTGCATTGTTTCCACTTTCAGATGCAATTGAGACTTATGAGTATGTACTGTATGCCAGATGTTGGCAAGATCTTCCATAAACATGTAATTGTAATGTATGTGTCTGTGAGTTGACATCCTGATGAAATGGCTTACCCATATGGATCATGAGCAAACTTTTGCTTGTAGATTAATGTACATACATGTTACAAAACCATGTACAAACAACAAATCTACATGCATACATTGAAAGACAAACCAAAGAGTTGCTGCAACACATTTTAATTTTTGCAAGCCAAAAAACTAATTTAAAGTTGTGTAAAGTCCCTCAATGGGACACTCAACAGGGCATTTTGGACACTCGCAGCACCATACAGGTTGCCTTGTTGCTGAAAGGCAGCTGTGGTATTCCCAACCTGCCTGCCTTCACTGCGAGGTCTTAGGCCTTGCCGATGGTAGTGGGAAGGCTGGTAGGGCCACTGGGAGAATGATGAGCGGGCCACTTCTTGTGGGTATGTGTACCCACAACCCTGTTGAAAGGGAGTTGCATGGGTGGTACAGCTTGGTTGGTGGGTGTAGCTTTGCATGGCTTAGACAAGTTGATGGATTTGGAAAGCAAGGGACCTATTCTGTCTCTCCCCAATGTTAACGGCAGAAACATGATGTTGTGAAAAGGTGCCAGTTTGGGATCCCTCCCTGCACCCATGAGGCGACTGGATTCCCCGCGTGTACCAGTGATTCCATATTGCCAGTTGGCCTTTCCGGTGGGATCATTGGGTCAGTGCTGCCTACTGGAGGAGGACTATGGGAAGGGTGTTGGGTGGCCCGAGAATGTTGTAGTGGCTGCATATTGGGACCCATCTGTCTGGCTTTCCACACAGCCTCCTGACAACACTGGACTATGTAGGCCTGCTGTTCACTAGACATCTCTTCCATTTTTCTGGCCAGTGTTTTCAGATACTGGTTGGTAGTAATTTGTACATTTGTACTCCGATCCCTCAAGTCAATGTGGATACACATTGTAATTTGGAGAGACAGCTGTTTCCACATGTCCTGATGAATCTGAGACATATGGACAACCTCAGGGAGAATACTCCTATCTGCTCCTCTTTGGCAATCAGGCCGAGGACTTGCTCAACTGGGTGCACCGGAGTCAGAAGGGTCAAAAGGGGAAAAGATGTCGGAGCGTCTTGCGCAGGGCTCCCGTGTTGCCTGGAGGCTGCTGCGGTACCAGCATGGTCTTCTTCAGATGGACCTGCAGACGGGGCCAAATCGTCACCGCTGGAATACCGAGGGACAGCTTCAGGCGGCTGGTGGACTGGGGACGATGCTGACTGCAGGGTACTTCCTTGTGTGCTGTATATGGAAACAAAATATAAAGATTATTAGTGTCCATATTGTGGAACACAATTTTTTATTTTTTTGGCAAAATAATGACTCAAATACAAATCAACATTAAGGTGCATGGCTAAAAGGATCACCCACATTTACGTTGGCAAACAAACACTATCCTCGCCACATAACACCTTTGCCAATTACAAAAACATACCCTCTCGCTATCCTGCTGGGTCTCAAGAAGTCCAGCATGTGTGCGAACTTGTAGGCCGTTTTCTTTGGCCCAATACACCTGCGAGCCTGCATCTCGTCTCAAGTGCTTCCTGACGCTGTCCCTGATATTCCGCCATTTCCACAGTACCGATTAGCCTGCAGGAGAGACCAAAACATGTAATTTATCTAGCGTCTGTTACTTGTGAAAACACACTTTATGACTGTGACAAACCATTTCAAAACGTTTTTACGTTTGGCTCGGCCATTTGCATACAAATTGACTACACAAAATGGGGCTGATGCAAGTTTGCTAGAAGGCTGACATTGCATCTAAAATGGTCTACTCAAACTAGAATCCAAAGCGTGTCCTATGACATTATGATGCTTGTGGGACAATCTTATGAGGGTACAAAAAAAAACAGGGCAACTTAATGAACAATTGCACTACAATGGTTATACACATTTACTTACAGTGACGATCTTGGCTTGCTTCATTGAGTCGGTTCCAAAAACTGACTATAACATGTATTTATGCAACAACTAAAACAACATGTCAGATTAATTGTTGTGAACACAAATACAAGATGGTTGTGCATACAATCACCTATCCACCTCAAGATGACATTTCTGAGGTAACAACACCTGGGACACACAGACCCCAAACACATCAGTAATGAATGGCTACATTAAAGTTAGGTATACATAAAGATAAACAATGCAGCCTCCAGACACAATATTCGGAGCCATGGTCAGCCACACGTATGGGACTACAGTATTTCCGTGTATTCACAAAACCATCCTTTTGTATGTTTAACATTAGCCAGGGGGCAAGCACAGTTATACCAAATACACACTGTGTATTGAACAATAGGGGTTGTGGTTTTGTGCACATGAGAACCCATAATGAGCAACAATGGAAGGGCCAGTCAGGGCTTAAAACTCTCACTGCATGTACACACTCTGTTAGGGGCAATTTAAGACAACCAAATATTAACAATGTACCATTAAAAGTAAATGCTATATGTCAATGTTAAAAAGGTGTGTGAAGCACTAAGATATATTGACACATTCTACACTTTTGTAGTCTTAAAGTGGCCCAGGTCGGAAGGCCAGTTTTTGCCTTTCCTGTAACGTGGTTGTTCCTAAATTACATTTGTGGCCAAGTACTTACACGGCTCCGACCACCTCTGGCTTGGGAGCGACGACCATGGGATGGGTCTCTCCTCCAGATGCCTCAGAACCCTGAAAAAGACAAACGCGACATCCTCATGACCATCTCCCTCCAAATCTGATTCCAAAGAATACTTAAAATACAGAAATGTAACAAATTTAAGGACAAAACATAACATTATTGACGTGTTGGACCTTCAAAACAAAACAAAACACTCACCTGCACAAGTCAACCAGCTCATCAGACATGATACCGAAATGATAGCTTGGTCAGACAAAATACTAAATAAAAAAAAAAAAACCCAAAGCAAGAATGTAGCCATGTTTTCTGGTTACAACCAATCACACATGACGAAAAAGAACACACAGAAACAGACATGCTAAGGACAATACATTGCACTCGTGAATGAAGCATGTTCACAGACATACACAACTATATGGTGTCATGGCGATCCATACTCACTACACACCCAGCACATGACCATAAGGGTTCCCTTGCATTGCTGTGCATGCACCAATTGATTCATGCACATGGCCATGCATGCAGCAAGCAGGGCATGCACATGGCCATGCATGCTCACTTGCACGTCTGTGCATGCAGCAACCAGGGCATGCACATGGCCATGCATGCTCACTTCAACATTTGCCCAGATGCTGCCATCACCCGCACATACAAATTCCAGAACATTTCCAAATGTTCACTCACCCTAATTGGATGATGCTGGCCAGCTGGCAAGGCAAAATTCCAAGGTCTCCTGGTTTGTATCCTAGTTTGAGGAAAATTGTGTCGGAAGGGAGGGTGGGAGGTGCTCAGACTCATCAGCAGCGCAGCCGCAGTGTGAAATTTAGAATCCGGGAACCGGTTTGATTTTTAATCGTATCCGGCGCAATCTGGAGCTCATAGAGTCCCATTTTATGGTGCCCCGGCTTGCGCTGGATCCGGGAGGATCCGATTTTGACCTCGGACACAAAAAATTATGCTTGTTCCGGTTTTGTGTCTGGGAACAAAATCTGAATTCTCCCGGACAGCACAAAACCGGATGGCAAAACACTGCCATCCGGTTCAATCGGGCCAAAATCGGATCCGAGGCTGTCTGATTCATACCGGACAGCCCCGGATCACAAAAAACGTGATTTGAAACCGGCATTACAAGTAACGCGAAAACCCGCTACATGTGTCACTGACTGAAGAGGGACCCGAGTAGGGACTTTTTTTAAGTTGAAACTTTTATACAGAACATTTCACATTAAATTGTGGCTCACATTTATCCTGTGCACTACGCCGAGTACTTACATGAGGGTTTTCATCTAAATCTCTTAATGACATGATTCACATGACTCCCCCGAGGGTTCCATTCACTATGAGGCAGCGGAGTTACTCTCGACTCAGTCTGGCCGCTGTTCAACGGTGTCAATCTCTTCTGAAGTGCACAAAACTAGGGTCTACAGCACTTTTATTCAAACTTAAGACAGATACCGCTTGAACATTGGCCAGGGAGTCCAAATTTATACTCTCTGCCTTACTAACGAAAGGTTGCATTGTGGTTTCGTCTGAATCACATATTTCAGAGATTTACACGTGAACCCAGATATGAATGCTCAGCGTAGTGCGCAGGATAAATGTGAGCTACAACTTACTGCAAACTTTGGGAAGAAGAATAAATAAATCAAGAACAGGTCAGTATATATTTTTTTACAGTTTACATAGCAATATTCATAAGATGGCTTTATTTTTTGGGGCAGTGCGATTACAGCAATACCTGATATTTTTTTTTAATGTTTGGCTACTATCACACACTAAAACAAAACACAAATTTATTACAAAGAAAAGATTTTGCATTACCATCTTTGGAGTACTATAATTTTTCTAGATCTCTGCCAACAGGCATGTGTGGGCTTTTTCTTTGCAGGATGAGTTGACATTTTTATTAGAACAATTTTTAAGCACATAATGTTATTTGATCACCTTTGTATTCTGATTTTTGGGAGGCAGAATCAAAATGAAATAGCAATTCATGAATTGTCTTTTGTTTTCTTACATTGTTCACCATGTGGTAAAGTTGATAGGACAGCTTTATTCTACTAGTCAGCACAATTACAGCGATACCACATTTATATATTTTTTTTCATGTTTTGCTGCTTTTACACAAACCATTTTATAGAAAAAAGAAATGTTTTTGCTTAAAGAAAAAAAATAGTTTTTGCAGATAGCTTTTTTGTTTCATTTTTCATCTTACTTAGTGGGTGCTTGATTTTGCAGGACAAAAAAATGGTATAGCTAAAGACATCATCATTTACATGCAACTTATTAATCACGTATTATTGAACTTTTTTTTAAATGAGGTGATGAAAAAGCATAGTTTTCTTGCCACAATCTTATTTTTTTTAGCGTTCACTGAAGGGGTTAAATAGTGCAACAGTTTTATAGATTGGGTTGCTCCAGCTGTGGTGATACCGAATGCGTACTTTCTTTTTTTTATATATAAATATATCTTGTATTTGGTACTATATTTTCATTTTTTATTTTGCAATTGTTAAAAAAAATATTTTTACAATTTGTGTTTCACTTTACCTTTTTACATTGCATGTGTCAGTGTGACACTGACAGAACGCTTCTTAGCCCATGCTCCTGGCATGGTTTAACAGGCCATCATAGTCAGCAAACCTTTAAGTCATTATTTGACCTCGGGTTGCCATACTGATGATCGGCAGCACGTGAGAACATTGGAGGGGGTGACGATTACATGGGAGAGGAAGCACACTCCCTCTCCCAGCCTCGTAGATTCTGCAATTGCTAATGATCTCGGTATTTAGAAGGTTAAACAGCCAGGGGCAGTGTAGTCACAGTCGAAGCTCGTCTATCACCTATGCCAAGCTCCCAGAGTCGACCGTGGGGGCATAACTTCTGTGTCCCTCACGCTCACCATGATGTACTTATAGGTCATTGGCAGGGTACCTGTATTCAACCATGACGTATAGGTATGTCAAGTGTCGCAAAGGAGTTAATGAAACAGACAGTCATTTTATACTTTGTGTGACTTCCTTTTCGGCAGTGTCCACATTTATTGAGGTGGTAAAAAAAAAAAAAAAAAAAAAAAAGAAGAAGTGTCCTACTGTGCTTTCGCATCCATTTAAAAAAGTGGAGAATGCCAAAAAGGTCAGACAGTATAGAGACTCCATTTGTTTTATAAACATCAATGACTCCTTTGGTGAATGTGCCTTAATGCCATTTTTCAGGGCTTCAGACAGAGGCATTGCTAGAGTCACTAATGTATGGCAAAATTGTGATGTGAACCCTAAGGCCTTTTTAGTTCTGGTCATTAACCCCTTATTTTGTTTTCTCAGTTTTTTTATTACATTCTAGGAGCCATAACCTTCTTACTTTTTGTACACGTAGCTGCATGAGTGTTTTTCTTTTTTGCGATGGAGTTGAAATACTCCGTGACAGTATTTTGGAGTACATGCAATCTTATACATAACTTTGATTAGCTCTTCATGGTATAAAATAGGAACGAAAACAAATACCGCTGTTTAACATTTTAAATGTTATGCTTTTCATTTTCTGCAACAAAAAGTTATATTTGAGGATTTGGTCAATAAATACAATCATGACGATAACAAATATTTATATAGTTTCAAGTTTTCCTACGGTCATCAAATAAATACTGTTTGATAAAAAAAACAACAATAAAAAAAAAACAACTCGTTTGTTTATAACAGTCAGATTTATGTAAGTGTGCTTTCACACAGGCGGTTTTGAAAAAAATGCGGCAGATCCGGTAAAAAAAAAAGCATTTGCCGCATTTTCCGCCCAACAGCTGCACTTGTGGTGCACTTGCAGCAAGCCCCATGCATTGTCTATATGGATTGAGGTAGGTGTGCGGCAGACGCGGCAAGAGCCGTTTCGGCAGTTGCGGCAAAAAAAAAACATGGTCAGCGGCGTGTTTTTTCACAGACGCATCTGCTGCAAGTGCCAAAACGGCACTTGCTGCGTCTGCCGCACACTTACCTCAAGCCCCATAGACAATGCATAGGGCTTGCCGCAAGTGTGCTGAAAGTGCAGCTATTAGGTGGCACTTGCTGCAGATGTGTTTTTTTGTCTGGATCCGTCAGATCTGGGCAAAACCGCCAGTGTGAAAGCACCCCAAGAGTGATTATTTTTTATGTGACATGACATTGTTTTCATTGGTCCATACTGGGGTAATTATTACAAAAACAAGCAGTATATGTAGTATAATTAATATTCCATCTTTCTCTGCAAGTCAACTATAACAAATACCAAATCTAATTAAGTTGTATTGATGTTTTGCTAATTTAAAGAGAAAACAAAACTTTATGTATTGATCATCAATTTTTTTTTTTTTTTTTTTTAAAGACCCATCATTTAGTTCTTCAGCAACAACTTTTATAAATATATTTCTGTCTATATAGTCTTATGAGGGCTTGTTCTTTGTGAACAGAGTTAAAATTACATAATTCTTTTTACCATGTGAGGTGTTGGAAAATTAAAAAAAAAACAATTCCAAGCTGCAACAAAATTTGGGGAAAAAAAGGCCACTATATTTTATGCATTGCTTTTACAATCTTCCTTATGTGATAAAATAACTGGAGAATCATTATTTTAAGGTTAAGTATAATTACAGGCAGAGTTTTGTTTTGAAGTAATGAAAAATACCAGTAATTACAAATTGGATAAAAAAAAAAACACAATAAAAAACAAAAAAAAGGTAGAACCAAAGTTTTATTTATTTTTTTTTCATTGATAAAAATAGCACTGCTGAGTACTCTTCAATCTCTCAGAGGCTATAGAAGTATAAATCTAAATTGTTGAAATTGCTAATTTGCACTGAAACCTTACATCAAACCAAACTAATTTGTGCACATTGGGGCATATTTATTAACACTAATTCTTACTCAGTTTAAACAGACTAGAAAGTCTTAATAATGGCCTCATATATCATAGTGCTTTTTGATAAATCTGTAAAATTGTAATATTGTCTAGCCCAATTCAACACCTACCAACAGCTGCCTTACTTTGTAATGTGCGCACCAATTTTCTGCTGCATATTTACAGCACGCACGTTCACACACACTAGATGGAGAAGTTATAAAAAGTTTATAAAAAAAAAGAAAGAATACAGTGCAAGTCAATAATACTGCACATATCCCACCAGAATTCTGGCATGTTTAGCTTGATAAATATGCCCATACTTTCTACAATCAGTGAATATGTGACATATGCCACTATATGCCTAAAACAGGTAAAACTGGGTACAGAGCCAACCTCCTTACATTAGCCAATAAAGCCAGTGATTTTATAGTCCAACCCATAACATTTTGTGCAGACAATTTTTTATGCCATTTATGAAAACCGTTCCTTTAAACATTCCCAATTAATGCTATTCTACTGAATATTTTATTCAACTTAAAAGGTTCAGATAGATGCATTGTAACATTTATATTGATCTACAGTAGTCATTTCTAAAGACTTGGGCAACTTTGTATCCTCTTCTTCAGAAACAATTTAGCTCACCTTCTCAGAGTCTGCAGTAGATCTGCCATGTTTCATTCTAGTACAGAGGTACAACCCTTTCTATTGGAGATCTACAGATGGGGCACAGCTGATTTGGCAATGCCTGGAAACATAAAAAACAACAACACACATGTCCACAAGTCAGAAATACACAATCACGTAATCTCGAAATGCAGATTACACACAGTCTTTCAGGTGATGTCTCCTCTTCAGGCACGTGAGAGTCCATTTGCACTTCATCAAAACATTCCCGCCTTCTGTTTTTCTCTTTATGTCTTTGATAAGCCTGATACAATGCAAAGCAGAGGACAAGAGCCCCCAGCGCTCCACATAGCAAGGCCCCTGCTCGCCAAAGAGATGCTATAGACTCTTGCTCATGTAATATATCCTCATATTCCCCAAGGGATAAGAAATATTCACATCCTTTTTCTGGAGGTTGTAAAGCAATTACTCCTTCTTTGCTTAATACAAGTTTACCTACTCCAGTTAGCACTGCTCCCACCGGAAGGATCTCCTCCGTTTCTAACAAGCCAGTGGGCTTTTCTCCACTCAGGTAATGTCCCAGCAGCTCAACAAGGCTCGGGGAGGCAGAGTGAAACCGCTCATAAACGGTTTCCAAAGTCAGACCAGAGGCTTTCAATGGATCACATACGAGTACAGACCCATCACCATCCTCCAGAGGATGCAACTGGAAAGGGACTGTCCTTACAGTTGTGAAAAGCACTTGAACATACTCACTCCTGTGGAGACATGAGACAATACCCCAATAAATAAGCAATTATATTCAATATACATATACAAAGCTGTGAAAAAAAGATTGCTAAAAACTGATACATATCTTCTAGATTTCTAATATTTTGGTTGGATATAAACTTTGACAGAGCAAAGGGTACTTAAGAAATCACTCGGTCCCAATGCCCAACATGTTTCTCATACTAAAAATGTTTTTTTAGTTATCCAAGTTACCATCTGCATCAACGTTCACATGCTATCAAACTCAATTACATCTGTTTGTGTAATAACTACTTGGATGCCATCTCTGCATCAAGGCTGAAGAGCCAGAAAATGAAATACAGCAATGAAGATACTGGAGCCTCTATATGCCTGTAAAGATGGCTACACATAAAATGAATGTCAGATACTCCTGCCAATTTCTGAGGGTCTCGACAACGATTTAATGTGCATGGAGGGCAGTGTATCTACTGTCTCCCAATGCTTAATCCCCTCTCTCAATTCAGAACATGTGTTTGCTCAGTCTATCCAAGACTGCATGCAAATTGCTGTGGGTGGGAAGAATGGCTGTAGACTAAACTTTCAGCCATCAATGTGAATGTCCACGCTACAATCTTTTCACACCATTTTTTGTCTATGTGAAAAGGATACATTTAAATACCACGAACACATTCAAACACAGACCACAATGTACCTATGAGTTTCTGTTGCATGGTAACATAAAAGGGGGTTGTCCAGTACTTGGGCAACCTATCTCAACCAGCATATTTGCCAACATTCAAACACACATGTTAACCTCAGATGCTATTCCAGTGGTGTTGGCACTCGCTCTCCCAGGGCTCACACGACATTAGGCACAGCACAGGGTTCGCTTAAAGAAACAATCAGCGCTGACTTCACTGGTGCCGCCTTTGAAAGAATTGAACATTTAAAAGGAATTCAGAGCTATGGCTGACTTTTATTGATGTTTGATGGAGGCAAATATGCTGCTTAAGAAGGGGTTGTCGAAGAAGTAGACAACTCTTTAAAGAAAAAAAAAAATGGAAAAAAAAAAAAAAAAAAAAAATTTACATAATAATAATAATATAATAATAAATGTTATTTATATAGCGCCAACATATTACGCAGCACTTTACGATTCGGAGGGGACATGTACAGACAATGTGAGACAATACAAGATAACAAAAATTCAAAAAAACCATGAGGAGTGATGTCCCTGCTCGCAAGCTTGCAATCTAGAGGAAATAGGGGAGGCACAAAAGGTAACAGTAACAAATGATGTTATACATGGTCCAACCATCGATATAATAAAGGGGATTCTTTTAACGCTGCATGAATTAGCCATCGGTCAGGATATGTACAAGTATGGATAAAGTGCTATAATATGCATGGGGGACAGACAGTCTGCAGGTACAGAAAGATTACACGAGAGGCCAGATTTGGAAAAGGGAAGATAGGAATAGTTAGACAAGTGAGGTGAGGTGATGGGCCAGTCTAAAGAGATGTGTTTTTAAGGCTCACTTAAAACTATTGGTATTGGGAATTAATTTAAATTGTTTTTGGTAACCCATTCCAGAGAATTGGCGCAGCTCGTGAAAAGTCCTGGAGACGGGAATGGGAGGTTCGGATTGTAGATGATGTCAGTCTTAGGTCACTTGCGGAACGGAGGGCACGTGTAGGGCGATAGAGATGAGGGAGGAGATGTAGGGCAGTGCAGAACTGTGGAGGGCTTTGTGGGTGAGAGTGATAATTTTATATTGTACTCTATAGCAGATTGGCAACCAGGGAAATGACTGCCCCAGGATAGAGGCATCGGTGAAGTGGTTGGAGAGGAATATGATCCTGGCTGCTGCGTTGAGGATGGATTGGAGAGGAGAGAGTTTAGTAAGAGGGAGACTGATTAATAGAGAATTGCAGTAATCCAGGTGAGAATGAATAAGGGCAACGGTTAGAGTATTTGCAGAGTCAAAAGTAAGAAAAGGTCGAATTTTAGAGATGTTTTTGAGGTGTAGGTGACATGAGCGAGAGACTGGATGTGGGGGAGTAGACTGTGAGCCCTCATGGACAGGATCCTCTACCGTCGTGTATCAGCAAGCATTGACTGTTCATATGCACTGTACCTGTCCTTGTTACCCCCACTTCTTATGTAAAGCTCCATGGAACCAATGGCGCTATATAAATAAATAAAGGAGAGATCCGGGTCAAATATAACCCCAAGACAGCAGGCGTACTGCTGAGGAGTAACGGTAGAACCACATACAGAAATGGCAATATTAGGTTTCGGATGTTTAGGAGAGGGAGGAAACACGAGAAGTTCAGTTTTTGCCAGATTCAATTTAAGGTAGAGAGAAGACAATGTTTGAGACAGCAGACAGACAATCATTGGTCTTTTGTAGTAATGTGGAGGTGATGTCAGGAGAAGAGGTGTATAACTGGGTGTCATCAGCATCAAAGTAGAGATGGTACTGAAGACCAAATCTACTGATGGTTTGTCCAATGGGGGCAGGGTATAGAGAGAAGAGAAGGGGACCTAGGACTGAACCCTGAAGAACCCCAACCGAGGGCTTGAGGTTGAGGGGAAGAGGAGAGGAAGAGGAGCCGGCGAAAGATACAGTGAAGGAGCGGTTAGAGAGGTAGGAGAAGCACTAGGAGAGAGCGGTGTCCTTAAAGGGATCCTGTCACCCCCAAATCAGCTCCTAAGCTATTAAAAGCTGTCCCTAGAGCATAGTAACACTTACCCTACACTCCTTTTAGCTCCTAAATGCAGCAAGTGAAACTGAATATAAACGTAATAAAAGTACCTCATTACTGATGTTAATGAGTGACTATGGTATTCATAACAAATATACTAAAAGAAGGAAGCAAGCGCAGATAGGGTCTCATACACTCCCTGATGAAGGAGCATAGCAGGCTCCGAAACGCGTTGGATGGATCCAAATAAAGGTATAGAGTGAACTTCTGATTCAGTCTTTTGTGGCCGCGCGGACCGACGACACATTGTCCCTGGAAAACTATGGTATTCATAGTCACTCAGCCAGGCTGCCCCTCTTCATACTATCACGCCTCAAAAGCCGTGATCTTCATGATACATTCAAATGCGCGCCTCCGCCGCTCCCCGCTCTCCCCTCGGCCTGGCGCTGCTGTGTGGGGGCTGTATGACGCGATTCGCGTCATTTCCGGCGCCGGGTGACGTATTTACACCCGCGCCGCTGTTAGCTTCAAGTCCCGCACTGCGCATGCGCAGTACGGGGATTGAAGCTCTAACAGCGGGGCGGGTGTAAATACGTCACCCGGCGCCGGAAATTACGCGGATCGCGTCATACAGCCCCCACACAGCAGCGCCAGGCCGAAGGGAGAGCGGGGAGGCGCGCAGGGAGATGCGCATTTGAATGTATCATGAAGATCACGCCTATTGAGGCGTGATAGTATGAAGAGGGGCAGCCTGGCTGAGTGTCTATGAATACCATAGTCACTCATTAACATCAGTAATGAGGTACTTTTATAACGTTTAGATTCAGTTTCACTTGCTGCATTTAGGAGCTAAAAGGAGTGTAGGGTAAGTGTTACTATACTCTAGAGACAGCTTTTAATAGCTTAGGAGGTGATTTGGGGGCGACAGGATCCCTTTAACCCAGATAGAGCAGAGCATAGAGAGAAGGAGCTGGTGATCCACAGTATTGAATGCAGCTGAGAGATCCAGGAGGATCAACAGGGAGTAGTGACCATTAGATTTAGCTGTTAGTAGATCATTAGAGACTTTCGTGATGGCAGTTTCAGTAGAGTGTAAGGAGAGCAAGCCAGATTGTAGAGGGTCAAGAAGAGAATTATCAGAGAGATAGTGGATCATACGGGAGTGGACCAAGCGTTCCAGGAGTTTAGAGATGAAGGGGAGATTAGAGACAGGTTGGTAATTAGCAGCAGAGTTCTGGTCAAGGGATGTTTTTTTTTTTTTTAATAATGGATGTATGCTGGCATATTTGAAGGAGGAGGGGAAAACACCAGATGAGAGGGAAAGATTAAATATTTTGGTTCGGTGAGATGTGACAGCTGAACTGATGTGACACACTAAAACATATTCACTTTGAGGCCCATGTTAACACTATTACAGCCACAGTGTGAATGTTCTCCTACACATTGCACTTATACTAACGTGTGTTCCAAGTCATTTGTTTGGTTTTGTTTTAGGGTTTGTACATGCAGAGGTGCGGTTGCCCCTTTTTGAGCTGCACATTTTGATTATACAGCTTTTCATCAGCAGGTGTTTAAACAGTCAGGCCTGGGTCCTGCTCTGCCCCCTTCAATTCAGGCCCGCTGACAAGTAGACAGGTGAACTACAAGAGTCAAGGTCTATTCTGATTGGGAACACCTTGTCATAGTGGGATAGCATACGCTTTTTTAATTAAAGTAGTGTTGGCTTGGTGCCCTGTGTTGTTTATGTGTACGATTTGTATTCACTGCTTTGCTTGCTGCAGGATATATTTGCTGATTGTTAATGGCCACAGTGTGAATGAGAATGTACACATTGCAATTTTTTCCTGTCCGTGGGGATCCTACTTTTTGCAGGACCCCACGGACAGGAAAAGGATCGCATCGGAGGTGACCTCCGGATGTCAAATCTGTATCTGGGTCCGTGATTTTCACGGATCTGGACACAGAAAGTCTGAGTCTGCAAAGTGCAGGCAAGCCGGGCACTTTCACTCCCGCAAGGTACACACACACACACACACACACACACACACACACACACACTGCGGGAATGAACAAAGGGTTAAACAAAAAAATAAAAAAAGATTCTCACCTCTCTGTGTCCCGCGCCGTCTAGCTCCCAGGGCTTAAGGACCTGGTGTTGCATGGCAACCCGATCAGCTGATGCGGTCATATAACCGAACAGCTGATTGGGTTCTCACATGACCGCACGGTTTAAATCTCCCATACGCCGATCAATATTGGCGAGCGCATGACCACATCAGCTGAGCAGCTTAAATCCCGTGCCCACCAAAACTGGCATGTTATTTGCCGCGGATCATGTCGGATCTGATTCGGTCCGATTTGGTCCGCTGTGCAAAAAAAAAAAAAAAAAATTAAAAAATCGGAGCAGTCTCCGATTTTGGGTACAGCAAAAATAGGACACAATCAGATCCGACACAAATCGGATGTCATTAACGGCAAATCCGATCCGATGCCCATAGGGATACATTGGGGCCAAATCGGAACCGTTGCTGTCCGCTTTACAATGAACAGCCACGGGTCCCAAAAATCGTAATGTGAAAGCAGCCTTACAGCAACATGTGTTCCAGCTCATTTCTTTGGTTTTACTTACCGTATATACTCGAGTATAAGCAGAATTTTTCAGCACAAAAATTGTGCTGAAAAGTGCCCCCTCTCGGCTTATACTCGAGTCCGTGGTACTGGCTGAGTGCATGGGGGCGGTGTCTTGGGGCTGGAGGAAGCAGGGGGAGGCTGTACAGTGAGTGGCCGGTCATGTGGGGCCTCTCATTAGTGCAATGCAATATGCATTGCATCCCCCTGTCCATCAGCGGCAGGGGGAGCGGTGCATATTACATTGCACTGTGTATGTGCCCCCCCATCACACGTTACTGCTCACCATACTGCCGCACACCTTAAAATAACAAAGCATTCATTTTCACCCTCCGTCGCTCTGTCACGGCTGCGTTCTCCGGTCTCTGCTTCTTCCTGCTTTCGCCGGCGTCATGCGACCTGCACAGCAGCGATGACGTCATCGCTGCTGCGCCGGTCATAGCAATTGAAGGCGGCGAAATCAGGAAGAAGCAGAGACCGGAGGACGCAGCTGTGACAGAGCGACGGAGGGCGAGAATGAATGCTTTGTTATTTTAAGGTGTGCAGCAGCATGGGGGGGGGGGGGGCTGTAACCTGTGATGGGGCCCGTATGCCACAGATGGGGGCCTGTATGCCACAGATGGGGGCCTGTATGCCACTGACGGGGGATGGGGGGGGGGGGGGGGGGGGGGGGGGGAGACTGTATACCAGTGAAGAGGGTGCAATATACTAGCGATGGAGGTCCTATATACCAGTGATGGGGGAGCTACACACCAGTGATGGGGGACCACATACCAGTAATGGGGGGCCATTTACGATGATGAGAGTCTGCTTCATTTCTCAAACTAGGCTTATACTCGAGTCAATACGTTTCTCTAGTTTTGGAGGGTAAAATTAGGGGCCTCGGCTTATACTCGAGTATATATGGTACATAGCTTCATATTGTTAAGGTAGAGATTAAACACAGGTTATTAGGTTCTACCCGATGTACAACATGTTGATCCAGAGGAAGGAAAAAAAACAAAAACCATGAGCGAAAAAAGGTCAAATGTACCGTAAGGATTATAAAATGTGCTACATGGGAAGATTACATAATCACATGTGAATTAACTGCAACATTAGTGCTACTAACAAAATATTTTGCTCCTCCGACTGGGAAGACAGCAATCTCAGACCACCAGGGAGGGAGGATGGGGGGGACATAGAGGGAATAGAAGTTAAAAAACAACACATAAAATACCTAGGCATATTATTAAGCAGTAACCCCACCCAAATATATTTGTTAAATTATAACCCACTACTAAATAAAATCATCCAGGAATTAGAGAGGTGGAGAACTCTGCCATGGACTCTCCTGGGAAGATGCCATCTGATTAAGATGGTGAGTTTCTAAAGGTTGCTTTACCCGCTACAGACAATGCCTTTGTTGTTGCGTCAGGCGGACGTTCGTAGACATGAAATGGCCTTCTCCCAACTTTCTTTGGAGGGGAAAAAGATCCCGGATCAATAGCCGTATTCTAATGCTCCCGAAATTAAAGTAGGATTAAATCTACCTGACATCCGGGGATTTAACATGTCATGTCTGCTCCACCACGTGGTCGACTGGCTCAAAAAATCTAGTAGATATTCCAATTACACGGTTGAAGCTGAATTATGCAGACCCTGGGAACCGGCTAGTCTACTTCACTCGTCATGGTCAGACGTACCCCAACATATCAAACAAATGGTAATTTACAAAAACATGGCCATGTGCTGGAAGGCAGTGCGAAAAAAGCTGTGCATGACGTGGAAGACCTCGAAATATCTCAACCTATGGACACACGTGGGGTTCAAATTAGGACGCGAAAACTCTCTATTTGAGGAATGGAGGGATAAAGGGATACGCACCGTGGGCGACCTACTACACACACACACACACACACACACACACACACACAAGACAAGAGATGGCTGACTGGGAGGGAGGTGTTGGAGAAATATCACTTGAGACCATTCCACATACTTCAATACCAGCAAATCCACTTTCATGTATTGAAACACCTCCACAACGTTACTCAGGAATGTAGATCGAGTATTTGGGATGATTGGTTGGGGACAGATCCAGTAACAATGAATGTAACGTACCTTTATGGAAGCTTACGTGATACGATATTGGCCAAGAGGGACGATACCACCTTTAGAGGTTGGCTTAAACACGTACCCCAAGATGATATCGCTGATAAAATCTTGGAGGGGGTGGGCGACCCTTAGGAAGAACATAAATGAAAGATGGAGGGATGTTCAATACCGGATTATCCATAGAGCAATATATGGATTTACACTACCCCCGACTGTCACGTACCCCGACAGGCGGCAGCAATGCCCAAAGTGCGGTGATCCAAAGACAGATATGGTTCATGGGATGTGGTTGTGCATGGAGGTCAAGAAATTGTGGAAAAGAGTTGAACACTTAGCTGGGGAAATCAGCGGTAAATTCATCGCCTTAGATATGAAGGCATGGCTATTTCATTTCCCGATATCGAAGGTATGGGAAGGTAAATCCGCGAGGATATTACATATGCTGGCTATGATTACCAAAAACCTAATTCTACGGGAATGGTTGTCCACGTTCAATCCTGGTCTCAACAGTGTATTGACGGAACTGAAATCGGTGATGCATATCGAACAACTGGAAGCTGTTAGGGATAAGGATACACTGACAGGAAAATTTTTTGATACATGGAGAGGGTTTATTACTAGCAAACTGTCGCAGGAGGAAATCCAATCGGTGGTCTTCCCATTTAAGAACTCGGTTTGGTATTCCATAGAAGAGCTACATGGGTCGTTGGGAAAACTAGCAATACTAAATGACTCAAATATGTCGGGATGTACTTAACATCGAGTATGATCATTGAAAAGATGGTGTGTATTGAACATCCTAATATTGTTGAAGTTTTTTGTATACAGAGAGCTGATTTGTATGTATTAACGATGAAGGGTGGTGGCTTAGGGGAGGGGGGAGGGTTTGGGCTGTTTTGCTTTGTTATCGCCATAAAACTCATATAAAAACAAGTTAAAAAAAAATTTTTTTTTGCTGGAAAGAAAACAAAACTGCGTGCCATAGAAAGGTCAATGCACCATTTGTTAAAACATTAATAGAACAATAAAACACATAAATATAACCTGTTGGTGCGCGTTCACACCAGGTGAATGTAATACAAAAGTACATGACAAATTTGTTGAAAGTTAAACTGGATTAAATATAAAAATAGGATGTTCACACCAGGTAAAACACGAAAGAGCAAGGGGGTTAAAGTCAGAATGACCCCTATATACATGTATTAAAACAGATAATATAGCAGCCTGGACAAATAGTAAATGTTAGTAGAATTTTCTCTCACCAGCTTTTAGTGAGGCTGTTCCAGAATAGACGGTGCTCCACCATCTGATTCTTTTGAATTACAGCCAGAAGATGTGGATGGTTCTGGCTGCATAGAGGCACATCAGCGGCTTCCACCCGTCCTGTGATAGACACACAGTACACAGTAATTAGACATAAGTAGACAATGATAATGTAGGTATAGAAGTACATGGTCACCTGAAACACAATTTTCAGAATCCCTAAAGCCGGCTTCACACTGCGTGTGTGATCCGATCCGTGGCTGTCCGCTTGAGGCAGACAGCCGCGGACCGGATCAGCACACAGGACTGGGGGGCTAATATACCCTCCAATCCTGTGTGCAGCCGCACGCAGCTACCGCCGCTGACAGGTCAGGACCGCGGCGCCCGCGGTCCTCACCTATCAGCAGCAGGAACTGCGTGCGGCTGCACACAGGATCGGAGGGCATAATAGCCCCCCAGTCCTGTGTGCTGATCCCGTCTGCGGCTGTCTGCCTCAAGCGGACAGCCACGGATCGGATCACACACGCAGTGTGAAGCTGGCCTAAGTAAAATCTAGTTTCTTGGGCTGCTGTGGCACTTCAGAGTTACCACCTCTCATATGCTTTCTAACAAAATGCCTTTATCAACCTACCATATATACAGTGTTGTGCAAACCTTTTGGCAGAAATAGAAAAAAAAAATGCTGCGAAATTAAAGGGAACCCGTCACCCCCTTTGGGCATTTTAAACTGTGCCCACTAGCTTACACGTAATGTAAATGGGGTTCTTGTAACCCCTCTACGTGCCCAGACGTGCCCCTCATACCTGAGAAAATAACTTTTATTCTATCCAGCACTGGCCTTCTATTAAGTCCAGGAGGCTGCTATATGGTCCAAGTGGATGATGTCCTCGTTGCCCCCCACGCTGCAAAACCCGCCTTACATTTTTCAAAATTGCTGCCCCCATCTGTGACCAGTGCTTGAGCGACAGCCGCACTCGTACCTGCGCAGTGGAACGAGTGTCCGCGCTCCATTAAAGATAGTGCCGACGTCTTGTGAGATTTGTGAAGTCTCACGAGACATCAGCACTATGTTCAACAGCGTGCGGACACCCGCTCCACTGCGCAGGCACGTGTGCGGCTGTCACTCAAGCACCGGTCACAGATGGGGGCAGCAATTTTAAAAAATGTAAGGTGGGTTTTGCAGCCAGGGGGCGGCAAGTACCTAATCTACCAGGACCATGTAGCAGCCTCCCAGACTTAATAGTAGGCCAGCACAAGACAGAATAAAAGTTATTTTCTCAGGTATGAGGGGTACGTCTTGGCACACAGAGAGGTTACAAGAACCCCAATTACATTAGGAGTAAGCTGGTGGGTACAGTTTAATATGCCCAAAGGGGGTGACAGGTTCCCTTCAAGAATGATTTTAAAAATTAAAATGTGAGTATTTTGTTAATTTAGAACAAATAAAGTGAACAAAATAGAAATCCAAGTCAAATTAACATTTGGTGTGACCGCACTTTGCCTTCAACACAGCAACAAGGCATCATTTATTTTGTACAGTTCCACAGTTTAAAAAAACAAAAACACTCAGCAGGCAGGTTGTTCCAAACATGAGAATTAACCGCAATTCTTCTGTGGATGTAGGTTTGTGCAAATCCTCCTGTCTCTTCAGGTAGTCCAACACAAACTGGATGTTGAGATCAAGCCTCTCAAGCGAGCAAGATCATCAATTCCAATGAAGGTAGTTCTTGATGATGTTGGCTTTATGTTTGTGGGTCATTGTTCTGCTGCAGAATAAATTTGGAGCCAATCAGACACCTCCATGATGACACTGCATGATAAATAAGCATCTGCCTGTATTTCTCAGCATTGATGATAACATTGATTGCTAACCAATCACCAACTCCATTTGCAGGGAGCACAATGTACAGGCACTAGAATGGTAGCTTTGCAATTTAAACTCCACAACATCCATTGCCGCTTGTTTCGGAAAAAAAAACATTGAGTTAAAATAGTAACCACACTAGCAGATAAATTCCCAGAGGAGAGTAATTTCCAAAATGGGGTCACTTGATAATTTTGCTCTTCTGGCTCTTAGGGGGTTCTCTGGCGTCTGAAACTATTCTAGGAAAACCTGTGCTTCAAGGATCAAACTGCACTCCTTCTCTCATGAGTCTCACCGTGTGGCAAAGCAGAACTGTACATATGGGGTATTGCCACATTTAGAGGAAACTGTGTGACAAATTTTGGAGTCATATTACCTCCAAGTGCATCTGAATAAATTAGAATATAATCAAAATGTTAATTTATTTCAGTAATTCAATACATAAAGTGAAGCACATATATTATATAGAGTCATTACAGAGTGATCTTTTTCAAGTGTTTATTTCAGTTAATGTTGATTGTGGTTTAGAGCAAATGAAAACCCAAAATTCCCAGAAACCTAGAATAATTAACACAAAACAGCTGCAAAGGCTTACTAAGTATTTAAAATGGTTCCTTAGTTGCCTACACAATCATGGGAAAGACTGCTGACTTGTCAGATGTCCAGAAGGCAGTCATTGACACACTCCACAAGGAGGGTATGCCACAAAACGTCATTGCTAAAGAAGCTGGCTGTTCAGAGTGCTGTATCCAAGTTGAATGGAAGGAAAATGTGTAGTAGAAACTGCAGCTTTGAAAGGATTGTTAAGGTTATTCAAAAATTTGGGGAAGATTGGCAAGAAGTGGACTGCTGCTGGAGTCAGTGCTTCAATAGCCATAACACACAGACATATCCAGGACATGTGCTACAACTGTCACATTCCTTGTGCCACTCAAGACCAATAGATAACACAAGAAGCGTCTTATCTGGACCAAGGAGAAAAAGAACTGCACTGTTGCTCAGTGGTCCAAGGTGTTGTTTTCAGATGAAAGTAAATTCTGCATTTCATTTGGAAATCAAGGTCCCAGAGTCTGAAGGAAGAGTGGAGAGGCACTCAATCCAAGCTGCTTGAGGTCTAGTGTGAAGTTTCTACAATCAGTGATGGTTCGGGGAGCCATGTCATCTGCTAGTGTAGGTGCACTGTGTTTTATCAAGACCAAATCAAATTGCAGGGAAGAAAAGGTGCATCACAGTCCGCGCTGCCAAATCCACTCACTCCAAAGGAATACACGGTTAGATGAAACTTCAAAAAGAACTCCTTTATTACCTCCGACGTGTTTTGGTGCCCTCCTGGCACCTTCCTCAGGGATCCGAGGAAGGTGCCAGGAGGGCACCGAAACACGTCGGAGGTAATAAAGGAGTTCTTTTTGAAGTTTCATCTAACCGTGTATTCCTTTGGAGTGAGTGGATTTGGCAGCGCGGACTGTGATACACCTTTTCTTCCCTGCAATTTGATGTGTCTCCACGTGTGAGTGGACGGTGGAAGTCCAGCAGCAGCCATCTGGAAATCATCTTCTTACGCCTTCAAACCAGTTGTGGGTCTCACAACTGACACAGGTGAGTGGATTCATTATACACCACCTCAACATCAAGTGTCATAGTGATAGGGCACTATTGCGCCTCTTGTTCCCCTTCCCCTTTTTCTCTTATTTATCAAGACCAAAGTCAGTGCTGCCACCTACCAAGATATTTTAGAGCACTTCATGCTTCCCTCTGCCGACAAGCTTTTTGTAGATGGAAAGTTCATTTTGCAGCAGGATTTGACCCCTGTCCACACTTCCAAAAGTACAAATACTTGGTTTAATAATTACATTATCACTGTGCATGATTGGCCAGCAAACTCACCTGACCTAAACTTGTCAAGAGGAAGACAAGAGACACCAGACCCAACAATGCACACGAGCTGAAGTCTGCTATTAAAGCAACCTGCGCTTCCAAAACACCTCAGCAGTGCTACAGGGTGATCACCTCCATGCCACGCCGCATTGATGCAGTAATTTATGCAAAAGGAGCTCCGACCAAGTATTAAGTGCATTTACTGTACATACCTTTCATTAGGCCAACATTTATGATTTAAAAATCATTATTTCAGTTGGTCTTATATACTATTTAAATTTTCTGAGATAATGAATTTTGGGTATTCATTAGCCCTTACCTCAACATCCCCGCTTCTATTATAATCATCTCTATGACCATGTGGATTGTAGAAGTAATGGTTATTTCCTTAATTAATGAAAACTGAGGACCCACCCACCACATTGGAGCAGTCTGGTCAGTCACGCCCTTTAATTTCAAGCGCTTGGTCACACTCATTATGCTCCTCCTTCTCAGCCCACTGTGCCCGAGTAATGACGCCCACTTTCTCAGCTCCACCCTCCATCGTGGCCATTGACTTCCGGACACCTGTTCTCCTAATTTGCCATTCTTTTTTTTGAAGCTGAATAAACTTAGACAGATTATTTTGACTGCAATTTTAATTTTACAGTTTAGTGAATGCAGCTGATGTCTCATATCAGGATGATGAGCTATAGACATGGGTCACATAATAATAATAATTTATTATGGTTTTCCAATGTGTCTGTAAAAAATATCGTTTGTCCACAAATTTTTGATCAGCTGTAGGAAAGTCAAGTTGGCAGCCCTGCCTCCAAGCAGAAACGTCCCAGTGTATGAACGATACTGGATTTTCAGCAGGACAGAAGAGGATCAGCCACAAATTGTATGAACTCACCCTGCAGCACCACATAGCTCAGCTCCCGGGAAGACTCCAGTAGAGCCCGCAGGTCTGCGCCCACCTGCAGTCGAGCAGCCGTCTGCGGAGCAGAGACACGGGGTCAGGAGAGCAGAAGAGTGGGACACAGCAGGCAGACAGATGTGTTATGTTTAATACTTTATATCTCATTTTGATTATCATTTAAGTAATTTATATAGCTTTCATAACTTGTGTTGTATCAGGTTTGTATTAGGGTACCGTCACACGTGGCGACGTTACTACCGATTTGTTAGGCGATGTAGGGGCATGGCCTATCGGCACCGATATCACCCCTGCATCGCCTGATGTAATTAGGCGATGGCGACTCCTTTTACTGGTCGCCTGGTTTCAGAGCAGTGTGTACACATTGCCCCATGTAAACAGCCGCAGGCGACCTGACAGGCAATGGGAGCCATAGGCTCCCATTGTACTGCATCGCCGCTGGGGTTTTGAGACACCCCGGCGGCGATGCCACCTGTCAGCTCGCCAGTGCATTGCCGGAGGCGTCTCCCAGTGTAAATAGGCGGGGCGCCAAAAGCGTGCGCGCTCCCGCCAGTCGCCGGCGACATCTCCGGCGAGTTGGCACCGTGTGACGGGCCCCTTAGATCTGCAGTGGAAGCAGAAAACCAAGGACAAAGTGTTTGTATATGTTTTTATGTTTGTTATACATTTATGGCTGGTTTGACTGGACCTAGTCTTTGTTTGAGCTGTTTTCAGTAGTATCCATGTCTCGTGGACTTTGTTCCCAAAACATGTATGCTTTTGGACAATTGCTAAGCCATCCTATTGTTCCAGGGGTATCAATAAATACGTGTGGGCTGGCAAAGGTCTTTAAGGCCACTTCACACGCTCCGATATCTGAAACGTCATGCTTTTGAGATAGTTCTTATGATCTCGTTTGTGCATCGTTGCGTGTAAACGCAGGATGTCTGAACGAGAAATCGTTGGCTCGAACATCTCATACTTAAGAGCAGGATCTCAAATCTATCGTTCGTCGTCCAATTAAGGATCTGTGAAGCAGCAACATCGTTCAGTGTGACACCTTTTTGAACGATGTCTTTCATATTTCTCCTATTCCTGCCGCTTTGTAAAATTGTTCAAACGATCTTCTCCAAATAGCTGGAGCATTGCCAAATTTAAGATCGTTAATGACATCCTCGCGTGAGACAACGCACTAACGATGTTGGAAGGATCGCGGTCACGTGACATACAGTTGTGACCAAAAGTATTGACACCCCTGCAATTCTGTCAGATAATACTCAGTTTCTTCCTGAAAATGATTGCAATCACAAATTCTTTGGTATTATTATCTTCATTTAATTTGTCTTCAATGAAAAAAAAACACAAAAAGAATTGTCCTAAAGCCAAATTGGATATAATTTCACACCAAACATAAAAAAGGGGGTGGACAAAAGTATTGGCACTGTTAGAAAAATCATGTGATGCTTCTTTAATTTGTGTAATTAACAGCACCTGTAACTTACCTGTGGCACCTAACAGGTGTTGGCAATAACTAAATCACTCTTGCAGCCAGTTTGCATGGATTAAAGTTGACTCAACCTCTGTCCTGTGTCCTTGTGTGTACCACATTGAGCATGGAGAAAAGAAAGAAGACCAAAGAACTGTCTGAGGACTTGAGAAACCAAATTGTGAGGAAACGTGAGCAATCTCAAGGCTGCGGATGGTGGATAAAGAACCTCGACTAACATCCAAACAAGTTCAAGCTGCCCTGCAGTCCGAGGGTACAAGTGTCAACCCGTACTATCCGTCGGCGTCTGAATGAAAAGTGACTGTATGGTAGGATACCCAGGAAGACCCCACTTCTTACCCCGAGACATAAAAAAGCCAGGCTGGAGTTTGCCAAAACTTACCTGAAAAAGCCTAAAACATTTTGGAAGAATGTTCTCTGGTCAGATGAGACAAAAGTAGAGCTTTTTGGGCAAAGGCATCAACATAGAGTTCACAGGAGAAAAAAAGAGGCATTCAAATAAAAGAACACGGTCCCTACAGTCAAACATGGTGGAGGTTCCCTGATGTTTTGGGGTTGATTTTCTGCCTCTGGCACTGCACTGATTGACCGTGTGCATGGCATTATGAAGTCTGAAGACTACCGACAAATTTTGCAGCATAATGTAGGGCCCAGTGTGAGAAAGCTGGGTCTCCCTCAGAGGTCATGGGTCTTCCAGCAGGACAATGACCCAAAACACACTTCAAAAAGCACTAGAAAATGGTTTGAGAGAAAGCACTGGAGACTTCTAAGGTGGCCAGCAATGAGTCCAAACCTGAATCCCATAGAACACCTGTGGAGAGATCTAACAATGGCAGTTTGGAGAAGACACCCTACAACTATCAGGGACCTGGAGCAGTTTGCCAAAGAAGAATGATCTAAAATTCCTGCAGAGCATTGTAAGAAACTCATTAAGTTACTGGAAGTGGTTGATCAGTTATTTTGTCTAAGGTTGTGCAACCAAGTATTAGGCTGGGGGTGCCAATACTTTTGTCTGGCCCATTTTTGGAGTTTTGTGTGAAATGATCAATGTTTTGCTTTATGCTTCATTCTCTTTTGTGTTTTTCCATTGAAGACAAATTAAATGAAGATAATAATACCAAAGAATTTGTGATTGCAATCATTTTCAGGAAGAAACTGAGTATTATCTGACAGAATTGCAGGGGCGTCAATACTTTTGGCCACAACTGTAGCTAACGATATCGTTCACAGATATCTGAGCGTGTGAAGCGGCCTTTAGACAAGTCAGACACACTGACATACTGGCTGTGTGCGTTCTTGTTCTCTGATCAATTGACAACCCTCATTTGGTCAAAACTGGCAAAGGTGTGAGACCCTTTGTGTTTCTCCTAAAAGTTTCTACAAGGTACCGTTACACAGCTCAACATCGTTCAAGTGACGTGTTGAACCGACATCGTTAGTGAGTCGTTGCGTGTAAACGAACGATTCAATGATAATTAGTCAAGATGAAGTTGACAAATTTATGAATGTTCATAAACCAGTCAACTTCAGCTCCGCCAACCTGCAACATCGTTCAGTGTGACAGCGCACTGAACGATCTCCCAGCGGCACAGCCTATGCTGGGAGATGGTAACCATGGTAGACGTCGGGTTACTAAGCGCCGCGCGACGTCTAGTAACCCGATGTGTACCTTGGATACCAGCGTGCTCGCTGGTCCTGATGGCTGGTGAGTATGCCTGTGTGAGAGCTCACCAGCGAAAATTGATGCGTGTGACGGTAGCTTTACAGAGAGGTTTCCACAACAGATGGTGGGACACTACAGGCAGGTGAGACAGCGGGACGCGGCAGGGCAGGCAAGCAAGACGGGAGGGGGGGGGGGGGGGGGACACGGCAGGCAGACAAGACGGGAGGGGGGGGGGACACGGCAGGCAGACAAGACAAGAGGGGGGGGGGACACGGCAGGCAGACAAGACAAGAGGGGGGGGGGGACACGGCAGGCAGACAAGACGGGAGGGGGGGGACACGGCAGGCAGACAAGACGGGAGGGGGGGGGGGACACGGCAGGCAGACCAGACGGGAGGGGGGGGGGGGACACGGCAGGCAGACAAGACGGGAGGGGGGGGGGGGACACGGCAGGCAGACAAGACGGGAGGGGGGGGGACACGGCAGGCAGACAAGACGGGAGGGGGGGGGGGACACGGCAGGCAGACAAGACGGGAGGGGGGGGGACACGGCAGGCAGACAAGACGGGAGGGGGGGGACACGGCAGGCAGACAAGACGGGAGGGGGGGGGACACGGCAGGCAGACAAGACGGGAAGGGGGGGGACACGGCAGGCAGACAAGACGGGAAGGGGGGGGACACGGCAGGCAGACAAGACGGAGGGGGGGGGACAGGCAGGAGACAAGCGAGGGGGGGGACAGGCAGGCAGACAAGACGGGAGGGGGGGGACAGGCGGCAGACAAGACGGGAGGGGGGGGGACACGGCAGGCAGACAAGACGGGGGGGGAGGGGGGGGGGGGGACACGGCAGGCAGACAAAGACGGGGGGGGGGACACGCAGGCAGGCAGACAAGACGGGAGGGGGGGGACACGGCAGGCAGACAAGACGGGAGGGGGGGGGACACGGCAGGCAGACAAGACGGGAGGGGGGGGGGACACGGCAGGCAGACAAGACGGGAGGGGGGGGGGGACACGGCAGGCAGACAAGACGGGAGGGGGGGGGGACACGGCAGGCAGACAAGACGGAGGGGGGGGGGACACGGCAGGCAGACAAGACGGGGAGGGGAGGGGGGGGGACAACACGGCAGGCAGACAAGACGGGAGGGGGGGGGGACACGGCAGGCAGACAAGACGGAGGGGGGGGGACGGCAGGCAGACAAGCGGGAGGGGGGGGGACACGGCAGGCAGACAAGACGGGAAAGGGGGGGGACGGCAGGCAGACAAGACGGGAAAGGGGGGGGGGACCGGCAGGCAGACAAGGGCGGAGGGGGGGGACACGGCAGGCAGACAAGACGGGAGAGGGGGGGGACACGGCAGGCAGACAAGCGGGAGGGGGGGGGACGGCAGGCAGACAAGGCGGGAGGAGGGGGGGACACGGCAGGCAGACAAGCGGGAGGGGGGGGACACGGCAGGCAGACAAGCGGGAGGGGGGGGACGCGGCAGGCAGACAAGGCGGGAGGGGGGGGACGCGGCAGGCAGACAAGACGGGAGGGGGGGGGACGCGGCAGGCAGACAAGGCGGGAGGGGGGGGGACGCGGCAGGCAGACAAGACGGGGAGGGGGGGACGCGGCAGGCAGACAAGACGGGGGAGGGGGGGGACGCGGCAGGCAGACAAGACGGGAGGGGGGGGGGACGCGGCAGGCAGACAAGACGGGAGGGGGGGGACACGGCAGGCAGACAAGACAGGAGGGGAGGGGGACACGGCAGGCAGACAAGACAGGAGGGGAGGGGGACACGGCAGGCAGACAAGACAGGAGGGGAGGGGGACACGGCAGGCAGACAAGACAGGAGGGGAGGGGGACACGGCAGGCAGACAAGACAGGAGGGAGGGGACACGGCAGGCAGACAAGACAGGAGGAGGGGGACACGGCAGGCAGACAAGACAGGAGGGAGGGGACACGGCAGGCAGACAAGACAGGAGGGAGGGGACACGGCAGGCAGACAAGACAGGAGGGAGGGGACACGGCAGGCAGACAAGACAGGAGGGAGGGGACACGGCAGGCAGACAAGACAGGAGGGAGGGGACACGGCAGGCAGACAAGACAGGAGGGAGGGGACACGGCAGGCAGACAAGACAGGAGGGAGGGGACACGGCAGGCAGACAAGACAGGAGGGAGGGGACACGGCAGGCAGACAAGACAGGAGGGAGGGGACACGGCAGGCAGACAAGACAGGAGGGAGGGGACACGGCAGGCAGACAAGACAGGAGGGGGGGGGACACGGCGGGCAGACAAGACAGGAGGGGGGGGGACACACGGCAGGCAGACAAGACAGGAGGGGGGGGGGACACGGCAGGCAGACAAGACAGGAGGGGGGGGACAAGACGGGGTGGGGGGGGACACGGCAGGCAGACAAGACAGGAGGGGGGGGACACGGCAGGCAAACAAGACAGGGGGGGGGGGGGACACGGTAGGCAGACAAGACAGGAGGGGGGGGGGACACGGCAGGCAGACAAGACAGGAGGGGGGGGGACACGGCAGGCAGACAAGACAGGAGGCGGGGGACACGGCAGGCAGACAAGACGGGGTGGGGGGGACACGGCAGGCAGACAAGACGGGGTGGGGGGGGGGACACGGCAGGCAGACAAGACGGGGTGGGGGGGGACACGGCAGGCAGACAAGACGGGGTGGGGGGGGACACGGCAGGAAGGCAGACAAGACGGGGGGGACACACGGCAGGAAGGCAGACAAGACGGGGGGGGGACACGGCAGCAGGAAGCCAGACAAGACGGGGGGGGGGGGGACACGGCAGGGAAGCAGACAAGACGGAGGGCGGGGAAACGACAGGCACACAGCTGACAGACACCGCTCACCTGTATCCTCCTCACAGCCGCCCGCTGTCGCCGGTACAAGTAATAGAAGCCCCCAGCCAGGGCGAGACTGCACCCGGCACACACGGTGTCCACAGCACACAGCTCCATGCCGGACACCGCAGTCACAACCTCCACTTACTGCTCTCTTACTTTTACTTCGGTGTCCAGCGAGTTAACGTTCGCCCAAAACTACATTACCCGACAGGCGCCGGGTCTCTGCGCGACATTTCCCGACATTAGGCCTACGTCATCCCTGAGCTCTCCGCCTACGTCACATTTGCGCCAACTGACTGTGCTGTCTATCATCAGCTGACATGTATGACAGGCTCTGGGAGTGCACAGCTTGTAGTGCGCTACATGTCCCAGCATGGCCTGCAAAGACGCAAGCCGTCAGGGTGAGCCGTGACAGGACCTCTGACACTTTCTGTCACATATCTGGCTGCTAGTCTCTAGCATTAATGGGCTCCGGTGCCGTCTACACTCCGTCTAGGCCATTCTAACAGGCTGACCCGAGCTAAAAGGCAAATGTCAGGAATCTGCAGACAGTAGAAATGATTTTTTATGTGTTTGAGGAATAACAAAGCTGCCACAATCTAGGATGCATAAAACATGGTGAAGAACTGTCAGCAGTGGCGAATGTCCTGCTCCAGCGGTGGGGTATGTCCTGCTCCAGCAGTGGGGTATGTCCTGCTCCAGCAGTGGGGTATGTCCTGCTCCAGCAGTGGGGTATGTCCTGCTCCAGCAGTGGGGTATGTCCTGCTCCAGCAGTGGGGTATGTCCTGCTCCAGCAGTGGGTATGTCCTGCTCCAGCGGTGGGGTATGTCCTGCTCCAGCAGTGGGGTATGTCCTGCTCCAGCAGTGGGGTATGTCCTGCTCCAGCAGTGGGGTATGTCCTGCTCCAGCAGTGGGGTATGTCCTGCTCCAGCGGTGGGGTATGTCCTGCTCCAGCAGTGGGGTATGTCCTGCTCCAGCAGTGGGGTATGTCCTGCTCCAGCGGTAGCGTATGTCCTGCTCCAGCGGTGGCGTATGTCCTGCTCCAGCGGTGGGGTATGTCCTGCTCCAGCGGTGGGGTATGTCCTGCTCCAGCAGTGGGGTATGTCCTGCTCCAGCGGTAGCGTATGTCCTGTTCCAGCAGTGGCGTATGTCCTGCTCCAGCAGTAGCGTATGTCCTGTTCCAGCAGTGGGGTATGTCTGCTCCAGCGGTAGCGTATGTCCTGTTCCAGCAGTGGGGTATGTCCTGCTCCAGCGGTAGCGTATGTCCTGCTCCAGCATGGGGTATGTCCTGCTCCAGCGGTGGGGTATGTCCTGCTCCAGCAGTGGGTATGTCCTGCTCCAGCGGTGGGGTATGTCCTGCTCCAGCGGTGGGGTATGTCCTGCTCCAGCAGTGGCGTATGTCCTGCTCCAGCGGTGGCGCATGTCCTGCTCCAGCAGTGGCGTATGTCCTGCTCCAGCAGTGGCGTATGTCCTGTTCCAGCAGTGGCGTATGTCCTGTCCAGCAGTGGCGTATGTCCTGCTCCAGCAGTGGCGTATGTCCTGCTCCAGCAGTGGCGTATGTCCTGTTCCAGCGTGCGTATGTCCTGCTCCAGCGGTAGCGTATGTCCTGTTCCAGCAGTGGCGTATGTCCTGTTCCAGCAGTGGCGTATGTCCTGTTCCAGCAGTGGCGTATGTCCTGCTCCAGCAGTGGCGTATGTCCTGTTCCAGCAGTGGCGTATGTCCTGTCCAGCGTGGGGTATGTCCTGCTCCAGCGGTGGGGTATGTCCTGCTCCAGCGGTGGGGTATGTCCTGCTCCAGCGGTGGGGTATGTCCTGCTCCAGCGGTGGGGTATGTCCTGCTCCAGCGGTGGCGTATGTCCTGCTCCAGCGGTGGCGTATGTCCTGCTCCAGCGGTGGCGTATGTCCTGCTCCAGCGGTGGCGTATGTCCTGCTCCAGCGGTGGCGTATGTCTGCTCAGCGTGGTATGTCCTGCTCCAGCGTATTTTCCTGTTCCAGCAGTGGCGTATGTCCTGCTCCAGCAGGGAGAAGCCACTTACGCTAGTTCTGACGGTTCTTTATATAGAGACATAGGAGCTACCCAGAGAACTATCAGAAGTAGCGTAAGTCCCGCTCCAGCAGCAAAGGCTGACAGGTACTTTAAAGGTAACTTGTCAGCTATCAGCTATATACTTGATTGCATCATGGGACCTTGGATACCAGCGGGAAATAATGCGATCCCTGCCAAGATGCCTTGGATCGCGTGGCACATTGATTGACAGCCAGTTCTACAGTATGTGTGTGCAGCGAATGTATGCAGGGCTGGCTGTCAAAATTCCAGAGACTGATTATACTCACAGAAATTAAAGATTATAATCTACAAAACAAGGCCGGCTTCACACTGCGGGTGTGATGTGATCTGTGGCTGTCCGTGTAAACCGGACAGCCCCGGACCGGATTTTGGCCCCATAGTATCCTATGGAAGCCGGATGGCAGCTCTCTGCCATCCAGTTTCCATCTCTCCGGGAGAATTCCGATTTTTCTCACGGACACAAAAAAGTTGCTTGCAACATTTTTGTGTCCGAGGACAAAATTCTTCCCTAATTGCTTTCTCCCGTATTCACCCAGATCCGGGGCATTCCGGTGCTCCCTAACATGGGAGCCTATGGGGCTGGATTGCCCCGATCTGGGAACCGGACACCTGCGGCTGCACGCCGCTGTTATTTCAAGATTGCAGCTAGCTTCCCGCGAGCCGCGGTCCTGACTCATCAGCAGCTACAGCTGTACACTGGACCAGAGGGCATATTAGCCCTCCGGTTCTGTGTGCTGATCCGGTCCGGGGCTGTCAGGTTCACCCTGATGGCTACTTTACACGTCCCAACATCAGTCCGATATTGTATACAATGACGCGGGATCGCGCTTTTTCTGGGCAGAATTCCAAGATCGCATAGGAGATGTTACACAGTGATATATCGGCAGGCAACGCAACTGCGATGTCTACGCCCCCTTGTATGGCCGACCCAGGAACGACCATTTAACATGGGAGAGAATAGGGGAAGTTGTACTCCAAATCGTTGTTGGGCTTTCACACAGCACGATCCGGCCACATCGTCCATCCAATATCGGCCCGTTGGAGGGCCTGCTCATTTCTTCCCCGATATCGTTTTGGCATCGTTCTTGCATCGAATTGGACGTTTACACCATACAACGCACGAACGATATCGGGGCCAACGCACGAACCACGTGGCTTTATATTGGAGTTGGACGCCGATATTGGGACGTGTAAAGTGGCCATGACAGCCACAGATCGAATCACACTCGCAGTGTGAAGCCGGCCTAAGCTTACATCATTTAACCCTTAACGACCACCATTAAGTGTTAAAATAGTGGTCGTTAAGGGCATTTATTCCCACAAGCCATTTTAAAACAGCAGCAAGAAATAAAGGTATAGTGTCCTCAGAGTTAGAAAGTCTTCAGAGTTTCAGCTGAGACCCTGAAGAACACAATCCGGGCCATTTTTATCCGACATCAGTCACGTGATCCATTTCATTGAATAATGGCAATCAAGCTAAAAAAAAAAGTGAAATGAAATGTAAAAATCAAAAAGGTGTCACCAGGTCCCTCATCTCTGGGTACCTTCACACACGGCAATATTGCTAGGCAATTTCACTGGCAATTTGCTGGTTGCAGTGAAATCAAGGACACATTGTTCCATTTGTATACAGCAACAAAATAGAATAATGTGTCCATGATTTCACTGCAACCAGCAAATTGCCAGTGAAATTGCCTAGCAATATTGCCGCATGTGAAGGTACCCTTAAGGCCACTTTACACGTCGCGATATCGCAACGCAACTACGATAAAAAGTCACGTGGTACGGCCGTTGCAGTTATCATTGGTGCGTTGTGTCGTATAAAAGGGCAATGCGACGCAATAACAATGCAAATACAATATCGTTTTTGGATTGTGCATGCTCTCCAACGGTGCAATATTGGCTATGCGATATGGCCTGATCGTGCTGTGTTACGGCGCAACTACGATTTGGAGTGCGATTTGTAAGGTTGCACAAGGAAGTCCGTAGGCGTGCCTGTGGGTTGTTTTGTATGCCGCCCACCTACGTTGATTGGTGGCTAGTATTCTATGGTGATTGGATGACCAAGTAGCCATATTGGATTCTGTATTTGTAGCGCACTTCATTATTTCACTTCTGCATCTCCACAATGTTGTGAAAATACATGGATACAAGGGCAATCATTATTAAACAGCTCCTGTACTATTCATGAAGAATTTTAAGGCGCCTATTTCTGACGCAACGACCATCTCTTCACCAAAATGATAACATACTTGGGCAAAGTGCCATGTGAATATATTAAAGGCCTGTTTGATACTAGCTGTTATCTCCAAACTCACACGTCGCCCATATTTTAAATGTATATCCAAACTGGAAACACTTTTTTCTCCTTCGCCTCATTGGGGGACACAGGACAATGGGTTATAGCATTCTGCCACTAGGAGGCGACACTAAGTAATTAACAAAAAATGCACAGTGGCTCCTCCCTGCAGTATATAACCCCCTGACTGGCACAGTCTAGCCAGTTTTTTGCTTAGTGTCTTAGGGCCCTTTCACATCAGCGTTTTTTTCAAATCGCGGCAGATGCGGTGAAAAAAACGCATCTGCCGCGATTACCGCATACCGGTTGCACTTGCGGCGCGGTTGCGGTTTTTGCCATGCAAAGTATAGGCGGACTTGCGGCAGGTGCGGCAAGTGCGGTTTTGCACTTGCAGCAGGTGCGGCCGCGAAAAAAACGCTGATGTGAAAGGGCCCTTAGAAGGCAAGACACTTTGTTTTGTAGGTTTATTATTTTATCCTATTGTTGATCGTGCTCCCCGGGCCCTTCAGTCGGGGTTCTAGGTTGAAGCTGACATTATCAGACCGCTGCACCGTCCCTTCACAGACCCCACAGTTGGGGCTCTGTGTTATAGTGATGGCAGGCTCTTGCAGCATCCCTCCCCAGACCCCACAGTTGGGACTCTGGGTTGTAGGAGGTATCCCCCCTGGGCCACCAGCAAGTTTTCTTGTTTTTTTCCTGGCCGTGGCAGCTGCCATACAGCTGCGGGGAATGACTGGTCCGCACTCCTGTCTATGGAGGGGCTGAGGATGAAGAGCCATTCAGGTATGAGGCGGCGCTGCGTGTCCCCTGTGACGTCCTGTGTCTGCGGCGTTTTTTTGCTGACAGGCGTCCAGCGCTATTAATTTAGTCCCCGGCTTCGGCCTAGCTCTGGAGGTCGCATCCTCCAATGAGACTGCGGTGCCTTGGGGCCGCCCCCGGCCATCTTTGCTGGCCAGTAGCATTAAGGGGAGGGTGGTTGTGCAAGGCAGCATGGGAGGGGGTGTGGCTTCGTTTTCCCTCTCCACACCGTGTTTTTTGCGCCATTTCTCTATCTGGGACGCCATTGCTGCAGCACAGGACGCCAGGGGGACACAGGACGCGTTGTCTTCTTCTAGCCTCTCAGGTGACCGGGCATAGTGGTTTTGAGCCGCTATAGCCCTAGGCTGCTGTGCATATTAGCACTGCGGTTTTCTTCCCTGTATACTACCCTTTGTACTGTGTGTGTAGTCTGAGAGCAGCAGTGGAGAAGGGCTGCATGATGCCGGGCAACAAGGGTAAGAAGGCACCTGTGAGGCACCGCCGGCATGGTCCCCATGGCCCGGGCGCATCACATGCAGGATCAGGGTATGATCCTGTTCACACTGGCCGGTTTGATAGTGTTGTCGCTGTGTGAACCTATCTGGAACACAAGGTGTTAAATGTGAGAGTGAGGGTACCTTTACACGCGACTACATTTCTAGGGTGGCTACAGGTAACTTACTGGCTGCAGTGAAATCATGGAGAGATTATTCCATTTGTACACAGCAACAAGATAGAACCATGTCTCCATGATTTCATTGCAACCAGTAAGTTACCTGTAGCCACCCTAGAAATGTAGCCTCGTGTAAAGGTACCCTGACTGCTGTAGATCTGATACATTCATGAGCCTAATGAGCGGCAGTGAATGGCTCCTGAGATCGATGAGGCCCTGAGGAAAGTAATGGGTGCTGATTGCTGACAGCCCAGGTGGGTGTGTCAGGTGGGTGTGTCCTGAGGAATAGCAGCCCACCTGGATGAGTCAGTGTTGGAGAGGCAGGCACGATAAGAGCCTGCCAGCTGAGTGATTATCAGTACACAGACTTCTGAGATCAGTCAGCCTGAGTCCAGAGAGAGAGACAGATCCAGTCTGTATGAGGGACTGAGTGAGAGTCCATACCGCCATGTTGAGAGATGGTGAAGGGAGCGAGCTAGCTCCATACCGGTGATCTGGACTGGTGTTGTTACAGCTCCTGGAGTGGGGAAGCCGGGGCTGACCCAGGTGGAGACTGGTCCGGGCGTGTGGTTGAGACACGTCCGGGAAAGGAGCCCTTGGGGATGCTTGGTGGACCCGTGACACAGGCAGCGAGACCCGGATCCATGCCCGGTAAGAAAGCAGTTCCATAATGCTTGTGTGAACTGTGCACCTGGTGCGTGAAATGTGCCAGGCGGGCATAGCCGCCCTGAGGTCTGACTAGA
The DNA here is from genome assembly GCA_033576535.1 of Allobates femoralis. NCBI lineage: Eukaryota > Metazoa > Chordata > Amphibia > Anura > Aromobatidae > Allobates > Allobates femoralis. The sequence continues at coordinate 216,450,935 of JARQOC010000001.1, forward strand.
TCGTCAGTGAAGGACCTGTTTGACGGTATATGTATGTTATGGCTTAGATAGTAAGGCCATGTGCGGAGTCTGTGGGAGAGCCCCAGCTGGAGTGGATGATATTGGAGGCGTACTGTCCCTGTGGGACGAGAGGGAGGCGTGTCCTGCTGTGTGCAGTGGGTACCTGTCCCTCAACCACGACCTCTAATGGTATGGGTGTGCCTGTGGCCAGAGACAGGGGTCACGAAGGCTCCTAGAAGGGTAATGATGGCTGATCCGACAGGGTGCTACTCAGACGCAGGGTACAGTTGTCGACCTGGAGACCTGCCATGAGATGAAAGTTTGGTGGCGACTGGTGGCCCGTACCGTCATGAGTAGGCCATGGTGACGCGTGTATTTTATGTAAAGTGTTTTATAATCAATGTGCAGTGGGTCAAACATGCTACCCGGGTTATGTTGTGATATGTGAAAAATAAACAGGTAGACATTGGTTAAATTATAAACACGTGTTCTTGTCGTTATGTAAGCGGGTTCCCCGGGTGCTACCTCACACACCTAAGGCCTTTACTGTTTACTATGCTTTTTGCACAGCATGCAAAGCTGCACTGCCCTGTGGGTGCTCGACCCTGCTCTGCCAGGCCTGTGCTTCTGATCATCCTCAGTCTAGTGTCTCTGACTCTGGTCAGACACCCACCGGGGTGGAGGTGTCGGTTGATAATCCTGCTACCCCAGAATGGGCAGTTACCCTGTCGCAATCAGTGAGCCATGCTATTCAGCAGCTCTCCGACACATTGCTCCGGGTGGTGCAACCACGTTCATCATCCACGGACCAGCAGGTCCATTTGGAGGATGGTTCTGTCCATGAGGAGTCTCATTCGAGTTCCTCCCTTCCCCTTGGTCAGGCGGGTAGGAAGAGATCCCGGACGGGTTCTTCCTTGGCCCTATCTCAGGGCTCTGTGACCTCCCATACTCGGAGTAGGTCTCGTGATTCTCCCTCTTCGGGTGAACTACACGAATCGGAGGTGGATCAGGGTGAATCTTTTGAGTCCACGTCCTCTGACACTCTGGCCATGGTGGACAACCTGGTGTCGGCCGTTAATCAGGCCCTGTCGGTGGCAGATCCAGCTCCGGTGTCGGTAGCGGATCATGTAGTCTCCTTTAAGAGGCCTAAGAGACCTCAGAAGGTCTTTTCGGATCACGCCGAGATCCAGGAAGTTTTACAAAAACACTGGGCTCATCCTGATAAGAAGTTTGGCAATCATAAGGTGATTGCAGCCTGTTACCCTTTTTTGCTGACAGTGGCAAAGGCATGGTCAGAGTCCCCGTCAGTGGATCCTCCGGTGTTCCGTTTAGCTTCCAAGACTCTGATGTCTCTTCCTGTTGGTGCTTCCATCAAGGATGCGGCCGATCGCCAGTTGGAACAACTGTCCAAGTCGGTTTTTGAAGCGTCAGGTGCTTCTTTATCTCCTTCTTTTGTCTCTATGTGGGTGCCAAAAGCTATCATGACGTGGGCGGGGGACTTACACTCTGCCCTGAGTCGTCATGAGGCTGATCCTGAGTTGCTAGATCTGGCGGCTCAGATTTCTGTGGCGGGGGAGTTTTTGGTTCATTCTTCCCTTGATGCAGCTAATTGCACCGCAGTAGCCGAAGGTTCCCCAAGGGTCAGCAGACGAGATTCCGGTCCTTTCGGAACTCGTCTGGGTGGTTTTCCCGTCCGTCTCCCCAGAATCGGTCGTCACGTACGAACAGGGGCTTCCACTCGCTTAATAAGTCGGGTTCTGCCTGGCAGACCCGGAATAAACAAGCTAAATCCAAGGACTCCAGGTCTCAGAGGTCCCCCTCTTCATGACTCGTCACATCCGGAAGACACCTCCCAAGTGGGCGGCCGACTTTCCCACTTTCAGCATGCCTGGCTCGCTGCTACAGACGATCAGTGGGTCCGGGAATTGGTGTCTTCCGGATACAACATAGAGTTTCACACTCACCCTCCCAGAAGTTTTGTTCTTTCTCACCCCTCAAGAAAGCCGGAAAAAGCACATGCCTTCTCCCAGGCAGTCGAGTCTCTGAGGCGGGCAGGGGTCATCGTGCCAGTGCCTCTGAATGAGCGAGGTCAGGGTTTCTATTCCAACCTGTTCCTTGTCCCCAAAAAGGACGGTTCCTTCCGTCCCATTTTAGACTTGAAGTGTCTGAACAGATTTGTAAGAGACGGTTCCGGATGGAGAGTCTCAGGTCCGTCATTGCATCCATGTAAGGAGGAGAGTTCCTCGCTTCCATAGATATCAAGGATGCTTATCTGCACATCCCGATATCTGGTCCTCATCAGAGATTCCTGCGGTTTGCGGTGGACGAGGATCATTATCAGTTTGTCGCCCTTCCCTTCGGTTTGGCGACTGCTCCGCGAGTGTTTACCAAAGTCATGGCCGCGGTCATGACCGTTCTGCACTGTCGGGGAGTGGTGGTCTTTCCTTACCTGGACGAGCTCCTGATCAAGGGTTGGTCGTTCAGGGATTGCGAGGACCGTGTCCGCATCACGATAGACACTCTGTCTCGGCTGGGTTGGATTCTCAACCTGCCAAAGTCCTCTCCAGTTCCGAGTTGCAGACTCACGTTTCTGGGGATGGTTCTGGACACATCTCAGGGTCTGGTATTTCTTCCACAAGACAAGGTTCAGTCTCTGAGAACTGCAGTCCGTGCCTTGCGGGGCCTTCATCCGCATTCCCTCCGGTTTGCGATGCGGGTTTTGGGGAAGATGGTGGCAGCCATGGAGGCGGTGCCGTTTGCGCAACTGCATCTCCGTCCCCTACAGCTGGATCTGTTATCAGCATGGAACTGCAGCCCTTTCACCCTCCATCACCTTTTTCGCCCATTGGCGGCAACGAGGAGATCTCTTCGGTGGTGGTTGCTCCCGTCGTTCCTGCCGGTGAAGTGGACTGTTGTGACTACCGATGCCAGCCTCCTCGGCTGGGGGGCAATGTTTCGGACTCACACGGCTCAGGGTCGATGGACTCAACAGGAGTCCTCTCTACCCATCAATCTTCTGGAGATTCGGGCCATTTACTTGGCATTGCAGAGCTTCCAGCATTTCCTGATGGGTTGCCATGTTCGAGTACAATCGGACAATGCCACGGCGGTGGCCTACGTCAACCATCAGGGAGGGACGCGCAGCAGAGCAGCGATGCGGGAAGTGGAACCGATTCTGCAGTGGGCCAAATTCTCGGGTGTTGTGGACTGCTGACAGCACATCCCAGGGGTCGAGAATTGGGTGGCGGATTATCTCAGCCGTCAGGGGAATGGGCTCTTCACCAGGATGTGTTCAAGCAGATCTGCCGGTGCTTCGGGACTCCAGATGTGGATCTCATGGCGTCACGGATGAATGCAAAGGTTCTGCACTTCTTTGCTCGGTCTCGCGATCCCAGGGCTCTGGGTTCAGACGCCTTGGTTTAGGACTGGACGCAGTTTCGCCTTCCGTACATTTTTCCGCCTCTGGCCCTCTTTCCCAGAGTGGTCCAGAAAGTCAGAACGGAGAAAGTGGTGGTAATATTAATAGCCCCCAATTGGCCCAGGAGGTCGTGGTACGCCTACCTGGCTCAACTCGTCGCAGACGCTCCTTGGCAGTTGCCGGTTCAACCGGATCTTCTGTGTCAAGGTCCGATTTGGCATCAGAATTCCGGGGCTCTGCGTTTGATGGCGTGGCCCTTGAGATCAGAATTCTGACCCGGGCAGGGTTCTCGGAAGAAGTTGCGCGCACTATGGCGCGTGCAAGGAAGCCTGTTTCCGCCCGGGTATATCATAGAACTTGGAAGTCGTTCTTTGGTTGGTGTGAGTCAGAGCGGGTTTCGCCCTTGCTTTTTTTGCTCTCGGTGGTTCTGTGGTTCCTCCAATCGGGGCTGGACAAGGGACTCTCATTGAGTTCCCTTAAAGGGCAGATTTCTGCACTATCGGTACTTTTTCAGCGCCGATTAGCTTCAAAACCTCCGTACATTCTTACAGGGTGTGGCTCGTATAGTCCCACCATACAGGAGGCCTGGGATTTAAACCTGGTTCTGGAAACTTTTCAGAAGACCCTGTTTGAACCTCTCAAGGAGGTTTCTTTGCGCCTTCTGTCTCAGAAGGTGGTTTTCCTGGTGGCGGTCACTTCGATTCGGAGAGTGTCCGAGTTGTCGGCGCCGTTTCTTTCTTTCCACCAGGACAAGGTGGTGATGCGACCGGTACAGTCTTTCGTTCCTAAGGTGGTGTCCTCTTTTCATTTAAATGAGGATATTGTCCTTTCTTCCTTTTGTCCGGCTCCTGTGCATTGTTTTGAGAAAGCTTTGCACACTTTGGATTTGGTTCGTGCTCTCCGGATCTATGTGTCTCGGACAGCGTGTTTCAGGAAGTCGGACACTTTGTTCATCTTTCCGGAAGGTCACCGTAAGGGGATGGCCGCGTCAAAGGCTACGCTTGCTCGATGGATTAAACTGATCATTCAGGAAGCATACTCTTTGTGCAACCTGTCAGTTCCTTCAGGTTTGCGTGCTCATTCCACTTGTGCAGTGGGTGCCTCCTGGGCTGTTAGGCACCAGGCTACGGCTGAGCAGGTGTGCAAGGCGGCCACTTGGTCCAGTCTGTACACCTTTGCAAAGCACCATCAAGTGCACACTCAGGCTTCGGCGGATGCGAGTCTGGGTAGACGCATCCTACAGGCAGCGGCCTGTAGATTGTGTATTTCAGTTGGGATGTTCTTGTTCCCACCCAGAGACGGCTTTAGGACGTCCCATTGTCCCCAATGAGGCGAAGGAGAAAAGGAGAATTTTTGTGTACTCACCGTAAATTCCTTTTCTCTTAGCCTCTAATTGGGAGACACAGCACCCTCCCTGGGCCTGTTGGGTCTTCTTGAGTTTTTTCCTTGTTTGCCTTTTCGGCTTGTGTAGTTTTACTCCTACTGCTTTAGCACAAAACTGGCTAGACTGTGCCAGTCAGGGGGTTATATACTTCAGGGAGGAGCCACTGTGCATTTTTTGTTACTTACTTGGTGTCGCCTCCTAGTGGCAGAATGCTATAACCCATCGTCTTGTGTCCCCCAATTAGAGGCTAAGAGAAAAGGAATTTACGGTGAGTACACAAAATTCTCCTTATTGCAATGTGTGGCCATGAGTGACGCATAAGCGTTGTGTTTTTCATATTATATGACAGCGTGGCGTTCCCTGTGCTCAGCCACTATGTGTGGGCGACTCCTTTGCGGACTGACAAGTTTACAACGCACCAATACTCAGCGCCATGATGTCATGACGTCATGTTGCAGCAGGCCCTGCCTTCTAGGTGGATTCCAGTCCCATGCATAAACATGGCAACGGCACAGCTCTCTGCAGCATGGGGAGAGCCAGAGCTACTCCTGCTCTTTGACTACCTCGACCGGCTGGACTACTGGTGTGAGTTACCACATCAGCACCCCCGGCTGCATAAGATGCGCTTTGTGCGCAAAGTCCAGCGTGCCCTGCTGCGGAACCTGCAAGTGGAGCGCACGCAGAAACAAATTATAAAAAAGGTGGCGGACATGAAATACAAGGCGAGGGACCGCATGGCCGCCATCCGCGCCCACATCCAGACTCTGCGTGGTGAGTATGATGTCATAACACATACACACATGTTCAGTCAGGCCACAATATTCCTGATTAAGCAAACATGCAAGTGCACCCTATCATTGTTGCCCTCTACTAGTCCTAAAAACATGTTTCGGGTTAAGGGAATGTCCTAAAGTGCTTGTGACAAGCATTCCTGACCCTATAGTGTGGCCACACAAACTAGTCATGATACATAGCCAACATGTGTTTTGTTTGTGCAAACACCAAATCCCTTCTGCAAACATATATCTGAAGCTGCCATAATTGGGCACATGAAGTTGCAGTCCTCTTGTAGGCCCTCTCCAAATTTATTCTACATTATTTAATATTGACACAAAGGCCATTAGCCACACATCACACTATGTGCAAATCACTTCATAAATGTGCTACAAATGATCCCTTGTTAACCAACAGATGCTGATGAGCAAGATGAGACCTCTCCACCGGCCTCACCGGCACCAGGGCAACCCACCTCACCTCAGCCATCTCCATACCTATCCACATCCCCAGCTGAAGTTGCCTCATGGGGAAAATCGCCACCGGCCTCACCATCCCCAGCTGAAGTTGCCTCACGGGGAACGTCTCCACCGGCCTCACCTGCACCAGCTGAAGGTGCCTCACGGGGAACATCAACACCGGCCTCCCCAGCCCCAGCTGAAGGTGCCTCACCGGGAACATCAACACCGGCCTCCCCTGCGCCAGCTGAAGGGCCCTCACATGTGGCATCTTCACACGCCTCACCATATCCAGGACAACCCCCATCAACAGGCCAATCTGCATTACAGGCTCTCATGGTGGCCTACTCCACATCCCCCCTGACTCCCCATTGACCCTGCTGCCTTCACTCAGTCTGGTAAGTGTGCAAACCCTACAAACATTGCTTGTGAGGTTTGCACTATGCTGTAAAATGTGTCATAACACATACATCACATCCATGTTGTTTTTGTCTCTAGGTGGGTGATTGGCTCGAGGCCTGGGTTGGGCCATCAGCCAATCACCCTCCTCTGAAAATGCTGCCTCTGCAGTAGTGGGTAAGTTGTGTTTTGGTCACACCATAAAACATAATGAACACAAGTGTGTACTTAGAAAAACTGATGTCTGTCTTTCAACACTATAGGTGTCCCATCTTTTATGGACCTCATGCAGGTCCACCAAGAAGCCCAACGCCAGCTGCGAGAGGCAACATCACAGCTGGAGTTGCTGGGTGCTATGATGCACCAGTTTTTGCTACACCAGAAAAGCCATGGGCCTGGTCGGGCACCAAATTGACATTGCCGTGTTGACTGTTGTCAAGTTGACAAGTTCGTGTATGCTGGGATATTTCACAGCCTTGTTTATTTGTTGGAGCACAATGTGTTCTTGTTGTTGGCCTTACAAAGGCATTGTTAGCCTCTGGGCTTATTGTTGTTATTGTTGTTATTTGTTCAAAGTTTGGCCTTTATACCAAACCATGTTTTAGCAATTACCAAATCCAAACAAAGTTTGGTTTCCTATATACAAATTATTTAAGCTTGGATTTAAAAATTTCAAACACAAACAATAAAGGTGTGTGCGTGATCTTTTACCTAGTAACAATACTTAAGTGTACCCAACCAAATGTGAACACCATGTACCAAGCGAGAACAAGGGTCCTTTCTGTATTGTGGCCTCAAAATCAACCTAGGTGTTGTACATTCCCCAAAAAAACAAATAACAGTGGCGCACTACAGTCACACATACACAATGCTATAGTTGGCTTTGGCCAGCCTAAGGACCAAACGTGTGTATACCACTGTTTACCTATGTCCAAGGTTAAAATTAGGCATTTTGGCCCATGGATGATTGGGACATTGTGTTTTAACTTTTCTTTGTGACGTCACATCTCCATTAACCAGTTCATGTTACACAATCCTTAGCAATGTGACATCATCAATATACCTGACCTTGTCGTGATGGTTGTGTGTGGAAACTGTCTGACAAAGTTGTGTGTGCCTTTTAAAACAAATTACATATTTAATATTGCGGTAACCATTAGTATGTTGCAGATAACACAAAGTTTGTTGGCACAACAAAAATTTATTGTCAGCAAAAGATAAATTAGCCACAAACAAATGAGCAACATTATACTGCCAACAAGAAATAAAACAGAGCCACAACACACTTGTTGGTAGAGTCCCCAATAATGAGCATATTAAGCTGCAGGATCAGAGATGGTAGCCTCACCCACATCCCTTGCAGGAAGTGGGTGTGGTCGGTGCCGAGGGAAAGGTCTTAATGGATCCCTCAGCACCTCAGAATTTAGTCCAGGGCCAAACATAGCCAGCGGCGGTGGCTGATGGGACACTGACGGCTGCTGGGGGGGCTGAGCCAAGATGGTGTGGGAGTTCAGTGTCCCATTCTCCGACGCCTCCAGGGCTAGGTATATTATCCAGTGGCCTTCAGATATGGCTATGTGTAACATAACACAGTGATTACTCTACTCACATAAGTAAACACCATGGTCATGCATAGCAGGTGACACAAGTACACAAGTGTAAAAATCAAACAAAAAGGTCAAAAACCAAAAACAACTGTGCACTGTTGGAAGCAACACACGCTCATATGTTTGTCAAGTGACACACAACACAAGTGTATCCAACTACCATTGCAGAGTGTGATGAGCAAAAAACATTCGGATGTACCGCTTGTGGCGGAGCCGGGGCTTGGAGAGTGGCGGAGGAGGCTTGTGCAAGGTCCCTGATGCACAGTGTAGTCGGAGGGAGATGCTGGTCCTGGAGGAAATGGAGGAGGTTAAAGTACCACAAGCGTGGCACATAAACCTCCCCCGTCCCACTCCCGGACCGCATAGAGTTCTGAACTTCATTAATCTCCCTCTTATACACTGTGCGCAGGTTCCGGATCTTTTTCTGCACAAACCTCATATCCACCCTATCCCCAGGGTGGTGCTGGCGTGAGAGGGTGATGAGCTGCTCATACGCCACTTTCTTCACCGTTGCGTTTTTGTAGTCTGGTGATCTGGTCCGCCAAAAGCACTCTAGCTCCTGGTACTCGGCTATGAAGGCCTGGACAAAATCCTGATTCTCTGCCATCTGCAACATTAAAGGAATGGTGTAAACAGATGCATGCATGTATCATGTGTTTTCATGTGGGTAAACATGGGTACATGTGGCCGTGTGCACACATCAATTGTGGAGAAAAAATATGTCACACAATTGCCTGGGAAAACATTACCCATGACGGGTAAAGCACATTAAGCTACATGTCCCAACAGTATGTACATATGGCTGTATGGCAGTGGATGTTGATAATGTACATTTAGGGTAACTTTGTCTAAGTCGCCCAGCCAATGCACATTCTGTTATGTCTGATGTATAGCTCACTATCCACAGAAACATGGCTGATTTAGAGGAATTTAGATAAAACATGCCCTTTATACCGACATGCATCCATATTATTGTTAGCTACATACATGTTTAAAAATGGCGTAAAGTACATCGACAAGAATGTCACCTTAATGTGTGAATTTACCAACCAGTTAGGAAGGGCACGTGGCTCATTAGGACACATACGTGGCATAAGCCCAGTGCATGAACATTAAAACATAGTATAGGAGTGAATGCTAATTGCACACCATACACAAAAAGAGATGATGAGGAACCAGAGTCAGCAATACATACCGTCAGTCCTGCAGTGCCAGAAGAGGAGACGCTACCATGTACTGTTGCCATGTGTTTGTGGCCGGATGTTCCACACGTCACCTTTAAAGGACACTCAGCCAATGACATCGCAGAAGAGTTGTCCAATCTGCAACGTAGGGTGTTAGTTTACCGCGAAATACCATTGGATGACTCAAGGGGGTTGTCATTGGTGGATTTTCATATAAAAATGGCCCACAGCTGAATGTTGTTGAGTTTGCTGCCCAGAGCCATTGAGTAAGTACTGCTGCACACAAGTGTATGGGGATGTTCTTCCATCTTAATTGTGTTTTGTAAATCTTCCTGCATGTACAATTGGCATTAGGTTCCAGTAGGAGCATCTTGGCCATATGTGAAGTGTTCCAACTTCCTTTTCGTTTTGAGGCCACAAAATTGTGACTGTGTGGGTGTATGCATGTTTTTTGTTTTTTTTTTGGTTAGTCATTGATTTCCATGTTGTGTGGGCTCCACAAGTGTTGTGAAGTACATTGATTAGAAGAACCCAATTATGGGCTATAGGCAAATGTGCAAAAATGTCACAACTGCGTTTGCCCACACACATTGCATGCAAACATATTGCAGCCCATGCATCATTGTGTTTTAAACATCTGGCACCTGTAATGCATCTGGCACCTGTAGCTTCTGTAATGTAGCTGTTTAATTTATTTGGTTTGGTGTGTGTTAACCAGTTATTAAAAATACATATTGTTAAACACCAGCCATGGCCCACACTTTCGGGCTTTAGTGTGTTTGAACATGGCCATGATGTGACGGCTGGACATGAGGAATAGTATGGGTGACGGGATGGCTGGTGGACGTTGGGCTACGTGCCAGTGTGATTGTTCAGGCCCTGCCAGTGATCGAGTAGAGGGGGGTTTGGGTTATTTGCTTTGAGACCGAGCAAGGTTTTTGAGGCGCATGGGGTGTTTGTTATCAGACCTAGCGAGGGGAGGAGTGTGGTTTGTCCTGATTTATCCCCACGCTGGCCGCCGTGTTTGGGCTGCACCGCCCCGGGTAATGCTGTGTTTGCAGTAGCTGCTGCCGCAATTCGCCAACAACTGCTCAATATCATTAATGTGTGAGGTCCAAAATTATCACACTTCAAACAGGCGGGGGGCCACTTAGCCCCCTGCCACCTGGCCTAAACCTACCTTGATGGGTTCACATGTGTGTGGAAGGTGTTAGGCCAAATGTCATGCTGTAGTGTGGACACTAAAGAAGGTTGCAAAGCATTATATGGTGTGTGACATAAGACGTCAACCATGTAAGTGTGCAGTGTAGGTGTGTTACAGGATTATGTAGATGTCCAAGTTGTTTATTTTTAGTGATGTAAGCGCTGTATGTGGTTATATTTGTAACATTTTCATGTCTGATTTGCAGATCCTTGCTAACACTGATTGGATGACATGCATCATTCCGCAATGGCAGTAGTGGCAGTGGCCATGGTTGAGGATGCCTTGTCCACAGATGAGAGGAATGAGAGACTGCGGAGGCGTAGACAACGGCGTTTGTGGTCTCGGGACTGGCTCCTGCAAAGGCCCCACCTGACTCACATGCGCCTTGTGCATCAGCTGGAGGACACGAATCCGCAGGACTTCAAAAACTATCTCAGGATGTCCGAGGACTCTTACAAATTCCTATTGGATTTGGTGACACCACATATTGCCCATGAGGACACTGTGATGCGTCCAGCAGTTCCAGCAGAGGAGCGGTTGGCTGTAACTCTGCGTTTCTTGGCTACAGGGCGCACGCTGACTGACCTGCAGCATGCTGCTGCAGTCTCGTGCTCACTGCTGAGCCGCCTAATCCCTGAGACTTGTGAGGCCATTGTGAGGTGTCTCTTGCCAACCTATATGCAGTTTCCAACAACCCCCGTGCAATGGTTGTCAGTTGCCACTGGCTTCCAGGAGAGTGGCAATTCCCAAACTGCGGGGGGGGGCCTTGGATGGCAAGCATGTGAGGATCACACAACCCCACAACAGCGGGTCATACTATCTTAACTACAAAGGTTATTTTAGTGTGGTCCTCATGGCCCTCGTCAATGCCAACTATGAGTTCCTCCTTGTGGATGTGGGGATGAACGGGCGTATGTCTGATGGGGGTGTTTTGGCCCATACTTCATTTGGACGAGACCTTGTGAGCGGGCGCCTGAACTTACCCACAAATGATGACACCACGGAACATCTCAACTTTGCTTTTGTGGGAGATGAGGCATTTGCACTTCACACAAACCTACTACGGCCATATCCCCAGAGGACTCTGACCCCTGAGCAATGTCCTTTCAATTACCGGCTATCCCTGGCACGTTGTGTGGTTGAAAATGCGTTCGGGATCATGGCCAATAGATTCCGTGTGTTTCATACTGCTTTAAATTTGAAACAGGAATCTATCAAAATGGTAGTAATGGCGTTTGTGTGCTGCATAACTTTCTGCGTCATAGGGATACTGAATCATACACGCCAGCAAGTTATGTGAATAGTGTGGACCCCACAACTGGGGAACTCATTCCAGGTGAGTGGCGTGCTAACGACCCTGGTCTAGCGCCACTCCAGCCGTTGGACCAGGGCCGACATCAGCAGGATGCCAGGAGCAGCAGAGACAGCTACTGCTCATATTTCAATGGCCCTGGGGAGGTGGCCTGGCAGGACCACCAGATCTAAGGGGGGTGTGATGGGTCCACATGTGTTATTATTTGTATTTGATTTTGTATCGTACAGTATTTGGAAATGTATGGGCGAATTATGCCCTCTTTCATTTATGTCATGTGTATATTTTTTTTTGGTGGTTAAAATTTGTGTGGCCGCACTACTAATATATTTGTTTCTGATCAGACAAACGTGTGTGATTATGTTATTCGTAAGCTGACCAGCATATCTGACATATAGCATTTTATGGTGTGCTCTGAGGTGTCCAACAACAATGTTATTTGACTGTCCCTGCACCATTGTGTGCACAGGTACACTACACGTGTTGGGTTTAACAACAGACTGTATCTTTTTTTGGGTGTTTTCCTGTCCAGATTGCTGCATGTAGACATGGCTATGTGTCAACACACATGGTCAATGTTTTCGTGCCTGATTCAGACATATGCACATATGTGTAAACACATTCATACATTAGCCACACACCCAGATGGGATAATGCTATGTGAGGTACATACACATGTCCACAGTTCCTGTGTGTAGGTGAACAACTTGTACAGTAGACGGAGCAAATTGGCCAAAATTTACCCTTAACAACACTGCATAACAGTAGCGTGCGGTGTGACAGTTTGGCGCTGCCACAGTGTGTTGCTGCAGCTGACGTGCATCACATATTGCAACAGTTTTCATATGATAGAATGGTCAATTGCATCCATGACGCCACCATGTTGTCTGAGATGACTGACCAATCATGACGCTCTTTCGCCGTCCAATCGGAGTGTTGTGGGCGCGGTAAAAAAGTAAATAAGGTACGCCTATGTCCTGAGCTGTGGGAAAAATACGCCCACATTGCTTATGTGGTTGTGCTGTGTGACGGCGCAACTACGATCTGAAAAGTCGGCTGTCCGACTTGGCCGTCGACTTCCTGGACGCCGGATCATCGTTGGTCGGAGGTGTAGTTGATACGTGTAACATCTCCCATGTGGTGTTGGACAAGTGCCAAAAACGTGCGCGCTCCCGTGAAGTTGTATGCAATATCGGAACGATATCACGACGTGTAAAGCGGCCTTAAGTGTCAGAATAGTCTTCCCCCACCAGCTCCCTCCTCTTGCCGATCCAAAATAATGGGTGCATGCGTTGAGTGCTTGCCAAAATTTGCCTCCAGCACACAGCAACAGTCAGGAGCCTATTTCATTGGACATTTGAATTATGTGATAGACTCAGTGATATTGATCAAAACCTCCAATATTTAGGAAATGTTTGGAGCAATTTGGTCTGCCTCTCTCCTCTCCCCCACATAGTTTTTCTGCAATAGAAGAGAGAAACATTACAAGTGCTGTCAGTGAAGAAAAAAAAAAAATATCTACTTAAATAATCATGAATTCCCGTGTGTCATCCACTTCTGTCCCGATCTCCTCCTATCACACGACATCCACTTCCGCCATGGCAGCCACATTTGCACACCCAAGCGATGGGTGTGCAGACATGGCGCCAGCTAGCAGTATTGGCCCCTTGCACAATACCACTAGCGGTGTTGCAGTAAAATGAGAACAATGACACCCGCAACCGACGCCAGGAAACTGCCGCCGCATATGACACACTCGCTCCCATCCCTGCCGCAGATGCCAAAAAATGAATGAGTAACTTGGCATGCGGATGTCCAGTTACTCATGCCGCTGCCATCTTTATTACGTAGCTGTGATGCCCACCAGCGCCGTGGGGTACTACTTTGGACCGGGCTGGTCAGTTTCTTTGGGAGATCATGGTGGTGGTGACCCAGCTCCGTGACCCTGGGCGTGTAGTAAAGGAGGATATTAACAGGGAAAAGTTTGTGACGCTACCTGTGGTGTTCAGCCAGGAATGGCCGACGCTGCAGTTTCAGACCGCTGGGGCAGATGGTTTGGCAACCTGGATGGTATTGCTCCCAACAAGTGGAGCAGAGCCCCAGGGCAGATAGAAAAGTGTATAGCAGAGACAGGGCTGTGATGACAGTTCGTGCAGTTCTTTACCTTTAAGGCACCGTCACAAGTAGCAATATCGCCACCATATGGCTGGCAATTTGACGTGAGCGCGCGTGTTCCGGGCACTTTTTTGCGCATCTCCGTTGCCCTGTCACACATAGACATCTCAAGTGCTTTGTCCGGCGATCCTGCGTTCCAGAAATCCCCTGCCGCAGACCGGAAGCGTATTCCCTTTTTCACATCGCCGCATCACACGCCACCATCGTAGCAACGATATTTCCACATTGTTATGATAGGGGCGAGCTATAGTGTGTCTCACCGTGCCCCAATCACTGCGATTGGTGGACGTAACTGCGTTCCCATTGGTCAGCCTTGCGTGAACGCATGGCTCATCCAATAAGGCGCCTCGGACATGGCCAGCCAATCGGAACGCAGTATCACCCACCAATCACCGCAGATGCAGTGCGAAAACCACTACATCCTAGCACTCTTACTTGATTTCTTTCACGATCACTGTGTACGTTGCCCTTGCCCTGTCACACGCCACCATGCGCAGAAACTGCCAGCAGAGCAGGGAGATCAGGTGACGCTCCACCAGCGATTTTACGCCGTAAAATCTCCCTGTCTCATGCCACTACGCACAGGCAATGTGGTTTCCACATCACCGAAATACACATATTTACGGCGATATGGAAGCCATATTGCTGCATGTGACGGTATCTTTACTTGCTGATTGGGCAAGGTTACCCAGCCAGGTGCTGTGCTTCTCCAAAGTGCAGTCAGGATAGTCCCCAGGAGATTAGGATCGCTGTACCGAGACACCATTTATGGGCCTCCCAGGTTGCTCTTCCCTGCGTTGGCTACTCGGCTCTTCTGCCCTGCGCCGTCATGAACAGGGTCCCAGGCTGATGGCTGCGGTCCTTCTAAGGTGAATGCAGCAGCACATCCCCTGGCTCCAGTTCTAGCCACCGTCCTGTGGATTATTCATGGTTTGTGGCCACTGCTCCTGCAAAGCCAGTGGCCTCCGGTTTTCCTGGTTGGGGGCCTGGAGCACCCAAACCAGATTGGGGCTGTATATGTGTATGTATACATATATATATATCTATATTATATATATATAGATATATATATATATATATTGTGACGTATGACGAGCACGATAGCCTTGGCCGGTATACATCACATGGGCCCTGAGCCATGCACACAGGGGTTAACAGCATTTGGACCTCTGTGTGTGAATGAGTGCTGTTCTAGACTTGACTGGTGCACAGACGGTTAACACCCTCAGGTCTGAGTGTGTGATGATTTTTACTGAAGCCCAGCTTTGGGTGTGGCAGGCAGGTTAATAGCTGCCTGATGCTGGAAGTCAAGAGTGACCAGACATGATCCTCTGAGGGAGCGGACGTGTTTCAGAGGGGTCCCGTCCCCTTTTGGGGGATGAGACAGGATGCCTGGCTCTCCCTGACGGAGATGCCAGTCCCTCTGCGCCGTATGAAGACTGTGGCCAGACCGAGAGGTTAGTAGAGCACTTGAGTGTATGGAGGTCCTAGCAGAACTTGTAGGGGGGCTCACTCTTACCATGTTGGTGAGGCTGCTGTCCAGGATCTCTGCTTGTGTTGGTGGGGCTTGGAGGCAGCTGGGCATCATGGACAGGGTGAGGAGACCTTGGAGGATGCTTTAACTGGCTGGAAGCTAAGGTGGCTCAGAACCTGGTCTGGTGCTGAGAAGGCTGAAGTCCATGCCAGACTGTGTATGGGTGTGGTCTAGCCCTGAGAAGGCTGAAGTCCCTGATGGACTGCATATGTGTGTGTGCCATGTGAGAGACTGGAGATGTCTCAAGGGCACAGTCAACTGAATACTGGGTAGCACGAGTGAGCCTGAGGATGTCTCTGAGGCCAGGCGACCGTAACCTCCATTGGGACCGACCGTGAGAGGGTCCCGTTGACTAAGTGGAACCATGAGGTCAGAGGGCTGAGGGTTTGCAGCACCTGTAGGTGGGAAGACTGGCTGGAGGAGCTCACGATGGCGTGTTTGGTGCAGCCACTGTCCTGGAGGTCTGGGCCTGAGACGGCAGAGTTGGAAGTGGCTGGCGACCTGGAAGACACGTGCTGAGGAGTCCTCGGTGATGCCTAGCTTGCCATAGAGCTCAGGTGGCTGGACCTGGCTCTGGGCCTGGTTCTGACCTGCGTCATTTACAAAGGCCGGTATGTGAGACACTGGTAAGATCTCTGGTGTTCCATAAGGTCGCCGCCAAATCTGCACGTCACACGCCTCCACCTCATCAGCGATGTGGGTGTAGAGTGTGAGCGCGCCGAGGAGATAGGCGTGCCAGAGTGTTGTACACCATGCCCCTACCACTCCGATTGGCCAACACAACTGCGTCGCTGTTGGTCACCCTTGTCAGGAAGTGTGCCCACTACATGACACATTTGCCCTTTCTACTATCTCGCTACTTCACGCTCGTGTCATGTGTTGCGGCTTCCAAAAGACACTTTGGCGTCGCCAAAGTGCCACACAGGACAGCTCGTCTGTTGCACTGTGGAGTACACCATGAATGGCTGTGTGTGTGTCTGTTGTTTCCGTAAGTAAGCTGAAAACAACAGTCTGGACGTATGTGCATGGATTGTGTGTGGTCATGCCTGAACTATGTGTGTGCAGACGTGTGTGTGTGTGTGGCGACAAATGTCCAAGTGCTGGAGTAATTTCTATTTGTGCCCACAGAACCTCCATCCTCCACAAACACAATACAAATGTGAATGTGTGTTGACACATACCCATGTGTAAATCCATATATGGTTAAGGAGACACAGTGTGAGCATAGAGTGTTAGCCAATGGCTTGGACCTGTGTACTGTACATTAGCAGACAATGCTGCTGGGACCCATAATGACCATTGTGTTGTCACATACCTCTGTGCACAGCTTAATGCTATGTGCAACTTCCCTGTATTTAAAAGTAAAGAAAGACACAGGTAGTTCTGATCAGATTTTTTTTTTTTTGTCTTTTGTGCACATTAACATAAAATACAAGAGCATACTGAACAAAAACAGAAGTTTAATGGTACCGTCACACGTGGCGATCTCTCAGGCGATGTTGCCGGCAACTCCGGGGCGTGGCCAAGTTGACACAATCCGGCAACCGAGTTGCCGCGTGTAAAAGGGCAATTTTTATGGCGATAAGTTGCTTGAGCAGAGTTGCCAGGTTTCCCAATATGTTGGGAAACCTGTCGATGTTGCTGAGGCGATCTGTTGCCATCGTGTGACATGGCAACCGCGATCTTTGAAGCAACTTCCCCTATTCACTTCAATGTTAATGATCGCTGCTGGGTTCAATTTTAACCCTTCCTGCAAAAGTTGCTTTCAACACTGCAACTGAGTTGCCGGAGAGGTCTCTGCGTGTAATACCTCCACAGCAATGTTGGCAAAGTTCCCAAAAATTGGCCACGCCCCGGAGTTTCCGGCAACATTGCCTGAGAGATCGCCACGTGTGACGGTACCATAAGGGTCGGTGACTGACGTCTTAATGTTCTGGTGACTATATAATGTGTAAAAGTACTAGAAAAATTCAGCATAAAATAGTCATAGGGTTTTTTTCAGTTGCAACAACTGTCAATGCATTACTAAATTAAGAGGAAAGCAGTTGCTTTGCAAAGGGATTACATTTATTTAAACAATCCACACAATAAGAGGTTAATACAGATAGAGTAAAGATTTCAAGAAATCTCAAAGTGCTCAGTGATAGCATGAACAGAGTTCATCTTACTGCAACATATGACAATAATACATACATGGCAGCCTGTGGTTATTTTCAGTGGCGTAACTAGATTCCGAAGAGCCCCGGTGCGAAATTTAGACCTGGGCCCCCCCTTCCCTCGCGTGCCCACATTGGTCAGATATATGGGCCCCATGTAATGTTCCAAATCCTATAAAGACTCACAAATTGACCTCTCTCTTCTTCATTATGTATTAATGTCCCTCACCCTGCTGTATATGGTCCTCCTCCTGGAATATGCCCTTATCCTGGTATATATGGTCCTCCATTATAATATAATCCAGACTCATAGCCCTCCAGATAATATAATACTGCCGCCTCATAGCCCTCCATATAATATAATACAGCCTCATAGCCCTCCAGATACTATAATGCAGCCTCATAGCCCTCCAGATATTCTAATGCAGCCTCATAGCTCTCCAGATAATATAATGCAGCCTCATAGCCCTCCAGATAATATAATGCAGCCTCATAGTCCTCCAGATACTATAATGCAGCCTCATAGCCCTCCAGATATTCTAATGCAGCCTCATAGCTCTCCAGATAATATAATGCAGCCTCATAGCCCTCCAGATAATATAATGCAGCCTCATAGTCCTCCAGATAATATAATGCAGCCTCATAGCCCTCCAGATAATATAATTCAGCCTCACAGCTCTCCAGATAATATAATGCAGCCTCATAGCTCTCCAGATAATATAATGCAGCCTCATAGCTCTCCAGATAATATAATGCAGCGTCACAGCCCTTCATATAATATAATGCAGCGTCACAGCCCTCCAGATAATATAATGCAGTGTCAAAGGCACAGCCCTTCATATGGTATAATGCAGCGTCACAGCCCTCCAAATAATATAATGCAGCATCACCGCCCTTCATATAATATAATGCAGCATCACAGCCCTTCATATAATGTAATGCAGCGTCACAGCCCTTAATATAATATAATGCAGTGTCACAGCCCTCCAGATGATAGAATACAGCGTCACAGCCCTTCATATAATATAATGCAGCATCACATCAATGTGTCAATGTGCCCTGACTATTAGAAAACACAGTGATGGACTCCATTGCTCCAGTCTGTGTCATGTCAACAAATCCCTGGGAAAAACACTCACACCTCACCAGTACAGGTGACAACAGCCAGGAAAAAACAAAGCAGACAAAACACACGAGAACTGAGAAAGGGTGCTTACAAAGCAAATAAGGCTCCATACACACAATATAATCTGTTATCCCTGCACAGATGTAGCAGAGCTGATCACATGGTGCAGAGCTGATCACACATGGTGTTGAACTGATCACACATGGAGCAGGGCCCTGTGCAGCACACACACACCTCTGTCTCCAGAAGCTCACCGCTCCCGCAGCTCTCCTGTGATGAAGCACGTGACGCAGCGGCCACAGGAGTTTCATAGCTGCTGCACCTTCCAGTCCTCTGGCGGCAGGGATCAGCCGCCTGGGGACTGGCCTGACAGAGTGCCACGCAGTGACATGGATGTAAGTCCTCAGGGACGCACATCCATGTAAAACAGGCGCAGGGTCGGTGGGCGCCGGGCCCTGCATCTCCGGGCCCGGTCGCACTTGCAACCCCTGCGACTGTGGGTGTTATGCCACTGCTCACAATGAAGTAACAGACCTCCTTCCCACGGCCTGCATGCTGCATAGCCCTATCCCGGTGAGCGCTCCCTCTCAGGACCCTGGGGAACAGGTGATCTGAGGCTGGTTGGGATTGTTTTGGGGAATATTTTGGCAGCCACGTGGGGTGAGGAGCATAATCTTGGAAAGAGGTGTCTGAGCAGCCATTATGGGGTATATAAGCACAGTATAAGTGCATGCAAGAGGCGACTGCATAAACACCATTAAAAAGCCATAAGGCATCCAGGAGTGCAAAGGGTCCTCCTCCTCCTCTGTCCTCCGCTCTCCTCTTCCTCTGTCCCCCGCTTTCCTCCTCTCACCTGTGTCTTGTTCTCCGCTCTATTCTCTTCAGTGTTCGGCAACAGCTGAGGGGCATGTCCTCACTTCCTGGATAATGAGCCGCCAGGACCAGACACACGGCCGCCAGGATCCCGGGAGGGAGATCCAGGAGGCGGCCACCAGGCAGTCACCCAACCTAAAGGGAACTGAAAGCTCCCCAGAAGGTAGCACTGTGCTTTTCGGCTGTCCTGAAACTGTGCGTTGGCGAGTTCTGCGATCTGGCATCAGCAGGCGCAGGGCGCTGGAATTGGTGGGCGCAGGGGGAGGCTGCCGACGTGGGCCCCATATCGGTCCGGGCCCCGTCGCGCCGCGCCACTGGCACCCATCTCGCCTGCTGTCTCCCAGGCCCCATCTCGCCTTCTGTCTCCCAGGCCCCACCTCGCCTGCTGTCTCCCATGCCCATGGAGGAGAAGGTGCCGGCCTGCTGTATGCGCTCCCCAGTGGAGCACAGGGCAGGAAGCCGGCAGATCAGAGTAGAGGAGGGTCGGGAGAAACAGCAGGAAGCAGGAGGCTTCCCTCCCCTCCTCTCCCTGACAAATGGAGCGTCGGAGCCTGCGCGGCCGCGCTGTCACATGGATGTGTGTCCTCGGGGACGCACATCAATGTGAAGCAGGAGCTGCGATCGCGGTGGCAGGGGGCTGCTGGAGGTGCGGGCCCCCTACAGGTCCGGGCCCAGTCACAGCCGCCACTGCTGCGACCGTGATCATTACGCCACTGGCTATTTTACATTTAGCAGGCAGATACATGAGTTCATACAATGATATACATTTGAGGGAGGTATACTTTTACAGTTTCACAGTATTGTATAGTGAATTGGGCTAACATCAAAAACATAACAGTAGTGGACAATTCAGTTTTACAGTTATTATAGTCATACAGTGCAACCAATAGTTAGCTGGTATATATTACCCAACTCATCAAAGTGCTAGTGCATGAAATAATCTTCTGCATAGAACACCTACATACCTCCTATGCAATCTATCTCAATCTCTCTCAACTCCTGCTTGCCCAACTCAGTAGCCTGGTTGTCAGTGCATATTAGTCATACCCTTTAATGCTGCAAGGTTCCTCTGTGCACACCCTGCCCCTATGTCGTTTCACCAAGTAGCTTCGTCAGGGGGCCTGATGTTCTATGGAGCAGTGATTAGTGCTCCTAGTGTTCTATGGAGCAGTGATCAGTGCTCCGGTGTACATAATAAATTGGAATGTCTGTTAAGTGTACTTACTTGGATAGGTGATTACTGTTATCATGTGAACAGTGTATGAGCTGTAAACTATATGATTTGCGTTGTATGATATGTGAGTAATAAGCAGGTTTATGCAAAAAAAATAATAAATAACCGATTTATGTTATGCTAATCGTGTTTGTTGGTGTCATGTATGCTCCCAAGCAAACCCACAGGCGTATGCTACCTCACTACACTGTGTTCCAAATTATTATGCAAATTAGTTTTACGTGTCATGGGGTTTTTTTTTGGTTTTTTTCAATGAAACCCATTGATGGTATTGTCTCTCAGGGTTCTTTGGATCATTGAAATCAATCTCAGATATCTGTGATAATTAGTTTGGCAGGTGAGCCCAATAAAAGGAAAACCGGGTGTTCCACAATATTACGCAGGCCACAGTTTTCAAGTAAAATGGGAAAGAAAAATGATCTCTCTGCTGCCGAAAAGCAACAAATAGTGCAGTGCCTTGGACAAGGGATGAAAACATTTGATATTGCACGAAAACTTAAGCGTGATCATCATATTGTGAAGAGATTTGTGACTGATT
The DNA here is from genome assembly GCA_033576535.1 of Allobates femoralis. Classification (NCBI taxonomy): domain Eukaryota; kingdom Metazoa; phylum Chordata; class Amphibia; order Anura; family Aromobatidae; genus Allobates; species Allobates femoralis. The sequence continues at coordinate 216,472,311 of JARQOC010000001.1, forward strand.
CTGAGCACAGATGTGTTTGTGCAGATAAAGGCAGAATGAGGAAGGTTTCTGCCAGGCAAGTTCATCAGATTAAGAGAGCAGCTGCTAAAAAGGCCTTACAAACCAACAAACAGATATTTGAAGCTGCTGGTGCCTCTGGAGTCCCTCAAAACTCAAGGTGTAGGATCCTTCAAAGGCTTGCTGTGGTGCATAAACCTACTATTCGGCCACCCCTAAACAGTGCTCACAAGGAGAAACAGTTGCAGTGGGTCCAGATATACATGAAGACTAATTTTCAAACAGTCTTGTTTACTGATGAGTGCCGAGCAACCCTGGATGGTCCAGATGAATAGAGTAGTGGATGGTTGGTGGATGCCACCATGTCCCAACAAGGCTGCAACGTCAGCAAGGTGGTGGAGGAGTCATGTTTTGGGCTGGAGTCATTAGGAAACAGCTGGTAGGCCCCTTTAAGGTTCCTGAAGGTGTGAAAATGACCTCTGCAACGTATATAGAGTTTCCAACTGAGAACTTTCTTCCATGGTTCAAAAAGCAAAAACGTGCCTTTAGGAGTAAAATCATCCTCATGCATGTCAATGCACCATCTCATGCTACAAAGAATACCTCTGTGCCATTGGCTGCTATGGGCATAAAAGGAGATAAAGTCATGGTGTGGCCATCATCTTCCCCTGACCTCAACCCTATAGGGAACCTTAGGCGTATAATCAAGCAAAAGATCTATGAGGGTGGGAGGCAGTTCACATCAAAACAGCAGCTCTGGTAGGCTATTCTGACATCATCCAAAGAAATACAAGCAGAAACTCTCCAGAAATTCACAATATCAATGGATGCTAGAATTGTGAAGGTGATATCAAAGAAGGGTTCCTATGTTAACATGTAACTTGGCCTGTTAGGATGTTTTGGAGTTAAATAGCTTTTTATTTCATTGAATGTGACCTGTTAATGCTGCAAATTCAACAAATGAGTATTTTCAGTTCTTTCAACCAGGGAGAGCCAGGAACCTAAGGAGAGTAGCTGGATCCAACAAAGGGTTCTCAGTGCAGTCAACATGGATGAAAGACAAAGGAGGCCAGGCCAAGTTCCAAACAGGTCAGGGCTTGAGCGTGAGCAAAGAGAGACAAGGAGGCATTACAAATCACTCGCTGTGGAAATCCTGACGTGCTTCCCAACCACCTGGAAGGGTACCCTGGACAGTGCCGGTTTAACATCAGTAAAGGTACGGAAAACTACTCCCAGTGTGTGTGTCGGTTCTTACAGCCCTGATCCTGTCCAACACAGACACTGTAGAGACATCCAGCTTGCAGAGCCACCTCCCTGTGCCAAATCCTATTCCCACATCACTGCCCCGGGGATCCTGCTCCACCTACGGGGAGCAACACCATCAGGCTGCCCATCCATCATCCCCGGAGGTCTGCAGCAGCGCCAGTGCCATCACCAGACACCATAGGTGGTGTCCCAAATTATCTTTTATTTCACTAAACCCCTTTTTAAGTGACCACCAGGGCCACGGCCCCGGGCACCAGCAACTGTTGACTGCACCCATAACTAAACGCCCAGCATCCGAGTACCCCGGCCCTTGGGCGGGTCATTTCCCTGGCTTGTACCTTGGCGGAGGTTCAACTGTACCCTCAGTGTTACGGGCGGCCTCTGTGGCCGATGGTTGCCGCAAATAAAAGTCTCTCATACCAAAGCTGCAGTTCCGTTACTTTTACTCAGGTGTTAAACGTGGCCACCGGGTATGACTCCTGCCAGTCTCCGGTTCGCTCTTTCTTCAGAGCCGGGTCAGTGCAGCCACAGTTTGTGCCCTTTCTGTCCTCTCTAGGTGTCTCAGTCTTTGGTGGTCTGTCTCGGCGCTATAAGGAGTAGTTGAGTAGTTCTCTTCTGAGGCGAGCGGGTTGTCGCTCTGCTCCCTAGGCTCTCAACGTTCTCCGCAGCACAGAGCTCAAGTATTGACAACCTTGAGTGCTTATTTGTGTCCCGTGCGCCATTGGGTCACTCTCCTGGGCACTGCTCTCTAGTTCGGCTGCCTTCCCAAGATGTGTCGGGTGTTCGGCCAAGCTCCCGTTAGGAGTCAGGGGCTCTGGGTTTATGGCTCGGGCATAAAGTATCCACACTGTCTTCAGGGCCGGGTCCCTGTGTCATCCACCAACCCTTCTGTCTCGTCAGATTCGGGAGTACGGGGAATTGAGGTCTCATCCGCACCCCTAGGGTTCTTCTCTCTCCGTCAGTCTTTCCCTACCATGGGCGAGCGGGGTGGCACTGCTCCAACCCACGGGAGTCGGCACCACACCGCCTCAATGCTCCCGACTACCAATCCTCGATAGTCGATGTTACTCCCCCGGTCTCCTTCTACTGTCTCTCCTAACACTTTCCTGGGCCTTTTCTGGCATGGGTCTTCCCTATTGGTCCACCCACTGTCGCGGGGGCCTGTTACTGCGCGTGTGTGTGTTTTCTGGGCTCAACTGCACCATCCCGACACCTGGAGAACAGGAGCACTACATTCCCTAACGACGGGAATGCAGTACCTCTGGTGGCGGCTTACCCGGTGGGGCGCCACATTTGTCTGAGTAACCTCTTGTTTTGAACTTTTCAGAGATCTCAGCATATCTTGTGATCCTGGTGTCAGGGTCGGAGACAATTCTATCTACCCTGTGATGCTGTGACTTGGGTAGAGATTTCTTTACATGTGGTGGGTGGCAGCTTGTAAAGTGCAACAAGCTGTTATGATCTGTGGGTTTCACGTATAAGTCTGTGCTGATTCCCCCACTGTCATTGAGTTGTGCAAGTGTATCCAGGAAGTTGATGCTATGGCTATTTTGGTGTAGAGTGAAGCCTATGAGACTCACAATTGATGTCTCACCACTGTAATCGTACTGTGCTAGGCAACCGGGTATGATAACTTTATCACCAATGTTACATGTCGTTTTGTATAATGTTTTCAACTGTCTGATTATCCAATATTTATGTTGTTATTTTTCTATTTTGTATATAGAATATTTTCCCCTGATGTAAGGGTTGAAACTTCGGGAATCAATCACTGTTTCTTGTAAAAAAATAAAATGACTTTGCTTGGACACAATTCCCTTTGTTTTCACGTTTTTATGGTGTGTGCCAGTTATATAACAGAACTTGGACGTTTTTTCTGAGCACTACCAGCAGCCTATTCATACAGTGATGAGGAGACCTCCAGCATTCTATCCAATTTTTTATCAGACCCGACAGGGACAGGGCAAGGGACCACAAGAAGAAGCTGAAAAAGATCGTAGCCTATGAACTCCATGCCATCACCCTAGCTGAATACCACAAAACCAGCCGTATTCCCAGAGGCCTTAGGGTCTCCTTACGGCTGGCCTTGTTCTCAGAGAATAAGTAGTACTGTAAGAAGTTTGAACCTATCTTAAACAAGTGATCCCTTGATATAATTCTTCTCACCATCAAAATTCTCCGGAAGGAGATTGTTACTTTTATCTTAGCATTAAGATCTACAGAGGACCAGTTTATTAACACACTTTCTCCCGCAGAGTACGAAAACCTAAAGACTAAAGGCCCTGTCTAACATAACGACCGCTCCAGCTATCCCAATAGTGATAACAACTTGCCGGGATCGCTGGAGCGTCCTTACCTGGTCGCTGGGGAGCTGTCAAACAGGCAGATCTCCCCAGCGATGAGGGCCATGGGAGCCACCTCCCACATCGCTGAAGGCGATGTCAGTGTCCTCCCGCTTAGCGCTGCCTGTAAGCAGGGAGGACGCTGGTAACTATGATAAATACCGGGAATCCAGGCAGCGCGCGCTGCCTAGATACCTGGTGTTTACCATGGTTACCAGCCAGTGAGGTCACTGATCGCTGGTTTCTCGCTGTCACACGCAGCGATGCATGCTGACCAGCAGAAAACCAACGATCAAAAAATGACCCACAGTTCTTTGCAGTGATCAGCGACCTCACAGCAGGGGCCTGATCGCTGCTAAGTGTCACACATAACGATATCGTTCGAGAGATCGTTGTAACGTCACAGTTACAATGATCTCTCTAACGATATCGTTATGTGAGACAGGGCCTTAAGTCATAAAAGACCCTTAGTGACTACAAGAAGGATTTACAGATATGCAAAAGAACAAAATTCCTGAGGTACCAAGAGGACTACCTCAAAGGCAGAGTTTACCAATGGCGCAATTACTAGCCTTTTCCCAACAGACGACCACTGCGACTGTACAACCCTCCTTCAGGATCTGACAGCGACCAGGAGAGATCCCATTTTTTAGGCCCAAAACGATCATCAAGAAGAAGACCAGGAGGAGTTAGTCTCCTCTACCCGTGTCTTGTCTATCAGATACAGACATGCTCTTACGTAGGGCAGACCTGGTTAACAACATCACCTCACAGAATTTCTCCCCAGCTGAACTCAACCTACTTCAGAAGGAACTATCCTATTGCCCATCACCGCGTTTCAACTCCTTCCTGGCTGACCAAGAACTCAACCACTTCTTCAGAATGATAAGGCTGGCTTCACATTAGCGTTTGTGTCTGCATGCTGATCGCATGCAGACACAAACGCAGTGTAAAGCAGGGCCATTTTGATGTGTCCGCAGCGGATAATGTCCACCTGCGGACACATCACTGTGCAGCCCGGCAGAAAATCAGCGGTGTCCGGGGGCGGTGATCAGCGCCGGAGTTCTCCGCCTTCTGGCCGCCGGTAAGCTCCGGGACATGTCGGCGGGGAGAAACAGCTGATTTGACAGCTGTTTGAATCTCCCGCGCCGACACCGAGAGGAGATGTCGGCGTGGGAAGATTCAAACAGCTGTCAAATCAGCTGTTTCTCCCCGCCGACATCGCTAGCAGATTATCGGCGGCGGGGAGGAGGAGATCAGCAGAGGCTGAGCTGATCTCCCGGTGGCCGTCGGTGATCTCCTGTGACATCACCGGCGGCCACCGGGAGATTTTTCAATGGGTCCGCAGCGTTCTCCTGCGCTGTCAAGCGCAGAACACTGCGGACCCATTGAAGCCAATGCATTTTTTGTGCACTTGGGGACGCTTGCTGATTTTCCAAGGTCCCCGAACGCACAAAAAAAAACAACAGGTGCGGACGCTGGACACCGGAAGGAGCAGATATCGTCCGCATCCGCACCCGAACGCAGCAAACGCAGGCACTATGCGTTCCTATGTTAAACATAGGAACGCATGTGCGCATGCGTTTGCCTGCGTATGGGAACGCAGCATACGCTGCCTTCCCATACGCAAATGTGAAGGCAGCCTAAGACTAAAGGTACACTTCAGTGATTCCAATAGTCCTGTCACTGAAACCACAACCTCTCACACAGACTGTCTGCACCTGAAAGAACTGGGTCTACGCAACCCTAGTCCCTTCATGCCCCAAAAAAATTCACATGCTGTAGAAACTTTTGTGGGTGTTGTTAACAATGATGTCAATAAGGTACTCAAGCAGATATAGAAGGGTAAACTCTACCTCAAAAATAACCTAAGCCCAGAGGAACACACAGCCCTCACCACACTGAAAAACAACAAAAACATTGTAATTAAACCTGCCAAGAAGGGTGGGGCTATAGTGATCCTAAACAAGACACATTACATGTCAGAAATCAGGAGACAACTTTCAGACACCTTTAAGTACCTCCCCTTTCCCAGGGACCCAACACCAGAGATCGCTTCCACTATAAAGGCCAATGTAGAACATTATCTGAAACAGGGCGTCATTGATAAAGCATCAAGGGATTTTTTAATCAACAATCACCCAATTACGCCCGTATTCTACGTATTGTCCAAAATACACAAAAATCTATAAAAACCACATGGTCGCCCCATATTGGCGGCCACGGATTCTCTACTATCACCTTTGGCTATATTCTTGGAAAAGATTCTCACACCATTAGTCCCGGATTCACAATCCTTCTTGAAGGATACAACTGACTTCTTGTCCCATCTCAGCACCCTGCAGGGAATCCCACCAAGTTGCACACTCGTCACCATGGACGTGAATTCACTATATACCAGCATAGAACATAAGGGTCTTGAAGTGGTAGCTTGGTATTTGGACAGAACTAGTGACCTGAGCAGTGACAAAAAAAAACCTTTTGCCTAGGCTTACAGAAAGTGGTCCTCAAGTCAAATTTCTTTCAATTTGAGGACCAATTCTATTTACAATGTCGGGGGACCGCGATGGGAACAAATGTAGAGCCCCCATACGCAAACATCTCTGATGCACTTCGAGGAGACACACATATACAACCATCATTTGTACACTAACCATGTCATCAAGTGGAAAAGATTTATAGATGACGTGTTCGTCATCTGGAAGGGCTCCGAGGATGACCTCAACACAAAGGTTCCGGGACTAGGGTTTATTGGTTATGTGATAAGACAAGTGTTTATTAGCTTAAAGTGCAGTAAAATGTGCTGCCTGCTGGCTATGCCTTTTTATGAGAAAGAGAAAAGGGTTGAAAGGAGGGTTTAAGAAAGTTGAAAGTAGGTTTAAATGTGGAGTTACCGTTGTGTACGGTTATGGGGTAGACATAAGTGTCCACAGTTTCCAGCTTGGTTTGGCACTTTTTTAGTCTAATCGAGGAAGTATGTCTAAGGTTGGTGATAATGCAGTAATGGGTGGGGGGAACGGTGATAGGGAGTTTAGGAAGATGAATAATCACCTGTTTCTGAGGTATAGATATTCCTGGTGCTTGGGCACCAATTGCCCTTTGTTTGTGAGCTGTAGTATCCTACAAGAACTTCAGAATACTAGGGATATACAAAGGCTAAAGGTTATGAGCACCAACTGTTGGGAGTCATATTAATGTACTCAATAGTGACCTTTCATACCTTTATAATACTGTGGCTATCAGTAGGGTTCCCAGTCTGTGAAATGAAGGTATGGTGTAATTGAACTGATATGGAGAATAGTGGTGAGAAGGTGAGGAAATGGTTGTATTAGCATACTTTAAGTGAGGGTTTCAGGTTGAGGCCATATGCTGCCTCAACCTGAAAGATCCTATTAGGTAAATGCAGGTAAAGATTAGATCAATGTGCTCCAGAAATGAAAAGAAGAAAAAGGCATGAAAGCTTCCTGGCATGTGCTGGATTTACCTTCTGCAGTGTGACCCACCAGTGGGCTTGAGGAGGCAGACCCTGAGGATACCTGTGGCCTATTACATGGTGTGGAAGCCAGAAATGGCAGTAAAATCTGCCGGTCCGAAGATGTGACGTGACTTCCGGGTTTAAGGTCATAAAAATTAAACTTTTGAAAATAGAGACATTTTCAAAATAGTCGCCATATTTCCAATTTTTTTCCAAACAAATGCAAAAAATATCATCCTAAATATACCACTAACATGATGTACAATACAGTGAAGGAAACAAGTATTTGATCCTTTGGTGATTTTGTAAGCCTGCACACTGACAAAGACATGAACAGTCTATAATTTTAAGGGTAGGTTAATTTTAACAATCACTCTCAGAATTACCAAGGTGTACATTGGCAAACTTCAGCCGGGCCTGCACATGTGCCTTCTTGAGCAGTGGGACTTTGCGGGCACTGCAGGATTTTTATCCATTACAGTGTAATGTGTTACCAATTGTTTTCTTGGTGATGGTGGTCCCAGCTGCCTTGAGATCATTAACAATTTCCCCCTGTGTAGTTTTAGGCTGATCTTTTACCTTCCTCATGATCCTGGATACCCCACGGTGACATTTTGCATGAGGCCCCATATCGATGTCGATTGACACTCATTTTGTATTTCTTCCATTTTCTTACTATTGCACCAACAGTTGTCTCCTTCTAACCCAGCGTCTTACTTATGGTTTTGTAGCCCATTCCAGCCTTGTGCAGGTCTAGGATCTTTTCTCTGATATCCTTAGAAAGCTCTTTGGTCTTGCCCATGTTGTAGAGGTTACAGTCTGACTGAGTGTGTGGACGGGAGTCTTTTATACAGGTAACTACTTAAAACGGCTGTTTTAATGCAGGTAACGAGTTGATTAGGAGCGTCTAAAGGCCCTGTCACACATAACGAGATCGCTGTAGCGTCACAGATTTTGTGACGTAACAGCGATCCCGTTATGTGTGACACGCACCAACGATCTGGCCCCTGCTGTGAGATCGTTGATCGTTACACACTGCTCTGGATCATTTCTACGTTGTTGCACTCCCACTGAGAGCGCTACATCGTTGTGTTTGACAGGGACAATGACTAACGATCTCAATGCTACGCTATGGAATGACAATTCCCTATGACCTCGGTATAATTCTGCATCGCTAGTGCGTCGTTTTTCACATCGCTGGTGAGATATCTGTTTGACATCTTACCAGCGACATGAAAAACGACGCACCAGCGATCTCTGCACATTGTTATCATTATCAGGATCGCTGGTGTGTCGTTATGTGTGACTGGTCCTTAACTGTTCTATAGGAGCTAGAACTCCTAATGGTTGGTAGGGGATCAAATACTTATTTCTCTCTGCAAAATGCAAATACATTTATATAATTTAGACAATATGATTTTCTGGATTTTATTTTTGATATTCTATCTCTCAATGTTAATTAAAATTATAGACTGTTCATGTCTTTTTCAGTGGACAAACCTATAAAATCAGCAAGGGATCATATAATTATTTCCTTCACCATATGTCACAAAAAAAAAACCAGTATCAGAATCACTGGGATTTTCTGAAGTGTTCCAGATTTATTACTTCATAAAGTGACACTGGTCAAATATTAAAAATTTGGTCTGTCCATGAAGGTCAAAATTAGCTCGGAAGGCTTTAACTGAAACACAATCACTTGTATATTATTTAGAAAATGTTTGATTTCAACTTACAACAGGACAATCACTTGAAGAAGCAGTTAGATGGTTCTCTTTGTGTAGTAGGTAGGTCAAACACTATTGCCAGATATTAACCCTATTGAGCACTTGTGGGAGCAGCTTGACTAGTACAAAATAGTCACCTAGAAGTCAATCCAATTTGTGAGAAGTTTTAGGAAGCATTGTGTGAATTTGCCACAGTTAACCTCAACAGCAGGGGCATAATTACAATAGGTGCAGGGGTTGCGATCGCACCCGGGCCCTGCAGCCTAGGGGGGCCCCAAAAGTCCCTTTGGCCTATAGAAAAAGACCAATACTATTAAAGATTTGCAATAATTGGGGGCCCCGTTGGAGCTTTCGCATCGGGGCCCCTGGGCCTGAAGTTACGCCACTGCTCAACAGCTAGAATACTGCAGGTCTTCCAAGCTAGATCTGCTGCAAATTGAGGATTCCTTGTTGAAAGCAAAGTCATTGTTGTTTTTTTAACATCTAAAGTATTATTAGTTGCCATATCATTGTTTTCTTTCAGCTTACAAATCTTTTGGAAGGACTTTGCCAGAATTAGATTTTCTATATCAGATCTTTACTTAGATCATTAAAGGGAACCTGTCACTCCCTTTGGGCAATTTAAACTGTGCCCACCATCTTACACAATGTAAATGGGGTTCTAGTAACCCTTGTATGTGCCCAGACTGACCCCTCATACCTGTGAAAAAACTTTTATTGTGTCCAGCGGTGGCCTCCTATTGAGTCACAGAGGCTGCTATATGGTCATGGTGACTAAACCCCTCGCCGCCCCTCTAGGCTGTAAAACCCGCCCAGCATGTTTTAAACTTCCCGCCCCTCCTCTGGCCGGCGCTTGAGTGACAAGAGCACTCGTGCCGGCGCAGTGTAGCGGGTGTCCATGCTCCATAGAAGATAGTGCAGATGTCTCACGAGACTTCACAAATCTCTCGGGACGTCGGCAGTGGAGCGGGTGTCTGTGCATAGTGCCGAGGTCTCGCGAGACATCTGCACTATGTTTTATGGAGCGCGGTCACCCGCTTCACTGTGCCGGCGCGAGTGCGCTTGTCACTTAAGCGCCTGCCAGAGGAGGGGAAGTTTAAAACGTGCTGGGCGGGTTTTGCAGCCCGGAGAGGCTGCAAGGGGTTTAGTCACCATGACCATATAGCAGCCTCCATGAATCAATAGGAGGCCACCGTTGGACACAATAACAGTTGTTTTCACAAGTATGAGGGGTTAGTCTGGGCACATGTAGGGGTTTTTAGAACTCCATTTACATTATGTGTAAGCTGGTGGGCACAGTTTAAAATGTCCATAGGGGAGGTGAAAGGTTCACTTTAACATCAGGTCATACAATCAATATTAATAATGTCAGAGCGATTGCAGGAACAATTTTTCTCAGCACGGTATATCGGCGCACCAAGATTCTTGTAGGACTGTCAGTTTCCATATGCTTCAAGAAGGTAAAAGCTATATATATATATATGGCATTTTTATTATTCATATGGAAATGAACAGATAAAAACCTGTATGTTATTATTATTATTATTATTATTATTAGGTATTTATATAGCGCTATTAGGATACATAGCGCTGTACAAGTTAGGGGGTAGACAAAGACAAGTGGTCGAAAAACGACGACAAATCGACAAAACAATCGTACGGGTACAATGGGGCCAGGGATCCTGTCTATATGTGCGTCTTAATGAAATAGGCATGCAGAAGTATAGTAATGCACTATGCCCTCTATGGGTGCCCTATATTAAAGGGAACCAACCACCCCAAATGACCCCCCCGGACTGTTAATATGTGTCCATACACCCAGCAGACACATTTGGGGCAATCGTTTTTGCTAAAAGAACTGATATAGCTTTATAAACTTTAAAAAATCTTGCCGACTGGGCGTTACCTAGCTGCCGGGGGGTGGAGCGCTGCGCAATATGTACTACCTGGTCCGGTGCCGTCCCTGCAGTCCTGTCCGGTGCTGTCCCCACTGCTCTGTCCGATGCTGTGCCCGCTGCTCTGTCCGGTGCTGTGCCAGTGTACATGCTGTGCCCCAGGCCGGTAACATGATTATCGGTGCGGGCGCCGGGCAATGGGGACGCTTCCTGCTTCCTCCTGCCAATCCCCGCCCAGGGCAGCCCTGCACCAATGAGAACGCAGGGCCAGTGATGTGATGTAACCGCCCCTGCGCTGTGATTGGCTCAGGACCCGTGAGTCACGGGTCACAGCGGCGATCACATGACACAATGGCCCTGCGTTCTCATTGGTGCAGGGCTGCCCTGGGCAGGGATTGGCAGGAAGAAGCAGGAAGTGTCCCCATTGCCCGGCGCCCGCACCGATAATCATGTTACCGGCCTGGGGCACAGCATGTACACTGGCACAGCACCGGACAGAGCAGCGGGCACAGCACGCACCGGACAGAGCAGCGTGGACAGCACCGGACAGGACTGCAGGGACGGCACCGGACCAGGTAGTACATATTGCGCAGCGCTCCACCCCCCCGGCAGCTAGGTAACGCCCAGTCGGCAAGATTTTTAAAGTTTATAAAGCTATATCTTAGCTTCTACTAATCAGTTTTTTTAGCAAAAATGATTGCCCCAAATGTGTCTGCTGGGTGTATGGACACATATTAACAGTCCGGGGGGTCATTTGGGGTGGTTGGTTCCCTTTAATTTATACAGTACTAGATCATAATGTAGCTGTGCTCATAAAGCCTTAGTAGACAAAAAGTTACAGCAGAAAACAACATTTTACTAAGACAACATGGGGACTCAGTGGTTTACACTGCAGTCTTGCAGTTCAAATCCCACAAGGACAACACTAAGCACAACATCTGCAAAGAGTTTGTATGTTCACCCCATGTTTGTGAGGGTTTCCTCCGGATACTCCGGTCTCCTCCCACACTCCAAGACATACTAATAGGGAATTAAAATTGTGAGTGTCAATGGGGACAAGTGACAGGTTCCCTTCCACCTTGATGTGTAAGTCCAAGCTCTGTGCCTGTGTTATTTCCGTTATTCAACGTTATCACTCGTCTTTTTGGGTAGATGATAACTAAAGGATGGATCAGTGGGGTCCAACCCTTGAGGCCATCGCTGATCTCAAAAATGAGGCTTTAATGGGACCAGTATGATGGCTGGTTATATGTACCACAGCTTTATTCACCATCTATAGATACCCAAATAATCTACTCAGTTCTAGATGTCAGAATTCCACCAATCTACTACTTGTCATCTATAATTTGGAAAGATGATCTGTTTTAATGATGAAAATAAGGATTCAAATGTTTTAGGCTACACATTAAAAACTGACCATCCTACATGCTAACAGTGAAGTTAGTAAATGTGAGTACAGGATCAGAATACTCCATTGATACCCAGAGATGATTACACTGTCTTTCTGTGCTGGAGCACTTTTAATGCCCAGCTCTTCGTTTTCAAATGGCATCTTGCTAAAGATTTGTATTGTGGATCCCACGATTTTAGAGGATTCACATTAGATTTACTAGATTTGATCTCAACTAATTAGCTTAAGACAATCATTAAAAAAAATTCACACAGCAAGACAAGCAAGATTCTGCTGGGTTTAATAGACATGAAAAAATAAAACATTTTGTTCACAAATACAGAATAATGGAGAAGCCACAAGCATCCATTAACAGTAACATCATTTAATGAGGTGATATGCAGTTCCGTCTACCCCTGGGTCAAGGAATAATAACAGTGACTTTAAATGTAAATCAGCATCTTTGTGAACTATCCTACTGCATGACATTAAGTAGAATAAAGTGAGACCCAGAATGGTCAAATAGTATTTCAACAATGATCTGTGTTATAATGAGACCACTAAGGGACATGACCCATGTGCTCCACTGAGACCTAAGTAGGGATCCCATGTGTTACAGAAGAGTTCATGCTATCGGTGCTCAAATAAGAAACACAAGGACTACAAATACCACAATGCATTGTATTATATGACAGCAGTAGTGATCAAGGGTACACATTTCATGGGACAAATGTGAAGCCTTCAGTAGTATAAATTTGTTTGGCTGAATAATCATACTTTCCATTAGGTCACTTTAGTAAACCTGCTCCTGAGTAAATTCCTTGTGTCTATCATATCCGCACGCAGTTTGGACATAATGGGAAAGCAGCAGATGTCACAGTGTGAGGTAGGTATGGAGGGAATGGACAAAAGGTCTACCAATATAACCACACATTGTCACATCCCTCCCGTAAATTGGCTAGTACTGGCTACTTTACCAGACTCTCTTCAAGATTTCATTTCTATGTGCTGAACTACAACTGACTGACTGTCCTCATGATGGAGCACACAAGGGAGCTGAAATTTAGCAGTAGTTCACAAGCTACAGAAGGACATAATGTGGTCATACACCTTAGATAGCTGTGCTGAGTGTGCACCCCTCTGAAATACATGCACAATCAGGACAGCCATTGTCAGACGCCTCTGCTCATGACCAATCTTCCATTAGTACATAGGTTTGATCATGCTGGAATCCAACATGCCGGATACTTCTTTACATAAACATCTGCCATTGGGAAAAAGTGAAAACTCTCCTGTATTTATTGAAGGGTCATTAGGTCACCCTGAAATTAGCAAATTCAGTTGATGTACATGTAATGTGTATGGCCACCTTAAAGGGGTTGTCTAGTCTAAACTGATCATTCTGCAGTCACCAGTGTTGCTGCAGATTTATCAGTCCCCAGAATGTTCACTGTGCGCTGCGAGGATTCGTGGTTTCTAAACTGGGAATGGACCTCAGTAATGTAAAATGCATGTTCCTGGCCAGAGCCCATGACTAGTGGGCACAGCCCCGCTCAATACAAGTGTATGGAACAAGGCGTACCCACTAAACGGTTGCTCCCGCTAGACGGGCACACTCTCTCCATACACCTGTATAGAACAAGGCCGCACCCACTAGTCATGTTGTTGCTGTGAACATGCATACTGCATAATTGTGGCCTGTTCCCAGCTTACAAAGTTTCGCAGTGCACAGTGTGTGGGCTGGGAAGATTGATAAGTCTGCAGTCACATAGAGTGACTGCAGAATTATCAGTTTTAGACCGGATAACCCCTTTAAGCATGTTATCAAAACTTATAGTGTATTGACTCCTTGGGTGCCATTGGGTTACTAACACCTTGTTAATGTGAGACTCAATTAATATATTAAATAATCAGGATAAAACAACTTTTTTCCAAAGGCTGGCTTCTCTGTCGTAGATGCGAAAGGAACATGTTTCCCACGACTATGCAATACATACTGCAAAAAAATAATGGGAGCCAAAAGAATTCCTGTTCAAGATCATCCTAAAGTGGTATTATGTACTCTGTAGCTGAACTTTGTCATATTATATACATCTCTATAATATGTGTGTTAGCAATTAAGGCATTTTATACATTTTTTTTAATGATCCTTTTGTGCCTCGTTTTACTTGTGTGGATCCCTTGATGTCTATGGGAGAGGTTGAGTCCATCATAACTGGATCTTCTGAAATGTCACAAAGGTACTTCATGCATGAATTTTGAGATTCTACATAAACCCTGTGTCTTGTCACTTGTAACAGTGTTATAATACATAGTGAGTTTTTTTTAAATGATTGGTATCTCGGTGTAGCATTTCAGAATGCCATGTGAGGTTAGAGCTTTCTAAACTCTGAAACATGATGCCAGCATGATATGTGTTCCAAACAGTGCAAAGGAGGAGGTGTGATGGGGAATGAAACCCCTCCCAATACAGGGAACCCCCGTGACAGCAGACGGTCAGGTGTGTTGTAAAGTGAGGCTGACAGTGTACTCCTAGAGCGTCAGCAATATCAGCACACTAGATAGTTTATAAATTTACACATATGCAGCATATTTTAAGATCTAGGCACACATTCAGCAACTTTTCATCAAATTGCAAAAATGAAGAAATGTCACAATTGTCTAACATTACGAGCAGTAACGCTCCTCTAGTTGTTTGTAGCAGTTTCTGCACACATTCACACACGTGTGCAGACACATCCACACCTCACTCACGTATGCACATACATACACATCTTACACACACACCAGACACATGCACACACATACACCTCACACACCTCACACACACCATACATATGCACACCTCACACATACACCTCACATGTACATATCCCACACAGTCATTCTATTAATTCTGCGAGCATCCAACATTATATGAAATTAGAAACCAATACACTCAGGGTATGAAAGGCAATGGCAGCACCAAAGTTTAACTATCCATATAACTCAATATGATTACCATACTTTTTTAAAGATGATAAAGGCAAAGTGAAAGTGTAAAATTATATTTATACAAATATATAGAGTATATGTGTATTCAAAAAGGGGAGTCTTGGCACACAAATATATTTTCCGTTAAATAATTCTCATTATGTATCTATCTATATAGCAGTTTATATATAACTCTATTCATCTCTAATATATACAAGTAAGGATGGATCATTTTCAATGTGCAGTGTCACCTTACTGCACCATTGTACAATAACAGTAGGTTTCCACAACCACAATGATCAAAAAAAATGGCAATTTTGTATCAATAGTAAATCAGACTATGTAGAGTAGGCTGGTTATATATGTAAGATAACCTTTGGCCAATGGATGTCTGTTATTCACCTTTAAGCATGACAACTACTTCCCTTGACTCCATCATAAACATAGCACATGAAAATCAACAACATTCTCTGTACATGTATTATCAAAAGATCTCAAATCAAATGTACAAAGGGAGTTGGATATAGACAAATCGTTAATTATACATATACCACCAAAGAAAAACGATCAGGTGTCGATAATGCAAATCACGACTTTATTAAATTGATGCTTAGAAAAGAGGAATGGGGGAGGAGTACAAAGTACAACTACGATATACTCACTACGCCTTCGTTACGGATGGTCACGTGGTGCATGACGTGGCGGCTGACGTGGGCCTTCACTCTCTTCTAAGCACCATTTTAATAAAGTCTGTGAAGTGCATTATGGACGCGTGATCCTTTTTCTTTGGTGGTATACACACCATAAATATGTCTATACTACTTAGAACACTGTGTGAGTGCTGACAGTGGGATAAATGCAGTGCCATATGTCAGCCGAACTCACAGATTTCACCAGAATTCCCTGACCATCTAATATGTATTAGGTGGGGGACACAAAAATTCCCTCTCAAAGGGGTAAGAAAGATTTGATAATCCTCTGTCAGAAACTACTGTCAGTGGTCCAGTGGCCTCTATTGTCTTTTCTTCCTATAGAAAGGATATGCATACTCAGCTGAGTATATGTGTATGTGAACGGATACAAGTTATCTAAATTATGTAAGCGGTTTAAGATGAATGTCCGGTATACATACATACAAGCCTTGCTGCAGTTGGTGTATAATCCAGATTGATGTGGAAATTAAAAGTGAACATAGGATTCATGTACATAAGAATCAAAGTAATCGTCTAAAAATTGGTATGATAAAATTCCATGAGATTAGAAGACTTTGGCTACCTCTGTCAATAGTTATTGGTAACGTTACAATGTGTATAACTGCATGATTATTACTACTGGACTTCTGTAAGTTAAAGGGATTGTCTGGGCTTTTTATCAAATCTTTTTGTGCATCTAGGCTGCAAAATGCAGAGAGTTTATAATTTACACCCTGTCAGCATTTAGCACTGTTAAATAGATATCAGCCTTTGGAGGAGCAGCCTCAGCCCCCAACCAGAGGCGTGTTTGTTTTGGAGACTGGGTGTAAACATCACAGCCGGTCGTTTACACCCATTCTCCTAAAAGCCCTCCCAAGACTTCTACAGGCCTGCCTCCCCTCCAGCCTCCAACATGCTCAGCCTCTTCAGACTCCTACAAGCCCTCCCCAGTCCCTAGCATGCCTGACTTCCACCCAGTATCCAGCATGCTCGGCCACTCCAGACTCCATTCCCCTCCGTAAACTTTGATAAAACCGCATTGCACTGAGAGTGGTCATCTCCTTCTCTGCAACACTGTGAAATTCACAGCTCTGAGAAGGAGACAATGCTGCAGTGTGTGTGCTCACCTCTTCCCCTTGTGCCTGCGCTGATGTGATCTGGAGCACGCTGATGCGAACCTCACAATCGCACTGCCCCCTCTGTGCAGTGAGCGGTTCATTGATTCTGTTTCACAGAGTGGGACGGGGTGCCCGTGAGGTTTGCATTAGCGTTCTTCAGATCACATCAGTGTGGGTACAGGGGAGGAGGTGAGTGCGCACACACCGCATTGCACTGAGAGTGGTCATCTCCTTCTCAGTGCTGTGACTTCACCACAGTATTTCAGAGAAGGAGATGACCGCTCTCAGTGCAATGCAGTTCTTTCACAGTTTACATAGGTGAATGAGGGTAGGTGGTCATATTGGAGACTAGGCAGGGCATGCTTGTAGGAGTTTGGGTGTAAATGACCAGCTGTGATGTTTACACCCAGGCTCCAAAACAAACACACCTCTGCTCAGTGGCCTCCCAACATGCAGGAAGGTGATATCTAGGTAACCCTGCAAAATGATGACAGGGAGTAAAGTACAAATGGTCAGCATTGTGCAGCCTAGATATACACTTAGATTTTATAAAAAGCCCAGACAACCCCTTTAAGGACTATCTTATGTACTTGTCATACTTTATAGGTAAAAAATAGATTTTATTAAGTTATGTACATAGCTATTATTACCCATTTTGAATAATGTATCTCTATATAGTGTTAAATGTACTAATAAATTATAAGAGTGGTAAACACTTATAGATTTATAACTTGTATGCAATACTTAGGTGCTAAAGTAAAATCTATCTATTTTTTTACTGACATTAATTGCCAAATTATTAATTGGTGAAGTAAAGGGCTCTGTACAATGTGTTTTTTGTTATTGCATGCTCCTTTCCTTTGGTTAATACCATCTTTAATCTTAAATTTATAATACAGCGTTATATGGATGAACTGTGAAGCAGCATGCACTCATTAGCAAATATAATACATCATGACTTCCATATTACTGTACATGCTTTTTCCAGTCATGCTAAGTAGCTCTCACCTTCCTGCTACTATTACACACTACATTAAATGTACACACACTTAATACTTTACAACAATCAGAATTTGGCCATTTAATGTGCACTGTTCTGTACACACAGTTGAAAATAAGTGCACTTTTACCCCTTCATAATGGAAACTGTTTTAAGAAAACCTGCCATGACCACCATTATCCGTATTCCTGTATTGTGAACAAATATTTGCTGTTCTAAACTGTTCCAATTATTTATGGCAAAAAGACTTTTGTAGCATTTGAGTATGTATTTTCCCAAACTAGTGAGGCCTTGGGTCTAGTAATCATGCTCACTCAGTGTGACTGATGTCTTCCTGCCTACTCCATAATATGTTCAGTGCGGCAAATCTTAGGGCCCTTTCTTATTGGCGTTTTCGCCAAAATGCAGCAGATTTACAGCATCTGCCGCCTACCGGCCGCACTTGCGGCACGCTTGCGGCAAGCCCCATGCATTGTGTATGGGGCTTGCGGTAAGTGTGCAGCAGGTGCGGCAAGTGCAGTTGCGGCAGGTGCTGCCGCGAAAAAACAACGCTGCTGACTGCCTTTTTCTTTTTGTGGCCGCAACCGCACTTGCCACACCTGCCGCACGTTACCGCAAGCCCCATATACAATGCATGGGGCTTTGACGCAAGTGTGGCCGTTAGGCGGGACCCTCAGCAGATGCGTTTTTTTTTGTCCGGATCCGGACAAAAACATCAGTCTGAAAGGGGTCTTAGTTAGGTGCACAACGTCATACACTGGAGATAGGAGAATGACAATGACTAAAACGTCAATCATGCCTAGGGGGATTGACTACAGCACCTGAGGCTTGACTAGTCCCACTGGACACAACCAGTCTATACTGCATTTAATAAATAGGGTTTTTTGCCACCCATAGCGGGAGAGTTTTGGAACAGCAAACATATGATTAATATGGTTCTATAAAAATGCTTAAATCTGCCAGTTTTTACTGAGGTCAATTTTCTTTTGGGCATTTTTCTGGTCACCGATTAATATACGGGAATAGGGCTCTACTGAATAAAGGTTGTAGTTTGGGGACTTGACAGATTCCTTAATATTACCACCATAGGTGATATGCCATGAGGCCCATGAGGCCCATGCATTCTGTTTTTGATCGCAGATCCCTCATCTGTTACATTGTAACAGTCACAGTCTGGTTGACTAGAGAAAGGTGGCACATAATCAATATTTGCATGCTGAACTTTTAAACAGACAAATCCTAACCAATGATGTCGTAGCAGAGATGCAGGAAAACTCAACCAATATCTTCCCTGAATTTCGCAGTACACAGATCACAAGCAACTATGGTCAGGTCACCATGTCCTATTAAACCACTATGACCCGTCAACTCTTCTAAGCAGAGACCAACTGTAGAAAATGTGAAATGTTTGACAAAATGTAATTGATAAAAGAATACATTTTAAATAAAACATTCCCCTGACTTTGAGATTATGACACATCAGTTAAATGAAATCAGACAAGTACATTGTTGTTCTCCTCCTCTGTTCTCCAGCACATGCAGCTTCCAGGTTCCTGTGGTCACTGATGAGCACTATGGTGGCACTATGGTAGACCTACTGGTGTGGACTGAGCACTCTCCCATCCTGCTGGCGGGGGCAGCTTTGTCTCTGTAGCATGGGGGAAGCACAGGAGGACTGGGGCTGGTCCGATCCAGCCATATACAGGGCAGCCCTTGCAGGCTGTAAAGCCAGGTGTCTGTAGGTAGTCCACACTCATTACCTAAATAACTGGCAAGTCTGAGACTATAGGGTGTCTGGTAGCCTAGTCAAAAAGTTGTATGCTATACAATGACAAATCGCCAAAATTTTAACCATTTATGAACTTGAGACAATCACTTTCATTGTTTTGGTAGCAAAAGGATAGAGAGCACTTGTCAAATGGGGAAAATTCACTCATTAATAGTTACTTATGGTATCTATTAAAATATGACTTTTTCACACAATAGCAGCAAACAATATCAAGCTCTCAGATAGCAACCTTTGTATTACTAGGGAAACCTACCATTTTGGTTTTATTTACAATAACAAACAATTTATCAGAGGTAAAAGTGCCCAGTATCCTTGAGGTTATTAACATGTGAAGTTCTTTATTTATTATAATCGGAGCAATTTCCCAATATGAGGTTTTTACTAGAATTGGGAATGTAGTCTATCAAATTCAATAATAAACACTTATATGGTTCTTTACTGAGGCCATTTCTCCCCTCATAATCCATTTATAATACACATCAATTGACATGCCTGTAAATACAGTCAGGTTCATATGTATTTGGACATAGATAACATTTTTCTAATTTTTGTTGTGTATGTGATGGATTTTGAACAAAACAATTCAGATGCAGTTTAATGTCAGACTTTAATTCAGTGGGATGAACACAATGATTGCATAAAAATGTGAGGAACTAAAGCATTTTTTAAACTCAATCCCTTCATTTCAGGGGCTCAAAAGTAATTGGACAAATTAAATGATTGTAAATAAAATGTTAATTTGTAATACTTGGTTGAACACCCTTTGTTGGCAATTTTTGCCTGAAGTCTTGAACTCATGGACATCACCAGACGGTGTTTCCTCCTTTGTAATGCTCCTCCAGGTCTTCACTGCAGCGGGTTTCAGTTGCTGTTTCTTTGTGGGCCTTTCTGGCTGAAGTTTAGTCTTTAACCAGTGAAATGTGGCTCTATTGGGTAGAGCTCAGGTGACTGACTTGGCCATTCCAGAATATTCCACTTCTTTGCTTTAATAAAGTCCTGAGTTCCTTCGGTTTTATGGTTTGGGTCATTGTCCATCTGTATTATGAAATGCTGACCAATCAGTTTGGCTTCAATTGGCTGGACGTGAGCGCTCAGTATGTCTCTGAAAACCAGAGAATTCATCCAGCTGCTTCTGACATGTGTCATATCATCAATTTACACTATTGACCCAGTGCCACTGGCAGCCATGACTGCCCAAGCTATCACACTGCCTCCACCTTGTTTTACAGATAATGTGGTATGCTTTGGATCATGAGCTGTACCATGCCTTCACCATACATTTTTCTTTCCATCATTCTGGTAGAGGTTGGTCTTGGTTTCATCTATCCAGAGAATGTTCTTCCAGAACTGTGCTGGTTTTTAAGATTTTTTTTTTTTAGCAAAGTCCAATCTAGTCTTCTTATTCTTGAGGCTTATGAGTGGTTTGCATGGTGCAGTGAACCTTTTGTACTTTCATGCAGTCTTCTCTGTATGGTAGATATGGATATTGATACGTCTACATCCTGGAGTGTTGTTCACTTGGTTGGCTGTTGTGAATGGGTTTCTTTTCACCATGGTAATTATTCTGCCATCATCCACCACTGTTGTCTTTGGTGGGCATCCAGGTCTTTTTGCATTGTTGAGGTCCCCAGTGCTTCTTTTTTTCTCAGGATGCACCAAACTGTAGATTCTGACACTGCTAATATTGTAGCAATTTCTCGGATGGGATTTTTCTATTTTCGCAGCTGAAGGATAGTTTATTTCACCTGCATGGAGAGCTTCTCGACCGCATGTTTACTTCTCAGCAAAATCTTCAAAATGCAAGACCCACACCTCAAATCAACTCCAGGCCTTTTATATGCTTAATTGAGAATTAAATAATGAAGGAATTGCCCATACCTGACCATGATACAGCCTCTGCGTCAATTGTCCAATTACTTTTAGTCCCTTTAAAAACAGGGAGGTACATGTAAAGGAGCTGAAACTCAAATCTCCATCTAATTTTAATGTGGATACTCTTAAATGAAAGATAAAAGTCTGGCCTTTATGTCCATGTCCATTATATAACTCTAAGGCCCCTTTCACATCAGCGTTTTTTTTAAATCGCGGCAGATGCGGTGAAAAAAACGCATCTGCCGCGATTACCGCATAATCGCGACACTTGCGTCACAGTTGCGGCAAGCTCAATGCAATGTCTATGCGGGCTTGCGGCAGGTGCGGCAAGTGCGGTTTTGGCAC
Source organism: Allobates femoralis (assembly GCA_033576535.1). Lineage (NCBI taxonomy): Eukaryota > Metazoa > Chordata > Amphibia > Anura > Aromobatidae > Allobates > Allobates femoralis. The sequence continues at coordinate 216,494,192 of JARQOC010000001.1, forward strand.
TTGCGGCAGGTGCGGCCAAAAAAAAACGCGTCTGACAGCGTTTTTTTTCGCGACCGCGCCTGCCGCAAGTGCCGAAACCGCACTTGCCGCACCTGCCGCACACTTACCGCAAGCCCCATAGACATTGCATGGGACTTGCCGCAACTGTGCCGCAAGTGTCGCGGTTATGCGGTAATCGCGGCAGATGCGTTTTTTTCACCGCATCTGCCGCTATTTAAAAAAAACGCTGATGTGAAAGGGGCCTTACTTGAATGTTTCAGTAAACAGGTAAAAAAAATTTGAGTCAATGTTCAAATATATGTGGACCTAACTGTAAGACTTGTATAGGCATCCCTGTTCTGATGTGAGAACTTGATGGCTATACAGAGATAATCAATGCTACATTGTAAGCACTACTTCATTTATAACTATCTGCACAAGCAGCCTGTCACACAGTGCTACGCTGTGACAGAATGCTACATTGTAAGCACTGCTTACTTTATAATTACCTACTCAAGCAGTCTGCCACAGAACGCTACATTGTAGGCGCAGTAAGGCTTCTTTCAAATTTGTGTTCGGCACCGCTGCGTCTGGTTTGCAGACGGGAGCGCAGTGCCGAACACATGATTTATTGTGTCACTGCATTCTCATTCACCCCAATGTATCATTTGTACACTTGCAGAGCCGTGCGTGCAAATCATACATTCTCCAACGCACAGAAAATGCAATATATCACGTTTCTGTGCACCGAGAATTGTGGAGAATGAGCACATGCGGACGTGAACGCGGCAATCTGGGAGCAACTACCTACACCGTGCATCCCCATGTTAAACATAGGGATGCACGATGGATGTGTTGCAGCATGCGTTCAGCCGCTCACATACGCAGCGGAGTCGAACGCAAGTGTGAAACCAACCTTACTTTACTGTATATCTATCTGCACAAGCAGCCTGTCACAGAATGCTACATTGTAAGCACTACTTAGGCCCCCTTCACATCACGGTTTTTTCCTGTCCGTGGGGAGCCTGTTTTTTGCATGACCCCACGGACAGGAACAGACAGGCCCGGATGTAAACTCTGAATGCCATCTGTGTCTGGATCCGTGATTTTGAGGGATCTGAACACAGAAGGAGCTGGGAGAAGCCGAGCCTGTTATGTCACACAGGTGGGAGGAAGAATCCTGTGTCCCTTCCCCCATGTGACATGCCGGGGCTGAAGTTTTGCTTTCGCATTGTATCTACATAGACTGTGAAAGCAAAATAAAGGAGAAAACATATTTTAAAACATATATTAAAAATAAAAAAAATAAATACTTCGCCACCGGCTGTCCGGGACACGAGGGAAAGACGTCTGATGGCTGACAGGACCTTAAAATGTGACTGGCCGGTAGCGATCAGGTGATATGTCACGTCACATACCACCTGATCGCTACCGGCCAATCACATTTTAATCACCTTTTTAAAGTCCTGGCAGCATTCGGATGTCTTCATCTCGGGTCCCGGACAGCCGACAGACAGGCGAGCATTTATTTTTTTTATTTTTAACACATTCCTTTGTTTTATTTCATTTTAGCAGTGTATGTAGATAAACTGCAAAAGTGAAATTACACTGAGCAGAGCAGTTTTAGTGTACTGAGCATGCTCAATACACTAACACCGGATTCGGGAAATGACCCTGTTTTTTCCCGGATCTGTGCTCCATAGGCCCCCATGTTATTTGAATTGGACAATGTCTAATCTGATGCTGTCCGATTCTGTCCGATTGTGTCCGCTGTGCCCAAAATTGGTGCTGTCTCCGATTTCGGGGAAGTGAAAACCGGGGACACAATCGGATCCCTGCACACACGGATGGCTGTTAAGCACCAATCTGTAGATATCCATGCCCATAGGGATACATGAGGGCCAAATCGGATCCGTAGCTATCAGTTTTACAACGGATAGCCATGGATCCCAAAAAATCATGGTGTGAAGGGGGCCTTACTTTATAACTACAGCTGTCTATCACTTAAGTAATCCGTGCCTACAATGTAGCATTCTGAGACACAGGACATTAATTAAGCAATGCCTACAATGTAGCATTCTATGACTTGCACAAGCAGCCTGTCACATAATGCTACATTGTAGTAATCTGTCAGGGAACATTATACTATAGGCACGGATAAGGCACCTTTCACATCAGCGGTATTTGAAATTTGTGGAGATCCGGCAGGTTTGCCGCATCTGCCGTGTAACAGAACACTTGCTGCAAGCCCAATTCATTCTCTATGGGACTTGCAGTCAGGTGCGCCAAGTGTGGTTTTGCCTGATCCGGCTGATCTGGCACTAGAGACAGCGCAAAAACCTGCTGCTAGCAGCATATTACTTCTTTCACTGCCGGATCTGGCAAAACCGCACTTGCTGCACCTGACCCCAAGTCCCATAGAGAATGAATGGGGCTTGCCGCAAGTGTTCCGTTACGCGGAAAACCTGTCGGATCTACACAAATTTCAAATAATGCTGATGTGAAAGGTGCCTTACTTTATGACTACCTGCACAAGCAGCCTGTCACAGAATGCTGCATTGTAGGCACTGCTTACTTAAAGCGTTACTGCCGTTTACATTTTTATTTATTGATAATGTAGACCAAGTGATTATAATCAACTTTCAAATATACTTTATTAATGAAATCTGAAATATGGTGGAAGGAAACTTATAAAAAAACTTCCACAAGATGTCCTCAGCAGGCTGTGCGTGAAGCTCATTCTCAGTCAGATTCGTCTTCAGGGGGTGTGACCTACACAGTGTTCACAATGCAGCTGATAAGACTCGTTACTTCATGCATTCACATGGCTTTGCTCATAGAGCAGAGCCATATTAATGGAGGAGTAAGATAAGATCTCACAGGAGCTGTCTGAGCTCAGGATGGTGCCTGCATGAGGTAACTAAAGAGTCTTATCAGCCGTATTGTGGACAATATGTAGTTTCGCCCCGCTTAAGATGGATCTGACTGAGAATGAGCCTCAGACACAGTCTCCTGAGGACATCTTGTGGAAGTTTTTAATATAGGTTTCTTTCATGATTTTGTTAATTAATAAATTATATTTTAAAGTTGATTATAATAACTTGTTCTACATTATTATTAAATAAAAAATTTAAACGGCGACTGCACTTTAATATCTACCTGCAGATCAAGTCTGTTACAGAATGACATATTGTAGGCACTGCTTTTTTTTATAGCTACCTGCACAAACAGTCTTTTACAGACAGCTACATTGTAGGCACTGCTTACTTTGTAATTACCTTAATGTGAAAAAAAAAAGAAAATAGACAGCTCACCAGTATGAGGTTTTCAGACTTGGTTCCTGGATCACCTGTAGCAAGATGCTCGAACAGGGTGGGAGCTCACTGCATTTTAGACATTCAAAAAAGAGGAAAAATATCCAACGAAGAACCCTGAATCCAGGATACTTTAAAACATAGCTTTTTTGCATAGTCTTATAAAAATCCAGAAGATAATTAAACTGGCAGTTATGTGAAGCAGCCATTGGCTAGACTACTATGGTCTGACCATGAGGAAGGCTTGGGTAGCTGAAATGAGTAGTCTAACCCATGGCTGCTTCCCATAACTGCCAGGTTTATTATTTCTGGATTTTTTTTTATAAAACTATGGAATAAAAGCTATGTTTAGACTATCCTGGATTCAGGTTCTTCTATGGCTGCTTCCATAACTGCCAGGTTTATTATTTTCTGGATTTGTTTTTATAAAACTATGGAATAAAAGCTATGTTTTAGACTATCCTGGATTCAAGGTTCTTCTATGGCTGCTTCCCATAACTGCAGGTTTATTATTTTCTGGATTTGTTTTTATAAAACTATGGAATAAAAGCTATGTTTTAGACTTCAAGGTTCTTCACTGGCTAGTTTAGTTTCTGAATACCTGCACAGTCTGTCACAGAACATTACATTGTAAGCACTATTTACTTTTTATCTACTTGCACAAGCAGTTTTTCTCACAATGCTACTTTGTAAGGCTGCCTTCAAATGTTGCGTCCCTGATGCGGGCGAGAGTGTGTGATTTGTGCGCAGGCATCCGTCTGCGTACAGATCACATATGGCAGTGAATGGGTGCGCACGGTCCTGAGCTGTCAAGCGCAGCACCGTGCGCTCCCATTATAAAGATATAGGGGCTTGCGGTGCTGCGCTCACATTGCGGATCCCCTCCGCAGAACGCTGCGGAGGGGTCCGCAAATGTGAAGGCAGCCTTAGCACTATCTACTTTATAGCTACCCACACAGTCAGTCAGAAAACATTACATTGTAATCACTACTTCCTTTATAGATATATGTCCATGATCAGGGCACACAGTGTTCAGAATGCTGCGTGTTTTCTCTTGCAGTGATATTAGCTTTCTCTGTGGCAAAACACTCAGTGCCCACGATCTGAATTCTGGGTGCAGTGAATTTTCGCTGTGTTCTTCCACTGAGAACACTCGCATCTCAGCAAACATAAATAGGTATGCTGCAGCTCAAGAAGCCACGTTGCATGTCAAATTATGCTGCTTAAAAAAGAAAAGCAGGGGATTTCTATAAATCCATCCACTGTGCTTGCACTGTAGGATGCAACGTTTTGGACAAGGTGAAAATAGGCTGTGTCCGAAATGCTGTGAATGCTGATCATGGGCACTCACCCTATAACTTCCTGCACAAGAGGATTGTCACTACATTGTAATCAGTATTTATTTTAGAACTACCTACACAAGCAGTCTGTCACAGAATGCTTCATTGTACGCGCTGCTTACTTTATATCTACCTGCAGAAGCAGTCTATTCTAGAACACTACATTGTAGGCACTACTTACAACTACCTGTACAAGCAGTCTGCCTCAGAACGCTACATTGTAGGTGCTGATTACTTTATAATTACTTGCATAAGCAGTCTGTGTCAGAATGATACATTGTAGGGCCTGCTTACTTTATAACTACCTGCACAAACTGTCTATCACAGAATACTACATTGTAGGCGCTACTTACTTTATAACTACCTGCACAAGCAGTCTGCCTCAGAACGCTACATTGTAGGGGCTGCTTACTTTATAACTACCTGCACCAACGGTCTGCTTTTGAAAGAAGTATCATCTCCCATACCAAGCACTGAATAACTTCACGTGACACGCTCTCAGTTTCTTAAGTAGCTGCAAAGTATTTTACACAGCCTTGTGCCTCAGCAAATGCAAAACAGAAAAACTATACACCTTAGATATTACAGACCTTCACTATGAAAATGAAGCTCAGCTATCAATCAAATAAGTGGTGAACAGAATGCTCCCCCTGCTCTTCAAAAAGAGGCACTGCAGCAGCTGAAGTATGTATAATATGGCATCATTTTCACTTGCCCAGCAGCCTTTTAATTTATCATCATGAAAATTGCTGAGCTATTATTTAGGGTATGTACAAGCGACATCTTTTTCAGGTGCCAAAGAGAACAAACATAAATTGCAATGCAAAAATGACTTGCTGTAGCCACCCTCAGCCTTTTTCAACCTCTTTTAATCACTTTAGCTTAAAATCCTTTCACTAATAATTTATACATTAAAAAACAAAAAAAACACAAGCTGTCGGCAGTGCCACTGTGAAAGACATCAGAGGAAACATAAAAGACACTTCTTGGAAAAATACCGCTGGCTTTCCTGAAACATCTGCAGGAAAAACAGCAGTTATTTCGGCATCCAAAAGATGTTGCATGCACATACCCTTAAAAATTACTGTAAGGGTACAAACTCTTTCTTTCTGATATATTATTTGAATTTATATTACAATCAATATATTTTTGTGGCAAATGTTCAACATTGCAAAGATGAAAGCAAAGCAGGACTAAAAGCTATGAGAATTTGACATAGTAAAGTGGACTTACACATGTATGTGGAGAACAGAAGCAACTGATGTGCCACTAGCTACCAAAGAAACAAGGGACCAGACATAAAATCTACCCTGTCGATCCAAGTGATCACTGACAGCAGTCTTCGTAGGATTGTCTGTCAGCTCTCCTAGACATTACATTTATGTGATGGTGGGTTTACACACATCAATTTCTGTGTCCAATATCTGAACAGATCTCTGGTTGCAGTGAAATCATGGACACATTGCTCCATTTGTACACAGCCACAAAATGGAACAATGTGTCCATGATTTCACTGCAACCAGAGATCTGTTCAGATATTGGACACAGAAATTGGTGTGTGTAAACCCACCATTAGACTCCTTTGAAATGGTTAGGATCTGCTTATATAAGTTTATTTTCTACAAGTAGAGTTTATATAACTAGCAAACTGAATAGTCATTCAATTTAAGCACCACTACAACATGTTTTTTTATTGTACCACTGTAGTGATGCTTTAAAGGGAACCTGTCAGCTCGTTTTACCCCCTATCCTACCTCTACCTGCCCCTGCACCTTGTTAGTTCATCCCTACCCATCCCTCTCTGAGCTAAAGCTGCTCTATAAAGCTTTAGAAAAACAATTTAATAACTTACATATTCTTATGATAATGAGGGCTCCAGTCTATATTTGTAGACTGACATGGGCGGTCTCTGTGTCTTCATTCTACCCCCCTCCTCGCAGGCTCTTAGCATGCCCCGCTGGGCAACATCATTCCTTCTCTTCTCTCCCCCGGTCTTGAAATTACTGCCTCCTCCTCCTAGTATGACACGGAGCCAGACATCAGTTATGGTCGTGCATTGTGGGGGCTTATTAGGTGTACGGTCTGGCTTCAATATGCGCACGCACCGGAGCCGGACCGTACAGCCCATACACCTGCACACTGCGCAGAACTGGAACTGACGTCTGGCTCTGCGTCATACTATGAGGAGGTGGGAATTTTAAATCATGAGGCGAGAAGAGAAGGAATGATGACGCACAGCGGGGTGTGCTAAGAGCCTGCAAGGAAGGGAGAATGGAGACCTGGAGACCGCCCATGTCAGTCTACAAATGTAGACTGGAGCCCTCATTATCATAGGTATATGTAAGTTATTAAATAGTTTTTCTATAGCTTTATAGAGCAGTTTTACCTCAGAAAAATGGTAAGGGATGAGGTAGCAAGGTGCAGGGAGAGGTAGTGGTAGGATAGGGGGCAAAAATGAGCTGACAGGTTCCCTTTAAATTTAAGTCCGTGGTCTTATACTCACCTTCTGCCACCTTTATTCTTTTCCAGCATTTCTCCAGTCAGTCTGGTGAAAAGTGACTAGCCGGCAGCTCCAGTGTTTCATGGAGAGCACTGGAAGTTACTTTTCAATACACCTCTATGGGAGCATCTATCTATACCTCATTCTGGCTCTCATACAGACACAATGAGCGCCTGTGACTTAGCTTCTGAATTCCGGCCAGTCAGAAGTTACGGGAACAAGATTGTGCCGTGGGACAGGAGCTTTAAAGATTGCTGGACTAAGGGTACATTAACACTGGCCAATTGTGACGTGTTAAACTAATGCCAATCAGTTATGTGTAAGTTGATCAGCGGATTATTAACAGCCTGTTTAAACAAGCCAACCACACTTCCAATGCACACGTAATGATTGTTGCACATAGAACATCATTGTTCTCGACAGCACATGTCATGTTTATGTAGGACATTATGCTGCCAAAAACAAGGATGCTTAAACTTAAACATTTTTACCCAATGAATGACTATTTTGCTTCGTTGTCAAGTGATTGTCAACCTGCTTAAACAGGCCAATAATCGAGAACGATCGGTTTCCTATGATTAGCCAATACAGATGCACACACTAACACTACGTTATTTCCAGATTACAACATTTTGGGGTACAATCTAGGTTGTTTCTGTAATCCTATTGAAAACTAGGACTTTTTTTCTTTATTAGGCCGTTAAGTGCTGCTTCTGTCTTTGGCAGTGCTGTGTTACTATTCTGTCCTACCTTATCACATTACTGTAAAAACTAGCTACATGTACTCTTGCAGATACATTAATTTAGTGTCAATCTCACAGCACACATACTATTCATCTTCACATTCACATGTCAAACACCCTGTCACTCACTTCATCATTCCATAGCTCTCACAGATTGACAAAGCTTTATGCGCATTCACTATTTTACCACACATCACAGTATTTTCCTGGGTTCATCAGGGTCCCTTTGGGACAGTTGAAATGTTCAGCAAAGTCCCTTGAATTTGACAGGGTCCCAATAACTCTAAATTTGGCTGGACTATGAGGGTCTGTAACTAGTCCTTCATGGCTGCTCTCAGGGGTCCGCACAGAACACCACACCTGCAAGACACAGTAAAATAGCTTAGTTTCCAGAAAATGCAAGACAAAGCGTATTGTCAGAGCCATCGGAGCAGGACAGTGTGGACATCACCTGGGCAAATCCCACAAAGAAAAGCTGATGATTGGTCAGCTTCACTCCAGGCAATCGCTTTTCTTCCCCATGTTTTTTTAACCAGGATTTGTATGCCTGAAAGAAAACAATTGAGCAAATGTAGAACATTTAATATGCAGCAAGAAAAAATTGATGAGTTTATGGACTACATTATATTCACAATCTTTAAAAGTATACAAACCCCACCCTATATTTCTATGTATTGAATCATAGTTGATATTTAAGTGACAAAAAATAAAAACCTACATAATGTGTTCCTTACCATTATTATATACCCAACAGCTGAATTCATAAGGCTATGTTCGCACATCGCATAATTGGGGCATAATTAAAATGTTTTTATGGTAAAAAAAGGATAAAATTGGAAAGGGAACATTATCAGCTCACCAGAGTAGAAGGAATGCCAGATAGTGTGCAGAGTTCCTGAGTTGAATATGTAAGACAAAAATGTATTTATCTAGCAGCCGCTATGTCAAAGAAAGTTAAAACTTCACATTTAATCAATCGTGCCTAAAAAGCTGGGAAAAATGAAAATCATACTGGTGGATGTCCATACGTTAGGTGTACACATTTCAAGCAGATGCTATTGATCATAAGAGCGTCCACTCGAAATTTGTAGACCTAATCCATCACTAATGGTACCATAAGATTTACATTTTTACCAACTTTATACACAAGATTGAACAAAGATGAGGTTTTATCCCTTCCTTTAACATAGTCTACTAGATAAACACATTTTTCTATTACTGTTTACAGTACCAGCAAAACCTATGATATTTCAGAAATGTCATGCACATGCTTTTATTTTCCCTGGCTGAATTAGATAACTGCAGCATTTTTTAAATCTGTAACATTTCAACTATTTTGTTTTTGCAATAAGAGTGCAAAGAAACATTACAAAAGAAAGCAACCATGTGTTTTTGCTGCATTTTTTAGGTATTTCTGGTGACTAAAACTAGCTTTACTAATTATCTACTGTAGGCAAATTACCATTTTTTTTACTTTATAAGATGCACCGGATTATAAAATGCACCCCTAAATTTGGTGAAGGAAAAGAGAAAAAAAATTTTTTGTGTTAAATGGGGTCTGTCATGAAATGCCAGTGTCCATCTTACATTCAGCATATGTGTCCCAAATCCTAGTATATGCTGGTAAATCCCCCATACTGGGATATAGCACCCCATCCTGGTTATATGGTCCCCCCCCATTCTGGTGTATATAATTCCACCAATTTCTGATGTATATGTCCTCCATCCTTTGTACATGCCCCAATCCTGGTATATCTAATATATAAAGCTGAATGTGTGTATGTGTGTATGTATGTGTGTATATCCGGGATTGGCATCTACACCGTCGCAACTACAGCCACAGAATTTTGCACAGTCACACGTCTGGACTCCAAGAGCGTCATAGGCTATGTTGTGAGGCGAAAATTTAACCCTGCGCATTCCAATTCTCCAAACAATTTTGCCCCTATCTATATAATGGGGAAAAAAGTGACAGTTACCAGTTGACAGTTGTGAATGAGAGGGGCTTAATGACATCACCAAAGACTAACAGCACATACCAGCATATAGTCACTAAGGTGGGGCCCCAACATGAGATATTCACCACGCACAGGGACATGTATACACATGCACACAAAGAGTAACAGCAAGTGTATAGTCGCTAAGGTGCAGCCCCAACATTGGATACTCACCACGCACCCAAACAAATACACAAACCACAAAGAGACACAGACACCACAGAGACACACACAACACAGAGACACACACCCCCACCCCCACGGGTACACACACACACCCTATAGGGACACATGCACTCACCCCACAGGGAGACACACACACCACAAAGAGACACACACAACACAGAGACACACACACTCCACACAGACACCCCCCTCCACAGGGACACACACACATACACACCCTATAGGGACACATGCACTCACCCCACAGGGACACACACCACAAAGAGACACACACAACACAGATACACACACACACCACACAGACCACCCCACAGGGACACACACACATACACACCCTATAGGGACACATGCACTCACCCCACAGGGACACACACACACACCACAAAGAGACACACACACAACAGAGACACACACCAAACAGACCCCCCCCCCACAGGGACACACACACATACACACCCTATAGGGATACATGCACTCACCCCACAGGGACACACACCACAAAGACACACACAACAGAGACACACACCAAACAGACCCCCCCACAGGGACACACACACATACAAACCCTATAGGGACACATGCACTCACCCCACAGGGAAACACACACCACACAGACAGACACAGATGTGCACAAATCACCTCACACAACTTGCCTCATACATGTGCTATCTTTAATTTCCAAACATAAACATCTGATTAAAAACAGCCAATGTGCAACACATGTGCCATATAGGGAATTAAGGCAGATGTCAGTCACATGAGCTGTCTATTATGTGTATGTGTGAGGTAACATATACTGCCCGGCCAGGGGGAGGGTTTACTGTTGGCTGGAGATTTATTAGGCTGCCTATAGCAACCAATCACAGCTCAGCTTCTATTTTCTTACAGGTAATTAATATGACCTATTCAAATTCTATTTTGTTATAGCTAACATCAGTTATTTATTAACCCGGGCGTAGCCGGGTACTACAGCTAGTATGTATATATACATATATATATATATATATATTATTATATGTATATGTGTATATATATATATATATATATATATATATATATATATACACAGTGTTGGCCAAAAGTATTGACACCCCTGCAATTCTGTCAGATAATACTCTGTTTCTTCCTGAAAATGATTGCAATCACAAATTCTTTGGTATTATTATCTTCATTTAATTTGTCTTCAATGAAAAAACACAAAAGAGATTGAAGCAAAGAGCAAAACATTGATTATTTCACACAAAATTACAAAAATGGGCCAGACAAAAGTATTGGCACCCTCAGCCTAATACTTAGTTGCACAACCTTTAGCCAAAATAACTGCGATCAACCACTTCCGGAAACCATCAATGAGTTTCTTACAATGCTCTGCTGGAATTTTAGACCATTCTTCTTTGGCAAACTGCTCCAGGTCCCTGATATTTGAAGAGTGCCTTCTCCAAACTGCCATTTTTAGATCTCTCCACAGGTGTTCTATGGGATTCAGGTCTGGACTCATTGCTGGCCACCTTAGAAGTCTCCAATGCTTTCTCTCAAACCATTTTCTAGGGCTTTTTGAAGTGTGTTTTGGGTCATTGTCCTGCTGGAAGACCAATGACCTCTGAGAGAGACCCAGCTTTCTCACACTGGTCCCTACATTATGCTGCAAAATTTGTTGGTAGTCTTCAGACTTCATAATGCCATGCACACGGTCAAGCAGTCCAGTGCCAGAGGCAGCAAAGCAACCCCAAAACATCAGGGAACCTCCACCATGTTTGACTGTAGGGACCGTGTTCTTTTCTTTGAATGCCTCTTTTTTTTCTCCTGTAAACTCTAGGTTGATGCCTTTGCCCAAAAAGAGAGAACCTTCTTCCAAAACGTTTTAGGCTTTCTCAGGTAAGTTTTGGCAAACTCCAGCCTGGCTTTTTTATGTCTCGGGGTAAGAAGTGGGGTCTTCCTGGGTCTCCTACCATACAGTCCCTTTTCATTCAGACGCCGACGGATAGTACGGTTTACACTGTTGTACCCTCGGACTGCAGGGCAGCTTGAACTTGTTTGGATGTTAGTCAAGGTTCTTTATCCACCATCCGCACAATCTTGCGTTGAAATCTCTTGTCAATTTTTCTTTTCTGTCCCCATTTAGGGAGGTTAGCCACAGTGCCATGGGCTTTAAACTTCTTGATGACATTGCGCACAGTAGACACAGGAACATTCAGGTCTTTGGAGATGGACTTGTAGCCTTGAGATTGCTCATGCTTCCTCACAATTTGGTTTCTCAAGTCCTCACACAGTTCTTTGGTCTTCTTTCTTTTCTCCATTCTCAATGTGGTACACACAAGGACACAGGACAGAGGTTGAGTCAACTTTAATCCATGTCAACTGGCTGCAAGTGTGATTTAGTTATTGCCAACACCTGTTAGGTGCCACAGGTAAGTTACAGGTGCTGTTAATTACACAAATTAGAGAAGCATCACCGGAGCTGTTGGTGGGGGGGTTCGTAGTGGGCACCACCATGTTCTGTGTGTCTGGATTCATTCATTCAGAAGCTGTGACTGGGTTGCAAGAGGCTAAGACTTGAAGAAAATGGCACAGATCTCCATTAGCTGTGCAGCTGTGAATCCAGCAATAAAGTGAAATACATTTGCTGAAAGCTGTAGCGAAGCCTGTTTGGTCTCACGCTCTGTTGAATGCTTCCCACACCTCCTCCCCTATTCATTGCCTTAAATAGGCATCTTGTGATCAGACACCCCACTGTGCTGACAGTCCATTTTGCAGTGACAAAGACTGTTTGGTCAGGAGGCGAAGGGGGGGGGGGCGGTTGGGGTGGATTGGGGATGTGTGGATGTGTGATTGTGGATATGTGTCACAAAACTGACGTGTAAATACTACTGGATGTTCAAATTCAGACAGTGTTTGTGCTCCATTTCTTGTTGATTCTTTTTTGGTGCAGATTACTCTTTTTTCAAAAGAGCATCACACATGCATCATCCGTTTGTGCTTCTTTTTTACTTGCTTTTCATAGGACGCAGACACACATGGACATACAGACAGGGACACAAACACTTTCTTACCCTCCCCATGAACCCACGGTGAGCAACAGTGATGTCTTCCTTCCGGGCACTGGCAGGATCTGTCTGTGAGTAGTATGAGTACCTACAGGATGTAGCACCATGTGACTCTCAACCTGAGTCACATGGGCAGGTCCTGGAAGTACCTGCATTTGTATTATGCACAAACGCAGCACAAATATAATATATTTGTGCTTTTTTTTCACTGCTGCTTTTGTGCAGCTGAAAAACGTAGCCTAAACACAGCACAAAAAAATCCAGTATAAACATCCAGTGAGGACTTAGCCTAAGAGTCTTCAATTAAAAAAAAGCTTAGATCTACTGTGATTCAATACAGAATAACAATAAAACATGAATAATTATGGTGATATTATTGGGTCACAGCATGATGGGAATCTATTCGTCTCTCAATAGTAATATTAATTGCCAATCACAATATGTACCTATTACCATATTTTTCAGACTATAAGGCATGCTTTTTTCCCCAAAATTTGGCAGGGAAGTGGGGGTGCGTCCTATAGTTAATATAAGAAAAAAGCACTGAAATAGAAAGGCGCACAATATATCCGTGGGATTAGGTGCAATAGCAAGTTCTTAAAACTGCTCACCTGTTTGGGTTGTTAGACGTCACAACCCCCTCATAAATCTGTGACAACTATAGATGTCAAGCTGTCTGCAGCAGTACCTCTGAGTGTTGAACAATGCAAAAGTGTATAATAGAAATGGGAATCATGAACTCCGCTCTCGTCCCAAGGAATCCATTGACTCACACTGTTAGAATTCAGATGGTGGTTTATTACGCGTTTCGGGGTAAACCCCTTCCTCAGATAACACCACAAAAAAGATGTGCTGAGGAAGGGGTTTACCCCGAAACGCGTAATAAACCACCATCTGGATTCTAACAGTGTGAGTCAATGGATTCCTTGGGACGGAAGCGCAGTCTATGATTCCCATTTCTTCTATACACTTTTGGACTATAGTTAATATAGACAAAACCTGGCTGTGCTGTGGGGAAAGAGCAGTAGCGGTGGAGTGGGAAACTAGAGGCAGAAGCCCACTTTTTAAGAAAATGTAATATTCACTACTTCTCTCATTCATCACCTCTCAGCACTGAAGCTGCTGGGTGGGGGACACAGCACATATTAAATCTTAATCAGCGTGCACACATGATCACATGCGTCTGCCTGCTATTAAAGAAAATGGTTATTCACTGCTTCCCAAGCCATCATCATTGGCGTGGGAACAGTGATTATCCCGGCAACTGGAGGACACTTAAAATAATAAACGATTATACTCACTGTCCATCGTTCCTCCACAGCATGACATCATCTTCTCATGCCAGCAGCTGACAGTGTGTGGGGCATGTAGAGAGTGACGTCATGCACTGTGGGCTTAAACGGTCAGTTGCCAACATGCCTGCGGTGGATGGCGAGTATAATCGTTTATTATTTTAAGTGTGCGCCATGATGGAAGATCATATATACCAGAATGGGGGCCATATACCAGGATGGGGAATCATATATACCAGGGTGGGGCACATATACCAGAGGGGATACGTAAACCAGGATATGGGCCACATATACCAGGATGGGGTCATATAGCAGGATGGGGCATGTATTGTAGGATATTGGTTATACACCAGGATGAGGGACATATACCAGAATATGGGCCATATATTCCAGGATATGGGCTATACACCAGGGTGGGGGTCATATACCAGGATGGGGGCCATATACCAGGATGAAGGAAATATACCAGGATGTAGGACAACTATATCAAGATGGGGAACATATACCAGGTGTATTGCCGGCTGTTCAGTCCCACACATGCCCAGTGCCTCGGTGCGTCCTTGCGCCGATGTCCCTGCACTCTCCTCTCCCCTAGTCAGTGGTGATATCAATGCAATTACCTCTTTGGCTGCTTGCTCGGTCTCTTGCTTTGCTGCATTGCTGCCCATGTATAGTGTAGACCCCAGTTCTCCTCTATGGCTGCCCAAGTGTGTTTTGGCCCCCAGCTCCTACTGAGTTCTCCAGGCCTCAGGCCCTGTGCTTGACTTGCTGGGTTCCTGGTTATAGCCTAGGATGCACACATGCACTACCCCCTCTCTTAAAGGGGTGATGTGCGCACCTTGAATTGGTGTCCCCAGCCTATTGCTGGGATGCATCAGGTACTTAAAGTTCCTTTTCCCTTTTGAGTGTCACCCAAGTAACTCATTGGGTTTTCAACCTAGCCTTGAACGTTGGTCCTGCCTGTTGCTCTGGTTAGTCCGTATCTAGCACCATTTCTACTTGCAACCAGTTCTTTGTCTGCTAATGTTCTTGTATCCTTCCAGCCTGAATTTGTATGTATGTCCTGTCTGTTTTAGGACCTGTTCTGCCTGTGTTCTGTCCTGGTATCAGCCTGTGTCCTGCACATGAAGTCATGTGTCCTTCAACTACTAGCCTTTGTCCTGCACCTGAAGTCTGTATACCTACACCTGCCTGCTTGTATTCCTGAACCTATGCCAGTGACAGCTGATGTCTGCCTAGTGTCCGTGCCTAACAACTTCTACCTGCATCAATGCCAGATGATCTCTGCCTGACTTCCTCGCCCTGATGTCCTGTGTCAGATTTTCTGTGCCTGAATCTACCTGTACCCATGTACTTGCCCCAGTCTTGTTTGTGCACGTGTGCCAGCCCTGTCAAAATCTAGTTCCCATCCAATCCTGTTTATGCTCACCTGCCCTGCTGTCGCCCAGCTCCAATTAGTTGCCACAGTCCCAAACACTGCCCTGTCAGCAGCACCTGGCACTTAATGGTAAATGCTTAGTCAAGCCCCTCCCACATCACGGTAGGCCCAGGTCTCCCCCTGTGGTCCAGTGGGTCCACTCCTTGGACACTCAACCCCCTGCAAATGTAACACATAGGATAGGGGACATATACACCTGGAAAGTGCCCAGGATGGGGGACATTAGTACAGAATTTGGGTACATTACCCCTATAACAGTATCAGCAGATTAGCAAATCCCACCTCCCATAACAGTGTGTCATGACCACATTTTTTGCTTCAAATTTTTTGTCCTATTTTCCTTCTCTAAATCCTGGGTATGGTATTTAGCTTCTTCAGTGACTGTGTCATGAAATTGCTCTGTCACTGAACAACAGGATTATTTTGCAATGGTATAGAGGTACTATTAGGTTTCTGTATGGCAGCATTTTCTAATCACTATGTAAAGATATTATTAGGTCATTGTATAACAGAACTACTTGGGACAAGTAGAGCTTTATCACTTTGCTGTATCAAACAGCCAAATAGTTACAATTGCGTTCAAATAAAGATGTGGTATTAGATTAGCGCTACAAACCACTCCAGGCGAACGTTCTGTATAAATTACCTTAAAGCTTTATTCAATCGATGTAGAATGCCCAGTCTCCACAACGCGTTTCAGCGCTAATTGCGCCTTTCTCAAGTGTCGCAATTAGCGCCGAAACGCGTTGTGGAGACTGGGCATTCTACATCGATTGAATAAAGCTTTAAGGTAATTTATACAGAACGTTCGCCTGGAGTGGTTTGTAGCGCTAATCTAATACCACATCTTTATTTGAACGCACACGTATCTTCCCATTGGGAAGCGTGGTATTCAGCAGCTGGGCACCCAGGACGCATCAGACGGCAATCACCACTTCTTTGGAACAAGCACGAGAATCAGCAGCGTGTGCATATTGGAAATCACGCTCATCCCTGCTTGCAGCACACCGGCTGATGTGGAAACCCTTCGGGGTAACAAATCAGTGCATAAACTAGTTGTGTGGTCAGCACAACTAGAGAAGGTGAGCCCTAGATATATTTAACCGCTCCCATGCCATAAACATCAGCAGTTTGGCGCAACATTGTTTTTGTTTCTTAAATAGTTACAATTGGCCCATTACTACACATAGAACAAATACCTTAGAGCCTGGCACTTACGTGGTATGCCGCCTTTAAGCCACCATTGTCAGCTATATTCTCCCCGAGTGTTTGACGTCCATTGACCTTCTCTCCATTCACGGTATAAGCATTATATTGACTAACCATGCACTCAGTACGATTTTTAAATGCCTCTAAAGATGAGTTTTGCCACCAAGGACGTAAGTTACCTTCTTCATCATATTCCCGCCCTGTAATAGAAATGAAAAGAATAAGAAAGAACACAATAATAGCCCATGTATCAGGTAGGAAAAATATTGGGTAAATATAAAAAATATAACTATTTAAAGCTGACCAATAGATAAAGCACTTTGTGATTGGACTATTTTGTCACTGAGGCGCTGTACATTTGGAGTCTTCATGTGAAAACATACATATAACTTGACTTTTTTAATTAAGCAGTTAAAACATCTTCAGCCTTTCAATTCATCATTCAAGTCAAAATAATACGGACAAGCCAGAGATATGAAAGATTTATGACAATAAGAGAGACTCGTTATTCTCCAACAAAATTCCCAATAATTTGCTGCAAAGTCCGGTCCCTTTTACAAATGTAAGAGTAGTTGTGCTTTGCAAAAAATCTGTATTCTGAAGAATATGAATTTTTATCAAATTTGTGGAGTTAAATTCCACCCAGTTGCACTCACTCATTTCTAATACATATGATTTGTATTGTAAAATAGTGAGAGAAATTCGCTTTACCAATATAATACAAAATAATAAAAACAAAATAATAAATGCTATTTAACCTAAAATCTTCTCGGACATATAAAGCTTTTGACCAAATAACTATGTAACAAACCTTGATCATCAAATGCATGCGTCAGTTCATGTCCCATCACAACCCCAATACCTCCGAAATTCAGAGCCCTGAAGAAAGAAGACAAGAAAAGTAAGTTATGTTGCTTATCCATGTTATGTAAATAAAAGCTTATAACCTGACGTTAAATTCATCCATTGGTTGTATAAATTACTCTTTTGAAAGCTGAAACCCTCCCAAATTTGGTTTAGATTAAGAAAATAAATTGGCATCAATGTTGAAATATTGATCATTTAATGAACACAGAATGGTCAGATTTTGGCAAGACAAAAGATTTGTCGCCCACAGAAAGTAATAAGTAATATGATATTCAAACAAATAATTAACTTAAAATACTATTTTGGTACATCGGTGATTTTTTTCCTGAAGAAGGCAGCTTGTACCCCTGAAACGCGTAGAAAATAAATCATCACATTTTCTGAGTTTTGGAAGTGAATATTTTCTTCAGGCGGTAGCGCGGTTTGGATACCCCGTTCCACTGTTTTCCTGCTTATCACTATAACTGATTAGGACTGATGCAGCAGAGTGTCATACACAGCTACTGGCAGCATTTTCATTCATCAGAGTGAGTTATTCCCTATGCCTCTTTGTGGGACAATAGCGCTGTAGGATAAGGCCTCTTAAAGACCGCTGTTAAAAAGGGTTTTAGCAGGCATTAAAGGGTTAAATATTCACTGATATCTTGCTTGACTATTCCATACCCAGACATAAGTAACTACTTACCATTTGGTATTTTGACCTTCTAATACAGGGGCTTCAAACATGTAGCCTGTGAGCTTCACGTGGCTTCTAAGGCTGTTTCTTGCAGCCACCAGGCAATGTGGACCCCTTGGCGATGGCGACTCAGTACAATAGACTGACGACGTCAGCGCTTTATCTTGGTTGAATGCGCAGGCTCTCGGCACAGCAATACCAATGCCAGCCGAAAGCCAAACAGAGGCCAAAAGTTGACGTCACTGTACATCACGGGTGCATATGATGTCACTGCCATGTGCAGATTTTGATGTCAGTAGCTGGCATTGGTATTGCTGTGCAGAGAGCTTGTCTCTGCATGACAATGCATTTCAATTGAATGTGCAACCAAGAATAGACATTCAACTGTAATATCACTTTGGGGGAGCTGCTGCAGACGTCATCAGGATTAAAATCTGCATATGTTATTTGGTGTGGTTGTGCCTGTCACAACCTGGAAAAGGTGAGCAATATCCTATTTTTGTTCTCCTCCTGACCACACAGGTATACCCTATTTGCGCTTTCTCCTTTCTAGACACTGCATCTAATCAATTATAGCACAGATCAGGGACGTTTAATCACTTATGTACCTTTAGACGCCGCTACCGAAGGTAGCAACCGATAGACACCGCACGTGCACGCGCGCATTTACAACAGTTGCTAACGGTACCTGATGCCGCAAATACACACCGCCACAAGGTGCTCCACAGAAGGTATTTTCGTTCCCCGGTAGTGCCGACGGGTGCCGCAGGTTACCTTCTGTGGAGCACCTTCCCTGATATACACGCCGCTACCACAAGGCAATATGAGCGTACATATCGTGTGCCGCAAGGACATAGGCGTGCCAGAGTTGTGTATTACGCAACGCTCGTACGGTGATTGGACAATGCAATAGCATCATGATTGGCCAGCCAGCGCAGGAAGGCTGGCTAATACAAGATGCTATTGCAAATGCGTAGTGTGACTGGTCAGCTCGTTAAATATGGCGCCCTATGCAGGGACAACCAATCGTAATGCAGGAGCTTCCACCAATGATCGCTGAAGGGGCGTGGTATACATGCCGCCGTGGCACGCCCCATGGATTACGCTAGGCCACGCAAAACCTTCCTGTGCCCTGATTACACGCCGCCACCATAGGGTTTATGCCTGCTTGTTTTTGAGCACGGCTTGAAACACAGGTGACCAAAGAGACAGGAAGGTAGTTCCTGAATTACACGCCGCCACTTCGTGGTGTTTTGAAGGTAAAAGGTACAATTGTCTCCGACACCTGCCGGTTTCTACCTTTTGGTAGCGGCGTGTAATGGTACCATAAAGGTTAGGGGTCTGAGTTGCCACCCTTTCTCCTAAGCTCCTGAAAAGCCCTGGGCACAAAGCCCCTACCTCTACCCACGGACCAGGCTACCCAGCAGCTTAAAATGAAGGGGATAACAGCAGCTCCAGGGAAACGTCTGCACACACCAGGTGTCAGATCAGGAGTGAATTGAATTGGCAACTTCTGGTGGAAGGAAGCTGAAGTATTTATGGCCGAGTGGTGGAGAGCCATAAATATTAGTCACTTCCACCAAACATTCAGCAACCTCCATCTGCAGTGACTAAGGGAAAAAAAAGGCTTGGTTTAAATTACAGCAGCAACAACACCTATTGGCTGAAGCCAGTCAATACAGAACAATCTGGTCTTTTTTTAACCTACTCTACAGTTGTGGCCAAAAGTATTGACACCCCTGCAATTCTGTCAGATAATACTCAGTTTCTTCCTGAAAATGATTACAATCACAAATTCTTTGGTATTATTATCTTCATTTAATTTGTCTTCAATGAAAAAACACAAAAAGAATTGTTCTAAAGCCAAATTGGATGTAATTCCACACCAAACATAAAAAAGGGGGTGGACAAAAGTATTGGCACTGTTAGAAAAATCATGTGATGCTTTTCTAATTTGTGTAATTAACAGCACCTGTAACATACCTGTGGCACCTAACAGTTGCTGGCAATAACTAAATCACACTTGCAGCCAGTTGACATGGATTAAAGTTGACTCAACCTCTGTCCTGTGTCCTTGTGTGTACCACATTGAGCATGGAGAAAAGAAAGAAGACCAAAGAACTGTCTGAGGACTTGAGAAACCAAATTGTGAGGAAGCATGAGCAATCTCAAGGCTACAAGTCCATCTCCAAAGACCTGAATGTTCCTGTGTCTACCGTGCGCAGTGTCATCAAGAAGTTTAAAGTCCATGGCACTGTGGCTAACCTCCCTAGATGGGGACGGAAAAGAAAAATTGACAAGAGATTTCAACGCAAGATTGTGCAGATGGTGGATGAAGAACCTCGACTAACATCCAAACAAGTTCAAGCCGCCCTGCAGTCCGAGGGTGCAACAGTGTCAACCCGTACTATCCGTTGGTGTCTGACTGAAAAGGGACTGTATGGTAGGATACCCAGGAAGACCCCACTTCTTACCCCGAGACATAAAAAAGCCAGGCTGGAGTTTGCCAAAACTTACATGAGAAAGCCTAAAACATTTTGGAAGAATGTTCTCTGGTCAGATGAGACAAAAGTAGAGCTTTTTGGGCAAAGGCATCAACATAGAGTTTACAGGAGAAAAAGAGGCATTCAAAGAAAAGAACACGGTCCCTACAGTCAAACATGGCGGAGGTTCCCTGATGACTTGGAGTTGCTTTGCTGCCTCTGGCACTGGACTTCTTGACCGTGTGCATGGCATTATGAAATCTGAATACTACCAACAATTTGTGCAGCATAATGTAGGGCCCAGTGTGAGAAAGCTGGGTCTCCCTCAGAGGTCATGGGTCTTCCAGCAGGACAATGACCCAAAACACACTTCAAAAAGCACTAGAAAATGGTTTGAGAGAAAGCACTGGAGACTTCTAAGGTGGCCAGCAATGAGTCCAGACCTGAATCTCATAGAACACCTGTGGAGAGATCTAAAAATGGCAGTTTGGAGATTTTGGCTAAAGGTTGTGCAACCAAGTATTAGGCTGAGGGTGCCAATACCTTTGTCCGGCCCATTTTTGGAGTTTTGTATGAAATGATCAATGTTTTGCTTTTTGCTTCACTCTCTTTTGTGTTTTTTCATTTAAGACAAAATAAATGAAGATAATAATACCAAAAAATCTGTGATTGCAATCATTTTCAGGAAGAAACTGAGTATTATCTGACAGAATTGCAGGGGTGTCAATACTTTTGGCCACAACTGTATATGTCTATTAAATTGTGTTATATCTGCTCTATGTAGACACTACACTAGTCTAATAGCAATTGTTGTGCATATACATGCTTGGAACGATCTTGTGGCCCAATGTATTATTATTTTTAAGATATTTTCCTTCATCTATACCCTTAGGCAGCTTGTCATAAAATAATATTTTTGGTATTTATCAGGACACTTGTCCTTTTAATATACATACAGTTGAAACCAGAAGTTTTTCATACACTATAGAAAAAGCCACACATGCATGTTTTTTTTTTCACTATCTGACATGAAATCAGAAAAACTTTCCTGTGTTAAGTCGATTAGGGTTACCATAATTATTAATAGTTGCCAAATACCAGAATAATGAGATAGTTGGAAGGTTTTAAGCTATTTTTATTACTCTCTGCAAAGTCACAAGTTTACATACATTTCATTAGTGTTTGGTACCATTGCCCTTTAACTATATGACTTGGGTCAAATGTTTTGGATACCTTTATCCCTTGTGGTGATGTGGCCCCTGGCCGGGTGCATCACACGGGTTATCAATGCAGGTCTTGTTCACATGGGCCGGTTTTCCTGATTGTGTGTGCTGTGTGAAACCTGTCCGATGTACAGGGGGTTAACAGCTGAAGGGTTTTCATGAGCTGAGTAAAACAGCTGAGTGTGAGTGCTGAAGATCCGATACATTCATGAGCCTAATGAGCGGCTGAACCTGTGGGGATGAGTGCTTTGCTGGGCTAAACCTGAATGGTGCACAGGGGGTTAATCACATCTCAGGTCTGTGTGTGAGTGAAGATGTGATGATTGACTCACTGTGTTGCAGCTGTGAGTGAGCAGCCTGGATAAGAACCTGCCAGGTGTCTGAGTGAGGAGAGGACGATGGGATTCAGAAGTCCAGACCACTGCCATGTGAGGAGGTGCTGGAAGTGATCCGTCCCCAGTGGGGAAAGTGATGGGAGCCTGCCAGCTCCATGCCGGTTGCACAAAGATGCGTGCATGCCAGCAAGTGTCCAGGACCGAGGACGGCTCAAGGGCCAGGCGGTCATATGTGTGATGATGACTGAGGATGGCTCAAGGGCCAGGCGGTCAGATGTGCGCTGTGAGAGACCGAGTACGGCTCAAGAGCCAGGCGGTCACAGCCGACTTTGGGACTGACTGAGTGAGTCATGATATGGTCCCGTTGATCCAGATGTAGTGTCCTAGATCCCGGTGGATCCATGGAGGTCTTGTGTGTACTGAGTGACAGGGTTCCTGTTACTATGTGATGGCTTATGTAAAAATGCCATGTGTGATGACTCATGTGCAATAGGATGGGGAATGATCCCTGTCAGGGTGATAGACGGTGATAGCCGTCTTTAGAACCAGACTGAGGTCTGCAAGGGTCGGTGGGTGACGCCTTGATGTTCTGGGGAAAACGTATGTGAATGTCCTGTAATGTAATGTCATATAATGCAATGTAAGGATATGCATATTATATGTGAAAATGGAAATACAGTGTTATGGTTTATGTGTTGAAAGTGGTTTATGACAGAAATTAATAAATCCGCTGGGTATGTTACGTTGAAATGTAGTCGCTGCTGTCATTTTCCCCGTGCCAAGCGGGTTCCCCTGGGGCGCTACCTCACACCCTCCACAAGCTTCTCACAATAGTTGGTAGGAATTTGGTCCCATTCCTTCTGACAGAACTGGTGTAACTGAGCTATGTTTGTAGGTTGCCTTGCTCGCACCTGCCCTTTTCAGCTTTGTCTATAAATTTTTAATAGGATTGAGATGAGGGATTTGTGATGGCCACTCCAAAACATTGACTTTGTTATCCTTAAGCCACTTTGTAACCAGTTTGGCAGTATGCTTCGGACCATTGTCAATTTGAAGGACCCATTTCCACCCGAGCTTCAACAACCTGGCTGATGTCTTGAGATGTTGCTTCAATGCTGCCACATAATCTTCTTTCCTCATGATGACAACTATTTTGTGAAGTACACCAGTCCTTCCTGCAGCAAAACAGCCCCACAACATGATGCTGCCACCCCCGTGTTTAACAGTTGGGATGGTGTTCTTAGGCTTTCAAGCTTCTCCCTTTTTCCTTCAAATCTGTAATAATGGTCATTATGGCCAAACATTTCCATTTTAGTTTTGTCAGACCACAATGTAGGTCGTTGTTTGCAAAACTTAAACTGGCTTTTTTGTTTCTTTTGGACTAATGGCTTCTTTCTGGCAGAGTGGCCTTTCCGCCCATATTGTTACAGTACTCATTTCATTGTGGATAGTTACACAATCTTACCAGCTTCCGCCATTATCTTCACAAGGACTTTTGTGTTTGGATTGATATGCACATGTCAGAACAAAGCATTTTCATCTCTGGGACACAGAACCCATCTCCTTTCTGAGTGGTATGATGGCTGGACATTTCCATTTTGTTTGTACTTGCATAGAATTGTTTGCACAGATGAATGAGGCACCTTCAGGTATCTGGAAACTACATCCAAGGATGAACCAGACTTATGCAAGTCCACTATTCTCTTCCTGATATCTTGGCTGATTTATTTAGACTTTCCCATGATGCGACACAAAGAAGCAGTGTATTTAAAGTGTGCATTAAAATACATCCATGGGTGTGTTTCTAATTAACTCAGATATTGCCAATAAACCTATCAAAAGCTTCCAAACACATGAAATCATCATATGTGCTGTCCCAAATTGTTTAAAGGCATAGTAATCTGAGTGGATGTAAACATTAGACTTTGCAGAAAGTACTAAAAATGCCTTAAAACATTTTCTCTCTTATTATTCTGGCATTTGGCAAATATAAATAACTAGCGTATGGCCCGATGCTATCGCATCGGGAGGCGGGAGTGTGTGGCGGCGGTGAAGGGTCACATGTTCCCCCTCTCTTTCTTCTGATCTCCCCTCTCCCTCCTCCTCCCCGTTCTCCCCTTTCCTCCCTGATCTCCCCTCTCCCCCCTGATCTTCCCTCTGTCCTTCCCCCTCATCTCCCCCCTCCTCTCTCCCCTGATCTCCATTCTCCTCTCCCCTATATCCCCCTGTTCTTCCCTCTCCCCCATGATATCCACCCTCGGGTTGTCCGGGCCGGCGACATTCAAGATGGCGGTCGGGAAGTTTCGCGAGACGAGACTTTCCGTCCGCCATCTTGCATGTCGCCGCTCCGGACAGGGCGACACCAAGATGGCGGCCGGGAAGTCTCGCAAGATTTTCCACGGCGGGCAGAAGTCGGAGGCGTCACGGAGGAGAGGACGGGTGCGATTGGATTGGCTGGCGCGGGGTGTGCGGAGGGGTGGTGAGTATGATGTGAGTGTGGGGAGCAGAGCACAGGAGTGTGGTGGGCAGAGCTCCGGGTTCAGATCAGTAGTGGGCAGTGGCGTAGCAACTGTTTGGGGCGCCCGGGGCGGTCGAAAAATTTGCTGCAGCTGCCGCCCCTAAGTGTTGGGCCAAATGGCCACTCACCTCCTAAACTCTCCATCCTTCTGCACTCCCCATCCTCCTGCACTCCCCATCCTCCTGAACTCTCCATCCTCCTGCACTCTCCATCCTCCTGCACTCTCCATCCTCCCATATTCCTGCACTCCCCATCCTCCTGCACTCCCATCCTCCATCCTCTTGCACTCCCTATCCTCCTGCACTCTCCATCCTCCTTCACTCTCCATCCTCCTGCACTCTCCATCCTCTTGCACTCTCCATCCTCTTGCACTCTCCATCCTCCTGCACTCCCCATCCTCCTGCACTCTCCATCCTCCTGCACTCTCCATCCTCTTGCACTCCCCATCCTCCTGCACTTCCCATCCTCTTGCACTCTCCATCCTCTTGCACTCTCCAACCTCCTGCACTCCCCATCCTCCTGCACTCTCCATCCTCCTGCACTCTCCATCCTCTTGCACTCCCCATTCTCCTGCATTCCCCATCCTCTTGCACTCTCCATCCTCTTGCACTCCCCATCCTCCTGCACTCTTCATCCTCCTGCACTCTCCATCCTCCTGCACTCCCCATCCTCCATCCTCTTGCACTCCCCGTCCTCCTGCACTCTCCATCCTCCTGCACTCTCCATCCTCCTGCACTCTCCATCCTCCTGGGCTCTCCATCCTCCTGGGCTCTCCATCCTCCTGCGCTCACCATCCTCCAGCACCCTCCATCCTCTAGCACCATCCATCCTCCTGCACGCATCATCCTCCTGCACGCTCCATCCTCCTGCGCTCTCCATCCTCCTGCGCTCTCCATCCTCCTGCGCTCCCCATCCTCCTGCACTCTCCATCCTCCTGCACTCTCCATCCTCCTGCACTCTCCATCCTCCTGCATTCCCCATCCTCCTGCACTCTCCATCCTCTTGCACTCCCCATCCTCCTGCACTCCCCATCCTCCTGCGCTCTCCATCCTCCTGCGCTCTCCATCTTTCATCCTCCTGCACGCTCCATGCTCCTGCGCTCTCCATCCTCCTGCACTCCCCATCCACCATCCTCCAGCACCCTCTATCCTCCAGCACCCTCCATACTCCTGCATGCTCCATCCTCCTGCGCTCTCCATCCTACATCCTCCTGCACTCTGCATCCTCCAGCGCTCTCCATCCTCCTGCACGCTCCATCCTTTTGCACTCTCTATCCTCTATCCCCTGCAGTTTCCATCCTCCATCCCCTGCAGTTTCCATCCTCTATCCACTGCAGTTTGCATCCTCTATCCCCTGCAGTTTCCATCCTCTATCCCCTGCAGTTTCCATCCTCTATCCCCTGCAGTTTCCATCCTCTATCCCTTGCAGTTTCCATTCTCTATCCCCTGCAGTTTGCATCCTCTATCCCCTGCAGTTTCCATCCTCTATCCCCTGCAGTTTCCATCCTCCACCCTCCCTGAATCCTTCATCCCGTGCACAGCCTGCCGCCCTCTGCACCTCTCTCTCACACACCTCTTGTACACTTGTTTATTTGGTCCCATCTTCGCTCCAGCTTCTTGTATGATATTGTGCTCCTTCACGCTGGGTATACTCCATGGCTCCACCCACCTGAGTCACATGCATGTGACATCATCGCAGGTCCTGCTGCTCCATATTGTCTCTTCTGCTGGGCAGGCTAATACGGCCCTGACGCTGAGGTGAGTCACCTGCAGGCTGCTGCCCCCAACCTCCCCCCGCGCTACGCCACTGGTAGTGGGGCGGCGGCCATGTTGGTTAGGGTCTAAGCCAGCTTCTGTTGGATGTGACGTCATAAATGTTACATAGTGACGGAAGCAGGCTTAGGGAGATTATTATATAGGATAATGGTAATCCTAATTGACCTAAAACAGGAGAGGTTTATTTTGATTTCATGTCAGATAGTTAAAAGACACAAATAGATGTTTTTCTATGTAGTGTATGTAAACCTCTGGATTCAACTGTAGTAATACCCACTTATCAATAACATCTCCATGCCTTATGACAATATTTCTGAATTTAAATGTGCAACCTTATAGTAAACTTAGTGTATGTAAACTTGTGACTTTGCAGAAAGTAATAAAAATGCCATAAAACATTCTATCATTATTCTGGCATTTGGCAAATCTAAATACTTATTGTAATCCTAATTGACCTAAAATGGGAAAGCTTTATTCTGATTTCATGTCAGATAGTGAGAAAAGCATGCATATGTGTCTTTTTTATAGTATGTATAAACGTCTTGTTTCAACTGTATACTGTTTTTCCTGTTCGGTTCTGTCCATTTTTTGTGTCCTTTCCTTTTGCTCTTCTGATGATATCTTTATATATATTTTTGGTTACTAGTTGTACACAAATAAAGTTTACTTTAATTTTACATATTTTGCTCTACTGATAATATCTTTATACACTGTGTGTAGAATTATTAGGCAAGTTGTATTTTAAAGGATTATTTTTTATTATTGATCAATAACTATGTTCTCAATCAACCCAAAAGACTCAAATATCAAATATTAATATTTTTGGAAGTTGGAGTGTTTTTTTTTTTTTAGATTTGGCTATGTTAGAAGGATATCTGTTTGTGCAGGTAACTATTACTGTGCAGAATTATTAGGCAACTTAATAAAAACCACATGTATTATAATAATAATAATAATAATAATAATAATTCCCATCTCACTTGTTTATTTTCACCTGGTAAACCAATATAACTGCACAAAATTTAGAAATAAACATTTCTGACATGCAAAAACAAAACCCCAAAAATTAGTGACCAACATAGCCACCTTTCTTTATGGTGATACTCAGCAGTCTTCCATCCATAGATTCTGTCAGTTGCTTGATCTGTTTACAATCAACATTGCGTGCAGCAGTCACCACAGCCTCCCAGACACTGTTCCGAGAGGTGTACTATTTTCCTTCCTGTAGATCTCACATTTTAGAAGGGACCACAGGTTCTCTATGGGGTTCAGATCAGGTGAACAAGGGGGCCATGTCATTATTTTTTCTTCTTTTAGACCTTTACTGGCCAGCCACGCTGTGGAGTAGTTGGATGCATGTGATGGAGCCTTGTCCTGCATGAAAATCATGTTTTTCTTGAACGATACAGACTTCTTCCTCTACCACTGCTTGAAGAAGTTGTCTTCCAGAAACTGGCAGTAGGTCCAGGACTTGAGCTTCACTCCATGCTTAACCCGAAAAGGTCCCACAAGTTCATCTTTGATGATACCAGCCCATACCAGTACCCCACCTCCACCTTGCTGGCGTCTGAGTCGGAGTGGAGCTCTCTGCCCTTTACTGATCCAGCCTCTGGCCCATCAAGGGTCACTCTCATTTCATCAGTCCATAAAATCTTGAAAAATCAGTCTTAAGATATTTCTTGGCCCAGTCTTGACATTTTATCTTATGTTTCTTGTTCAAAGGTGGTAATTTTTAGCTTTCCATACCTTGGCCATGTCCCTGAGTATAGCACACATTGTGCTTTTTTTTTTAAACATTAAATTTTTATTGAAATTTAAAAAAAAAAAAAAAAAGAAGAAACAAACATAACATAACAATGTCGGATCCTTGCCGGAAACAGATCCGGGGGATCAAATAGACAATAGACAACTAAAGCACATAAAGTGCTAATAATAAGAAGATGAAGAGTCACAGGGTGGGAAATAAAGATAGAAGAAGAGGAGAGAGAGAGAAGAGGAAAAGGAGGGGAGAGGGGGAAAGGCGGGTTGTATTAGGAATCCGGAGAGGGGGAGGGGAGAAACCGCACGGTCTACAGCATGTACCGAGTATCACTATGCCCTCTATTTAAATCGAGTGCGGGTTGAGCCGTTTATACCGTTTACGCGGAAGCCACCATTCATGTTAATGAGCTCTGAACAGACAGACAACTCACAGGGAAGACCGCTCCAGAGCAGGCGGGTCTGTAGGGCAAGAGGGCAGGATGAGGCCTCAGGGGACCGGTGCAGCCTCCGGGTGTGAAGCCCAAACACTCCATCTATCATGGACCAACCGTCTGGTTAGCTTATTTAGTGCTAGGTAGTATTCCTGATGGAAGATCCAGTTGATTATGGGTCAACTCAGTCAGGGTAGGCAAGGATGAGGCTTTCCATCTCGCGGCTAGGCATAGGCGGGCAGCGATAAGGATGTATGATACTGTCCCCCGCAGCGGCAAGGGGAAGTCTCGAATGCCAATATTCAGAACCGCCAACTGAGATGTCAGGTCCTGTCTAATTCCAGTGACTGTTTGAATTAGGTTTTGGACTAATGTCCAAAAGGGGCGTATTTTCGGGCAGGACCACCACATGTGCGCTATGTTGCCTCTCTCTCCACACAGTCTCCAACACTGCGGGGACTTCCCCCCAGTGATATGAGCAAGGCGAACAGGAGAGAGGTACCATCTGAGATGGATTTTCTTTATGTTTTCAAGATGGTTCACACACCTGGTGGCCCTCCCCACCTCTTCAGATGCTGCGTGCCAATCCTCAACGTCTGCCGTAAAGCCAAGGTCTCCCTCCCATCTCCTCATATAAGGCATTTTCACCTCATGGTCTACAGATACCAACCCTCCATAGATCCTGGACAGTGTCCGCGGTTTGGGGGGATCCGCTTGAACAGCCTTAAAGAGAAATGATGTACGGGGGGGGCCCAGGCAGCGGGACGTAGGAGGTCCTACGTAGGAGATGGTCTAGTTGAAAAAATTGCAAGAATGCCGCGCGGCATTCGGGAAACCATCTACAAAAGGTCTCAAAAGTAGGCCTCGTCCCTTCCTGACAAAAATCTCCCAGAGAGAGCAATCCTTCGTCTGGATCGATGGGACAAGGAGGTGCAGTGCTCGTACAGGCACTTCCTCTGGAGGGACACGGGTCCAGGTCCGCGGCAGTGCCCTCCAGTAGTGTAGGAGGGTTTGGGAAGTCTCAAGCTGCCGAGTCTGGGTAACTGGTTGAATCGACTCAGCCGCCAGGAGGTCTCCCAGAGTGCCGCCTCCCAAGTAGGAGGTCTCAATAGAGATCCATCTGAGGTGCTCAGGGCTGCGCCACCAGGACCTGGCCTCCTCCAAGATGATAGCCCTATGGTATTCCAAAATGTTTGGCATTCCCATGCCACCCGCCCCTATCGGAGCGTACATCATCTCCCTGGCCACGCGCGGGATCTTGTTAGCCCAAATGAATGTGTTTACTGCGCTCTATAATTTAGCCAAAAGGGTTTTAGGGATCTTAAGAGAAACACATCTAAACATATATATTATCTTTGGGAAAGTCATCATTTTGAAGGCGTGCAAGCGAGCGATCCAAGAAAGGGACTTGGCACCAAAGGTGGCTACTTCCAAAAGGACCTTTGTTAGTAGTGACTCATAATTTAGTCTCATGAGTTGAGTGGAGGGCGCCAGTGTAATCCCGAGGTAGGGGATACCGCCCCTGAACCAGCGAAATGGTAAGAGCTCAGAGAGAACAGCTACCTCCAAATCCGGGACTCCTAGTGGGAGAAGAGTTGACTTAGCCGCGTTCAGCTTGTAGTACGAAACCATCGAGTAATCCTCTAGAATGCGCATTACCGCTGAGAGAGAACGAGACACCTCTGTGCAAGTGATGATAATATCATCCGCGTACAGACCAATGGTGTGGACATCTCCACCCACCCTGACACCCGACACGTCAGTGGCCGAGCGGATTTTTTCAGCCAGGGGCTCCACTGCCAGGGTGAAAATCACCGGTGACAACGGACAACCCTGACGAGTTCCATTCGTGCACATTGTGCTTTTTGATACTCCAGTAACAATGCAGCTCTGAAATATGGCAAAACTGATGGCAAATGGCATCTTGGCAGCTTCACACTTGATTTTCCTCAATTCATGGGCAGTTATTTTGCGCCTTTTTTGCCCAACACGCTCCTTGCGACCCTGTTGGCTATTTGCCATGAAACGCTTGATTGTTCGGTGATCACGCTTCAAATGTTTGGCAATTTCAAGACTGCTGCATCCCTCTGCAAGACATCTCACAATTTTGGACATTTCAGAGCCCGTCAAATCTCTCTTCTGACCCATTTTGCCTAAGGAAAGGCATTTGCCTAATAATTAAGCACACCTTATATAGGGTGTTGATGTCATTACACCATACCCCTCCTCATTACAGAGATGCACATCACCTGATTTATTTAATTGGTAGTTGGCTCTCAAGCCTATACAGCTTGGAGTAGGACAACATGTATAAAAAGTATCATGTGATCAAAATACTCATTTGCCTAATAATTCTGCACATAGTGTAGTCCTCTAGTGATAATTACCTACGGATAAAACTATGATTTTATGAAAACTACAGCAAGTGACACATATCACTGGAATCAAGGTCATTGTCTGTACAATTTTCTATTTTCAGATTAGGTGGCAAAAACCTGGTGACAAATTCTATTTAAAGGGAACCAACCACCCCCAATGACCCCCCCGGACTATTAATATTGGTCCCTACACACAGCACATACATGTGCTGCAATGATTTTTGCTAAAAAACCTGTTTTTTAAAACTAAAGATAATGCTTTTGAAAGTTTAAACCTAATGGACGGATGGCGGTACTTATCTGGTGCAAAAGCCGAGATGTGCTGCCAATCATCCTCCCGTCTCCCCTCGCAGCAGTTATGGACAGCCCTTTATTCAGCGTCACAGCCCTGTGCATGGGCTCGCATGCCCGTGCACACGTCATCATCTGCAGCCGGGAAGCGAGCGCGCGCTCTGACTTCCATAGCCGAGCGCAGGAAGACAGAGCGCGCGCTCGCTTCCCGGCTGCAGATGATGACGTGTGCACGGGCATGCGAGCCCGTGCACCAGGCAGTGACGCTGAATAAAGGGCTGTCCATAACTGCTGCGAGGGGAGACGGGAGGATGATTGGCAGCACATCTCGGCTTTTGCACCAGATAAGTACCGCCCATCCGTCCATTAGGTTTAAACTTTCAAAAGCATTATCTTTAGTTTTAAAAAACAGGTTTTTTAGCAAAAATCATTGCAGCACATGTATGTGCTGTGTGTAGGGACCAATATTAATAGTCCGGGGGGGTCATTGGGGGTGGTTGGTTCCCTTTAAATTGGGTTTATTTTAAATCGAGTCTTTGAACAATAACATTTATTTTTTATGCATTGGATTATGGATTTATGGGTAGTACAAATTAGTGTTCAATGAGATCCACACTGATAATACTTATTACAAGCCCAAAATAGGACTTTGGTCCTAATATGCTGATGAAAAAAGGGTGACAATGTTTTGAACATTTGACTTTCAGGCTCCATATCTCCCATCCACTACAGCTCTGAGTGTAGACTACCTTCTCACACTCTACCTACAGAATGTGACCAGATAGGCAACTGTGCATTGCTTACCTGGGAAAGAGATGGCAACACGATACACTATGGGAAAATAGAAGCTGGTGAAGTCAGTATGATGGGTCCCTTGGTACTGGTATTCATATCGATGTAAGTTTGATACGTACCTCCAACCAAGATATTGCTGTAGACCAAGTACACACATAACTGCAATAGTTATTCCTATTGACAATTGCCTTTCAGCAGGAATAGTTTGAGGAACATAATAATGAGCTCAACGTGTTGACTTGGCCCCCAGATTTCAAAGTGTGACAAGTCCTGAAGAGAAGAGGTCCTTTCCATGGTGGCCCCATCTCACAACCCTCTTCTCTTTTTTCCTGAACATTCCCTAAGCTGTTTTATGGTCAAATCAAAGTTCAACTTTGATGTGGTTATATATAAACATAGAAAATGTTTAGGAGAGGAAAAATAAGGGACTATAGTCCTGTTGGCAGAAAGTTTCACCGTTAATTAATTTGGCACCCTGCTAAGAATTGTACTACACAGAACCTGCAGGCCAACATTTCTGATAAAATCCCTATTGCAAAAAGCTTTTAAGCAAAAATACATGTATTTGAGTGAAAATAAAATGCTTCTAACGTTGTTCACATCCATTTAGTATTCATAAATGTGTATGTGGCGCCCCTGCGGATCCAGTCGCCACAGAGGTACTGCACCCCAGTTAGAGGTGTACTACTCCACTCTTGGGTAAGGAAAGGAGCACTAAAGGGTATCCAAGCACCCAGACACCACTTACCACTCCAGGTCAGGGTCAGGGCGAGATTGCTTCTACGGGAGAGCACAGTCCCTGATCTTGTCTGGGGAAGAGGAACCAGGGTAGTGGGGCTGGGCAGAGAGTAGGGTTTAGGTGAGCACCCGGGAAGGAGTGAAGTTAGGAAGAACACACGTAGATGACGCTGGACATGTGACGGACCTTATAAAAAGGGGTGACAGAAACATCTAGAGTTAGTTGGTAGTTGGTGGAGAGTTGATGGCAGGAGTCTGCGTGGGCCAAAGTGTCAGTAGAAGGGTAACATCTGGAAAGAGAGAGAAAGAACGAGGATGCTCCAGAAGACAGAAGAGGTCCCAGGGGACTAGGTAATCAGCGATCCACCCGGAGATGCCTGCATCTACAGCGATTGTAATCGTGTGGAGGGACCAGGCCGCAGCCCCAACTAGTAGAGAACAACCAGGCTCAGCTAGTAACTCGGAGGCTGCGGTGCTTCCAAGATGCTGCAGCCGACACGCGCACATCTGCTGAAAAGGTGGCCACATAGGGTTCAAGGGCAGACTATGTACAAACCCTAGGAAGGACCCATGGTCACCGGCTACGGGCACTGTGTGAGTGAGGCCCAAGGCAGGAGGGTGAAGCAAGCGCAGGAGAAGAGTCGACTGTGAAAGGACGGTAGAAAA
Organism: Allobates femoralis; assembly: GCA_033576535.1. Lineage (NCBI taxonomy): Eukaryota > Metazoa > Chordata > Amphibia > Anura > Aromobatidae > Allobates > Allobates femoralis. The sequence continues at coordinate 216,528,171 of JARQOC010000001.1, forward strand.
GGGTATCGATTTGTGCCACCACTTTACTCAGGAGTTAGCTGGACCCACCAAGTAATCCCCAAAGACTCACACTCCGCGGATTGTTACAACAGTGATGACTGCTGCGACTGGAACAACAAAGCTGTGAGTAAACATCTTGAGACTGCACCCCACTGTGTCTGGTATTTTCTTGCTGCACTCCTGCGCTGAAACACCAGTGCCAACTGACTGATAACATCTGGTGCCCTGGGGGGTAAGCCTTACCGTGGAGGGCCCACCAACAAGCTGCCTAATTACCAACCTTCCCTCAGTGAAACTGTAAAGAAGTGGCGGCTATTATTAGCCGCAACCTGCAGGTGGCATCACGTAAACAAGTATTCCAAAGTCTGGTACACCTAAACCAGAAGTACTTTCCCTAAGCTCCGATCCCTGAAACAGATTTCACCGAATATTCCCCATCCCTTTTGAATTGACCGCTCTGGGGCCACGGGCGGGGTCGCGCCACCGTGACATACCCCAGTGAACGACATCGAACCAGGGCCCAGTTCCGAGAATCCCACGGCTACCCACGGGCGAGTCATGTAAATACCAAAACAAATGCTGCTTACATTAACCTGATGCAGGAGGGCCCAGTTGGATGGGACTGCCTCTTAGACCCCCACATCAGATTCATGGGCTACCTCTAGACCTTTGTGGTAGATATGCCTTTGTTTCTTTACACATATTTAAACTGTGTGCAAGCCAACATTTATATAACATTTCTCTATTCTGGCTGGGATAAGTAGAAAAGCTGAACACACATACTTAGGGTGTGTGGGAGCATAGAACGGAGCCTGGAGGATGCCTGCTGGGAAGACGATTTCATTCTTGTTTGGCAAATAATAAGCGTTGACTGTCTGGGGTGTCATACTCCATCTGCAGAGAAAATTAGACATATGGAAAATTCTCCTTAGCTCTTCATGTTCCTGTTAGTGAACAATATGCTTTTCTACAGGTCGCTGATCATTTAGGCAACTGCTAACCCTTTCAATTCTCAGCAAGGAATCTATATTTCTTCCTTATATTATACATATTCAGACTAAATCAAAACATGCAATTTATATTAGCAGTCTAGTAAATACAAGATTACAACTAAAATACAACTTCTTAGTGACAAACGTGGGCTGACTGCTCTTTTATCTCTGTCAAAAGATTGAATGCATACCAATTATAAGGGCATTTACCTGTCTGATTGTACACAGGGGCATAACTACAACAGGTGCAGGGGTTGCGATCGCACCCGGGCCTGCAGCCTAGGGGGGCCCCAAAAGTCCCTTTGGCCCATAGAAAAAGACTAATACTATTAAAGATATGCAATAATTGTGGCCCCGTTGGAGGTTTCGCATTGGGGCCCCAGGGCTTGAAGTTACGCCACTGATTGTACATACACCTCCACTAACCAGCTATACAACAAACTGCCAACTGACAGCTGCAGACTGTGCGAATACAGAAACGGGATTCGCTAATTTTTCCCCGGTGATCTTAAAGGACAACCATTTCTGAGAACCTGTAGACATACAGGATGCCAATCTGGTCCCCATCCCTCAATTTAATTGTTCAATTTATCTCTTTGAATGGACATAGTATTATGTAGTTTTCATAGAAGTGTGGGAAACGTGTGAAGGGTACAGGAAACACAAGCCAAAGATTAATGTGTTACATTCTGCACATATGAGTAATGGACTGAAGATGTCATAATGGCTGTCTGGGTTATATAGAGAAGAACAGCATAAACAATCACCTGTGAGTCAATGAATTTATCTGCACATTATACACATTTAAGATTTGCAAAGCACATGTGAAAAAACATTATATATCCATCACTATATGATCACTGTATGGTGGTAACTTTAGTGTTATACAGGACTACAAATAATATTATATGTATTCAGAGAGATATGTGTGCTACATATAACTTCAGGTAACATCTACATTATCTGCCGCTCAGACGGTTATCGCTATGTGTTATCTGTGATGTAACATAGGACTGCAGGTAATGTGTACTGTATGACCTGTTTTCACATAACTATCACTCTGTGTTATATGTGGTGTTATCTAGGACTGCCGGTGACATCTATTACATTATCCATACTCAGAGAGATATCACTGTGTTATCTGTGTTATACAGTGATGTAGGTGGTTTCTACAACATTATCTGTAATCACCAAGATATCACTAAAGGTACCTTTACACGCGGCAACATTTCTAGGGTGTCAACAGGTAACTTACTGGCTGCAATGAAATCATGGAGACAAGGTTCTATCTTGTTGCTGTGTACAAATGGAATAATGTCTCCATGATTTCACTGCAGTCAGTAAGTTACCTGTTGACACCCTAGAAATGTTGCCGCATGTAAAGGTACTATAAGAGTTACCTGTGATGTCCGGGTCATCTGAGTTTAGAGCTGCGCGTCAGCTATGAACTCAGTTGACCCGATCACCTGCATCACTGCACCCGGATCCCAGCAATAAAGTAAGCGCTTCTCTCGCTCACTTACAGCTATTTACTGGGTACCATGATGCAGTTCATTGGGGTCATTGAGATTCACCGAAATAGGACATAAAATCACAAAAAACTCAAAAAACTAACCTGTGTTGCCTCTCAGAGGAGCTGGCAGCCTGCTGCTATGTGCAATGGATATTTACCAGGCAATTTTTTGGTGAGTTTTTTGTGGATTTTATGTCCTATTTCGGTGAATCTCAACGTTAAAGAAACATATGGCAGCAAACATATGGTTAGGACTCGTAAGCGTGAGAGCCCTTGACTGTGGGTTACGAGCTTATGTATTTCCCCGGCCCTATTGTACCCGTACGATTGTTTTGTCGATTTGTCGTCGTTTTTTCGACCACTTGTCTTTGTCTACCCCTAACTTGTACAGCGCCATGTATCCTAATAGCGCTATATAAATACCTAATAATAATAATAATTTTGGCCCAAAATATCTACTAACACCTCACATTTTCATCCTTAGTGTTTTGTTGCATCTTTTTTTATCTGCAGTTTGAGGCTGGGCCCTCTGGGGGGTGTCAGTCATTTGTGAAGCATATAATCAGTGTGGAGCAACCCGCCAGATCTAAAGGCCACTTCACACACACAGATATCTGAGTCCAATATCTGAACAGATCTCTGGTTGCAGTGAAATCATGGATACATTGCTCCATTTTGTGGCTGTGTACAACATGGAGCAATGTATCCATGATTTCACTGCAACCAGAGATCTGTTCAGATATTGGGCTCAGATATCTGTGTGTGTGAAGTGGCCTTAATAGCAGGGCGTGATCAATAGGCTGCTCTGACACTATGCTTCACATGTATCTAAGTGGCAGAGACCTATGGTAACCTTGTGTCTGTAAATGCCACCAGTCACCTCCCTGACAGCATGGCTGGACGCTGGTGCTACAACCGCCCCCATCTGTGGATTGTAGGTGATTGAGTACCAGCATAAAGACACCTGTGTTGCCTCTCAGAGGAGCTGGCAGCCTGCTGCTAGGTGCAATGGATATTTACTGGACAATTTTTTGGTGAGTTCATTGGGGTCATCCAAGTTCACAACTAACACATTAGCTCTGAACTTGGATGACCCCGACTCTGATATCACCGCAAGCCCACCCAAAGTCATTTTCTCGGCGTTGTGTGCAGTGACCAGACGTTCCTTTGTCTTGGCCTGTGGATTATTGTCAGAGGGTTTTGTTTTGGGTTATTAAACATGGGAACCAGGGATGTCTTTTGTCTTTTATTGCAGTTAATAGTTTTTTTTCACTGTGTTGTATTTTTTTATAATGTTTACTACAGATTCATAATGGGTGAGTCTACTGGCCTGACATTATGAATCTCATGCTTAGTGCCAGCTGCCAATACACAGCTGACATTAACCCTTTATTACCCCGCATGCCAACACCACCAGGGCCACTGGAATAGCAGGGTAAAGCGCCCGAAAATGGTGCTATGGTGCCCCCCTTGTCTGTCCGCCACTGGGGGTACTGCACTCCTCCATTAGCGGGAGAGTAGTGCTCCTGTTCTCTAGATACTGGGATGGTGAAAGCAAGACCCCACAACCACAACACACATGTAGGACCCCGGGCAGGGACGGTGGGTGGACCCAGGGGGAGGGCCTAGTCTCAGTGAGGGAAACAGGGAAGTGTAAAGTAAGTCGGGAGGAAGACAGAAAAGGAGTAGGAAGTTGAAGTGAGAGTCAAGAGGTGGTGTGAGGTGTTAGTACCCGCGGGCTTGAGCACGGTCACGCTTGCCCCAGGAGGGAAAGACCAAAAAGCATAGAAGAAGGAAGGAGCCCTTGGGGTGTGCAAGAAGACTTAGATCACCCGTACGCCTGTATCTTGTAGGGGAACAGGGGGGCTGGTGGACAAAACAGGGAACCAGCCCTGAACACGGCGCGGCAGCTGTAAGCCCAAACCATTGAACCAGAGGCCATGAGATCTTAAGGGAACTGTGGCCACAAACCCCGGACATCTCGAAGACGGGAGCCGTACTAAGGCGCAGCACTAGGAAAGCAGTGCTAGTCTATGCCTGTGGCTGTCAGTACCCGAGCTCTGTATGCAGAGGTGCTGACAGGAAAGGTGAGGCAAGTTAGATGTGCTGAGAGTACCGCCAGTGAAAGGAACACCGAAGGGGTCTCGACAACACTGTCCCGGTTCTTGAGAAACAGCTGAACTGGAGATTGGCAGGGGGAAGCAACTGGCGTAAGTAAAGGTACAAAACTCTGACAGATGTGTGACATACTTTTGTTTGCGGCATCCACCGGCTGCGGAGGCCGCATAAAACACCGAGCTGCTAATAACCCGATGAACACTGCCCTGGGGATCCCACTCCGACCACGGGAAGCAAAACTTTCCAAGCTGCCAGTCATCATCCCCAGAGGTTCTGCAGCAGCGGAGGCCGCACATGGCTGCACACCGCGGGTGTCGTCACAAATTCCCCATTCCCTTTAGTCCCCATCACCTAGTCCTGAACTTTTAATTGACACCGCCAGGGTCACAGAGCCGGGTTGCCACCATGATGTCCCCCATAAAAGAACCGAAAGATCCGGCCAGGATCCGAGTATCCTTATTGCCCTAGAGTGGGCGTGTCAACTTGGCGTCACAAACAGGATGCGAACGGCCCAGTAACACCTGGTCTTGTACACCTTTGAACGAGAAAAAACAGTTCAGAAATACTGTGTAAAGAAAGAACTTGTAAAATGATGACCAGAGAGAACGAGCGCCACTTGTTGGCCTAGGGCGAGTTCTGGCTCCTGTCATGGGTTGGGCCCACGTGAAGGCACAGAAGAGCAGGCCCACCCCAAGTACTAAGAGAAAGCCAATGGGGCCTGCCTAGAGGTGTGTTGCCTCCGCCCAGAGGTGTGAAAGAAGGCCGGAAGGGTGAGGCCCCGGAACAGAATGAAGAAGAACCGTGTGGTGCGAGAAGTGTGTAGCATCATGGTGAGCAACGGGACAGATACCCCGGCCAGCGGGAGAGAGAAAGAGAAAAAGCCACCAGTGCAAGCAGGGAGGTTACAGACCAGGTTCAGTTTACCAACGGCGACGACTTGGAAGCTGCGGCAAAGGAGTTGAGCCAGTTGCTGAGGAGCGTAAAGGTGTGGGCCATCTACACCTGGAAGCAGGCCCAGCTGAGGAAGTTGGCGCAGAGAGTTCAAGCGCCAAAGGATCCAGTACCGCCGGTGGAGAAGCCAGCAGCCGAACAACCTTGCTTAAATAAGTTGGCTATCCCGTGGAGACAGAAGTGCCGCCAGCAGCTGTTTTAGACCAACCTGAACAAGCACCGAGGCCTGAGGGTGGCGTCAAGAAACCGGAGACAAGGTCAGTTACACACAGTATATGGGACGTCGAAGCTGGTATGCGCTTTGTGTGTACAAGATCATACCACCGAGAGCCCCAGGTGCAGAGTAGGCTGAACTTTTGAGTGGTGAGGACGGTTTGCGGGCAAGCGGATCTCGCCCCTAAAGTAAGTCCTAGAGAGTTAGCAAGTAAATAGTGGTTTCTTGAATTGTAAATGTTATGTACAGTTGTATAGCTAGCTACAGTACGTACCCATTATTGTAGAAATGTTTATAGTGTGAATAGTTAAACCGCCGCGATCACAGAGTACAATTGTCGATTGAGAATGTCTAGCCCGGCGGAGGATGCTACATCGGAGAAAGAACTGAGCTGAGCCCCGCCAGGGCTAATGAGTGCCGCAACCTGCTGGACTGAGAACTTTAGTTTGCACTTCATTTATATTTTTATTTTTCTACCGCAAAACTTTAAGTAGTAGTAGTGTGTTTTTGTGATTGTAACGTTCAAGTCCGTGCCTCTCAAAAGAGATGAAAAGAAAGCTTGTGTTAAATTGTTGTTGAAAGTAAAAAAATTATGTGAGTTTTGTTCCTTGTTCGAGGTTGCTTGAGGACAAGCTAACCTTTGCCAAAGGGGAATGTGGCGCCGCTCTGGTCTGGCCGCTACTGGGGGTACTGCATTCCTCCATTAGTGGGAGAGTAGGGCCCCTGTTCTCCAGATACAGGGATGGTGAAATCGGGACCCCACAACTGCAACACACACATAGGATCCCGGGCAGAGATGGTGGGCGGACCCAGGGGGGAGGGCCCAGTCTCAGTGAGGGGAACAGGGAAGCATAGAGTCAGTCGGGAGGAAGACAGAGAAGGAGTAGGAAGCTGGAGTGAGAGTCGAGAGGTGGTGTGAGGTGTTAGCTCCCGCGGGCTGGAGAACGGTTACGCTCGCCCTGGGAGGGAAAGACCGGAAAGCATAGAAGAAGGAAGGGGCCCTTGGAGTGTGCAAGAAGACCTAGATCACCACCCCTACACCTGTATCTGGCAGAGGAACAGAGGGGCTGGTGGACAAAACAGGGAACCGGCCCTGAACACGGTGCGGCAGCTCTAGGCCCGAACTGTTGAACCAGAGGCCATGAGATCTTAAGGGAACTGTGGCCACATACCCGGCTCATCTTGGAGAAACCAGCCGTACTAAGGTGCGGCACTAGAAAGCGGTGCCAGTCAATGCCTGTGGCTCTTGGTACCCGAACTCTGTATGATGAGGTGCTGACAGGAAAGGTGAGGCAAGTTAGAGGTGCTGAGAGTACCACCAATGAAAAGAACACCGTGAGTAAAAGGAACACTAAAGGGGTCTCGACAACACTGTCCCGGTTCTTGAGAAACAGCTGAACTGGAGATTCGCAGGGGGAAGCACCTGGTGGCCTGGTCGGAACGTTGAAGTAAAGGTACAGAGCTCCGACAGATGTGTGCAAGACTTTTCTTTGTTGTGTCCAAAGGCTGTGGAGGCAGCATGAAACACCGAGACGCTAATGACTCGATGAACACCGGCCAAAGAATGAACTGACTTTCCTACTCCTTGCCCTGGGGATCCCACTCCACCCGCGGGAAGCGACATCATTCAAGCTGCCAGTCATTGTCCCCAGAGGTTCTGCAGCAGCGGCAGCCACACTCCGCGGGTGGCATCACTAATACCCGTTTCCCTTTAGTCCCCATCACCTAGTCCTGAGCTTTTAATTGACACCACCAGGGTCACGGAGCTGGGTTGCCACCGTGATGTCCCCCATAAAAGAACCGAAAGATCAGGCCCGATTCCGAGTATCCCCATTGCCCTGGAGTGGGTGTGTCAGTGTTATGAAAGAATGCATCATTTTCAGAGACAGCTGTGGACTGCGATTTTTAGCATGGGGTGACCAGAATGTTTTGGCCTTACCACACTGAGAATCTCAGCCCCCAGCTGCCTGGGTTTTATCTTGGCTGGCAATCCAAAACAGGGCGAAGTGCACTCATTTTTTTAAATTATTTATTTAGATAATTAAAAAAAAAATAATGGCCTTCCTCATATTTTGATTGCCAACCAAGTAAAGCCAGGCAGCTGGGGGTAGCAGCCCATAGCTGTCCACTTTATCTGTGCTGAGAATCATAAATACAGCGAACCCAGTATTTCATTTTTTTAAATTATTTATTTATTTTTACAGCACTATGATGGGATCAATGAGTGAGGGGCGCAACACCCAATCAGAGATGATGTCACAGAGAATGGGCATCCCTGATTGGCTGCTGGAGTGACCTGAAAACAGCCCATACATTCTGGCATCTACCCTGCATGGTAGATGCCAAAATGTATAAGCTGTTTTCAGGTTGCTCCAACAACCAGTCACAGACACCCACTCTCTGTGACAGTGTCTGTGATTGGCTGGTTTGCCCTTCAGCAGCAAATACCCAGGAAGTTAATAAGCGGTCCCGGAAGTACAAGCAGGAGGACTCCAGTAAGTATAATGCTGCTGTTTAATCGCTATTTTCTTTCACAATTTTCTTTCAATTTAGCGATCTCTGTCTCCCGAACCGAACCCAAACTATAATATGGACTACCCCGGGAGGTCTGCATTCAGGGTCTGTGCCAAACACTAGGTGTTCGGTACGGACCCTGAACTTTACAGTTTGGGTTTACCCATGCCTACTCAGATAGTTGTGCTATCTGTAATGTTACATAGGACAACAGGAGATATCTACATTATCTGTACCGAGAGAATTATCACTCTGTGTTATATGTGATGTTACATAGGACTTCATTTACTATCTACATTATCTGTTCACAGAGAGTTATCACTATGCATTGTCTGTGACGTTACATTGGACTGCAAGTAACATCTATTCTACGATATCCGTATGCAAAGCGTTGTTACTGAGTGTTATATGTGATGTTACATAGTATTGCAGGTAATGTGTACTATGTTATCTGTTCTCAGACAGCTATCACTCTGTCTTATCTGTGGTGTTACATAGTACAGCAGATAACATCAACTAAATTTGCACAAAGAGCAATATGCCTTTAATTTTTTGTTATTATTACTTTTATGGATGAGGAAATGGGTGTAAATGCGTGTGGACTATGAAAAGGGGAATGGTCAGAAAAAACAATAGACTGTACTTCCCAGCCATAAACAGGGAACCTGTTATTAAAATGTGAATCCCACCCCAGTGTACATAGATCTATACAGGATATTATGGGACAGAACAAACTGTTCACTTACTGCTCTCTGTTTGGAGGTTTTCTTAATTGTTCAGCCATAAGTTTTGCTGAAAAATTGTAGAAATTCAACATGTTCTGAAAGAAGGAGTCCTCGGACAACTCAAACTGAAGGAAAGACAATATTTATTTGCATAAAAGAGAAACAGTCATGAAATTCTATCTGCAAATCAAAAAGTGTGCTCCAAGATACATTTAAAGATTGAATACTTTAATAGTAAACTGCATTAATGCCAACCTCTCCCAGTCTATACTCATAACATTGAGCTACTTAGCGCAGAAATTACCGGTAACTAATTTGTGTGTGCCCACAGGCCACTAAAGGTGTATGTTTCTTTGATGGGCTCCTAACCTTTTCTATCAGATATAATAATCCTAGACTAAAAGCCTATAAGTTTAAAGGGCAGGTAGTATTCCGCACTGATTAAAAAACAGCTTGATGAGAGCTCAGCTAAATATGGAGACCTCAATACCTTCAGTTGTATGCTATGAAAAACAAAAGCTGACCAACACCTCCTAACAGAATGAAGCAAGTGTGAACAAGTGTCGGCTATTGTGATTGCTGTAAATACAATCAGAAATCCCAGTAGCACGCTGTGCGCCAAAATATATGCAAACATTGAATATATGAAATATAAACTGCATTATTGACAAAGAATATACTACTAAACTGAAGGTACTTGGCGCATAAATTGGCCTATTGAACTGCAAAACAAGGTAACTATGTAATTTACAACACTGTATTATCTCTGTTGTTCCATTGTACAGTGCTATTTGTTAATTGCAAATAATAGATGTCATGAAAAGACAACAAAAGAGCACAAGCCTGAGAGATACTTATTTGTATAGATCACATAAAGATCTAAAACAAAAATAATAGGAGCATAGTAATATACCTTATTTTTGGATTATAAAATGCACGTTTCCCCGAAAACATTTTGGGAAAAGGGTGTGTGTGTCTGTCTTATAGTTCGGATGTATGGTACCTGGTTGAGGTTGGGGGGGAGTGGCGGCAGTGGAACCAGCACCGATAGGTTGGGCAGAAAGTGGAGGGAGCAGCACATATTAAATCTTTCTAAATAGTGGGTACACGTGATCATCTGACACTGCTTCAGCCATGGTCAATCACGTGTGTGGATATTCACTGCTTCCCATGCATCATCATTGATGATCCCGGCAGTCGACATAAGATTATACTCACCGTCCCTTGCTCCGCCACAGCAGCGCAATGTCCTTTTATGCCGACAGCTGACTGTGTGTGGGTGTGTGGTGCATAACAGTGATGTCATCACTGCGCACTCAAACGCTGATCAGCTGCCAACATGAGAAGAGGTTGTCGCAATGCTGCGGAAGAGTGATGGATGGTGAGTATAATCATTTTTTTAAGTATGCACCATGATGATGTCCAAATACACCAGGTTGAGAGGCATACCAGGCTATATACCAGGATAGGGCACATATAACAGAATATGGGCCATATACCAGGATGGGGAACATACACCAGGATATACCACATATACCACTCTCCACATTCTGACCCAGTCACAGAAGAAGAAGTCTTCAGGCTCCTCTCTTCCCACCACATGCACCGCTGACCCCTTCCTCTCACACCTACTACAGTCTCTCTCTCCGGTGGTCACCACTCACCTAACCAAAATCTTCAAGATTAGAACCCGATGACAGGCTGAAGTGACAAAAAATGAATGTATCAAGGATGGGTCTTTCCTTGTTATCTGACTCCTGGACCATGGTGGTTTCTTATAATCGTCTGTTCATTATTGATCATTTATACTAAAATGTACCGTAGTTCTCATGTGGAAAAATTCAGGAAAAAAATCATTAATTACAAAGGAGAAGAAATAATTTTTTCCCCCTTTCTTTCTCCTTCACACTAATTCTTTCTTCTACTTTGTAATCAATGATTTTTTCCTGAATTTCTCCCCATGAGAACTACATTTTTTGAAAAGTATAAATGATCAATAATAAACAGACAATTATAAGAAACCACTATAGTCCAGTGGTCAGATAATAATAAAAGTCACATCCTTGATACATTCATTTTTTGTCAATTCAGCCTGTAATCGGGTTCTAATCTCATATACAACTACTATCAATATTTTTAATGTTTTTTTATTATTATAGAAGAGTTTGTTAATATTTGTCATCAAACAGTTTTAGCTATTTAACATAATGCTTTTATAGTGATACATGTAGTGAATGTATAATGACACATCCGTTTACATCTGACGTCATAATGACGTAGCTAATTGATTTTTGGCGGTTTCCTACCCCTGAGATTGTATATAAAGCCGATACTCTGTATGATTTGGACTATACCCCTGAGGAAGGTGCAGGGACGGCACTGAAACGCGTAGGGAAAAAAGGAGCATCTTTGGAAGGACTTTTGTCTCCCTTGTTTTTCATCTTTGACGGCAGCGCAGATCATACAAGCACTAACCCCCTTTTTGGATTCCTGGATACAACACCACTGTGCACGTGGCAGTGTGAATCCAGCGGCAGCTGTCCATATGAGCATACTGGTTGCGGGTCATCACAGCCGAACCAGGTGAGCACATACAGTACAGACCAAAAGTTTGGACACACCTTCTCATTCAAAGAGTTTTTTGTATTTTCATGACTATGAAAATTGTAGATTCACACTGAAGGCATCAAAACTATAAGTTAACACATGTGGAATTATATACTTAACAAAAAAGTGTGAAACAACTGAAAATATGTCTTATATTCTAGGTTTCTTCAAAGTAATCACCTTTTGCTTTGATCACTACTGTGCACACTCTTGGCATTCTCTTGATGAGCTTCAAGAGGTAGTCACCAGAAATGGTCTTCCAACAGTCTTGAAGGAGTTCCCAGAGATGCTTAGCACTTGTTGGCCCTTTTGCCTTTACTCTGCGGTCCAGCTCACCCCAAACCATCTCGATTGGGTTCAGGTCTGGTGACTGTGGAGGCCAGGTCATCTGGCATAGCACCCCATCACCATCACACCTCCTCCTCCATGCTTCACGGTGGGAACCAGGCATGTAGAGTCCATTCATTTTTTCTGCGTCACACAAAGACACGGTGATTGGAACCAAGGATCTCAAAGGTGGACTCATCAGAGCAAAGCACAGATTTCCATTGGTCTAATGTCCATTCCTTGTGTTCTTTAGCCCAAACAAGTCTCTTCTGCTTGTTGCCTGTCCTTAGCAGTAGTTTCCTAGCAGCTATTTTTCCATGAAGGCCTGCTGCACAAAGTCTCCTGTTAACAGTTGTTGTAGAGATGTGTCTGCTGCTAGTACTCTGTGTGGCATTGACCTGGTCTCTAATCTGAGCTGCTGTTAACCTGCGATTTCTGAGGCTGGTGACTCAGATGAACTTATCCTCCGCAGCAGAGGTGACTCTTGGTCTTCCTTTCCTGGGGCGGTCCTCATGTGAGCCAGTTTCTTTGTAGCACTTGATGGTTTTTACAACTGCACTTGGGGACACTTTCAAAGTTTTCCCAATTTTTCATACTGACTGACCTTCATTTCTTAAAGTAATCATGGCCACTCGTTTTTCTTTACTTAGCTGCTTTTTTCTTGCCATAATACAAATTCTTACAGTCTATTCAGTAGGACTATCAGCTGTGTATCCACCAGACTTCTGCACAACACAACTGATTGTCCCAACCCCATTTATAAGTCAAGAAATCCCACTTATTAAACCTGACAGGGCACACCTGTGAAGTGAAAACCATTTCCCGTTACTACCTCTTGAAGCTCATCAAGAGAATGCCAAGAGTGTGCAAAGCAGTAATCAAAGCAAAAGGTGGCTACTTTGAAGAACCTAGAATATAAGACATATTTTCAGTTGTTTCACACTTTTTTGTTAAGTATTAGTGATGATCGAGTACAAAAATGCTCGGGTGCTCGAAGCTCGGGCCGAGCATCCCAAGATACTCGTTATTCGGCCCGAGCACCGAGTCCAATGTTATCCTATGGGAGACCCGAGTATTTTTCTGACATGACCCCCGGCAGCATGGTAAAAGCCTAAAAATGTCACAAAAGTATCAGAACAGTGCTGAAATGACATGGGAACATCATGGGGAAGACCCCTGGAAGCATTTCAGACCCCAAGGTCACTGATGTCAACAATGTTGTCAGACTATTACGCCACTTTTATGGACTGTCAAGAAAACGTTACAAAATGAAACCAAAATGGATTTTCATGGAAAAAATATTAAGGGCTCATACCCACTTGTCAGACAGAGTTGGTGTATGTTATTTTTTTGGATTATATCAAAGATTTTTTTCAAAAAAATTGTGTGGCACTCCCATGCCACTGGGAAGAGATGTAAATGAAGGCCTCTTTAACCCCTTAACGACATAGGACGTTGTGCAACGTCCTGTGTTTCTGCCCGTTCCCGACACAGGACGTTGCACAACGTCCTGGCAGATTTGAGCTGCTGCAGCTCCTGTGAGTGGGATCGCTCAGGTGTCACAGATGCTGCTGCTCTGTGACAACCTGCAGATGACCCCACAGGGGGTGGATTAACCCCCCCGTGCCCAGGACCCCTCCGATCGGCAGTTTAAAAGTGAAACTGCCGATCGGAGGGAATCATAGGGATTCACCCCTCCAGATCTGATTGAAGCTCTCCAATCAGATCTGGAGGGGCGGATCGGCAAGTGCCCACCCCTCCACAGCCCCCTCCAGCACCAGGACCTACAGGGGCCCCCCCAGAACCGCCCGCCCCCCTCTATTGTTATGTATATGCCGGCGGGCTGCAGTCGCGGCTGCGCTCGCCGACCACAGTGCCTGGTCCCCTCCTACGGCCCCCCCTAGGCAGCCCCCCCCCTAGGCAGCCCCCCTCCAGGCAGCCCCCACCCCTCACCTCCTGCGGCGGGCTGCACACATCGGTGCACCCGCCGCTGCGTCCGGCTGTGCAGCTCCGGCCGGTCGGTGGCCCCGCCTCCTCTCCCCGCCTCCTCTCCCGGCCTCCTCCTGCTGATCGGTCTATCGAGAGGGAGGTAAGTATGTATGTTTGTATGTATGTATGTATCTATGTATCTATGTATGTATGTATGCATGTATGTATGTATGTATGCATGTATCTATGTATGTATGTATGCATGTATGTATCTATGTATGTATGTATGTATGTATCTATGTATGTATGTATGTATCTATGTATGTATGCATGTATCTATGTATGTATGTATGCATGTATGTATCTATGTATGTATGTATGTATGTATCTATGTATGTATGTATGTATGTATCTATGTATGTATGCATGTATCTATGTATGTATGCATGTATGTATCTATGTATGTATGTATGTATGTATCTATGTATGTATGTATGTATGTCACGGGTGGCACGGATGACAGGGTGGAGGCCACGCGCAGACAATCCCAGCGTTTGGCCCATCAGCCATAATGGTGGAGGATGGTCCGTCTCTTTCAGGGGCATTTACCTTCTGTGTTGATGGAGAGAAGGTGTGATGAGATCTCTCTATTATGGGGAGACGGCTGTGGAGGTCTTGCGCTCGGTCTGGTTTTATCCACCAATGTTGTAGGTCACTAGGACCCAGCAGACTCCTTCCACCTTTATAAGGAGGTTCATTACCCTTCCTCGGTGCAGGTGATAGTTCCTTGTGCACACTTTATCCTTGCTCCAGCAGAAGCTGAGATTGTGGAGGTTGCTGTGTTCTGCTGTCAGATAAGTGTTTCCTTTTCCCAAATGTCTGTCTTCCCTGGTGTTTGTCTTTAGTTGATAGTGGAGGGGTCTAGTGAACCTCTCCATCTGATCCTTAGATAGGATAGATCTAGGATCAGAGAGGGACGAGGTTCGTGGTCGGCGACAGTTGAGGAGACTGTATAGGGACGTTAGGGCAGACAGGGTCAGCTCTAGGAAGTCTAGGGGTCACCGTCTCCTTCTTGTGCCCTTAGCATTAGGGACTCCTGATTCCCCCCCCCCGTCGTTATCCTACGCTGGGTGTCTTCCCCACTCCCAGCGTGACAATGTATGTATGTATCTATGTATGTATGTATGTATGTATGTATGTATGTATGCATGTATGTATGTATGTATCTATGTATGTATGTATGTATGTATGCATGTATCTATGTATGTATGAATGAATTGATGGATGGATGGATGATGGATGATGGATGGATGGATGGGGGGTGCATGCGTGTGCGTGCGTGGACGTGAGCGTACATGAGCGTGCGTGGACGTGTGCGTGCGTGGACGTGTGCATAGATGGATGTGTGCGTGGATGTGCGTGCGTGGATGTCAGCATGCGTGCGTGGATGTCAGCATGCGTGAATGTCAGCATGCGTGCGTGGATGTGTGCTTGCGTGGATGTGCGTGCGTGGATGTGTGTGTGGATGCGCGTGGATGTGGATGTGCGTGTGTGGATGTGCGTGCGTGGATGTGTGCGTGCATGGATGTGTGTGCGTGGATGTGTGTGTGGATGTGCGTGGATGTGCGTGCGTGCGTGGATGTCCGCGTGCATGCGTGGATGTGGATGTGCGTGGTTGTGTGCGTGCGTGGATGATGGGTGCATAGGTGGATGGATGGGTGCAACAAGGGATCAAGTGTCCTCTTGTTGTAGTCTCTGGGATCATAGTCATGGTGCACTGTATGACAGATCATTGTCATACAGTGCACCATAACTCTGACCCCAGAGGCTGTAGGAAGAGGACACTTGATCCCTTGCTGCAGTCTCTGGATTGAGCAGAGGCGATCGAGCCTCGTGGGACCTTCGTTGTGGACTACGTCGGAGGCGATCGAGCGTCGTGGGACCTTCGTTGTGGACTACGTCGGATCTTTATAATAAAGATGGAGTCCGAATTTTGTTTGTGTTTTTTTTTCAAATAAAAAGATTTTTCTCTGTGTGTATTTTCTGACTATTTACCAGAGATTCCTAATGGCGGGTCTAACATTGGCCCTATATTATGAATCTCGGGCTTAGTGCCAGCTGCCAATAAAAAGCTGTCATTAACCCCTTTATTACCCAGTTTGCCACCGGCACCAGGGCAACTGGAAGAGTCTGGGTACAGCGCCAGAAAATGGCGCTTCAATGAATGCGCCATTTTCTGGAGCGGCTGCGGGCTGCAATTCGCAGCCTGGGGGGCCCAGAACGCTTGGGCCTCTCCATGCTGCGGATTCCAGCCCCCAGCTGCCTAGTTGTACCTGGCTGGACCAAAAATATGGCGGAGCCCCACGTAATTTTTTTTTCTAGAATTAGTTCTAGAAAAAGAAAAAAAAGGGCTTTGCTGTATTTTTGGAAGCCAGCCAGGTACAACGAGGCAGCTGGGGGTTGGTGGCAATTCGTAGCTGCCAAGTTGTACCTGGCTGGACCAAAAATGTGGTGGAGCCCCACGCCATTTTTTTTCTAGAATTTAGTCCTAGAAAAAAAAATAAAATGGGCTTCGCTGTATTTTTGGTTGCCAGCCAGGTACAATGAGGCAGCTGGGGGTTGCTGGCAGTCCGTAGCTGCCAAGTTGTACCTGGCTGGACCAAAAATATGGCGGAGCCTCACGCCATTTTTTTTCTAGAATTAGTCCTAGAAAAAAAATAAAAATGGGCTTCGCTATATTTAGATGCATAGTGAACACTTTGAACCCCAAGTGCTTCACAAATTGATCCGAAAAAAGAAAATTTGTGTGAAAAAAAAGTACTTTTTCCTTATTACGGATCAATTTGTGAAGCACGTGGGGTTGAAAGTGCTCACTATGCATCTAGATGCATTCCTTGGGGGGTCTAGTTTCCAAAATGAGGTCACTTGTGGGGGAGCTCCAATGTTTAGGCACACATTGGCTCTCCATATGCGACATGGTTTCTGCTAATAATTCCAATTGTTAGCGGACACCATGTCGCGTATGGAGAGCCCCTGTGTGCCTAAACATTGGAGCTCCCCCACAAGTGACCCCATTTTGGAAACTAGACCCCCCAAGGAACATATCTAGATGCATAGTGAGCACTTTGAACACCCACGTGCTTCACAAATTGATCCGTAAAAATTAAAAAAGAAAATTTGTGTGAAAAGAAAAGTACTTTTTCCTTCTTACGGATCAATTTGTGAAGCCCATGGGGGTTCCAAGTGCTCACTATGCATCTAGATGCATTCCTTGGGGGGTCTAGTTTCCAAAATGAGGTCAATTGTGGGGGAGCTCCAATGTTTAGGCACACATGGGCTCTCCATATGCGACATGGTGTCCGCTAATAATTCCAATTGTTAGCGGACACCATGTCGCGTATGGAGAGCCCCTGTGTGCCTAAACATTGGAGCTCCCCCACAAGTGACCCCATTTTGGAAACTAGAGCCCCCAGGGAACATATCTAGATGGGTTGTGAACATTTTGAACCCCCAGGTGCTTCACAAATTCATCTGTAAAATTGAATAAGTACTTTTTTTTCCACAAAAAAATTCTATTTTCATTTCTACAGATTATGTTGTGAAGCACCGGGGTGTTCAAAATGCTCACCACCCATCTAGATAAGTTCCCTGGGGGGTCTAGTTTCCAAAATGGGGTCATTTGTGGGGGAGCTCCAATGTTTAGGCACACAGGGGCTCTCCAAACGCAACATGGTGTCCGCTAACAATTTGACTGAAAAATCAGCTCAAATTGTTAGCGGACACCATGTCGCGTTTGGAGAGCCCCTGTGTGCCTATACATTGGAGCTTCCCCACAAGTGACCCCATTTTGGAAACTAGACCCCCAGGGAACATATCTAGATGGGTGGTGAGCATTTTGAACCCCCTGGTGCATCATAAATTAATCCGTAAAAATTAAAAAGTACTTTTTTTTTCCATAAAAATTTTCTTTTTTCATTTTTACAGATTAATTTGTGAAGCACTGGGGTGTTCAAAATGCTCACCACCCATCTAGATATGTTCCCTGGGGTGTCTAGTTTCCAAAATGGGGTCACTTGTGGGGGAGCTCCAATGTTTAGGCACACAGGGGCTCTCAAAACGCAACATGGTGTCCGCTAACAATTTGAAAAATCAGCTCAAATTTTTAGCGACACCATGTTGCATTTGGAGAGCCCCTGTGTGCCTACACATTGGAGCTCCCCCACAAGTGACCCCATTTTAGAAACTAGTCCCCCCAGGGAACATATCTAGATCGGTGGTGAGCTTTTTGAACCCCCACGTGCTTCAAAAATTCATCCGTAAAAATGAAAAAGTACTTTTTTTTCCACACAAATTTTCTTTTAGCCTAAATTTTTTCATTTTCACATGGGGAACAGGATAAAATGGATCCTAAAATTTGTTGGGCAATTTCTCCTGAGTACAGCGATACCTCATATGTGGTCATAAACCACTGTTTGGGCGCACGGCAGGGCTCAGAAGGGAAGGAGCGCCATTTGACTTTTTGAATGGAAAATTAGCTCCAAAAGTCAAATGGCGCTCCTTCCCTTCTGAGCCCTGCCGTGCGCCCAAACAGTGGTTTATGACCACATATGAGGTATCGCTGTACTCAGGAGAAATTGCCCAACAATTTTTAGGATCCATTTTATCCTGTTGCCCATGTGAAAATGAAAGAATTGAGGCTAAAAGAACATTTTTATTAGAAAAATTAAAATGACCATTTTTTCCTTCCACTTTGCTTTAGTTCCCGTGAAGCACCTGAAGGGTTAATAATCTTCTTGAATGTAGTTTTGAGTAGCTTGAGGGGTGCAGTTTTTGGAATGGTGTCACTTTTGGGTGTTTTCTGTCATGTACACCCCTCAAAGGGACTTCAAATGTGATGTGGTCACAAAAAAAATGGTTTTGTAAATTTTGCTGGAAAAATGACAAATTGCTTATGAACTTTGAACCCTTATAACGTCCGAACAAAAATTTTTTTTTTTTCCAAAATTGTGCTGATGTAAAGTAGACAAGTGGGAAATGTTATTTATTAACTATATTGTGTCACATACCTCTCTGGTTTAGCAGAATAAAAATTCATAATTTGAAAATTGCAAAATTTTCAAAATTTTTGCCATATTTTTGATTTTTTCACAAATAATCGCAAAAATTATCGACCTAAATTTAATACTAACATGAAGCCCAATATGTCACGAAAAAACAATCTCAGAATCGCTAGGATCCGTTGAAGCGTTCCAGAGATATAACCTCATAAAGGGACACTGGTCAGAATTGACAAAAATGGCCTGGTCATTAAGGTCAAAATAGGCCCGGGGGTGAAGGGGTTAAATAATGTGCCCATTGTAAGCCAGTGTGTCTTTTTTAGTATTGCCCTAGGCAGTGAAGCCAAAGGTTTGGAGACACCAATATGCCCCTGAATAGAGGCGTGCATGAGGGCCTTTTTAAAAAATGTGGCCATTGTAAGCAAGTGTATCTGCTGTAGTATTGCCCTAGGCAGGGAAGCCAAAGGTTTGGAGGCACCAAGATGCCACTGCATAGAGGCGTGCATGAGGGCTTTTTCAAAAAATGTGCCCATTGTAAGCAAGTGGGTCTTTTTTAGTATTGCCCTAGGCAGGGAAGCCATAAATTGGAGACACCAATATGCCCCTGGTTAGAGGCGTGCATGACGGCCTTTTTAAAAAATGTGGCTATTGGAAGCAAGTGTATCTGCTGTAGTATTGCCCTAGGCAGGGAAGCCATAAATTGGAGACACCAATATGCCCCATGGATAGAGGCGTGCATGAGGGCCTTTTTAAAAAATGTGGCCATTGTAAGCAAGTGTATCTGCTGTAGTATTGCCCTAGGCAGGGAAGCCAAAGGTTTGGAGGCACCAAGATGCCCCTGCATAGAGGCGTGCATGAGGGCTTTTTCAAAAAATGTGCCCATTGTAAGCAAGTGGGTCTTTTTTAGTATTGCCCTAGGCAGGGAAGCCATAAATTGGAGACACCAATATGCCCCTGAATAGAGGCGTGCATGAGGGCCTTTTTAAAAAATGTGGCCATTGTAAGCAAGTGTATCTGCTGTAGTATTGCCCTAGGCAGGGAAGCCAAAGGTTTGGAGGCACCAAGATGCCCCTGCATAGAGGCGTGCATGAGGGCTTTTTCAAAAAATGTTTCCCATTGTAAGCAAGTGGGTCTTTTTTAGTATTGCCCTAGGCAGGGAAGCCATAAATTGGAGACACCAATATGCCCCTGAATAGAGGCGTGCATGAGGGCCTTTTTAAAAAATGTGGCCATTGTAAGCAAGTGTATCTGCTGTAGTATTGCCCTAGGCAGGGAAGCCAAAGGTTTGGAGGCACCAAGATGCCACTGCATAGAGGCGTGCATGAGGGCTTTTTCAAAAAATGTGCCCATTGTAAGCCAGTGTGTCTTTTTTAGTATTGCCCTAGGCAGGGAAGCCAGAAATTGGGTAGCATTTCAATACCCCTGGATAGAGACGTGCATGAGAGCCTTATAAACTTATGTGCCCATTTGAAGCAAGTGAGTCTGCTGTACTATTTCCCTAGTCAGGGAAGCCAAAAATTGGGTAGCACTTCAATGCCCCTGGATAGAGACGTGCATGAGAGCCTTATAAACTAATGTGCCCATTTGAAGCAAGTGAGTCTGCTGTACTATTTCCCTAGTGAGGGAAGCCAAAAATAGGATAGCACTTCAATGCCCCTGGATAGAGACGTGCATGAGAGCCTTATAAACTAATGTGCCCATTTGAAGCAAGTGAGTCTGCTGTACTATTTCCCTAGTCAGGGAAGCCAAAAATTGGGTAGCACTTCAATGCCCCTGGATAGAGACGTGCATGAGAGCCTTATAAACTAATGTGCCCATTTGAAGCAAGTGAGTCTGCTGTACTATTTCCCTAGTCAGGGAAGCCGAAAATTGGGTAGCACTTCAATGCCCCTGGATAGAGACGTGCATGAGAGCCTTATAAACTGATGTGCCCATTTGAAGCAAGTGAGTCTACTGTACTATTTCCCTAGTCAGGGAAGCCAAAAATTCGGTAGCACTTCAATGCCCCTGGATAGAGACGTGCATGAGAGCCTTATAAACTAACTAGTAAAAAGGCCCGATGCTATCGCATCGGGAGTACGGTGTCATCGAGATGGGGGCGGGCTGTTTGGCACTGGGGGCAGCAGCTGTCACTTCACCCTGTGCTGTCTGTCCCCTGCGTGGTGGTTTTTGCCCGTCGGTCTCTGCCCCCCTCCTCTGTGCGTTGTCTAATGTGGCGGCAGAGGATGGTGGCATGAGGAACTGGCGCAGTTCCTTGTTCAGTCTGGTGCAGGGTGAGTGAGGTGAGTGTGGTGAGCCGGCTGCAGGCTGAGTTGGGTGAGTGCGGGCTGAGTGGAGTGAGTGCAGGCTGAGCAGGTAGGGTGAGTGAGTAGAGGGTGTGTGCGTGCAGGTTGAGTGAGTGTGGAGTAACCGTGGTGTAGGCTGAATGAGTGTGGGGCTGGGTGAGTGAGGGCTGGGTGAGTGCTGGGTAACCATGGTGTAGGCTGAGTGAGCGTGGGGCAGGATGAGTGCAGAGGTGAATGAGTGCTGGGGCAGAGTGCAGGTGTAGTGAGCATGGGGCACAGTGAGTGCAGGGTGAGTGGGCAGAGTGAGTGGGGGCAGAGTGAGTGGTGGGGCAGAGTGAATGTGGGGATGAGTGAGGGGGCAGAGTGAGTGAGGGGGCAGAGTGAGTGAGGGGGCAGAGTGAATGTGGGTTTAGTGAGTACAGGACAGAGTAAGTGCAGGGTGAGTGAGTGCAGGGTCGTCAGTCGTCGGGCTGCGGGATGAATGGGCGACCTGAGGGGTGAGTGTGGAGTGAGGTGGGCAAGTTGGTGCTGAGCAGGGGTGAGTGGGTGTTGAGCAGGGTGAGGGTGCCCTGAGTGAAGGTGCGTGTGCACTGAACGGGGGTGAGTGTGTGCTGAGCAGGTGTGTGTGCTGAGCGGGGTGAGTGCGAGTGGGTGCTGAGCAGGGTGAGTGTGTGCAGAGTGGGGGCATCAGCAGGGGCAGTGTGTGGAGTGAGGGCATGTGGGGGGTAAGAGGGGGGAGCAGGGGCAGTGCGGGTGAGTGGGGGGGTAAGCAGGGGCAGTGTGGGTGAGTGGGGGCAGTATGGGTGAGTAGGGGGTAAGCAGGGGCAGTGTGGGTGAGTAGGGGGGTAAGCAGGGGCAGTGTGGGTGAGTGGGGTGGCCTATGCAGGGGCAGTGTGGGTGAGTAGGGGGGTAAGCAGGGGCAATGTGGGGAGTAAGGGCATATGGGGGGTAAGAGGGGTGAGGAGGGGCAGTGTGGGGGTAAGTAGGGGCAGTGTGGGTGAGTGGGGGGGGCTAAGCAGGGGCAGTGTAGGTGAGTGGGGGCAGTGTGGGTGAGTAGGGGGGTAAGCAGGGACAGTGTGGGGAGTGAGGGCATAGGGGGGTAAGAGGGGAGAGCAGGGGCAGTGTGGGGGTAAGTAGGGGCAGTGTGGTTGAGTGGGGGGGTAAGCAGGGGCAGTGTGGTAGAGTGGGGGGGGGTAATGAGGGGCATGAGAAGGTCAGTAGGGGGTGATTAGTAGTAGGGTGCATGGTCCAGCTCAGGCCAGCATTTTTCTCCTTGCAGCATGAAGGAGGAAAAATGAATGGGCGAGGGAGGCAGAGTTTACATAGGGGCGTGATAATGGGCATGACTGAGAGCCACTGGCCTTAAGTGATGGGAGTGTCCTCGGTCACACCCATTATGACGGCCATTGTTAGCTCTGCCCCACGCTGTCATGGAATGTCGGGGTAAGCGGGAGGATGTGGCGGGGGAGCGGGTGAGTAGCGGGTGAGCGGCAGGGGAGCGGGAGGATGTGGCAGGGGAGCGGGCAAGTGGCGGGGGAGCGGGTGAGCGGCGGGGGAGTGGGAGGATGTGGTGGGTGAGCGGCGGGCGGTGCGTGGAGCGGGCAGTGGTTGGGGTGTGGGGGTTTGTGGTGTCCGGCGGCAGTTTTTTGCGCTTCCGGCCAGTGTTGCAGTGCGTGATAGCAGCACAGTGGCCAGAAGCGCAAAACTGGTGATTATGTATATAGATGTGCCCATTTGAAGCAAGTGAGTCTGCTGTACTATTTCCCTAGTCAGGGAAGCCAAAAATTTTGAGGCATTGCGATGCCCCTGGTATGAAACATGGAGGAGAGCCTCTAAAAATTGTTCCCATTACAAAGGAGCGGGTCTCCTGTACTTGTAATGCCCATTCTGAAAGCATTGACTAAAACATTTACCCCTGGGGGGTATACATGAAACTAATGCCTAACTTTTGAACGGTTAGGTGCATCATCATCATAAATATGATGTCCAAAAATTATGCTTTTGTGGCATCATGAACCACGGTCACACTGATTATATGATGGTGGCGGATGAGGAGAAGGAGGAGCAGTACAGCAAGTAGCCAAACACATGAAGTCTGTACCGATGTGTGGGTGTGCGGAGGTGCATGGGAATCTACCGTCACCAAATTTAAATTCCGCTATCATTTGGTGGTGGTGTGGTGAGGTCAGGCCCAATCCAACCCTTGTTCATCTTGATTAAAGTCAGCCTGTCAGCATTTTCAGTTGACAGGCGGGTGCGTTTATCTATAATGATTCCACCTGTGGCCCTAAAAACACGCTCTGACAAAACGCTAGCGGCAGGGCAGGCCAGGACTTCCAAGGCGTAGAGAGCCAATTCCTGCCACGTGTCCAGCTTGGATACCCAATAATTATAAGGCACAGAACAGAAGAGTCTAGGAGCACTTTAGTATGATCAGCAAGGTACTCCCTCAGCATCTTTGCAAACTTTGCATTCCTTGTGACACTACCCCGCACCTCAAGGCCTGTGGTACGGGGGTGCTGAGAAAAGTGTCCCAGATCTTTGAGAGTGTTCCCCTACCTCTGCTGGATTGTACTTGTGCCTCTCTCTGCCGGACACCTTGGTTGTCCACTGAATCGTGACCTCTGCCACTAGCGTTTTCAGAAGGGAATCTTTTTAATAATTCCGTCACTATGGCCTTCTGGTACTGCAGCATTTTTGTAGACCTCTCCGTTTCGGGAATAAGAGAAATAAAGTTCTCTTTGTAGCGTGGGTCTAAAAGTGTCACCAACCAGTAATGAGTGTCCGTCAAGATCTTGATAACACGAGGGTCACGACACAGGCAGCGTAACATAAAGTCAGCCATGTGCGCTAGACTGTTAAAAGTCAAGACTTCTGGGTCCTCACCAACAGCATGACTGGCCATGCTGACCTCCTCCTCCTCCTCCTCTCCCCTGTCCTCTGGCCATCCCCGCTCAACCGACGGTCTGACGGTTGTGCATGTATTACCGTCAATTCCGAATGTATTACCGTCAATTCCTCCTCCTTGTCATAGTCCTCCAATGCACGTTGGGATGAGATGAGGCTGGGCTGTGTGTAATCACCCAGTACGGTTTCTTGCTGCAACTCATCCTGCTCCACCTGCAATGCATCGTCTTTGATTTTGAGCAGAGAGCGTTTTAGAAGACAGAGATGTGGGATGGTGACGCTAATGATGGCGTTATCACCGCTCACCATCTTGGTGGAGTCCTCAAAGTTTTGGAGGACGGTACACATGTCAGACATCCATGTCCACTCCTGAGGTCTTATGTGTGGAGTTTGAACCATATACCGACGGCCTAGTTGATGCTGGTACTCAACAACTGCCCTCTTCTGCTCACAAATCCTTACCAACATGTGCAGTGTGGAACTCCAACCCGTGGGAACATCACACACCAGTCTGTGAGCCGGAAGCTGCAAACGCTCCTGAAAGCCGGCAAGGCCGGCAGAAGCAGTAGGTGACTTTCTGAAATGGGCACACAGGCGGCGTACTTCGATGAGCAGATCAGACAGCTCTGGGTAGGATTTAATAAACCGCTGAACCACGAGGTTGAGGACATGGGCCACTTATGGAACATTTGTCAGCTCGCCTCGCCTCAGAGCTGCCACAAGGTTGCGGCCATTGTCACACACGACCATGCCTGGCTATAGGTTCAGCGGTGTGAGCTAGTGATCTGCCTGCTGTTTCAGAGCTGTCCACAACTCTTCAGCGTTGTGGGGTTTGTCACCTATGCATATTAGCTTCAGCACAGCCTGTTGCCGCTTAGCCGAGGCAGTGCTGCAGTGCTTCCAGCTTGGGACTGTTGTGGAGGGTGAAGTGGATGAAGAGGAGGAGGAGGAGGCTGAGGAGCATGACGTGCCAGAGCTGTACACTGTGGGTGAAACCCTGACAGAATTAGGGCCTGCAATCCTCGGTGTCGGAAGGACGTGTTCTGTCCCAAGGTCAGACTGGGTCCCGGCTTCCACAATATTAACCCAGTGTGCCATCAGAGAGATGTACCGGCCCTGCCCGCAAGCACTTGTCCACGTGTCCGTGGTTAGGTGGACTTTGCCTGAAACAGCGTTGGTAAGGGCACGTATGATGTTTTGGGACACGTGCTTATGTAATGCGGCGACGGCACACCGGGAAAAATAGTGTCAACTAGGGACCGAGTAACGTGGGACAGCCGCCGCCATCAGGTTGCGGAATGCTTCCGTCTCCACCAGCCTAAAAGGCAACATTTCCAGCGCAAGCAGTCGCGAAATGTGTGCATTTAGAACTGTGGCATGTGGGGCGTTGGCAGCGTATTTGCGCTTGCGTTCCAAGATTGGGGTATGGATAACTGAACGCTGCGCTGGGACAATGACGTGGCTGAAGATGGTGCTACTTCTGCTTCTTCAAGTACAGGGGAAGGACAGGAGGCATCTTTGCCTGCAGTATGGACAGGGGATTGGCTTGCACGCACAACAGTGGAGGACGCAGCGGTGTCACCCGCAGACAATGCTCCTGTACTCTGCTGTACATCCCACAAAGTCGGGTGCTTTGCTGCCATGTGCCTGATCATGCTGGTGGTGGTCAGGCTGCTAGTTTTGCTACCCCTGCTGATGCTGGCATGGCAGGTGTTGCAAATGGCCTTTTTTGAATTATCTGCAGACACCTTAAAAAACAGCCAGACTCGGGAAGACCTAGCAGTTGTACTGGCAACATCACTCGTGTTGTTGTTCCGGGAAACGGTTGCCTGCCTTCTGCCTGCGGACACCACCCTGCTTCTTCCGGCCTGTTGTGATGCTACGCCTAACTCCCCCTATGCACTGCTGTCCTCGGTCTGCATGTCCTCCTGCCAGGTTGGGTCAGCTACTGGATCATCCACCACGTCGTCTTCCACTTTTGCACCCTGGTCCTCCTCCTGACTTTATGGCAATTGTGTCTCATCATCGTCCACCTCTTGCTGAGACACGTTCCCACCGCTGCCTTCGTGAGACCGTGGCTGCTCAAATATTTGGGCATTGGTACATACGATCTCCTCATGACCCACTTCAATTGGAGCTGGCGAGAGGCCAGAATCTGCGAATGGATAAGTGAACAGCTCTTCAGAGTGTCCAAGTCCAAGTTATGTCCGGGTCCGGGCACTCGGCATGGTGGGAGGAAGGAGGATCAGGGTTAGGAGTAGGTTTTTACCACGACCCTAAGTTTTGAAATTAAGGCCCTGCAGGTGGACCAGTCAGACACAAACGCCGACTACAATAGTGTGTCTTTTGGCGTATCCTAATTTACGCTGCAACAGACAGTAGCAGCACTGAGATGCAAATTTAGTGCAGACAAGAGTAGGTTTTTAGCACAAGGCTTTTGGTGTACCCTAATTAACGCTGCAACCTAGAAAAGCAGCACTGAGATGCACATTTAGTGCAGACAAGAGTAGGTTTTTAGCACGACCCTTAGTTTTGAAATTAAGGCCCTGCAGGTGGACTAGTCAGACACTAATGCTGACTACAATAGCGTGTCTTTTGGCGTATCCTAATTTACGCTGCAACAGACAGTAGCAGCACGGAGATGCAAATTTAGTGCAGACAAGAGTAGGTTTTTAGCACGAGGCTTTTGGTGTACCCTAATTAACGCTGCAACCTACAGTAGCAGCAATTGGATGCTAAATTAGTGCAGAGAAGAGTTGGTTTTTAGCACAAGGCTTTTGGTGTACCCTAATTAACGCTGCAACCTACAGTAGCAGCAATTAGATGCTAAATTAGTGCAGAGAAGAGTTGGTTTTTAGCACAAGGCTTTTGGTGTACCCTAATTTGAGCTAAAACCTACTCCTGCCTATAGGGAGCTAAATAAATCACTAAAAGCACGGTTTTTGGGATGGATGAGCCTGGAAACCAGCCCCAGATGCGATGCAGGCTGGTATACTGGCACAGCGAAGTTTGGTAGATACCCTGCCTCCCTGCCTGCCTGTATACTGCTCTAGTAGTCCTCAGAAGGACTGTTGTGGTAAATAGACTGGCAGCCCTGTGCCTACACTAGCTGAAAGGCCACAAATCTGTCCCTCAATCAGCAGCAGCTCTCCCTACACTGACTGTCTAATGGCGCAGAGTGACGAGCACAGCGTGGTCAGGCCTTATATAGACCTGATGACGCTGTGCGGCCAGCCAATCACTGTAATGCCAACAATCAACATGGCTGTGGCATTACAGTGTCTGTCAGCCAATCCCTGCATGCGGGCTGGCTCTGAAAAGAGCGCCAGCATGCAGGGAGGTGGACCCCGAGCATAGCAAGAGTATCGCGAGATTACTCGGTACTCGCCAAGTAGCCCGAATACCGTGACATTCGTGCGAGTAACGAGTAGTGACAAGCATACTCGCTCATCACTATTAAGTATATAATTCCACATGTGTTAATTCATAGTTTTGATGCCTTCAGTGTGAATCTATAATTTTCATAGTCATGAAAATACAGAAAACTCTTTGAATGAGGTGTGTCCAAACTTTTGGTCTGTACTGTACACCCACGGTGAAACCATCTTATCTAAACGATAAGACCCATTTGCGCCTTTGTGTATCCTTCTTTTATTTAGATTTATATCTGGATGGGGGCTTTTACCAAGATTGATCTACATACAAGCATATGGGTCATATACCAGGATAGGGCACACATACCAGGATTAGGCAGATATAACAGGATATGGGCCACATTTAGCAGGATGGGGGCCATATGCAAGGCTATTGGCCATATAAAAGGATGAGGGCCATATATACCAGGATGGGGGCCATATACCATGATGAGGGCCATACACCAGGATGAAGCCACAAATAAGGATGGAGGACATATTAAGTTTTGAAACATATACCAGGATTTAAACATACATATCAGGATTGGAAACATATACCAGGATGGGGATTTATATACTTGGAAGGGGCCCAGGATGGGGACATTAGTACAGAATGTGGGGACATTACCCCCATAACAATGTCAGAAGCAGATCCCCCTTCATAACAGTGCATAATGACCACATTTTTTGCTTCAAATATTTTTTCCTATTTTCGTCCTTTAAAACATGGGTGTGTCTTATGGTCTGATGCGTCTTATAGTCTGACAACTACGGTACATTCAATATCTAAAAATCAATTGCATTTAAAAAAAGAAATAACAAAGATAATAAAAGTTATAGGAACACTGAACATAGAGAACATCAAACCCCCCCCCCCAAAAAAAAACAGTATTTTTTCCCATAATCCCTCCTATTCCTTGATCCTATTCTGTTTCACAATACAAATAAAGATGAAAAATACATATAGAAAAGTTCCCAAATTGTCCCCCTCCTCCGCGCTCTTGTGTCTTGCTGTAAGACAACTGACTGCAGTAGATGCCTCCCTTTCTTGAAGAGTGCCTGTGTACAAGCAGGTGTGTAACTACAATACCTGCAAAGGTGGCAGTTGCACCCAGGTCCTGGAGTCTTGGGGACCCCAAAAGCCACTTGTCCTATATGAATAGACCAATACTATTAAAGACTTGCAATAATTGTGGGAGATTTTGCATTGTGGCCCATGAACTTCAGTGTATGCCAAAAATTGATAAACTCTGCCCTTTGGCATTGTCATCGCCCTAGAACCATTCCTTAGCCGCTGAAAATGCATATGGATCACCACAAGATTAACCCATTTTAGCAAAATTATCTGTGAAAAAGACTTGGCTGTGGAGCTGGAGGGTTTACAGAATTTATATTAGGAATTATATTAGGAATACTAATTGTGGCTGCTATCAGTGTTATGAGTCTTCGGTGTGCTATCTAATTGTTCCTGGTCCTTCAAGGGTATGTGCACACAATCTGCAGGCACTGCATGTTGGACGCAGTGCTGCCGTACCTGCGTTAACCTACGGGTGAATGCAGGGAGAGCTCAGCCACCCTGTGCTCATCATCTGCGTTGGGTGCAGGGCGGCTTTTCCCTGCATTCACACGCAGGAGATCGCTTCCAACTCATTTCATTCTGTGGAGATGCGGAAGTCCGGCAACTCACACCCCAGCTGAAAACACGCTGCGGTTGGAGAAGCACAGTGGGTATGAGGTTTCTAGAAATTCCATCTACCATGCTTGCACTGTACAACACAGCGTTTAGGACACAGCGGCAATACGCTGCTTCCAAAACACTGCAATTCCTGATTATGTGCATGCACCTTAATAGAGCTCATTACAAATAGTAGATTCCTCTACTAAAACTAACCACTACTGCTTTTAATTATATTTTTATGTGTAATTGTCTCTTAATTATCTAATTGTCTCTTACCCCATCATACACTTCATCCAGTTCTTTTGTGTCCAGGATAAAGTCTGGAAATCCAATCATGTCATAAATAGCATCTGCCTGAAAAGTAAAGATAAGGATGTATAATAATCTTCATGGATGCTCTCAGCCAAATTTTTGACACATCAGTTTCTAATGTACAAGTTTAATGCATATTTTTCACTAAAAACTCTTACCTATAGTCCATGTTCACATGTCCATGTATTTTTCTAATCCGAGTGGTCCCCACAAAAAACATGCAGACAAATCCAATTTACAGATCTCACTTAAGGTACCGTTACACGGCACGACGTTGGAACGATGTCGACAACAATCTCGCGGGTACGCGGTCGTTTCTGACATCATTTTGACATCGTTGGTGAGATGTCACACGTCTAGATATTGTAGACGATGCAACAACGATATTGTGAGCAGGTATCGTTCGCACAACCCAGAGAAAGATACCTGCTCATTGCGGTGAATGGGCGAAGTCGTAAGCAACATTGTTATCATGGTGTCAAACACAACGATAAACCAGGTTGGCTGATCGTTGATCGTGGGATTTGAGAACATGTTCTCAAACCTGTGATCAGCGATCCAACGACTTATCGTAGTTGAATCTCGGTGTTACACAAAACGATGTCCTAACGATGTCACTTGAAAGACTCCAAACCCGTCACATTTAAATGATATTGTTAATAATGTCGTGCCGTGTAACGGGGCCTTAAGGGTGCTTTCACATCAGTGGTACTGCAATTTTTCGGTAGATCCGGCAGATGTCGCTGCACTTACCAGATCAACCACGTAATAGCCGACTTGCGGCACCGATCCGGCAAGCCCCATTCATTCTCTATGGGGCTTGTGGTCGGGTGCAGCAAGTGCGGTATTGCCGAATCTGGAACTTGCGGCGCTTATGGCACTGCAAAAAAAATGCTGCTAGAAGCGTTTTATTTGCATGGCCGCAAGTGCAGGATCTGCCAGATTTGGCAATACCGCACTTGCTGCACCCGACCGTAAGCCCCATAGAGAATGAATGGGGCTTGCCGAATCAGTGATGCAAGCCGGCCGTTACGCGGTTGATCTGGCAAGTGCAGCGACATCTGCCGGATCTACTTCAAAATTGCAATACCGCAGATATGAAAGGAGCCTTACCAAGTACAAGTCTATGGCTGGGGTCACACATGAGCCCTGGATCCGTTATTGGCATCAGTTTTTCCATTTTTGTGTTCTAAGTCCAAAAACTGATGCCAAAAATGGATGCTGCACTCAAGTGACACAATGGTGTCAGTTTTTTTTACAGGACCCAAAAAACGTTGCAAGTAATGTGTTTGGGTGCAGTAAAAAAAAACAGGTCCGTTTTTTTAACATGGGGCCCTATGGATTTTTTAGAGCATACTTTATGGCACAAAAAAAGGATCCATTTTTTAGAGCATTATTTATGGAAAAAATGTCAAAGTCCCAAAAAACGCAGAGCTGCACAGGAGGGTCAAAAAGCACCCTAAAAAAAGAGATCAGTTATTGAAAACAAGGGAAAAAACTGATGGCCATGTGTGACCCTAGCCTATGGGTTCATGAAAAAAATCAGAAACCACTAGGTTGCCATCCATGTGCCTAAGAGCCGCTTTACACACACCAACTCCTGTGACCAACATCTGAACAGATCTCTGGTTGCAGTGAAATCATGGACACATTGTTCCATTTGTACACAGCCACAAAATGGAGCAATGTATCCATGATTTCACTGCAACCAGAGATCTGTTCAGAAGTTGGTCACAGAAGTTGGTGTGTGTAAAGCGGCCCTTATGGTTTTCATGTTAGTTTGATAGGAAAAGCTTGAGAAACCTTCTCATGATCAAACTCTGGTAGTAAGGAGAAAAATCATTACTGTCTGAAAGATCCCTAACATGTCTTATATGCTTGATGGTAGTGGCATAATTAAACAGGGTGGTAAAGAGAATTGTTGTTTTGATAATAGTGGTTACATCTTCTTTTATTAGAAGTGACATAAGGATTTTAAATTTACTCCAGGAACCAATAGTCTTTACTAAGACAATATTATACATCTTAATGGTTGTGACTTCAGAGTGTTGTTTTTACTATATTTTTGGTACATGTATGCACAGTGCTGTTTGTTCCTATCTTTGTTTGCTCCATCAACCTGTCAACTTTTGTACTAGGTTTGCTAAGATTGATATTTCATACATTTCCATCATTCACACATGAACACATGCCTGCATTATTCAGTTAGAATATGGTCATCCACTCAATGGCCAATATTTATTTGTCTATGACAGCTTTTTGTGAGAAATGTCCCTTAAAAGGAACTTTTCATATTGGTATCTAACAGCAGGCAGAAGGATCTGATCAGATTGATGTACATGATGTACATATTTTTGGGGAAACGTTTCAGCAAAGCTTGCAGCTC
This sequence comes from Allobates femoralis, assembly GCA_033576535.1. Taxonomy (NCBI): domain Eukaryota; kingdom Metazoa; phylum Chordata; class Amphibia; order Anura; family Aromobatidae; genus Allobates; species Allobates femoralis. The sequence continues at coordinate 216,560,099 of JARQOC010000001.1, forward strand.
ATTCATTGAATTCCTTGGTATCTGAATGCATATGAGTCCAGTGGGTTGTCCTACTGAGTGATTGACAGATATCTCTGCAACCAGTCATACAAAGAAGGTAGAAGAATGGCCCACTGGACACAGATACAAATATTGGGGATTGCAATGACTAAAATACTAGTTATACTGAATCTTTTGTAATGCACCGATATGTCATTCTGCCCAGCTTCGTCTCTGTACCGTGCTGTTCACACATCAGACTACATATACAATGTGACAGGATCCCTTTAAGCATCTGACATTTAAAGTCAGTGCCATATTTTTAAAGTCCTGAGGGAGTGGACATGGACTTGTTTTAGATTGATTAGTTAAAAAACCTAGATGATGCAAATTGTAGTGCAAATCTACACCTGCTCGCATTAGACATACAACCCCAGGCAAAAATTATGGAATCACCTGGCTCGGAGGATGTCCATTTAGTTGTTTAATGTTGTAGAAAAAAAGCAGATCACAGACATGGCACAAAACTAAAGTCATTTCAAATGGCAGCTTTATGGCTTTAAGAAACGCTAAAAGAAATCAAGATAAAAAATGTGGTAGTCAGTTAGGGTAACTTTTTTCAGACCAAGCACAGGGAAAAAAATTATGGGATCACTCAATTCTGAGGAAAACATTATGGAATCACCCTCTAATTGTTCACTCCCAAAACTTAACACCTGCATCAAAAAGGATCTGCTCGTTAGTCTGCATCTAAAAAGAAGTGATCACACCTTGGAGAGCTGTTGCACCAAGTGGACTGACATGAATCATGGCTTCAACACAACAGATGTCAATTGAAACAAAGGAGAGGATTATCAAACTCTTAAAAGCGGGTAAATCAACACGCAATGTTGCAAAAAATGTTGGTTGTTCACAGTCAGCTGTGTCTAAAATCTGGTCCAAATACAAACAACATGGGAAGGTTAATAAAGGGAAACATACTGGTAGACCAAGAAAGACATCAAAGCGTCAAGACCGAAAACTTAAAGCAATATGTCTCCAAAAGAGGAAATGCACAACAAAACAAATGAGGAACAAATGGGAGGAAATTGGAGTCAATTCTGTGACCGAACTGTAAGAAACCGCCTAAAGGAAATGGGATTTACATACAGAAAAGCTAAACAAAAGCCATCATAAACACCTAAACAGAAAAAAACAAGGTTACAATGGGCTAAGGAAAAGCAATCGTGGACTGTGGATGACTGGATGAAAGTCATATTCAGTAATGAATCGCAAATCTGCATTGGGCAAGGTCGTGATGCTGGAACTTTTGTTTGGTGTCATTTCAATGAGATTTATAAAGATCTCTGCCTGAAGAGAACATGCAAATTTCCACAGTCATTGATGATATGGGGCTGCATGTCAGGTAAAGGCACTGGGGAGATGGCTGTCATTACATCTTCAATAAATGCCCAAGTTTACATTGATATTTTGGACAGTTTTCTTATCCCATTAATTGAAAGGATGTTTGGGGATGATGATAATGTGTCGAGCCCACTGGGACGGGGTACTCGGTACCGGACCGGGTTGCTACTGGGGATGTCACGGGTGGTCCTGGTCCGGACCGTGTCCCGGGCTGGCAATAATAAAGGGAATATTTACAGGGGATAGTGTCAGTCGTGACGCCACCCATGGCTTGTGGTCAATAGTGGGACCACCGCTGCTGCAGAACCTCTGGGATGATGTTATAGCAGCTTAGGATGGAATAGTTCTCCGAGGGTAGAACTGGTTCCCCGGGGCAGTGATGATAGAGTCTATGGTGTAGTGTATGGTGCAGGCTTGTGCTGGATGCAGTGCACTTACTGTCCTGATGCTGCAGAAATCCTCCTTCAGGGTCCAGAGCTGACAGGCTGTGGCTCTTCATGTTGTGTTTCTCTGCAGACCTGTTGGAGGGAATCATGTGCAGGCAGAAATCATGTGAGGGAGTCAGAGGCAGGGTTCACAGTGTTTACTTCTCTGCTTTCTCCGTTACAGTACAGTCACAGTTCACAGTCTTTACACGGGCATAACTCTCCCCTCCGGGTTCCTTTACTCCCTGCAGCCAGGTTGTTCCTCTCTATGACCCCTCACTCTTTCTCTGTCCTTTCCAGGCTTCTGACTCTCTCTATCTCTGTAACTTGGTGTGCGTCTCCGGACAGTATGGTGGTGGCTCGGACCCCTGTGGGTCCTCCGGGTTGCCACTGAGTGACCAGTCCTTTGGGGTGGGAACCCTAACTTAAAGCTAGAGTCCCCCGTCAGTTGTCTGGGGATACCGGGTGGATCATCGGTCCCCTTCAGAGCTGACACTCTGCTGCTAGCCTAGCCTCCAATAGTCCTCCCAGGTGAGGCTCTACCAGGCTCCTTCTAACCGTGTCTTCGGGTTCAATAGGAGGGCTACTCCGCCTGCAGTCTGCCGTCTCAGCCGTGTTTCTAGGGCCCAGTATCACTGGCCCTCTCGTCCCTCACACTCCTGGGGTGCTTGCTCCGGATAGGCTTTCTCTCTGTGGCTCGCACTGGCTCTCCAGATTCTGCGTTCCTTCCACCCCACTCTTCCAGGACGTGTGTTTCTGTCTTTTCATCTCAGCCTACACCGGCCTACTGCTGTCTTTCGGCCTGTGCCGTGCTCCTCAGCCTGCTGCTGGTCTGTGTCTTGGCTGCTCGGCACCCTGGGCCTACTGACTCCTTCCTCCTCCCCCTTCTCTATATTTACCCTCTGTCACCTGACCTGCTTGTTGGCCCACCGACTATCTCTTAAACCCACCACCCCTTGCCCGCCTAGAGTTCCCGGGCTCCGGGTTGGGTGCTGCCCTCTACTGGTATGTGGGTTGTGTGGGCTATCTGTAAGGGTGTTGGGGTGCAACTGTCTTTCCTACCTTCCTGGCTGCAGTTCCCTTTGTGGCCTCCTGGTCGCAGGGGCGCCACAAATGCATCCTGCCATAGAGCAAAAACTGTGAAAACATTTCTTGAAAGAAGACACATAACGTCAATGGCATGGCCTGCAAATAGTCTGGATCTCAATCCAATTGAAAATCTTTGGTGGAAGCTGAATAAAATGGTCCATGACAAGGCTCCCACCTGCAAAGCTGATCTGGCAACATCAATCAGAGAAAGTTGGAGCCAGATTGATGATGAGTACTGTTTGTCACTCATTAAGTCCATGCCTCAGAGACTGTAAGCTGTTATTAAAGCCAGAGGTGGTGCAACAAAATACTAGTGATGCATTTGAGTGTTGTTTTGTTTGTTTGTTTTTCATGATTCCATAATTTTTTTCAACATAATTGAGTGATTCCATAATTTTTTCCGTCTGCTTGGTCTGAAAATAATTACTCTTACTGACTACCACATTTTTTATCTTGATTTCCTTTAAAGGGAACCAACCACCCCAAATGACCCCCCCGGAATGTTAATATGTGTCCCTACACCCAGCACACACATTTGGGGCAATCATTTTTGCTAAAAAAACTGTTTAGTAGAAGCTAAGATATAGCTTTATAAAGTTTAATAAATCGTGACTTCTGGGTGTTACCTAGTGCAGTGTTCATGTGCCTGTCAGCTTCCTCTCCCCCTATCCTCTCACTTTCTAAGAGCCTGGCCGCGTCATGAAAGGGGCGGGGCTAAATCGCGTCATGAAAGGGGGCGGGGCTCGCCTCGATTTAGCCCCGCCCCTTTCATGACGCGGCCAGGCTCTTAGAAAGTGAGAGGATAGGGGGAGAGGAAGCTGACAGGCACATGAACACTGCACTAGGTAACACCCAGAAGTCACGATTTATTAAACTTTATAAAGCTATATCTTAGCTTCTACTAAACAGTTTTTTTAGCAAAAACGATTGCCCCAAATGTGTGTGCTGGGTGTAGGGACACATATTAACAGTCCGGGGGGTCATTTGGGGTGGTTGGTTCCCTTTAATGTTTCTTAAAGCCATAAAGTTGCCATTTGAAATGACTTTAGTTTTGTTCCATGTCTGTGATCTGCTTTTTTTCTACAACATTAAACAACTGAATGAACATCCTCCAAGCCAGGTGATTCCAGAATTTTTGCCAGTGGTTGTAGAAGTAATTCTGTTTCGTTCAGATGTTCTCAAATGGGCCAAATTTATTAAAAGACATGCAGCTATTAATCTGTGATAAAATCTATTTAACATTTTTCACATTCACATAATCTCAAATGTTTTCTACCATATTCTGTAGCGATATTTGGCATTGTATAGACAGGAAATTCACAGTATATGACAAGATGAGGTATACAGCCTATAATACATTCACAGAAAAATGATATCCCCCTAAAAATTACCTAAAGGTAATGAACTCCTACTATAAGGGGCCCTTTTTGTCCAACCCTAAGGAAAAGACCCTACTTGGCCCCGGAGGTTGGCACCCTATGTTGTGCAAATGGCGCCCACACTCAACGTCGACTCGCCTTTATAGGTCCTAGTAAACCCTATCTTACCACAGGGACCTATTGATAGATATAGGTATAACCAAATAAACCAATTATATAGAACCTCTCACACACAGCAAAAATTGCAAGATACAATATTTGCATATTGTTATAGTCTGTAACAGATCTATACACAGAGCATATACAATTGTAGACCTTAGGGCCGCTTTACACACACCAACTTCTGTGTCCAACTTCTGACCAACTTGCTGGTTGCAGTGAAATCATGGACACATTTGTACACAGCCACAAAATGGAACAATGTGTCCATGATTTCACTGCAACCAGAGATCTGTTCAGAAGTTGGACACAGAAGTTGGTGTGTGTAAAGTGGCCCTTAGTATTAGGCCTTAGTATTCATTTAGGAATATGCACGCCAGTCCGCTTACCATAGACCAGGGGTCATCACCTTCTAGTGCCGACCTTTAGTGTATACTGAAACAGAGCAACACCATCCTCCTGCATATTCCTAACCTGCTATAGAAACTAAGTATTGATTATATTTATGCAGTGTTCACATCTGTTTCTCAATGTATATGGTAGTTTATACTTCTGATGAAGCTCAGATTTGGGAAAGGAAACGCGTCGAGCACATAAGAGAGGCTCTGACTGGGGTGCTTGTTTCTTAACTATTGTCTTACAGTGATTTTGCAGAATCCTTGTTATATGATCCCTGGTATATAATTTTGCTGTGAATTCAATGTATAAACAGGCTTTCGTGGGTTTGGGCTGATGTGATGTTGCTAACCCTTTTATTACTGTAAATACAATTATTTCAAAAGATGTTTTTAGCAAAATGCTGCCAATTTATGGCCAGGCATATTTTCTGTGTTACATAATAAATTTGGTATAATGATTTTATTTTTTTTAAAAAGTTAAACACCTTCTCCTTTGCTGTTCTCCGTGTCTTTTCATCCATCCATGTTAAACCTCCCAAGGTGAGCTCAAAGGCCGATCGAATCTCAGAGATCATCTGTTCTGCCTGAAAATAGGTGACATCAAAAATATCATTTTTTTTAGCATTTTTATGACTTGTTAAAAATTGTGCCTTTCTAGATTATAATGTCTTACTTACAATTGTTTTACTGTTCTTATCAAATGTAGATTTAACAAACAGAGATCCCAGGGCAAAACCAAGCGTGTCATCTGTATTAGATAAACAGGTCTGCCAGCGGGGAGTGCAGGACTGGAAAACACAGAAAATTCATGACTAGCAGTAAAAATCAGTTCTGTTGCATTTGGGCATATTTTGGGGGGAAAAAATAGACAAAGAGAAAGCCCCAGTTCAGATTGTATTCACATAGTTATAAAAATGGTTAACTATTACTAAACAAGGTCTGATTAAAATGAGAAAACCTAGACATTCTGTACAAGACTTCTGGCAAGACATGAAAATGTTAGGCCTAGTTCACATCTAATGCAGGTCTGCGATTTGCTGCATTTGCGTTTCTATGCATTTTTACCGCTAAAAACGCATCCAAACGCATGTGTTTTTGGCCCCATTGATTTCAACGGAAAACACACAGAAAACGCAGCCAAAAACGTGGGCTGTTGCGTCCATGAGTTTTCTATGCGTTTTCCATTGAAATCAGTGGGACTAAAAACGCATGCGTTTGGATGCATTTTTAGTGGTGACAACGCATATAAATGCAAATGCAGCAAAACGCAGATCTGCATTAGATGTGAAAAGAGCCTTATTGATTAAAGGCTTACAATTTTACAGCATAAACTCAATACTTGGAGTGACAGAATACAAACCTACAATCTGTCTAATATCCAAATGACAGCCCTTTGCCCTGTGCTTATGCAGTTCATCGCATTAGGGATGGCATAGAGACAGAGACCTTTATTCCAGCGATATATCCCTTACTATTTTATGAGCAGGAGATTATCACTTAAAAAGTAGTAATCCTGCTACCACGTAGCCCTCAATATCCACGAGGTCTATATAACCCCGCCCCACCATTGATTGAAGCTTTCTAACTATGCATAGTTATAGAGAGCTAATGTCATGTTAGGGCATGCAAACACCAGGTGTGTGGCGCACACAGCTGGGGGATGGTAAAGAAGAATAAACCTCCTCTCTAATTCTAATTAGATTGTAAACTTCCCTGAGATTCAATTTGGAGATCTATTTAGCACCAACAATCTGATTACGTAAATCAGGGATGAGTAGGAGAGGCTAAGGATCCCAGAATCTAAGCATTGACACAAACACCTGCATACACCCGGATTTGGGGCACCATGGGTAAAATTAGAGTTGGAGTCTATGAGTCACGGATAACTCCAGACTCTGGATCTCAGTAGATCAGGATTTCCGGTCCATGCTCAATGCTCTGTGCATGTGCAGAACACATTTCTAAGTGACATGCCCCCTACAGGCTTGTCATTTAGCAAGACTGGATTTATGACAAATTTACAAACAGATACTCCCGCACGGGGTGCATCCAGTTTATCATTGCAAGGGAATTCAGGAGCATTTTCCTGCATGCTCGCGGATTCAAAAATAAACTAGTGTGAAACTCGCCTTATACATGCAGAGGAAACATATACACTGTGTGCAGAATTATTAGGTAAGTTGTATTGTAGAGGATTATTTTTATTATTGAGCTTCACGCTTGATTTTCCTAAATTCATGGGCCGTTATTTTGCGCCTTTTTTGCCCAACACGCTTCTTGTGACCCTGTTGGCTATTTGCCATGAAATGCTTGATCACACTTTAAAGGTTTGGCAATTTCAAGACTGCTGCATCCTTCTGCAAGACATCTCACAATTTTGGACTTTTCAGAGCCCGTCAAATCTCTCTTCTGACCTAGTTTGCCAAAGGAAAGAAAGTAGCCTAATAACTATGCACACCTTATATAGGGTGTTGATGTCATTACACCACACCCCTCCTCATTACAGAGATGCACATCACCTGATTTACTTAATTGGTAGTTGGCTCTCAAGCCTATACAGCTTGGAGTAGGACAACATGTATAAAAAGTATCATGTGATCAAAATACTCATTTGCCTAAAAATTCTGCACCCAGTGTACGCCCAGGTTGTAATCCTCTACATGACCTGGGTTCAGAAGTTTTCTGATCATTTCTTTTACTTATGAAACAATGGACAGGACTTGATAAAATGACCCCTATACCCACAGAAGAAACACACCCTTGTCTTATGGCAGACCGCAGGGGATCCAGGCTGAGCAAAAGCCGCTCCTAACTGCATTGGTTCCTCAGAGCACAAGGGAAGAACTTCAGCTTTTGGGAGTACAACTGGGGCGGAGTAGTTATAGGTTTAACTCTGAGGAGCCCATCGATCTTTATGGCAAAAGCCATAGCAGCTTCTAGACTCAGGAGTTTTGTACAATACCAGGGCGTCTTTGTGTCTTTCTAACAGACCCTAGCAAAAATGTCTCCTAAGGCCCGGGTCTTTCCATCTAGTGTCAGTGGCCCATCTCCAGCACCCATAGCAAAATTCCTTGGCCGGACAGTCTCCCTGCTGGAGCTTACATAACAAAGACTCCACAATGAAGAAATGGTCAGGTTAATAAAAAATGAGGCCTAGGACCGCAAAAAAACAATCGACCAGAGTGACAGAAAGTCTGTGAGAAGAGAAAATACCCAGGACTGAGGGTCTCCCGAAGGTGAGACCACAATCCCCACCTGTTGAATGTGGGTGGAGCTTAAAATAAAGCTTGCAGGCTTTGCAGAAGACAAAAAAAAACTATCTTCAACCAGAAAATCTATCTGAGAGCGCAACAATGAGTTGAGGTTTGGTATGGTTTGCTGCCAGAATCGCAGCCTGCTATGATGATTGCAAAAACCTAGATTTTAGGTCTGTCAAACGAAGAGGCAGATTCTGCATCTGTTTAGCAAGAGCCTCAACAGGCTAATTTAAGATAAGGGAAAAAATGGTCCGGCTTTAATGCCACACCGTAGTGTGCAGATGCCAAGCATTCAACAGAACACATGGGTAACAACAGGATGGTAAAGAAAGAAGGCCCTGGTAATAGGGATAAGAGAGATGTGATACCCTCTGACACTCACCTCCGTTTGTACCCTTTGTTCCCCAACGTCCTTATATGGGTCCCCCCCCCCCCATCGTTGTCACGTGCCTAGGCCCTCGCTGGCCCTGAACTCACCCTGGATAATGTGAAGACCAGTGAGGACACCACTGCAATAATACAACATAAGGAAGACAGACAGAGGGAAATAGACACTAAAAAGGAAAACATTCCAATCCCTCCAATGCATTAGAAGAAAACGTTTTGGTACCGTATTAGCCACTTGAGAAAATGCTGATTGCTCTCAGTAGGAAAAACAAGATGAAAATCTTGTAGTTGTGATATTTTTTAATGGCTAACAAAAATAAAATAAGTGATATTATAAGGCGAGCTTTCGAGACGTCTCAGGTCTCTTCATCAGGCATGGTATGACAAAATATTGAAAGAAACTCAAAATATATGCATGCACAGCTAAAATGATTGGACATTTAACTGAATACACATTACATGGCCTGGACATTCAGCTAAATAAACAAAGCAGCCTGGAGAGGATTTTCAATCAGGCTGGCCTAGTGGTCTGAAAGTTTTTATGGCGCTAATTTATAGGAAAACTTGGTGTCTTTAAGATCTCAGTGTCTTTGAACAACATTCTTTAGATGTGGTAATGAGTCATAAATCCATCAGAGATGTTTAATCCATCCTGTATACAATTGAAAATTCTAAAATTCTAATTAGCTTGGATTCACAAACGCTACGATGTTTTTGTGATTTGAAATTCCCTCTCAAAATTAATGCATTTAAACACCACAGCTGCAATTGCCATGACTCCTCAGCTTCTTTCAGAGGCAGGCTCCTTCTGAAGTAGTCAGCATACAAGGCAATCTGTAACTGCTATCAGATGGTAAGGCATATGTCCTTTAATAGAGGAGGGGAGTGGCACAAAAAGACTATATCTGAGATTAAGGCTACAAACAACAGCCAGATAGGAAGAAGTCATTAACCCCTTCAGCACTGAAAGAAAGTAGATTCACCCCAATACAAGTGGTACATCTGCGATCCATAAGATGTTGAGACCTTCCCAGATTTGCTAGCAGACTCACCAGGGAGAGACACACCTGTGACAGCTGAGCATTCGGAAACTGGTAGATATGCAGCAGATAAAACAGGGATTTTAACAGAGCAGCAATGAGCCAAGCAAGTGACACCTCACTGGAATCAGTCTAAATAATGTTGTGTCATTGCAAAAACATTGCCAGTCCAAATGGAAGAAAATATTTCCATGTGTATGGTACTGCACACCTTGAGATACCCTTACATCTTGAACAGTACTCGGCATAATATATATATAGGTCACAGCTTTATTTCTAAACACTCCCAGACACATAAATGCTGAGCATTGAAATTTAATATGCCTTATCCACCCTTTTTCTGACATTATTCATCCGCAGACAGTCAGGAATCCCTAATATAGACATACGCTCGTTGTCAGGTCCCATTGAAATATGTGAGTTCTGATGACCTTATTCTAATGTGTTTAGAACCCTCAGGCCTGTAACTTCAATCAGTTATGAGAACTTAATGGCGCTTTAAGTACCACCTGAAGTAGTTCTCTTTAAAAAGTCAAAACTCTTCGGCTGTCACCAATAGCGCATATCTGTTTAAAAAAATAGTATATTCACTATCACCAAATGTGAGAACGTCATTATAAGGGCACCTTTACATGCGGCTACATTTCTAGGGTGGCTACAGGTAACTTACTGGTTGCAGTGAAATGATGGAGAGATTATTCCATTTGTACACAGCAACAAGATAGAACCTTGTCTCCATGATTTCACTGCAACCAGTAAGTTACCTGTAGCCACCCTAGAAATGTAGCCGCGTGTAAAGGTACCCTGAGAGCTAGTAGTTGTAACTCTGGTGGGTGTAGAATAATAATAGAGAAAAGATGACATGTAAGGATACCGAAATACAAATGAGGCACTAGACTTGACAAAAAGGTTTTTGGCACTGGGATACCCACGAACAGTGGTTTCCGGGGGTACCAATTTTCGCAAAACACCAACAGGGAAGATGCACTGAAACCCAGAATAATAACGGACAGTAGAACAATTAACATTACCACCCCTTATAACAACCAGTGGGATGATGTCAGATGAATATTGGACAGAAATTGGGATATTCTAATAAGGGATGTTAGACTGAAACCCTTTCTCTCTTGCAGACCAGGGCTGACAGCCAAAAGAGTGCTGAATCTGAAGGATCAGATTACCGGGTCCCACTTTATGAGACCAGTGGCATGCATTGGAAGAGGTATTAAACTAAAGGGAACATATCCGTGTGGGGACTGCAATGTTTGCCCATTTATGATCTCTGCTGAAACTTTGTCACTACCGCATTACCTGTTCCAACTATGTTGTAGATCATACTTTGTTGTTCCCGAAACTTGGTGTATGTGATCCTATGTGGTTGTCAGAAGATATACGTAGGACAGACAACTCAAGAATTACAAGTCGACGCAGAATCCAACAGCATGTCTCAACTATTAACACAGCTAAAAAGGATGACGCAAAAGGTAACGCCTTAACATCAATTGTGAAACACTTCCTCACAACACACGACAGTAACCCAAGTAGCATCAGAGTTCTGGGGTTACCTTTGAGTTACTTAAAATGGAATCCAGATGGATTTATGACTTGAAGAGCCTTTCTCCTACTAGCCTCAATGAGGAATTGTTGTACACAGGATTTTATAAACAAACATGATCCTCCAACCTTCCATCCCAGGTCTTCTTTCTTTTTCACTGGGGGCTTCTTTATGTTGGTTTTTGCATTGGGCCTGTACAATGTGATCCCCTTTTTTCATCCCCCAGACTACTGCACCCTAGAACAAGACTACACCAGGCACAAGATGTAAAGTGAAGAAGGCCTTGGAAGAACTGTTACCATTGGACACTTTCTCGAAAAACAACTCTCATCCCTCTGAAACTATAGTCTGAAGACTTTGCCTGGACCTGACTGTTACTATTATCTTGGTTCCATTCCTAAGTAAGGACTATTTGTATTTTATTATCGACATGGCTGATGGATAAGAACCATTCTAGCTACCATCCCGTTTGGGCCTGTTGGGGTCCTGTTGCTCAGTGTAGAGTGTCACTCTTTGCCCGTCTTGCAACTGAAGCCTGAAATACCCATTCATCTCTGCCCGGTTTAAATTGTAATCTTAAAAAATCTGGTCATGGATGGACATTCTGGCTGTAGGTCTCTGGTAAAGTTCTCCATTACAGATATTCATCTCGTGTCCCCAAGTCAGATATAACCTTGGTCATGAAAGGACTGGGTGCAATCACTCACAGACCTCTTGACGGTTTTTGACCTTCTTGGGCTTCCTACCCCAGGTGTAACAGAATTTATTTTGCTGTCATGCATTACAAGCAATGTGCACTGCCATCAGTTCAAATATCCCATTTGTCACAATAGTCTATGGGTATTTTTGAACTAGGTACACGGCTATTGCCCTGAAACCAAACAGAATTTCTTTATTTTTTGAAAATTGCAACATGTATAAAAGCTTTAGCAGGTGGTGTGCCCCTGCGGTGAGCTTGTCCCATTCCCCTTTCCTCCTTGAACTTTACACGGCTATTGCCCGCCTGTCAGTTTTTGGGGGTGTTTAGGAAATTTGTTTTGGAATCGTATCCTTAATATTATTTGAACATTTGAACAATAAGCTACTTGGCATACTAAAATCTTGGGTATCTATGCTTCCTGCAAGTCTTCACGTACATCAACTTGTGGTCTCTCTGCCTTTATTTTTATATCTTTTCCTCTACTCTTCTAAACTATCTTTTCTTGACTCTATTTCAACACTTTCTACTTTTCAAAATATTTCACAATCTTGGGACCCCTCCTCCTCTCTCCAAGGGGAGAGCCCACCTACGCTCTTATGCTGAGGCTTTGTGGCATATACCTACCCTCCCTCTGCCTCCCCCACCCCCTTTTTTTAATTTTTTTTATTTTTAAAACAAAAATCAAAATTTTTTATTAATATTTTCCCTATTCTTTGTTTTTGTTTCCATGCTTCAACTATTCTGGGTAATAAAGTTAAAAAACACTAAGATAATTTAAACACAAAAATTACTCAAACCAGGTACCTGGATGACTGGTAACAGCAATCACCGCCACTTGCTAGTGCTGTCTACTTATTTATTCCAAAACTCTCAGGGTACTGTCACACGTGGCGACGCTACAGCCAATTTGTTAGGCGATGCAGGGGCTTGGCCTATCGGCACCGATATCGCCCCTGCATCGCCTAATGTAATTAGGCGATGGCGGCTCCTTTTACTGGTCGCCGGGTTTCAGAGCAGTGCTCTGAAACCATGCGGCCGATCTGGAGTGATGTGTACACATCGCCCCATGTAAACGGCCGCCGGCGACCTGACAGGCGATGGGAGCCATAGGCTCCCATTGTACTGCATCGCCGCTGGGGTTTTGAGACACCCCGGCGGCGATGCCGCCTATCAGCTTGCTGGTACATTGCCGGAGGTGTCTCCCCGTGTAAACGGGGGGCGGCGATGCTGGCGGGGCACCAAAAGCGTACGCGCTCCCGCCAGTCGCTGCCGACATCTCCGGCGAGGTGGCACCATGTGAAGGGCCCCTCACTGTACTGCGTTTATTTATCTCTATATATATGTCTCGTTTACAAAATTGTTTTTCTATTGTTATGAGGCTGCTATTATTATTTTTCAGGCTTGTAGGCTTATAGTCAATAGATTTCCTTCTCCTAGTAGGCCTATGTATTTTATATCTTATTATATTCTGTTTTTACTAACATTAACAATATTATTCCCTCAAGCTCCCAATTATCGGGCCAATCTGTGCCTTGCGCTATTCTGCCTTGCTTGTATACCTACGAGACAACCTACACACATTCTTCTATGCACGGCTGCACGGCTCATGCGCTGCGGCCATATTGATGCTCCCTGCTGAAGCAAACTACCCCGCTTTCTGCACTGCGCTTTCCCCGCCCTGCATGACAGCTTTCAGCCTCATGACTTCTGTTCTGGTTGCGGTTGCCGCTATCGCAGCAGCTGCAGTAACATAGGCGTGCATACCGCACAACGCCCTCACACAGGTGACTACAATTTTAATGTAGAATACACGCTATAAACACACTGAGCCCTCATTTCAACGTGCTTCCCTGACAAAGTTACTTTGGTAATGAAATGCATTGGCTCTGGTAGGGTCCCCCTGTTACAGCTGGCCTTCTCTATGTACGGTAACCTCATATTGGGCATTTACTAACTGAATGTTTCTACAGGCTGCACTCTTTCCACTTGCCAGTGAAGTGGCTTCTTGTTTGTGCATTAAGCTATTATCCTCTAGGTAACCTCCCACTCATTTGCTTATCTGCTCATTTCTGTGCAGTTTTCTTGCATTGCATCTAATGTTAAAGTTACTCATAAACCTCATAGAGTGTAATTGATGACTGTAAACTATTAGTGAGTTCTGAGAGACTACATTATATATGTATTTATCATCTTAAGGCCGGTTTACACTCTGCGATGTCCCAGCGACCCGACCAACGATCGGGATCGCTGGGACATCGCTATCTGATCGCTGGTGAGCTGTCAAGACCAGTTTACATGCTGCGATGTCCCAGCGACCCGACCAATGATCAGGATCACTGGGACATCGCTATCTGATCGCTGGTGAGCTGTCACACAGGCAGACTCACCAGCGATCAGCGACCAGAGAGAATGCTGGTAACCAGGGTACACATTAGATAACTAAGCATAGTGCTGCACTTAGTTACACGATGTTTACCCTGGTTACTTGTCCCAGTGTGTACTGTGTGGCGCTGGGCATCGGCTGGAAGGTCGTTGATCGTTGGTCTCCTGCTGTCACACACTCCAATGCTGGCCGCCCAGCAGGAGACCAATGATTGAAAAACAGCCCTGGCCATTCTACAACGATCAGCGAGCTGATTGCTGATCGTTGCAGGATGTCACATGTAGCGACATAGCTACGAGGTCACTGCAACGTCACAATGTACACACATGTAAACCAGCCTTTAGTAGTTGCCATTACTGTATATGATTTGACACTTGTAAGGCCTGTTTAGGAAATCTGGTCATATTGATCAAATATCGATTATTGAAGGATATATCTTGAACTAATTACTGTGGTCTCTGTCCTATAAAGCTGTAATAACAACCAGGTGGGACCCTGATATATTTGGCTATACGCCATTTTTAATTGTTTTTGTATTTGCATTTTGTTTTGTGTGGTTCTCTTTTGGTTCAATAAAATGTTATATACCTTTACATTTCGGTGATCGCCCTATCCTTATATGTTGTCTTTTCTCTATTATTGTATATCTTCCAACATGCTGAGGCGGATCCCATTTTTGAAAAATTTGTGGTGCCCTCGTTTTTTTTTTATTTGATCTGGTGGGTGTAGGCCAGTCTTATCCTGGAAAAGCATGACTAAGTAGTAACTACTGGGTTTTCACAAGAGCCTCGGATGGTGAGGATAGGATTGCTTGCAGATAGAACCAGGGACCCCCCCAGTGCAGTTACTGGAACTGTAGCAGCTGACTGGAGGGTCAAAGAAACAGGTGCAAAGTACAGGCGGATTAATCCAAAAGACATAGTCACATTATCCAAGGTCACGACAAGCAGCACAGGATGCATATACAAAACTGAGGTTTGGATTAGGGAAATCAGGATAAACAAGTAAATATGCTGGGTGAGAAAACAGGAGAGACAATACTGACAGCACTTTACAGGAATCTAGACAGATACTGAACTAGAACCATGATCAATCAAGGAGTGTTGGAGGGATGGTTCTTGACATAGTAAGGTTAAATTCCTGCTAAATCTGGCCGCACCTCCCTATTGCCAGGTGGCAACTCAACAGCAGCAGGAGGATTTAGCAGAGTTGGAAAGGCTACAGGAGGCCACTCAGAGAGACAATCCAAGGCTGTGAAGAACATATCGGTGACCGCAGTGAGTAGGGTGGCACCTACCTCCTAGTGCAGTTAAAACCTAAGGAATACAAAGTACCTTTCATAGGTTTAATCCTGATCCAACTCTGTTTACCTTGTTTACCCCTGAGTTAACAAATGCAGAATATGTCCATGCACTCATCGACCACCCATGGGCAGAATGTGTGAAGGAGATATAAATCCAGTCCCAATAAATGGAACCCTCTCACTGGTTTATACTCCAGGAGTCACACTCTGTGTTTAAAGAGGTTCGTCAATTTATATTCATTTTAACAAATGGGTTGATGGGACATGATTTTGTGACACTTATTAACATATAAGTATTAAAGAGTCAAGGACAATTGCTGGAGACAAGACGAGACGGGCACTGTCCACTATTAGCATTCTCCAGCACCTTAGTCGGTGATTAAAAGATATTTCTCTGTACACACACGAGAGAAGTATAGGGAACAGTCCCTATGATCTTCAAACTATATTTTCTCTAAAATGCTAGAGAGTTTCAGAAAAAGATATACTTGCCTGAAATGGTACAGCCACCATCTGATGTATGCTGCCCATAATTTGGGTAGCAGGAATCAGCTGACAGCTTCCCTTTAAATATTTACAATGCAACAAATCTAAATGCATAATAACGAATAAACTCTGTCACACACTTCCGGCGCTTATGTCGCTATCCCACAATCCACCGCGGCACCATTGTGGGATAGCGACACAAGTGACAAAAGTGAAAGTGACAAAGACCTCACCACGTCCTACGGTGGCCACGGCTCATCTCCCGCCAGCCGCTTATCTCCCGGCTGCTCGCAACGGAGGTATGCCACCAAGTTATGGGTATTCTGATATGGCGGCCGGGATTCAAATCCCCCGCCAAGCTGCACGCCGCTTCGCTGACTGGTCGAACACAGCGACCAATCAGCGAAGCGGGATTTAAATCACGCGTCAACAGCGCTGATTGGTCGCCGCCGGCTGCGCTCAGCTTTGGGGGAGATTTAAATCCCGCTTCGCTCATTGGCTGACCGCCAAGGCGTTCAGCCAATGAGCAGCGAAGGATTTAAATCCCTCGCCAAATCCGCGCGCCACCGCTCATTGGTTGAGCACCGGCGGCGGCGACCAACCATCGCTGTTGGCGCGTGATTTAAATCCTGCTTTGCTGATTGGTTGCCGCGGTCAGCGCACGACCAATCAGCTGAGTAGCGCAGTATTGGCAGGAAATTTAAAGCTGGCTCAGCTCAGTGCTTAGCACTGTACGGTGGCTCAGTGGTTAGCACTGTATATGGTGGCTCAGTGGTTAGCAATGTACTGTGACCCCATGGTTAGCACTGTACTGTGGTTCAGTGGTTAGAACTGTGCGGTGGTTCAGTGTTTAGAACTGTGCGGTGGTTCAGTGGTTAGAACTGCAGTGGCTCAGTGGTTAGTACTGTGCGGTGGTTCAGTGGTTAGCACTGTGCGGTGGCTCAATGGTGAGCACTGTATGTTGGCTCAGTGGTGAGCATTGTATGGTGGCTCATTATTGAGCACTGTACGGTGGCTCAGTGGAGAGCACTGTACCGTGGCTCAGTGGTGAGCACTGTATGGTGGCTCAGTGGTGAGCATTGTATGGTGGCTCAGAGATGGGAGGCAGGCATAGAGGTGGCAGGGGCACAGGGGAGGGAGAAGGCACAGGGGATGCAGAAGGCACAAGGGAGGCAGAATGCACAGGGGAGGCAGGGACATAGGGGAGGCAGAGGTACAGGGGGAGGCAGAGTCATGTGGAAAGACAGCGCACACAGGGGCTGAGTGCACACAGAGTGGTAAGAAAGGCACATGTAAGAGAGAGCGCACAGGGGAAGAGACAGCACAGACAGGAGAGAGTGCACAAGGGGACACAGCCACAGAGACTGCCCTCCCGATGTAATAGCATCGGGCCTATTTCTAGTATTAGATAAAAGTATAGAGAATAGAAAAAACATGTCAAACCTCACCTTTTTTGCCCCATAAAGTGACTCAAGTAGTTTGTCTTGTGCTTTCTCAAAACGAGAATCAAGACTGGGGGACATCTTCTGGACAAGATTCCAAATCAAGTAATTGTTCAGTATACTGTAAGACAAAGAGAAATGTGGAAATGTGAAAATATAAGAATTCAGAAATGTATAACTATCAGATAAGGTATTAATGGTAATCATTGTGCAGTGCACAGCATAACTTGTATCTGGACATATACACAACATTACAATGGGCCAAACAGTCATTCAGCCCTGAGCATTTTCCTCTAATAATCCTTTTTTTCTACTGCTGGGGACAGCTAGGAGACCCCAGATACATATGGTGACATTGATATGCCTTGTAGTAATTAATAACTTTAGTATTGGCATATTTCAGGAAAGAAAGGGGTTCTAATATATTCCATCAACAATGTTCCACCTCTTCATGACTGCTGACAGTACATATTATATGTTGGCACTTGATGGGCTTAGTGCAGCGTCAGTGTAAATTACAGTGGGTGGTCATGTATAGTTAGGGTCCAGGATTGCAGTGTTTGTCACCACCTCAGACCGGAGACATCATTGTGACCTGATTGCCTCAGGACCCTAAAAAATTATCACCGTGTAAGCCAGTTGTCTTATCTTTAAAGATGCCATAATCAATAGCAATCATGACATTAAGAGGTTTGTGATAGGGGTCTCATCCCACTCGCACCACCCTACATGATCACAGGAGCCAAGGGTTGTCATGGGATGTCATGGCGTCTAGAGATGACAGCTGTAATGCATTGCAATGCATTTGTGTTGCAATGCACCAGGCCAATAATGAGATAAATAATACACAATTTTATGTAAAAACCAAAACAAAGAATATTGTACACATATTTGGTATTGCCATGTTCATATCAACCTGTTCTATAAAACTGTTACTTTTTATCACCTACAGTGAACATTCTAAAATAAGTAAATAGAAAAGGAGGCTACAATTATGTTTTTCATTATACTGCCAAACAAAAAATGGAAAGAAATCTGATCAAAAAGTCATTTGTTAATCAAGTTGTTATACCAAAAATTATGATCTAGCCCTGCAAAAATATCCCCAACCCAGCTCTGTAAGTGAAAAAATAAAAAGATCTATAGCTCTCAGTCTAATATAGTTTTTAGCGTGTAAAAGCAGCAAAACATAACAAAATCATATAAGTGTGGTATCGTTGTAACTGTACTGACTCGAAGAATGAAGCTGCTTGATCAGTTATACCACACTGTAAAAGGCATAAAGAAAACTCCCAAAACACAATTCCTAAATTGCTATTTTTTGATAATTCTGGCTTCCAAAAATCAGGAACGAAAACAATCAAAAAATATTCTGCAAATCAAAATCATAGCAATAAAAATATCTTAAAAATATAACATCCCTCCAAAAGCAATCCCTTACATGACTGTTGGGCAAAAAATAGAAAAATTATAGTCTAAAGATATGGTAATGCAAAAAATATTTTTTGTAAAAAAGTGGTTTCTAGTGTTTGATAGTAGCCAAACTTAAAAATCGATATTAATCTGATATCACTGTAATCACACTGTCCTGAAGAATAAAATTGTTTTAGAATTTGTATAGCATAAAAAAATAATTAATAGCAATTTCTGAACTGCTGTTAATTTGTTCATTCTGCCTTCCAAAGATCACAAGAGGGGTCACTTCACATTTATCCTGTGCGCTATGCTGAACACTTACATCAGGATTTCAGTCTGAACCTCAAAAAAAGATAATTCTGTAAAAATCCCCCCAATGGACGATTTCCTATAATGAGGCAGATGGGCACTTTGGCCTATGATCCAGCAGAGTCTATTTTTTTAGTCATGCTCAAAAAGGAGGTCAACCACAGTTTTGTGCATCTCTGAAACTACAAAACTCACCTAACAGAGTCCATGCAGAGTCCAAAGTAACTGTCTGCTTTATTATAGTGAATGGATTCCTGGAGGTTCTGTCTGAATCACAGATTTTTTAGATTTAGGTATAAATACTGATGTAAATGCTGAGCATAGAGCACAGGATAAATGGGAACCAAACCTTAAAAGTGAAACAAAATGTGATGTACCTCAAAAATCTCACAAGAAAACAAGTCCACACTCAGGTACGACTTCTGTTAATATAACTATAGCGGAGTTTCCACATACTGATAGCACCAAAACTGTGGAAAAGCGCCTTCGCTCCCCCCGAACGAAATTCTGCAAAAATCTATGCTCCAGAATCTAAAATGCTCCTCCGTTGTTCTGAGCCCCACAGTGTTCCTAAACTGCAGTTAATTTTCATATATTTGGTATTACTAAACTGAAGAGAGACCACTTAATATACAGGGTGCATGTGTAGCGCCCCTGCAGACTGGTCGCCACTAGATGGCGCAGCAGCTGGGACTGGTAAATCGGTCTCCCTACACAAACACTCCACACACTCCCGATCCTAAGTCTAGGTACTCTATGTCTAGCAATCGGATAGCGGGAGGAGCCAGGTGGAGGGTGGAAAGTTAGAGAAGGATCCTGTTAGAGGAGGTAACAACAGAACAAAAAGGACACACACAACACCAGAGAGTAGAGAAAGTCAGTCAAGTCAAGCAGACAGAAGTATAATCCGTAGAAGGAGAGGCAAGAACACCACTGTACAGGACTGAGAGAACACGGACCCAGCAACCCGTGCCACCGATGGGCTAGACCGGGTCCCGGGATGCTGACATTAACCAGAGACAGAGGGAGTCCAGGTGTCAGCAGGGACACCGAGGGACTGGGCCGGAACCAGATTGCCAGCTCTGCTGAAGTGGCCAGGGTGCTGTATGCTCCAACCACGAACCCTGGCGGGGTGGGGGGTCTTTATGTCCTGAGACCCAACCTCCAGCGCAGTGAAAGGAAGGCCATCGTACTAGGGCTAGGGGACCTGGTAGGTTACCCACTGAAAGCCCGTGAAGGCTGGACCGTAGCTAGTGGGCGGACAGACCAAAAAGGCCCAAAAGAGACACGAAGGGGGGTTATGCAGATGAACCATCCCAGCTGCTTAGACCACACCGGACCGATACTGAACTGTTGTAACTGTACCATCTGTGAAGGAAAGAGTAAAACCCAGTTAAAGCTCGATGCTGTCTGAAATTGTGTTTCTTGCACATGAGAGGAGATAGACTGGTTCTGTCATCCGGCACCAGGAGGCTTCCAGTGACTGTGAGCTCTTCTGCACCCCCGACAAGCCTGTATATTCCTAAACTACAAGGTTGCCCTGGGGACCAGCTCTACCCATGGAGGGCTCAATATCCTTGCTGCTACCCCCATCATCCCCAGAGGTCCCGACTGCAGCGGTGGCTATCGATATCCGCACACCATGGGTGGCGTCACATTTTATCCTTAAAAACTGCAATCCCCTTTTATCGACCACCCAGGGTCACGGAGCTTGGTCTCGACCACTGTGACTCCCCAGAACTGCTGAACAGCCCGGTTCTGAGTACCCCACGGCCCTGGTGGGCGAGTGACATGTCTCTCAAACCACAAGATAAGCACAATGTGCAGTCACTACAGTATATTAGTCAACAAAGTTTTATATTTGCGATTTTCACTCTGCAACTTCCACAGTACTTGTTTCTGGAAAACACTCTTAAAGTCAAAATCTTTACTATATTCGTAGATGAGTTCCTAGAGGGCTGTAATTTCCAAAATAGAGTCATTCGATGAGGTTTCTGCTGCTCTGGCATTTAGGGGCTTTGCAACTGGAGTCTGCAAACTGTTCTGGGAAAATCTGGGCTCCAAAAGTCAAATAGCACATCTTCACTCCTGAGTCCTACATTGTAGTTCTAATGTATTGTACAGCCATATATAGGGTATTGCCATGTTTCGGATAAAATGTAGGGGGAAAATTTGAAAATTTAAACTCTGGGGCTAACAATCCATTTTAGTGGAAATTTTTTTTTTTTTTTTTTTTTTTAATTTTCACTACCCAATATGATACAATAATGTGAATCACCTATGGGTTTAAGATATCCAGTACAACCCTAAATGAATTCATCAAGGGGTGTAGTTTCCACAATGAGGTAATTTGTGGGGGATTCTGCTATTCTGGCATCTCAGAGGCTCTCCTAATTTAACATGGTGTCCACAATCTGCTCTAGCAAATATTGTGCTCCAAAAATCAAATGCTGCTGAAACATGGCAATATGACATTGATTTTTGATGATATTCTAATTCATTGAGATGCACTAGTATGTGGTGGGAAACTACTGTTTGGTCGCACGACACGACTTGGAAGGTAAGGAGTGTCATTAGACTACTGCAATGCAATATGCCCAAACAGTAATTTCTTAACATATATGGGGTATCCCTGCACTCAGGAGAAATAGAACAGAAAATTGTGTCATCCATTTACTCCTTTTAGGCTACGTTCACACATTGCGTATTTTGTGCGCTTTTTTACCCACGCTTTTCAAAATACGCAATGTGTTTTCTGTCTGCCAGCAAAGTGAATGGGAAATTCACTTTGCTGTGCAGACACTGCGTAAAAATACGCAGTGCTTTTTATGGCAGAAAGTGCATTTGCGTAAAGAATTGAGATGTCAATTCTTTGCGCAGGTGCTCCTGCGTTTTCTCCCTCTGACATCACAGAGGGGAGGAAGAATCCTGCTTCCTCCTCCCCTCTGTGACATGTGTGACCGCCCTTTAGATTTTGCAGTGTATTAATATACACTGCGACATCTAAATTAAACAAAGCCAAGTGTATGAAAAATAAAAAAGAATCAAATACTTATCTCTACTACGCCTTTTCCCGGTGTCTGGTGCCGAAGACAGGTGATGTGTAGTGCTACCAGGATCTGACGTGATGTCAGGGGGCATTTCCGGTGCTGATTGGCCGCTGGCTGTCATGTGATACATATCATATGTCCGCGAGTGGCCAATAAGAGCCGGGGACGCCCCCTCTGACATCACGGCAGGCTCTTGCAGGATACACATCGCCTGTCTTCGGCACCAGACACCGGGAAAAGGCGTCGGAGAGGTAAGTATTCATTCTTTTTTATTTTACATACATTTGGCTTTGTTTAATTTAGATTTCGCAGTGTATATTAATACACTGCGAAATCTAATGGGGCGGTCACAGATGTCACAGAGGAGAGGAGGAACCAGGATTTTTCCTCCCCTCTGTGACATCACTGCGCTTTCTGGAGTAAAAAAAAGCACAGTGTGTGAAAGCCCCTGCGTATTTTGTTGTGCTTTTTTGCGCATCTGAAAAACTCGTCAAAAAGCGCGCGCAAAAAAGCACAACAAAATATGCAAATGTGTGAACATAGCCTTAGTCTGGTTTCACACTGCAGTTTTTCCCTGATCAGGTTCCATCCAGTTTGTGTGCCAAAACCAGGAGTGAAATTTGTACAGAAAAACTATAATTGAAAGATTGACACCTGTTCTGGTTTTTAGAGACACTCCTTGTTTTGGCACACAAACCTGATGAACTCTGATCAGGGAAAAAACTGCAGTGTGAAGCCAGCCTTAGACTTGTGAAAATTAGAAATCTGGAACTAAATCAACATTTGTACAACAATATTGTATCAACAATGTAGCCGAAGGGTTAAAAACCTTTTGAAGGCAGTTATATAAACTTTGAG
This sequence comes from Allobates femoralis, assembly GCA_033576535.1. Classification (NCBI taxonomy): domain Eukaryota; kingdom Metazoa; phylum Chordata; class Amphibia; order Anura; family Aromobatidae; genus Allobates; species Allobates femoralis. The sequence goes on from JARQOC010000001.1 coordinate 216,583,118, forward strand.
GGGTGCATTTTTTAAAGTGGGGTCTTTTTGGGTTTACTGGCATATAAGCCCGTCAAAGTCACTTTAAAAGTTAAATGGTTACTAGATATATAGATTTTGTATAATGCTTTGAAAAAATTAGAAATTGCTGCTAAATGTTTAACCCTTTTAACATTACAACAACAAAAAAGCCTTTGAAAAAAGATGATGTTGATGTAAAATAAACATGCGGTAAATTAATTCATTGACTATTTTGTGTCTTATGACCCTCTGCTTTACGGGCATAAAAATTGCAAATGTTGACTATTTCAAAGATTTAACACAATCTTATTGGCTCACTAATCTAAAGTACAATGTGTCATGAAAAAAATCTTATGGTACCTTTACACGCCACCACAGAGGGTAGCAACAGGTAGGCAACGCACGTACACGCGCGCGTTTTTAACAGTTGCCGATGCCGCATATAGAAGCCGCCACTGCGTGCTCTACTGAAGGTATTTGCGTTCCCCGGAAGTGCCGACAGCTTCTATGGCTTACTCCCTGTTGAATACCTTCCCTGGTTTACACGTCGCTACCACAAAGGAATATGGGCGTACATATTTCGCACCGCAAATACATAGGCGTGACAGAGTTGTGAATTACGTGACGCTCGTACGGTGATTGGACAGCGCAATAGCATCATGATTGGCCAGCCGGCGCAAGAAGGCTGGCTAATACATGACGTCATTGCAAATGTGTAGTGTGACTGGTCAGCTCTTTAAATATAGCGCCCTGTGCAGGGACAGCCAATGGTTACACAGTAGCCCCCACCAATGATAGCTGATGGGGCGTGTAATCCATGACGCTGTGGCACGCCCCAGGGAATACGTAGGCGACGCAAATACCTTGCCTGTGCCCCGATTACACGCCGCCACCATAGGGATTGTGCCTTCCTGTTTTTGAGCATGGCTCAGAAACAGGTATCCGAAGCAACTGTAAGACACAGGAAGGAAATTCCTGAATTACACGCCGCCACTTCGTAGTGTTTTCATGGCAACAGGAACAATTGTCCCTGATGCCTGGCGGTTTCTACCTTCCTGTGGCGGTGTGTAAAGGTACCATTAGAATCACTGAAATATGTGGAAGCATTCCAAAATTATCACCTAATGAATTGAAAGGCCAGATTTGAATGTGAAAGCAAGCTAAGGTGTGAAGGGATTATTATTATTACCACCGATTTCTAATAGTGAACCGAAAAAGAAAAAGGTCACCCTCCTTGTACATTTCTCTGCTACTGGTTGAGCAGAGAGCTACATCACAGACACAATGATGTGAGGCACTTTATGTATATATATGTATAGTTGGACTGGATTATCATTGTGCAAGGAAAGCAGTGAAGAAATTACAGTACTAACCAGGGTAATGGTCTATCTTTCTCCTGAATAGTGGAAGTGCCAGTAGACAAAATTCCATCAAGTAGTGCATATTTTGGTGTATCTTAAGGGCCCGTTACATGCTACAATATCGTTAACGATATTGTTTGTACATCACACCTTTTTGGGTGGAGCAACGATGTCGTAATAACGTCGTTGCGTGTGACAAGTAGAAACGATCAACGATAAGTCGGCTGATCGTTGATGGGAGGTTTTTGAACCGGACCTAAAACCAGATGATGATCGTCCATGCAAACTGCAGCATTGGTGTGTGTGGCACCTTGATAACGATGTTGTTAACGACTTTGCCTATTCAGAGGCGATCAAACGGCCGCAAGTGTTGTTCACTTGTCGCGGAATCGTTGCTGTGTCATTAAAGATATCTGTACATGTGACATTTCACTAGCGATCATTGAACGTCGTTCAAGCGATCTAGGTCAAGTCGAATCGTTGGTCGCCTCGTTCGACCATTGAAGCGTGTAACGGGGCGTTTAGCTACATCACTTTATTAGATACAAAGTTCCCTTAATAAGAATGAAAAAACCTGCTTATTCTCAGTTTTGAATTCATGTTCCCAGCATATAATACATTAAACAGGGGATAATATAATATATTAAATTTATTGTATTAATAGTATAGAATAGTGGACATGGGGGTAAATATAAAGTGAAGTTGAGTTTGAATAAAACCTGCTTTGATGTGACATAATAGACGTCTCTTACACTGGGTCGGTGCTGTTTACTAGTTCTGACACTTGCTGTAGATATTCCTTGCCATATACCACCACAGGCTCTGTGTCATTGATGTCCAAAGGTAGGAGTGCAAACGACATATAATCCATCCAGTCAAATGCAGGCGCCAGGTTCTGGAAAATATAAAACAATTGTTCCAATGACATCGATGTATGAGTTTTAGAGCAATGAAATGTGTCTAACAGGGGTATAACTAAAATAGGTGTAGGGGTTGCCATCGCACATGGACCCTGCAGCCTAGGGGGGCCCCAAAAGTCTCTTTGGGCTATAGAAAAAGACTAATACTATTAAAGATTTGCAATAATTGGGGGCCCCGTTGAAGTTTTCGCATTAGGGCCCCTGGGCCTGAAGTTACGCCACTGGTGTCTAATATTGTTGTCTCAACCAGGGCCGGTTTTAGGCAAAGTGGGGCCCTAGGCAAAAGGTTAAAGTGGGCCCTAAATGCTCAGGCCACTTTCACATCTAACGCTTTGCTGCATTTTGCTCAATTTGCATTTCCATGCGTTTTTACCGCAAAAACGCATCAAAACGCATGCGTTTTTGTTCCCATTGATTTTAATGGAAACGCATGCAAAAACGCATGTAAAAACGCATGTGCATTTTCAAAAACAGAAAACGCATGCGTTTTTGCCAACGCTGCCCAAAACATCGGGGAAGACGTTTTGTGCTGCGTTCGCAAAAATGCATGCGTTTTGCGTTTTTGAAAACGCACATGCGTTTTGCATGCGTTTTTACATGCGTTCCCATTGAAATCAATGGGGGAAAAACGCTAGCGTTTTTAATGCGTTTTTAGCGGTAAAAATGGCTAGAAAGGCAAATTTAGCAAAACGCACACCAACCTTAGATGTGGAACAGGCCGTAGTTATATTGTAAGAGTGACTTCATAAGTTGATTATCTAGGTCAGAATAAGAACATACTGAACATAATTTTTATTTCAATCATAAAAAAAAACAACTGAAATTTGTAAAAAAAATAAAATATTTTTTTTTTATTTTCCGAGACCCATGATGTTTTAATTTTTGAAGATACATAGATATGTGAGGGCTTACTTTATGTGCCCTGAGCTGACATTTTTACTGATACCATTTTGAGTCAGATACAACATTTTGATCGCCTTTTATTTCATTTTATTGTAACAACGTGGTGGCCTAAAAAACATAATTCTGGCGTTTTTATTTTTTTCCCATTACGCCATTTACCAATTGGATTAATTTACTTCATATATTGATAGCTTAGATTCTTACGAATGCAGCGATACCAAATATGTGTATTTTTACATTTTTTTCACTGTTTTATTGCTATTTTCAGTTCAGCTCCTTTGGGGGCCCCTAAGAGAGTGGGGGCCCTAGGCAACTGCCCAGTCTGCCCCCCCCTAACGCCGGCCCTGGTCTCAACATCTTTTCTTCAGGAATGCCTCTCTGATTGTTCATGATTGGGGGTAGTGTGCTTTTTAAAGGGAATCTGTCAGCAGCTTTTTGTTATGTAAGCTGAGCACACTATATTGTGGTAGCAGAGTCCCTGATTACAGAGATGTATCACTAACTAGACTGTGTTTCAAAGCAATCAGATTTTTATCAGCATATTATCATTACAGTACAAAGTGGCATGTGCAGGAATGTCCAACCACACCAACAGCACTGGTTACCAGTTCTCTGTGTACAATGTATACGAAAATCTGTGGTGTGAGAGGAGTTATGCACAGCTCAATAACTGAGCTCTGCTCAATCTGCAGCAGAAAAAACTGTCTCTATCATAACTGCTGCACCTAGTATAGTAAGTGATGCATTGCTGGAATTTTGCAGGCTCTTTGCCCCTACTGAATGGTGTTGTTACATTATATAGCAAAAATCTTATGAAATGTTTCTCTTTAAAACTGTCAGTTCATACTAGCATAGCATTATGGTTTCGCCGCTAGTCCATACTGAGGCTGCTACCATGGGGAGCTTTGCCTCTGCAGACTGAGAGAAGCACACAGAATCTGAAGATGACTGGATCCACCAGACCTGTCAGCGTCAATAGACGTAGATCCTGCTAGCACTCCTTGCCTAGGTCACTGGCAATGCTGCAGTCTCAGTCTCTTTACACTAAAGTATTAAAAATCCTTCTGTTTTTGAGAATGTAGAGGCTTGTTAAGGCCCCTTTCACATCAGCGTATTTTTAAATCGCGTCAGATGCGGTTAAAAAACCGCATCTGCCGCGGCCGCACCTGCCGCAAGTGCCAAAACCGCACTTGCCGCACCTGCTGCAAGCCCGCATATACATTGTATGGGGCTTGTCGCAACTGTGCCGTAACCGTGCCGCAAGTGCAGCCGGTATGCGGTAATCGCGGCAGATGCGGTTTTTTCACCGCATCTGCCGCGATTTAAAAAAACCGCTAGTGTGAAAGTACCCTAACTCCTTCCCAACCTTTGATGTACATGTACATCAAAGGTTATGTCACTGCCTTTAAAGAGGACTCCCTCATTGAGCTTGCATATTTCCCGGCAGATGATGTCACCATCATGTGCTTTTAACAGCCACAGGTAAACAGTATTATGAGAAAAAAATCTCCAGAATTACCATATTTTTCACTTTTTAAGACGCACCTGATTTTAAGACGAACCCCCAAATTTGGTTAGGGTAACAATAATTTTTTATGTTAAAAGGGGTCTGTCTTATAATGCCAGTGTCCGTCTTACAATCAGTATATATGTCCATCCTGATATATACACTGTGTGCAGAATTATTAGGCAAGTTGTATTTTTGAGGATTATTTTTATTATTGATCAACAACTATGTTCTCAATCAACCCAAAAGATTCAGAAATATCAAAGCTTAATATTTTTGGAAGTTGGAGTGTTTTTTTTTTAGATTTGGCTATCTTAGGAGGATATCTGTTTGTGCAGGTAAATATTACTGTGCAGAATTATTAGGCAACTTAATAAAAACAAAATATATTCCCATCTCACTTGTTTATTTTCACAAAGTAAACTAATGTAACTGCACAAAATTTAGAAAAAAACATTTCTGACATGGAAAAACAAAACCCCCCAAAATTAGTGACCAATATAGCCACCTTTCTTTATGATGACACTCAACAACCTTCCATCCAGATTCTGTCAGTTGCTTGATCTGTTTACGATCAACATTGCGTGCAGTAGCCACCACAGCCTCCCAGACATTGTTCCGAGAGGTGTACTGTTTTCCCTCCCTGTAGATCTCACATTTTAGGAGGGACCACAGGTTCTCTATGGGGTTCAGATCAGGTGAAAATAGGGGACATGTCATTATTTTTTCTTCTTTTAGACCTATACTGGCCAGCCAGGCTGTGGAGTAGTTGGATGCATGCGATGGAGCATTGTCCTGCATAAAAATCATGTTTTTCTTGAACGATACCGACTTCTTCCTGTACCACTGCTGGAAGAAGTTGTTTTCCAGAAACTGGCAATAGGTCTGGGAGTTGAGCTTCACTCCATTCTCAACCCGAAAAGGTCCCACAAGTTCATCTTTGATGATACCAGCCCATACCAGTACCCCACCTCCACCTTGCTGGTGTCTGAGTCGGAGTGGAGCTCTCTGCCCTTTACTGATCCAGCCTCTGGCCCATCCATCTGACCCATCAAGAGTCACTCTCATTTCATCAGTCCATAAAACTTTTGAAAAATCAGTCTTAAGATATTTCTTGGTCCAGTCTTGACATTTTATCTTATGTTTCTTGTTCAAAGGAGGTCGTTTTTCAGCCTTCCTTACCTTGGCCATGTCCCTGAGTATAGCACACCTTGAGCTTTTTGATAGTCCATTAACATTGCAGCTCTGAAATATGGTAAAACTGGTGGCAAATGGCATGTTGTCAGCTTCACGCTTAATTTTCCTCAATTCATGGGCAGTTATTTTGCGCCTTTTTTGCCAGACACGCTTCTTGCGACCCTGTTGGCTATTTGCACATGAAACGCTTGATTGTTCAGTGATCACGCTTCAAATGTTTGGCAATTTCAAGACTGCTGCATCCCTCTGCAAGACATCTCACAATTTTGGACTTTTCAGAGCCCGTTAAATCTCTCTCCTAACCCATTTTGCCAAAGGAAAGGAAGTTGCCTAATAATTAAGCACACATATATAGGGTGTTTATGTCATTAGACCACACCCCTCCTCATTATAGAGATGCATATCACCTGATTTACTTAATTGGTAGTTGGCTCTCAAACCTATACAGCTTGGAGTAGGTCAACATGTATGAAAAATATCATGTGATGATCAAAATACTCATTAGCTATTGTGTGCCAGCACAATGGGGGATAATGTGTGCCAGCACAATGGGGGTTAGCATGTGCCAGCACAATGGGAGCTATTGTGTGCCAGCACAATGGGGGTTAGTGTGTGCCAGCACAATGGGGGCTGTGTGTGCCAGCACAGGGGGGCTATGTGTGCCAGCACAATGGGGGTTAGCGTGTGCCAGCACAATGGGGGTTAGTGTGTGCCAGCACAATGGGGGCATGTGTGTGCCAGCACAAGGGCGCCATATTCAGGATGGGGGTTTTATATATAGACCCCCTGTGCTGGCACACACACAGCTCCCATTGTCCTGGCACACACTAACCCCCATTGTGCTGGCACACATTATCTCCCATTGTGCTGGAACACAATAGCCCTCATTGTGCTTGCACACAATAGTCCTCATTGTGCTTGCACACAATAGCCCCCATTGTGCTTGCACACACATAGCCCCCATTGTGCTGGCACACAAATGCCCCCATGTGCTGGCACACACTAGCCCCCTGCATCCAGAATATGCCCCCCCAGCTGGCGCGCACATTTAAAACAACAAACTCTTAACTCACCTACCGATGCTTGGTCTGTGCTCACAGCTCCTCCATTGCTCTTCCTATTTTCTGAGTATCGCATCATGTGACTGAACACACAGTGATGCCCTAGCACCTAGCACATTGCCTGCCTGTACTATAGAAGCTTTTATATGCAATAACAACCCACTTTATTCAAACGGATCTTGTCTCGCTGGACTTCTCTTCTCTGAGAAATAAAAACAGTTCTTGGCTCTTGGAAGAAGGGGAGGAAAAAACAGTGCAAAAACAGAATATTGCCCAATTGTGAAGGGGTTAATAAAGGGTAAATTGCAAAGCTGCTTGTTTTTACAAGCAGTTTTGAACTTTAACTATATAAGAACTTGAGAGCACACTTCTCATGGATAGTATATTAATACAAGGAATCTAATTGCATTTATCAGGAAATATGACAAAGCTTAAACACTTTTTAAATATATTATTTTTGAAAGTCTTAGGGCCACTTTACACACACCAACTTATCTGTTCAACTTCTGACCAACTTACTGGTTGCAGTGAAATCATGGATGCATTGTTCCATTTGTACACAGCCATAAAATGGTGCAATGTGTCCATGATTTCACTGCAACCAGTAAGTTGTTCAGAAGTTGGACAGATAAGTTGGTGTGTGTAAAGTAGCCCTTAGAGGACTAGGTCAAGATGAGGATATAAAACCCACAGCTGAGTCCATTTTGAGAATTTCCCCCTCACCCCTGAAGTCTGGGGTTTTTGTGTATTACACTCAATGATATTCTGAACATTAAAGATCTCACCTGCAGTTCAGCCACTGTCATGCGATTATAAATCTTTTCCTCATCTCGGCGCTCATCTTGTGGAACGGTCAGATTGGCCAGCAAGGTCTCCAGTTCCAGAATCTGGGTCATCTGTATTTCCACTGAACCAGGATAGCCCCCAAGCAGCATCCCCACATCTACCATGTATTGCTGGTACGCAGCAAGCACCTGGAAAGCAAAATCAAGCTTTGGTTAAATCAGTCACAGTGCAAGACTACGCTCTTACAATTTCTCCATTAGACACCCACACAGTGCAAAGTAGTAAAGCTGATATGACATAAAATACACATACATCAAGCAAATATGTGCTCAGTGTGCTGATATCAATGGAGAATATGTTTGGCCTGAAGGCACAAGCAGCATATAACGGAATGACTGACCTTCCCATTAGCTGTCCTATTTAGATAATAGTCTCTTGATGGAAGAAAGAGTCCAGATTGGTCTACCTGGAGAAGAAACAAGTGTTTAATGTGTAGTATAGTCACCACTAAGTACTGTAAAGTCGTTATTAAAGAATTATTGTAGTCTTGTTCAATCTTCATGAAGCCTTCCCATGCGTTCCTAGTCTCTCTCTACCCCAACATTTCTATTTCTGTCCTTCACTTCAACAGTTCCTTTCAACCTCTTCAGCACTTTATTTCATACATGTTGCCACTTTTCCAACATCTAATCTTACATTCCCCCAGTACTGAACAACCCATTCCTTTCTTCTCTCTTGAACACCTTCTTTAACCTTAGTAATTATCTCAGCCTGGCAATTACACTGTCATACAATGATCATCTTACGGATTCTCCTACATATTATCAATTCATACATTTACATTCCTTTCTACACTTCTCTGCATTTATAAATATTTCCCTTCTATAGGGTGTGTTTAAGTGTATACTTTATAATGTTACATTATATTACAAGTATACTATTATATTTACTGGGTGCCCAACCTGTAGAATCCATATCAATCTCAAAAACTGTAGGACCAATTTCTCTTTGTTCTTGTTCCTTCAGAGCGACACTTTCATTTACCATATCTACTTTGCTTGAAATAGCAAGTGATTAAGGCTGCCTTCACACTTGCAGATGGATCTGCAGCGTTTTGCAGATGCATCTGCAAGTGTGAGCATGCTGACCGCGGCCCCTATGTTTATAATAGGGCGCACGCGGTGTGAAAGCTCTCATTCACTCCTATATGTGTACTGTCAGCAGGCATACGCCTGCTGACAGATCACACACTCCCGTCCGCACTGTGGACGCGAGATGTAGCGTCCATGCTGCGGGCGGGAGAGTGTGATCTGTAAGCAGGCATACGCCTGCTGACAGTACACATATAGGAGTGAATGAGAGCTTTCACACCGCGTGCGCCCTATTATAAACATAGGGGCCGCGGTCAGCATGCTCACACTTGCAGATGCATCTGCAAAACGCTGCAGATCCATCTGCAAGTGTGAAGGCAGCCTAAAGCTGTTATAGTTACTGTACGTTGGGCAAATGAGAGTATCGTTTGAACAAAAATCAAGCACTTTGGAGTCTTCATTTTTGTTTTGTGCATTATTAAAAAAGCAAAAAAAAACAAAAACTTACTAATCTCCTGCCACATCTCTACCTCTGCCTATGTGGTCCTCTCAGTGGTGTAACTTGAAGCTCATGGACCCCTATGCAAAAGCTCCAACAGGGCCCCCAATTATTGCACATCTTTAATAGCAATAGTGTTTTTCTATAGGCCAAAAGAGACTTTTGGGTTCCCCTAGGCTCCAGGGCGCCTGTGCCATTGTAACCCCTGCACCTGTTGTAGTTACACCCCTGGGTCCGTCAGTTTCCTTGTTATGTCTCCAATGGGGACAGGTATAGGACCACTGCAGACAATCAATGTCTACAGTGGTGTCCAATTCCAAGACAAGACCAGTTCTGCACGTCTTGTTCTGGTTGTATGGAGATGTCATATATGACGCTAAACACTATCCACAGCGGTGACGCCGTGGCTGATAAGATTACCAGCAAAGTCTGCAGCATGCCCAACATTTATACAGCATTAATCCCACCTACCATCTTGACAAATATGTTTACCTGGATTATGTTGCTGTTTGAGCTCTTGGAGTCTGCGCTTACAAAGACACTGAAGAATGGGGTCGCTCTGTATGTCCCTGAGACAGTCTTCAGCACCGACATAAAATTTTCACCCCGCCAATTACCAGATATGTTCCATCCACCAACCTTTAGGAAAATATTACATTATAACAAACAGTTGACTTTACAAATACAGAATAATTGGATTTGGGGGTTAAGTATAATCAAAAGAAAACTCTGATCAAACTCTGATCCGGGTGCCAGTTTAGTGTGATCCGTTTCTCTCGCATAAGATAATTGTAACACACTGTCAGAAGAATATGGGGTACAACATTTCTCCATCTTCTTCATCCTGTGAGTTCATGGAAATCAGACTGCACTCGAATCAGGGGCGGACTGGCCCAGGTGGCAGGGAGGCACTTGCCCCCCAGGCCGGTGGTATAGTCCACCTTCAGGACCGCCCCCACAGTGAAAGCGGCCGCGCACTTACTGCATTCTGCATTGATGGCAGGAGCAGGGGCTGGGACGCAGCAGGCTGGAGGCAGCGGAGCTGCGGCAAAGGCGAGGATAAAGCCGTGGTAGCACCACAGCACCTCCCACCCCCCCCCCGCTCCTCAGCCCCTGACTCGAATGCCATCCATGTATAATCTGATTATTTCCATGAACCCATAGACTGCAGTAGGTACATGCCATCAGATTTGCGCTGCCATTTGCAGCATGCTGCACTTTTTTTCTTATGTCGAATCGGCATGAGGAAAAAAGATGCTGATTGGCAGTGATCCATAGTGTAACATTGGTCCGAACACTATCCAATAAAACATCGGATAGCAATCGTCCATGTTAATACAGTGGTGTGGGCGAGCACTTACATAAATGCTGACACCAGGTGAAATGACAAACTAGTTGTTGGTTAAGTGATAAAACTTGCTGCTTCACATATCTATGAACAGGGTTGGAATTTGCTACATTTTATCAATACATAATAGTCCTTACAGTATGTTACTTTTTCCAACTAAGTCTGATTAGTTTGATCTGTGACTTAGGCTGGCTTCACACTGCAGTTTTTCACTGATCAGTGTCCATCAGTGTTTGGGTGCCAAACCAGGAGAGGAACCAGGAGAGGAACTTGCAGAGAAAAACTATAATTGAAAGATTGACACCTGTTCTGAGTTTTGGAGACACTCCTGGTTTTGGCACACAAACTGGATGGACACTGATCAGTGAAAAACTGCAGTGTGAAGTCAGCCTTAAGCAACACAAGTAATCAACCCCACTGCATAAAGATGGCAGCTGTGTGTCTGCTGAGGGTGAGGTCAGTCGCAGACAGAAACCTTAGTTTTTCAACTGCTTATTGAACAATTTCCTGATTTTGTAAGGGAAAGCTGTTGCACCCACAAAACTGATCAGCCATTACAATTATTAGGCAGAAATTGTAATAAAGAAATATATAAATCACTCTTTTTAGAAATTGGGGTGTGCTGCTTGAGTAGAGGTCCACTCGGCATTCCAAATAGCAACGCACAAAAAAATTAAATAGCAATAAAAAAAAATGATGTTTTGGTCATATATAATTGACCTTCATCAGAATATGAGCTGATTGTTGAATGTTCCCAGAGACAACAGAATGCAGCACAGTGGAGGGGCGACAACCTTTATGCAACAGTTGTTGCCGATCGACTACACTGCCTTCTGTTGTCACTGGGAACATTCAGCAAGCAGCTCAAATTCTGATGAAGGTCAATTGTATATGACCAAAATGTACATTTTTTTGATTGCTATTATGAGGTACAATACAAAATAATATTGTGGTACTGTGTTAGCCAGAAAAATCGATGTAAATACTTATGTCCCTATAAAAAATTAGAAAAGTAGTCTAGGAGTGATTGCTTTATTGGCTAACCAGAAGAGTAATATTAGCAAGCTATTAGCAAGCTTTCAGAGCTCAAAAAGCCTCTTCATCAGGCTTATGTATTTGTAATATACTATTTCATTTGTAATAAGCCTGATGAAGGGGCCTTTTGAGCTCTCAAAGTTTGCTAATATAATTCTTGTGGTTAGCCAATAAAGGTATCACTCCTAGAATATTTTTCTCATTTTTGGGGGAGATAAATATTTACTTTTATTGCTATTAAAATTATTAGGCAGAGGTACATAAAGCAGATGCCAGATCACAAATGAAAAGATATCGACTTATGCGTGCTATGTTGACATACATTGGGCTAGATGGCCACTTTTAGTTGCATTACTTTTCCAATTCATTTCTATTAGGAGTGTGGCATGGAAAATCCAATGTTATGATTGGAGTCCTACAACAGCCCCTGGTTATATTCTAGCCATGGCCTTGGGACATCTGCATGCACTGTACACAGATCTGGCTGGCTCCAAATAAAGAGGAGGGTGCAGACTAAAGACAGTAAGTGCAGTAATCATGCAAGACCTTTTCTGTTGTGTTAAATTATATAGAAAGTAGGAAGAAAAAGTAAAAATGCCCCACAGTGTAGAAGTGTGAACGCTTAGGATGTCACCTTCTTTATAAGGTCAGTGAGAGGTTTTTCTTTCAGCTCCTCAATTTTCTGCTCTTTCAGACAGGAGAGATAAAACCGCTGTGTCTTCATCTCCGCCTCACTGCTAGAGTTAAATGTAGCATTCTCTGAATAAGGACAAAATATAGTAATTAAGCATTAGGCAATGCCTGTTATTAGCACACTCAGAACAAGGTGGAGCAAGTTCTCATTTCTCTCCTCCAACATACATCTACATATGTAACCCTCCACCCCGCTCAGCCTGTACAGTTCACAATATTTAACCCATCTCTAAAATTCATTTTGGTGTGACCAAGTCCCATATTTATTTATTTTTTTACAGAAAATTTTAACTGAAGGGTAAATTCAGTAAGACTGGCATTTTGTATCGACATCTTAATAAAGGTCCTGCAGTATTAAGATGCACTAAATTCAATAAGAGGCGTGTCCTGCTTAATAAATTTGGCGTATCTTCCAGCTACAATGCGCTAGTGTCAGAAATGTATTCCCGTCCAGTACATTTTTGTATTAATTTATGACATTTTTATGTTTTAATTAACCCTGCTGTTCTGTTTGGGTCTACTATACACTAAAAATGTTTTGGTGATTTTTGACCAGACCTATTAAAGTATTGATTTTTAGCTACGGTAATTTAAGTGTTTTATTTGAATACTTGTTGCCATATTATACTGTATGTGAACATGGTTGCTCATAAAGAAATAAAAAATGAAATAAAAAACTTCAAATTTGGTCATTTTTGACCAAACAAAACAGCAGGGTTAAAGTGGTTGTTTCCTTTTAATTCTACTTCTCCCCTGGCTGCAATTTTCAATAAAAAATAAACTGCTCTTATCTCACCTCCCGCGCGTCAACCGGTGACAGTACAGCAGCCAATCAGGGAGCTCAGCGGGCCTAAATAGGATGTTTTGTCTACATGGGAACACTCCGCTAGAGCCACTGAACAGACTGGTTGGTGCACCCTGAAGGTGATGTCAGTGCCGCAGAATACCCCTGGGAATAGCAGCAGAGACTCGCGGGTAGATCTGATGTTGCTCAGTACAGTGTGGTTTGTTTGTTTGTTTCTTTTATAGCAAACTTCACCTAGGGGAGAATTTTAACTGAAAGGGAACAACTCCTTTATATCCATTTTTACACCACACTACTTCTCAAAAGAGCTCTGGACACCATTCAAAAAGTTGGCAGAACTGGCATAAAATACAAACAGTGACAAAATGATTGCACAACTATTAGTTGTGCAAACATTGTTGCACTATTTAAAGAGTATTAGGCTATGTGCACACTGGGAGTTTTGTTAGCTGTTTTTTAGCGTTTTCCGCCAGCGTTTTCCGCTGAGTTTTATGTTAATTATATGTTAATCCTAACCACCGGTTGGATTAACATGCTAGTCAATGGATTTCAGAAAACGCTGTGCACATTAGAACTTTTTTTTTTTCTCCTTTCCACTTTTTTTACCGGTTTTCCACCGGTTGTCAAGAATAGAGCATGTGACTTCTTTTTAGCGTTTTTCCAGCGTGTCTAGCACAAAAACCAGTCGCCAAGAAAATCGCTGAGAAAACGCTGTATAAACGCTGAAAATCGCTAGGAAATCGCTAGGAAATCGCTACAAAATCGCTAGAAAATCGCTAACAAAACGAGGGACACTGCTCAGGTTTTCTGACGGTCTGCAATGATGCAGAACCGTCCAATGTCCACATACCCTTACACCAGTATTCGGTTTGATGACTTGCCCAATGAGTGTTTAAATGTTGCGCACAGGTTCTAGAATTCACACAACAAAATCTGATGTTCAGTGATCCACCAATAATGCATACTTGTCATTTCATGTGATTTTTCAGAATAAACGTCATGTATGTTTACATGAGGAATAACAATATTTCTAGGTCATACACATGTGGTCAAAATTGTCGATACCCCTTGCTTAATGAAAGAAAAACCCACAATGGTCACAGAAATAACTTGAATCCGACAAAAGTAATAATAAATAAAATAAAATCTATGAAAATGAACAAATGAAAGTCACACATTGCTTTCCAAACATTCTTCCACAGAATCTTTTAAAAAGTAAAAACATGAAATAGGCCTGGACAGAAATGATGGTGCCCCTGAAAATAATGTGACAAAAGGGACATGTTAAATAAAGATGTGTCCACTAATGAGCATTACTGGTGTCTACAATATTGCAATCAGTCAGAAGGTCTGTATATAGGTCTGTTTGGTGACATGTACCACACTCAACATGGACCAGAGGAAGCAAAGGAAAGAGTTCTCTCAGGAGATTAGAAAAAGAAAATTATAGACAAGCATGTTAAAGGTAAGGGTTATAAGACCATCTCCAAGCAGCTTGATGTTCCTGTGACTGCACATAAGATTCAGAAATCAAACATCCATGGGACTGTAGCTAACCTCTCTGGGCAAGGCCGCAGGAGGAAAACTAATGACATATCAAAGATACAGATAATACGAACGGTAACAAAAGAGCCCAGAAAAACTTCTAAAGAGTTTAAAGGTGAACTTCAAGCTCAATCAACATCAGTGTCAGATCACACCATCCGTCGTTGTTTGAGCCAAAGTGGACTTCATGGAAGATGACCAAGGAGGACACTATTGTTTAAAAAAATCATAAAAAAGCCAGACTGGAATTTGCCAAACTACATGTTAACAAGCCACAAAGCTTCTGAGAGTATGTCCTATGGACAGATGAAACAAAAATGGAGCTTTTTGGCAACGCACATCAGCTCTATTTTCACAGATGGAAAAATGAAACATATCAAGAAAAGAACACTGTTCCTACTGTGAAACATGGAGGAGGCTATGTTATGTTCTGAGGCTGCTTTGCTGCATCTGGCACAGGGTGTATTGAATCTTTGCAGGGTACAATAAAATCTGAAGACTATCAAGGGATTCTAGAGAGAAATGTGCTGCCCCTGTCAGAAAGCTTGGTCTTAGTCACAGGTCATGGGTCTTGCAACAGGATAATGACCCAAAACATACAGCTAAAAACACCCAAGAATGGCTAAGAGGAAAACATTGGACTATTCTGAAGTGGCCTTCTATGAGCCCTGACCTAAATCCTATTGAGCATCTTTGGAAAGATGGCTATACATTGCGGAAGTGAAAGTGCCCCGCACAGCTCTTTCTGTGTCTGGATCCGTGATAATCATGGCCCAGGACAAAGAAATAGCACCAGGGGGCTCACCTCCGATACTGTCCGTTCTTGTCCATAGGGTTCTGCAAAAAGTAGGATCCCACGGGCAAGAAAAATAATGCAATGGGAAAGCACCCTAACTTGAAGCTCATGGGCCCCTATCCGAAAGCTCCAATGGGGCCCCCAATTATTGCAAATCTTTAATAACATAGTGTTTTTTTATAGGCCAAATTGACTTTTAGGGCCCCCTGGGCTCCAGGGCACGGGTGTAATTGCAACCCCTGCACCTATTGTGGTTGCACCCCTGACTCATCCCTCACATGACTTTGTTGGTAGAAATCTAGAAACATTTATACAATTTATCTTGCAAAATATGGTGATGCATAAAGAAGCATTTAGTATCGCTGTAATCACTGTAATTTGGTATCGATGTTATCGCAGTGACCCAAAGAATAAAGTTGTCTTTTGACTTATACCACACATGGAACAGCATTAAAGGGATTCTGTCTCCCCCAAATCGCCTCCTAAGCTATCCAAACATGTCCCTGCAGCATAGTATCACTAATCCCTCACTCCTTTTGGTGCAGAAAAGCATCCTGTGAAAGTGTAGAAAAATGTTTTATAACTTACTCATTATATTCTTAGTCCCTAAGGCTGGCCATCTTCGTCCTAATATCACGCCTGCTGTAAAGGCTGTAATGGGGCTGTAATGACGCAAATCGCTTAATTTCTGGCATCGGGTGACGTCAGTTCACCCGCGCCGCTCTGTAGGCTTCAAGCCCCGTACTGCGCATGCGGCGTGGGTGTACTGACGTCACCCGATGCCAGAAATGAAGTTATTTGCGTCATTACAGCCCCATTACAGCATTTACAGCGCCGAGGAGAGCAGGGAGGCGCAGATTACAATATGCATAGAAGATCACGCCTATTAAAGCATGATATTAGGACGAAGATGGCCAGCCTTGGTGACTAAAGAATATAGCCACTGCTCATTATCATCACTAATGAGTAAGTTATAAAACATTTTTCTACACTTTCATAAGATGCTTTTCTGCACCAAAAGGAGTGTGAGATTAGTGATACTATGCTGCAGGAACATGTTTGGATAGCTTAGGAGGCGATTTGGGGGTGACAGGATCCCTTTAATAATAAATAAAAGCAATTCTTAACTTGGTGTCAATTTGTTTATTCTGTTTCCAAAATGGCAGTAAGGTTCAGCTCACATTTTTCACACGCTGTACACTGAGCGCTTACACCAAGGTTTCATGTAAGTCTCAAAAATACGATTCAGACAGACTCTCCAAAGGAAGATTCCCTATAATGAGGTAAAAGGTGTCATTGTGGACTCTGTCTGGCTTATGATCCCATGTTGTTAGCCTTAAGCTATCAACCAGTTATGTGCACTTCTGAAAAGGACAACGCTGAACAGAGGCTCTGATGCTTTATTATAGTGAATGGAATCCTCGGGTTTGTCATTTAAATAATGCCTTTTGGAGATTTAGATAGAAACCCCCATGTAAGTGCTCAGTGTAGAGCGTTGGATAAATGTGATTAAAAATGTAAAATGTTCCCAGTAAAGGTTCCACATAAAAACTAGTCCCCACTCAGGTTTGTTATCTGTCAATGAAAATATTGGGATTTTGTTACGTTACTGATAACAAAAAGGTTCTGGAAAAGTGGATGACCCAGCAAAATCCATGCTTCTAAATGCTCGCTCACTTTTGAGCCCCATAATGTTCCTGAAGGCCGCTTTACACGCTAGGATATAGGTGAATGAGATCGTTAGCTATGTCACGTGACCGCGATCCTTCCGACATCGTTAGTGCGTTGTCACACGCAAGGATATCGTTAACAATCTTAAATTTGGTAATGCTCCAGCTATTTGGAGAAGAACGTTTGAACGATTTTTCAAAGCGGCAGGAATAGGAGAAATATGAACGACATTGTTCAAAAAGGATTCACACTGAACGATGTTGCTGCTTCCCAGGATGTTAATTGGACGACAAACGATAGATATGAGGTCCGGATCTCAAATTTTAGATGACTGTTCCAACGATTTTTCCTTCATACATCGTTCGTTTACGCGCACCGACGCACTAACGATATAGTTTGAACAATCACAAATCCGTGACGTTTCAATGATATCGTTAACGAGATCCTAGCGTGTGAAGTGGCCTTTAAACACATTTAGCGTCCACATGTTGGGCATTTCTGCATTGAGCATAACCCACTTAATTTACAGAGCTTGTGTCTCCAGAAGCACAAGCTGGACACAATGCATGGGCACTACAATAGCACATTTGCAATTTTCACTCAGCAACATCCATTGCTACTTGTTTCTAGAAACCACTCATAGAGACAAAATAATGGCTACATCTGTAGATAAAATTCCAGAGGGGTTTAATTTCCAAGATGGTGTTACTTAAGGGGGATTCTGCTGTTCTGTTACTTAGGGACTCTGTATATGGAGTCTGCAAATTATTCTAGGAAAATCTGTGCTCCAGCAGTCAATAGTGCTCTTTCCTTCCCAGTGTAGCTGAGAGGCTAAGTTGTACTGTACAGCCACATGTGGGAAATTCCAATGGAAATTGTGTAACAAAAAAACAACATTTTTGTGGCAAAAATGTAATTCTGTATTCTTCAACGCCCAATAGTATAAAATTCTGCGAGACATCTATGGTATCAATATGCTCACTGCACTACTAGATGAATTAATTGAGAGGTGCAGTTTGTAAAATGGGGTCACATGTTGGGGATTTCTGCTGTTCTGGCTTCTTAGGGGCCCTGCCAATGTGACATGGCACCCGCAAACCTTAACAAAAAAATCTGTGCTATAATATGGTGCTCCTTCCCTTCTGAGCTTTCCACTGTGCATGAAAAGAAGTTCCTGATTACCAGTACATGTAGGGTATTCCAGCAATATCTGCTATATAATATGGCGCTCCTTCCCTTCTGAGCTTTGCACTGTGCCTCAAAATTAGTTTTCAACCACATATGGGGTATTGGCAGAAATTATATAGCAAATTGTACTGTTCATTTTCTCCTATGACCCCTTTTTAAAATTAAAAACTTGGGGAAAAGAAACACTTTATTGCAAAATATGTGATTTTTTTTCTCTTCTCAGCCCAATGTTATATAATTCTTTGACTCGCCCCTGGGTGAGAAAATGCTTACTACACACCTGGATGAATTTCTTGAGAGCTGTAGTTTCCAATATGGGGTCACTTGTAAGGATTTCTGCTATGATAGCATGTCAGGGGCTCTTCAAATATGACATGGCGTCCGTATTCTATTCCACTAAGAATGAAGTTCCAAAATTCAAATAGCACTCCTTCCCTTCCGAGCCCTGTCATGTGCCCAAGAAGTAGTTATCCACCACACATGGGGTATCAGAGTACTCAGGAAAAAATGGACCACACAATTTCTTGTGCAATTTCTTCTGTTACCCTTGTGAAAATAAAAAAATTTAGGCTAACACAACATGTATTTGGGAAAAATGTATTTTTTCATTTTTACAGTTTAACGTTATATAATTCAGTGAGGCACCTGTGGATTTCAGGTGCTCACCACATCTATAAATATATTCTTTGAGGAGTGTAGTTTGCAAAATGAATGCACTTGTGGAAGGTTTCCACTGCTTAAGCACATTAGGGGCTCTGCAAACATGTTATGGCAACCGCTATCTATTCGAGCCAGTTTTGCACTCCAAAAGTCAAATAGTGCTCCTTACCCACCAAGCCATGCCGTGCGCCCAAACAGTAGTTTTCCAGCACATACATTACAGGGTATTGGCATACTGAGGATAAATTGCACAACAAATTATTGGTCCACTTTCTTTGTTTACCAATGTGAAATGAAAAATTTGAGGCTAAAGCAATATGATTGTAGGAAGAATGTCTTTTTCATTTTCACGGCTCAATAAAATTCTGTGAAGCTTCTGTGAGTTCAAGGTGCTCACCGCAGCTCTAATTAAATTCCTTGAGGAGTGTAGTTTCCAAAATGGAGTCATTTGTGGGGAGTTTGCACTGTTTAGGCACATCAGGGGCTCTCCAAACGTGCCATGGCATCAACTATCTATTCCAGCCAATTTTGCACTCCGAACGTCAAATGGTGCTTATTCCCTACTTAACTCTGATGTGTGCGTACTCAGGAGAAATTGCACAACAAATTCTATGGTCCACTTTCTTTGTTTACCCTTGTGAAATTAAAAATTTGAGGCTAAAACAATATGATTGTGAAAAGAATGTCTTTTTCATTTTCACGGCTCAACATTATAAAATTCTGTGAAGCTTCTGTGTGAGTTCAAGGTGTTCAAGCTCTAAATAAATTCCTTGAGGAGTGTAGTTTCAAAAATGGAGTCATTTGTGGGGAGTTTGCACTGTTTAGGCACATCAGGGGCTCTCCAAACGTGCCATGGCATCCACTATCTATTCCAGCCAATTTTGCACTTTGAACGTCAAATGGTGCTTATTCCCTACTTAACTCTGCTGTGTGCGCACTCGGGAGAAATTGCACAACAAATTGGTTATTTCATTTTCTCCTGTTATCCTAGCAGAAATGCAAAATTTGGGGTTAAAGCAAAGCAATATTTTTGTTCTAAAATGTAAAATGTTCATATTTTCTTTCCACATTGCTTTATTTCCAATGAAGCACCTTCATATGAAGGTTTAATAAACTTCTTGAATGTGGTTTTGAACAATTTGAGGAGTGCTGCTCTGAAAATGGTTTCAACTTTGGGTATTTTCTGTCCATAAGCCCCTCAAAGTCACTTCAAATGTGACTTGATCCCTAAAATATTGATTTTGTAAATTTTGTTCAAAGAATGAAAAATTGCTAATAATTTTTTAACCCTTCTAACGTCCTAACAAAAATTATGTTGCAAAAATGATGCTGATCTAAAGTAGACATGTGGGGCATATCAACGGTTTTGTGTCAGAATTATGTCAAATTTTTGTACTTTTTTCAGAAATAAATGCAAATCATATTGACTTCAATTTACCACTAACATGAAGTACAATGCGTCAAAAAACCCAAACAATCTCAGAATCACTGGGATCCGTTGAAGTGTTACAGAGTTATTACCACATAAAGTTACACTGGTCGGTATTGTAAATTATTTTCCTGGTCAGAAATGGGAAAACAAGCCATAGAGTTAAGGGTTACAAATTTGTGATATTGACCCCTCCATTTCTTAACACAACCAGGAAAATTTTAATCAGTAGGAAATATTTTTTTTTCAATTTTCTGCTGTTGAAACCTTGAGTGTTTCTAAGGTCTCGTGCAGACAAGTGTATTTTCTCTATCTGTGAAAAATGGTCTGATCATGCTAATCAGACTCTCATCAGAGTGGGATATCTAGTTTTCCCGGAGGTGGGTAATACAATAAATAAAGTTTCCCTCTTCTCAGTTCTATATGTCCATGAAAATTGGACTTGGTGTCATCTGAGTGTAGTTTGATTTTTATCATGGACCCATAGACCCATGGCCAAGTGTGATTTTCAGTTGTAAACTGTGCATGTGCACTGGCTCATTGAATTACATTGGTCCAAGCATGATCCGATGTTTTGATGGATAACACTCGGAATAAAAATAAGGTCATCTGCACGAGCTCTTATAGTAAGAAGCATCATAAGAATATGGAACATAAATAGCAATAAGTATTATTAATAATGGAATCATAAAATGGGAAAAGCAGTTATTTTAATTATTTCATTAATATTCTGAAATTACATTTTTTTTCAGTATTCTCACCAAGTATATGTTTTAGCACAGCCTGATTCTGATCCCATATACTGTTAAAGGTATTCCATCTTGACCGTCCATCTGGCAATGGGTTTCTCTTCATCCAACCCCCACAGGAGTACTGATAGAAGTCTTGACATGGGTCCACATCTCTGTCCAAGGAATCAAGTATACGTCCAGCTACAGAAACACAGGCCTCTGAGAGACACAGCGATCGGGACTTGTCTGTAGATTGTACAGTATAACACAACATGAAAAAAAGCATACCGTAGTTAGAATCCATACAAATTATTAGAGATGGTAATGTTGTGGGAGTATTATGGAAAATATGTATAGTGGGTAAATTGTTAATCATACATATATCTTATCAGTACCAGCATGGATAATGATTAAAAGGTCTACACCAAACACTACATCCCCATAATTGTCATGTTACCCTTTAGGCTGTGTGCTCACGGTCCGGAGGAGCTGTGTGTTGGACACAGCTCCTCCTGACCTGAGTGAAGCCCCGGATGCCCGCAGGGAGACCGCAGCCGCCTTGTACTCACCATGTGCGGTGGGTGCAGGTCGGCTTCTCCCTGCAGTCACCCAATGGGAGCCGCTTCCGACTCTGCAGCATGAAATGAACATGTGGAGGAGGAGCGGAATGCCGGCAACCTGCACCGCAGCTAAAAGATCGCTGCGGTTGGGTTACGCATAGTGAGGATGGGATTTCTTGAAATCCATCCGCTATGCTTATACTGTACTGCACAGCGTTTTGGATGAAGCGGCAAGACACTGCATCCAAAACGCTGCGTATACTGATCGTGAGTATGCAGCCTTACAGTTAACTTAGCCACCGACTTTCTGTATGATGAAAACCAGAAGGACCAGTAGCCTTCTGACACCCAAGTATTGTAAGTACATTACTGAACCTTCGCTAATAAGGATACTCTCTACTTTGCATATGGATATTTACATGCCAAAGAAAAGGGGTCCAACTCAAAATCTGTTCATAAATGGGTAAAATTTCAATAAAAGAGGAAGCTTAAATGTATTTAGTGTATAGCTTTTTGCCTAGGTTACTGGCTACCCTGCAGTCCCAGCCTAGCCATCTAGCGACAGAGTGTGTAGTGTGTCATGGTTCTATGCTTTGCAGACTGCTCATGCTGCTCTGAAGCTGGCTAGATTGCTAGACCTGGCAAGCCTCAGTCATCCTCAATATCTCCCATGCTGCTGTAAAAGAAAGAGGAGAGGAAAGAGCGCTCCTTGATGATAAAAGCCTTAAATTCTTCTGAACTGCTCACATGATTGACTCATGATGATGGGTGATGGGATGGCTGCTGCTCTAATTGCTCCACTCACAACCATAGGCGGAGAGAGGGCATTGTCCTACATTCAAGCGGTATGAGTGTTACTTTCAGATGCTGCCAGAGGAGACCAATGTGTCAGATGAGGTAAATGGATATTTGAAAAAAAATCAAGGTTAAAACAAAGCATTTTAGAGTTGGTGCAACTCCTTCTTCAGGTTTGATAAACATAATGATTACCCCTAACCTATATAGGAAGAAGGTGTTCCTCACCCATTTGCTATATAAGTTGGGGGTGATCCTTATGTTTGTCACAGCTGACATCTGAAGGACTCATAATTCTCCTCTGGTAGCACCTGCAAGTACCGCTCGTACCGCTTGAATGCAAGACAATTCTATGCTGATGAGTAGGAAGTATTGAGGCTTTGCGGCTTTGCCTCCCCCCCAAGCAGTTTGGGTAGTCATCATTTGACAACTAATCCTAATGCGATTTGTACATTTAGTCACAAGCAGATGATCTGCACTCCCTAATTCTGTTAATGTTCAATGTAACAACTGAGAGAAGTAGGAAAAAAAGCTAATTGTCACATGACTAAATATGCAAATTGCATAAGTGGAGAGACCATGGGATGACTGCTAGAACCAGCAAGGAGTTGAATTCTGACAGGTGGTATATTATACACTGTTAGAACTGGGGATGCTATACTGCTTAATTTAATAATTAAAAGGGTTGTCCAGGATGAAAGTCTGAAGTCACTCTAGGTGACATCAGGCTTCTGAATTCTCACAGCGTATGCACTGCACACTATAGGATTCTACCACGCCAGTGGTGAGAGTGAATGTTCACCTGTGCACAAGTATGAGATTTGCATACTTCAAACCACACTCTGATTGGACGTGTCCATCTTCACTCAATTCATCTTCATTGAGCGACGTCAGGCATGTCTTGTCGGCACATGACCAGATGTATGTAAATTGCATATTTGCGGTTTCGTGTCCTCCCAATCTCACCACCAGCACAGAGAGTCCTGAAAGCATGCAGTGTGTACACTGTGAGAATTCAGAAGTCACAATGAGTGACTGTAGACTCTTCACAAATTTGGACAAGCCCATTAATGTTCCTAACATAAATTAAAACAGTAACTCTTAACTTGTCAGATGGCACATTACTTTATTAAAAAGGTTGTCCACTACTTTAACATTGATGATCTATCCTTAAGGCCCCATCACATGTGTCAATCTGGACTGCGATGTCGGAAGCGATACATGGGTGCACGCTCGCTTCCGACATCGCAGGCCAGCTGTCACACGACAGGATTTGCCGGTGATGCGGCGCCAATGTGGGCGGAGCCATCACTCGCTGAGCTGGAATCAACTCAGCGAGCGATCCGCAGCAAGCTGCGGTATAGGCTGGATTGCCGCCAACATCGCTATTGCGGTGTCAGACGGCACGATCCAGCCTAATCGCTGGTTGCAGATTGGCAGGTTTACGTTTACCCTCGTAAACCTGCAACCAGCGATATATTGCAGTTGCGTCGCACTGTCACACAGCACAACGCACTTGTGATATTGCTAGCAACGTTAGTTTTAGGCAATGTCGCTAGCGATATTGACATGTGTGATGTCGGCTTTAGGGTAGGTCTTCAATATCTGATCTAGCACCCAGGACCCTCACCAATTGGCCAATCCGGCACCTAGAACAGCCGATTAGTGGGGGTGCTGGACTCCGGCCAATCAGACATCCTAAGGATAGGTCATTAATGTTAAAGTAGTGGACAACCTGTTTAACATAGCCATGTATAATGTAATCTTACCAGTTATGAATACATAAATACATAATTAGAACCCCCATCAGTACAGGAATACAACATCACAACCACCAGCAGTACAGAAATTCGTCACCAGAACCACCAGCAGTTCATTAATTCATCAACGGAACCACCAGTAGTACAGAAATTCATCACCAGAACCACCAGCAGTTCATAAATTCATCAATCAAACCACCAGTAGTACAGAAATTCATCGTCAGAACCACCAGCGGTAAAGAAGTTCATCATCAGAACCAACAACAGTACAGAAATATATCACCAAAACCACCATCAGAAAATGGTCCATCAAATGTAATGCCAGGTCAGATCCATATACATTTGTATTGCATAAACCTGCAACTTCCAGTACATTCTTAGCAATGGTAAGGAGAAACTGGGAGTTATCAGTCATCATCAGATTGCGGATCATACCAGAACCACAGTACTGACGAGAATTCCCCCTCACCCTCTCTCCCATTACTGTGGCCATATACACATCCCCCTCATCGTCTCTCTCACTAGTGTGTCTATATATGCATTTCCCACTTACCCTCTCTACCCATATTGTGCCGTACACAACCCTCTTACCCTCTTTACTATTACTGTGTCCATATATATTTCTCCCCTCACCCTATTTCCCATTACTATGTCCATATATGCATCCCCATTCACCTTCTAACCCATTACAGGGTCCACATATACATCCCCCTCACCCCGTCTCCCATTACAGTGTCCATATATACATCCCCCTTACCCTCTCTCCCATCACGGTGTCCATATGTACATCTCCCTCACCCTCTCTCCCATTACTGTGTCTATATATACTTCCCCCATCACCCCGTACTGTCTCTATAAATACATTCTACCCTTACCCCACACGTGTTCTTCTTTGGTGCCTTCAGCTCCATTGGAGCACTTGTCACCAGTGCTGTTTGCCTCTGCAGCACCGGGGTATGACGTCAGCAGTGTGGTCAACTGACTTGATTACACTGCTGTCGTTGCAATGTCCAGGAAGTGTCAGCAGTTAAGGCTTCAATTTTTCTTGTGTCTGAAAGATATGAGCACAATTGATCAGTGGGAGCCGGCACACTGCTTCCTGTGTGAGCTGGATGTCAGCTTGACAGCCTGCTCAGAAAATAGATGGCTCCCACTATGGGGGGTGTCCATACACAGCCATCGGGCAGACACCTTGAACTGCCACATCAGGCGGTCTGACAACGCCCCCTGATGCCTGCGCCCAGAGCACATGCCCCACCAGTCTTCCCCTAGATATGCCTCTGCTGCTGAGGCAAAGCTGCCTTTTCTAGCTGCCTGGGAGACTACACAGTTTGGAGCAGTGGCACGAAACTGAACCTTGAGACAACTTGTCAGTAGGATCAACTTTCGTAAGCTGTCTGTATTGACACGCAGGTCATAGAAAGCTGAGTAAAATGATACCTATATATAGGGGTTGGACAAAATAATGGAAACACCTAACGTTTTGGCATCACAATCTTTGAACATGTCATAAACATGCAAACCGTGCATTATGTTAATGTTTTGTAGTTGATTATTTGCGGTAAGTGATATCTGTATGTAAATTAACTGTTTGTTTTGCCGAGTTGTAAGAACATTGATGAGAACCTGATACCAATAGCAGATCTTTCAGATTTTCAAAAAGGCCAAATTGTTGGTGCTCGTATGGCAGGCACTAGTGTAACAGAAAGTGCCCGAATGCTTGGTGTGGCAAGAGGTACTGTCTCCAAAGTAATGACTGCGTTTGAAAGAGAAGGAAAAACATCAGCAGCAAAGCACAGATCTGGCGGAAAGTCGAAGTTGACTGCGAGAGACCGTCGGAATCTAAAGCGAATTGTGAGAGAGGATCGCAAGACCACAGCTCCCCGAAAATCACTGCTGAGCTCAATGAACACCTAAAAAACCCAGTTTCCACGAAAACTGTTTGTCAAGAGCTGCACAAATCTGGATTCCATGGATGAGCTGCAATTAGAAACCCGCTGCTCTCAATGACAAATGTTTCCAAGCATTTAGAGTGGTGTAGAAACCTCCAGAATTGGTCCCTCGAGCAGTGGAAACATGTGATATTCTCAGACAAATCATCGTTTACCCGATTTTCCGACCTCCGGTCGAGTGTACATTTGGAGACAACTGAAAGAGGCATTCCATCCAGACTGCCTTCTCCCAATCGTAAAACATGGTGGAGGTTCTGTGATGATCTGGGGTACTATTTCATGCAGATCCGCCGGGCCAATGATATCACCTTGTATGAATCCATACCTCAGAGAATTGAGGCTGTAATCGCCACAAAAGGTGGACCTACACCATATTAAACTACGGTATATACTCGCGTATAGGCTGAGTTTTTCAGCCCAAAAATTGGGCTGAAAAGTCCCCCTCGGCTTATACGCGAGTCACTGTATACTATATACAATGTATACAGTATACAGTGCCCCCCATCAGTATACAGGGCCCCCCCTTGTTTAGCAATCCTGTAAAGGAAGAGATTAGTATACTTATCCCTCCGCTGTCCCGCTGCCGCTGTCCCGCCGCCGCCATCGCGCTCTTCCATCTTCATCCAGCGTCTTCCGTCTCCTTCCGGCTTCCTCCGGTGGCGCAGGCAATGACGTCATTGTCTGCGCGCCAGAGGAGGAAGCCAGAAGAAGACGGAAGACGCTGGATGAGACGGAGGAGCTCGATGGCGGCGGCGGGACAGCGGCAGCGGGACAGCGGGACAGCGGAGGGATAAGTACACTAATCTCTTCCTTTACAGGATTGCTACCCAAGGGGGGGGCCCTGTATACTGATATGGGGGGCTGCTGTATATACCTCTGGGGCTGTATATACCTCTGGGGCTGTATATACCTCTGGGGCTGTATATACCTCTGGGTGGCTGCTGTATATACCTAGGGCTGCTGTATACTACCACTGGGGCTGCTGTATATATACCTCTGGGGCTGTATATACCTCTGGGGCTGTATATACCTCTGGGGCTGCTGTATACTACCTAAGGGCTGCTGTATACTACCACTGGGGCTGCTGTATATACCTCTGGGGCTGTATATACCTCTGGGGCTGCTGTATATACCTAAGGGGCTGCTGTATACTACCTACTGGGGCTGCTGTATCTACCACTGGGGCTGCTGTATATACCTCTGGGGCTGTATATACCTCTGGGGCTGCTGTATACTACCTAAGGGCTGCTGTATACTACCACTGGGGCTGCTGTATATACCTCTGGGACTGTATATACCTCTGGGGCTGTATATACCTCTGGGGCTGCTGTATACTACCCTGGGGCTGCTGTATAACTACCACTGGGGCTGCTGTATATATCCTCTGGGGCTGTATATACCTCTGGGGCTGTATATACCTCTGGGGCTGCTGTATACTACCTAAGGGCTGCTGTATACTACCACTGGGGCTGCTGTATATACCTCTGGGGCTGCTGTATACTACCACTGGGGCTGCTGCTGTATATACCACTGGGGCTGCTGCTGTATACTACCACTGGGGCTTCTGTATATACCTCTGGGGCTGCTGTATACTACCACTGGGGCTGCTGCTGTATATACCACTGGGGAGGCTGCTGTATACCACACTGTTGGGGGCTGTATACCTGTGCTGGGGTCCACCCTCGGCTTATACACGAGTCAATAGGTTTTCCCAGGTTTTGGGGGCAAAAGTAGGGGGGGTCGGCTTATACACGGGTCGGCTTATACACGATATATACGGTAACTTTTGTTGATTTTTCCAGGTGGTTCCATTATTTTGTCCAACCCCTGTATATCTGCAATCCAATGTCTTATTCCAAAGTAATCCATGTTTTCCTTAATATGGAAACAAAAATATTCAGGCCTATGGGTCAGTCACAGATCATCCAGAGAATCTGCAGCTAGAGCTTATTTTAAATGAATAGGAGCGAGACCTAGAATGACTGTCAGTATGCACTCCACAGTATAGCAGAAGTGAAGATGGTCACATTACAATCCCATGTGTATTTGTAGCTCCCATCTCACTGTCCTGTCAGCACTGCTGCAGATCTGTGTCTGCTTACAACTAACAATTCTTCACCTTCCATCCCTCAAGCAGCTAGGGAGATGGAAGATCAGTACAAAGGTCAGTACAGCTGAACAGACATCACTCTGAGAGGGTAGCTAAAACTGCGATGTGTTTGTAATGAGACAAAGCCCAGATCTGTTATACTGTGTTATAGTCACAGCGACCATTGTAATGAGATCTGGAGAGCAGTTAGTCAGTCATTACATGTCTCTCACTAGTAATGCTCCCTTCCATTTAAATTAAGCCCTGGAAGCATATTCTAAGGAAGATCTTAAAAGCTCATTTACATATTAAGAAAAAACATGGATTTATCTGTAACAAGACATTGGATCACAGATATGAAGGTATAATCTTGATGAACTTTCTTGGACCTGTATTCCCATATAGAAGACTTGGGGGGGAAATGTGTTGATCCTACAACAGATTCTCTTTAAATATATGTTAAATAAGAAGTAGGGATGTGTAGTTACACGGTCCAGATTGTGTCTGTCCCTTTAAGTTCCCCTGGACCATGAGTAGCCCTGCACACTACAGTTCACTCCCTGGCTATCCCTCTACAGTCATTAGTGAGTTTTAGATATGCACTTTCAGCTAAATCAATTTAAGTCTATTTTATATTCCATATATTTCTCATGCATTTTTCATGTATTTCTCAATTCTTGTGTTTCACCATCATCTGCTGGTGAAAATTGTATAATTAATATATTGCC
Source organism: Allobates femoralis (assembly GCA_033576535.1). Taxonomy (NCBI): domain Eukaryota; kingdom Metazoa; phylum Chordata; class Amphibia; order Anura; family Aromobatidae; genus Allobates; species Allobates femoralis. Next base: position 216,612,228 of record JARQOC010000001.1, read on the forward strand.
TATTATTATAAGAATCTGACATGTAAATTGAATGTTGTCTTATTCGCCGGTGACCCAGTCACAGGGCTCAATAGGTGGAGCTACTTCCAGCCTCTGTCTGTCCAGACAGACAGAGCTAGAAATCCCCCTAGATCTGGACAAGATGCCACACAGAGCTTGAGCATACGTTGAGATTCCCTTTACCATAAGATCTCCTGGCAGGCCCCAAGGCCTAGAATTCTTCTCTGTCTTCCACAGACAGTATGCTAAAAACTTTCTATTCTGAATCCTCGTTGTCGGGACCACCATGTGCTTCTCCAGGAGGGCTCGCTGAGTACCGTATATACTCGCGTATAAGCCGAGTTTTTTAGCCCAAAAATTGGGCTGAAAAGTCTCTCCCTTGGCTTATACACGGGTCAATACGGTAGTGGGGGCTGTGTCCGGGGCTAGGGAGGCTGGAGGAGGCGGGGGGAGGCTGCTGAATGAGCGCCCCATCACGTGGGGCCGCTCATTATATATGCACTGCTTCCCCCTGTCAATCAGCGGCAGGGGGAAGCAGTGCATATCTATATATATATCCCCCAAATGCTGGCACTTGCCCCCCTGCTTGTAAGGACCCCCCAGGGTGCTTATCTTACCATCCCTAGTATTTTAAATCGCGCGCGCAGGTCCCTCCGTGCTCCCGTCCTCCGTAGCATCCGGGGTCATGTGACCGGCCGGTCGCATGACGTCATCGCTACGTGACGGCCGGGGACCCCGGATGCAGCTGACGACGGGAGGACGGGAGCACGGAGGGACCTGCGCGCGCGATTTAAAATACCAGGGATGGTAAGTTAAGCAGCCGGGGGGGGCCTTACAAGCAGGGGGGCAAGTGTCAGCATTTGGGGCTGCCTGTATACACCTCTGGGGCTGCCTGTATACACCACCTCTGGGGCTGCCTGTATACACCACCTCTGGGGCTGCCAGTATATACCACCACTGGGGCTGCCTGTATACACCACTGGGGCTGCCTGTATACACCACCTCTGGGGCTGCCTGTATACACCACCTCTGGGGCTGCCAGTATATACCACCACTGGGGCTGCCTGTATACACCACCTCTGGGGCTGCCTGTATACACCACCTCTGGGGCTGCCTGTATACACCACCTCTGGGGCTGCCACTATATACCACCTCTGGGGCTGCCAGTATATACCACCTCTGGGGCTGCCAGTATATACCACCACTGGGGTTGCCTGTATACACCACTGGGGCTGCCTGTATACACCACCTCTGGGGCTGCCTGTATACACCACCTCTGGGGCTGCCTGTATATGTGGTACCCCATGGGTTAATGTGCCACAATAACATCACATGGGTTCTCTCCCCCACTACACACTGACAAACACTACCACCTCTGGGCAATAGGGGGAGCACCACCTGCTCCCTTATATACTCTTGCTCATGAGGGAGAGCTCAGTTCAGCACGGTGCAGTGCTGAGAAGAGGACACAGAGCAGAGTTAGCTCAGTGCAGACCTAGCAAGGGTCAGAGGAACAAGGAGAACGAAAGACAGAGGAACACATCTGGGAGCTAGAGTGACACCAACACTTGCCCCAGAAGTACGCACAGAGACGGACACCGGATCCGGTACTGTATCTGGCACCCACAGCACAGTGAATCCAGGAACAGTGGGATCACTAGATGCCCCCTAGTACCAGAGCGAAGCAACACGGAGGGGTCAGCACAGCATAGAGGACTCAAGTTGCCTAGCCAAGTGGTACCAGCAGCATACAGAGAGATGTGAGGAATCCCAGCAGCTTAGCTAGAAGCAGCAGCTCAGGACACACACACAGTGCAGCACAAGGAAGCCAACGACCCGGACAGGGTGTGGAGAGAGAGCTCAGCCCCATTACAGACTCCGTGGACTATAATCTGCAATAATATCAGCAGTAAAGCCTTGGAAAACAGCTTTGGAGTCTGTGTATTGATTGCGACCTTTGCTCCAGATTCAGCACAGAGACAATTCCTCCCTACAGATCCAGCCTGTCAGCTCTGCAGCATCAGGAGAAGAAGAGAATTGCAGTGTCTACCAAACGTGAGTGTGTGTCCTCCAACCCTTCTCCACCATCTATAACCCCAATAGACTTTAAACCCTTACTGCCCCGGGGATACAGTTCCCCCCACTGGAACTATACCATCCCCGCTGCCATTCCATCACCCCCGGAGGTTCTGCAGCAGCGGCGGCCCCCATTACTGGCCGCACCAAGTGGGTGGCGTCACCCGTGACAATCCCCTTATAAATATTCCCCTTTTATTGTGAGGGCCCAGGGACACGGTCCGGACCAAGCCACCCGTGACATCCCCAGCTACCGACCGGTCCGGTACCGAGTACCCTAGTCCCGCCTGGGGCTCCACAACCTGGTGTCACGAACAGGATCTACCCGGTCCAAAAGAATTGGACCCCGTGCGCCATCCGAACTGTATTTTTGAAAATCCGCCATTTTGGAGCGTGCGGCGCGCGGGAAAGAAAGGGGGCGGTACCCTGCATTGGCGCGAACCCAGCCTCCTCCCCTGGTGCTGATGACATCCGGCGGGGAAGAAGATCCCTGCTGCGCCCCGGAACCTCCCAGAGACATCCAGACGGAAGCGGAAGACGGAGAGCGCATATTAACTAAGGGGGCCCAAGATGTCGCAGGCCGATGCACAAGATGGCGGCGGAGTAGCCGATGGAGCTGCAGTGTCGGGTCAGCCAGTAGCGTCCAGCGGTGCAGCGGTGCAAGGAACAGCATCCATAATGCCATTCCTGATGCCGTATACTCCAGGGGCAATGTGGCTGCCCCAATACTCCGGTGAGCCTAATACTTTAACTGACTTTATGCAAAAGATTAAAGAGTATTATGTGATGTATCTGTGGCGCCCCTGCGTACAGGTGGCCACAGAAGGGTACTGCAGCCAGGCAGTTAGGACATGTAAACACTACACCCTCACAGCCCCACATCCCACGCATAGAGAGGGTTCACATCCAGCTCTGAGGTCGGAGACTATATGAGACCAGAGGAGTGGTGGATGATGAGTGGGTTGGGCACACCAGAAGGTCAGGTGACTGACAGTATATAGAGAGGGGGAGGAGTGAAGGAAGTCAGTAAGCCATGGTGCTGAGATGTAAAGGTTGAAGGAGATTGCACGTCCTGGAAGAGCCTAAGCTGAGGAGCGCAGACCCGTACTGAGCCAATGCGAGCCAGATGGGGGGGGAAAGCCCGTCCAAGATGCTGAAACCACCAGGAGTGTGACAGAAAGAGAAGGGACGGTGCAACCCGTGCCCCAGACAGCAGCTGAAGCTACTAACAGCAGGTGGAGAAGCCCTCCTAGATATCTGAAGGAAACAGAGGAAGGAGCCTGGTAGTTTAATGCTGTGGACTACTGCAGGCTGGGCTAAGGCAGAGTGTCAGCTCTGAAGGGGACCGACGATTCACCTGGTATCCCCAGATTCACTGACGGGGAGCTTTAGTTTCAAGCTGGAGTTCCTAACCCTAAAGGACAGGCAGCTAAGTGACGTATAGGACTCACAGAAGCCCGAGTCACCGCCATACTGTTCAGCGTCCGCATACACCCGTGTAAGACGGAGAAAGAGAGTAATAGCCCGGAAAGGCACACTTAAAGACTGTGTGAGGGGTCACAAGGAGAGAGGAGCCTGGCTGCAGGAGAGAAGGGAACCCGGAAAGGGAGTAGAAAGCAACCGTGTACTTGAACTGTGAATAACCTGTAACTTGCTTGAAGAAGAACAACTTAAGTAAAGCTTTGGAAACCCTGAATTCCTTGTCAGACTCTATCTGCAGACCCTTTCTCCCATACAGGCTGCATCAGGAGAACCTCAACCTGCAGAGCTACAGCCTGTCAGCACCAATGCTGAGGAGAGATCCCTGCAGCTGCAAAGTAAGTGTGCTCACACAGTCACCATAGACTTTAACTACTTACTGCCCCGGGGGATACAGTTCCCCCCACTGGAACTATACCATCCCCGCTGCCATTCCATCACCCCCGGAGGTTCTGCAGCAGCGGCGGCCCCCATTACTGGCCGCACCAAGTGGGTGGCGTCACCCGTGACATATCCCTTGTAAATAATCCCCCTTTTATTGTGCTGAGCCAGGGACACGATCCGGACCAGGCCACCAGTGACATCCCCAGCAGCAGATCGGTCCGGTACCGAGTACCCCACGTCCCTTGGGGCTCCACAACCTGGCGTCACGAACAGGATCTACCCGGTCCAAAAGAATTGGACCTTGTGTGCCCAAATCCTGTGTTCTGGACTTTTCCCGCCAAATCTGACCCTAATGGCGGCCATAAGGGACTAGCGCCATGTGCAGAGGGGGCGTTCCTAAGCCTCCCATCGTGGGCCGGTCCGGTCCAAGGCGCGAAAAGAAGGTCCCGCCCTGGCTCTCCTTAACTCCGGGAGAGCCAGCTGTCACTCTCAAAGAAGAGCCGCCGCCCCTAGACCCTCCTACTAAGAAGCTGGCGCGAACTGAGAAGGAAATCGTCATCAGGAGGGGGCGGAGCAGGCAACCGGAAAAGAAGCAGTCGCCATTCAGAGACACGAGGACGGAAGCGGAGGACGCAGTAACCAGCACTCCACCCGGAAGACCACGCGTGATCCCGGAGGGCCCACAGAAAGATTTAGTGGAGGAACCCGGCCGAGGAGAGACCCCGTGTGACCGAGAGGAGATGGCTGAAGGAGGAGAAGAGCGTCCCTATGTCCCAGATACCCGGAGGGGTATATTGCGGCTGCTGCCCCAGCAGATGACCCGGATCCACGAACAGCATACCCGGATCCAGCTTAACATCGAACAGCATCAGCGAGGCTACGAGTCGGTAACTATACAACCCGGCTGGGTTGCCAGCACCCGTGACCGCATGCAGAGCGAGGGTGGATGCCGAACAGGAAACCTCGTGGATGTGACTGTGCCGCGTGCTGCCAAGCGAGAGACCGACCCGCTCGGAGCCCTAGAGGAGCAGTGGTTGTCCCTGCCGGAACCCCTGATACCAGCTCCAAAGACGATGGAGGTAAAGGGAGAGCAACTTCGTTGCTGGTGGGAGCGGAGTAAGGACTGCGACGATATGATGGGCTTTCTGGGAGACCCTGCAGGCGAAGTAGGCCCCGTAGAGGTCGTCACCAGGAATGAGTACCTGCGGAGATGCAGTAAGAGATGGGACCAAGAGGAAGAGAAAAGGCAGGAACAGAAGCGAGAGTTAGTTGCACTAACTAAGTACCTAAAAACAGTTGCGAGGCGAGACAAGAGTGTTACCGAATCCCAGAGGCATGAGGGCAGGATCGTAAAAGTTAAGCCTGAGGAGGGATACGCCTTTGCCCGCGAGGAAGGAATAGACGGTGACATATTTATCAACCGCCGTGATGTTGAGTCGCACCTGCCAGAGAAACACCCGGACAGGGAAGTGCAGGTTGGAGAGCAGATCTCATATGTTATCGTCCAAGGAGCTAGAGGTCCGTATGGCATTAGAGTGCACAGACTATGTTTGGATGCCAACTATGATGACATGCCTGCCTTAGAGGAAACTAACCCTGCAATGCTACCGGACCCAATCATGAACCCGGGTCCTACTACAGACCTAGTGCCTGCAGCTGAGGCCGTTACAGTAAAGAGCACCGCAGACATTGCAACGCAGACTCCGGAGAGTTACCTGCTGATCGACGCCCTGCAAGGACTTGAGATGTTCCCCAGAAAGAGAGGACCGCCGACACTTCCGTGGAAGGTCAAGCAGGAAAACAAGAAAGAATGAAACCCGTGTCCTGCAACAAGTACAGATGAAGATGCTGTAAGTGTGAATGTACATTGTTCCTTATTGACCCCCAACCTTACCTGAGTGAATGTTAGCATTCCCCTGTCTGTCTTATGTGTTATACCTGAACATTTAATATCATAGACAATGACATGATACGAACTCCCCTTGTAAATAGTTGAGCACCTTTGTGTGCTCCCCTTTGGTTTTAAGACCAGATGCAAATGCGAAGTAATGCACGAACTCTGCATTTTGAACTTTGAAGCTGCTTTTTGAGACTTTTGCACTTTTTGAGAATTTTTGAAAGTTTTAGCACTTTTTGAAAAGAAGAAAGATTTTATACTTTTATGCCAAGTAATGCTTATAATGTCTTTTACAGAGGGTAATGATGAGTATAAATACCCATGCACATGTTTATAGTTTATGCAACGTTCCAAGAATCGTGCCTCCCGGAAGGGAAGAAATCAAGAATCCATAATGTTTAATGTTATGATAATATAAAAATGTTTTCAGGGTAACCAATGTCGAGTCGCGCGCGGACGCGCTGTTTAACTCCGGGAGAATGTGGCGCCCCTGCGTACAGGTGGCCACAGAAGGGTACTGCAGCCAGGCAGTTAGGACATGTAAACACTACACCCTCACAGCCCACATCCCCACGCATAGAGAGGGTTCACATCCAGCTCTGAGGTCGGAGACTATATGAGACCAGAGGAGTGGTGGATGATGAGTGGGTTGGGCACACCAGAAGGTCAGGTGACTGACAGTATATAGAGAGGGGGAGGAGTGAAGGAAGTCAGTAAGCCATGGTGCTGAGATGTAAAGGTTGAAGGAGATTGCACGTCCTGGAAGAGCCTAAGCTGAGGAGCGCAGACCCGTACTGAGCCAATGCGAGCCAGATGGGGGGGGAAAGCCCGTCCAAGATGCTGAAACCACCAGGAGTGTGACAGAAAGAGAAGGGACGGTGCAACCCGTGCCCCAGACAGCAGCTGAAGCTACTAACAGCAGGTGGAGAAGCCCTCCTAGATATCTGAAGGAAACAGAGGAAGGAGCCTGGTAGTTTAATGCTGTGGACTACTGCAGGCTGGGCTAAGGCAGAGTGTCAGCTCTGAAGGGGACCGACGATTCACCCGGTATCCCCAGATTCACTGACGGGGAGCTTTAGTTTCAAGCTGGAGTTCCTAACCCTAAAGGACAGGCAGCTAAGTGACGTATAGGACTCACAGAAGCCCGAGTCACCGCCATACTGTTCAGCGTCCGCATACACCCGTGTAAGACGGAGAAAGAGAGTAATAGCCCGGAAAGGCACACTTAAAGACTGTGTGAGGGGTCACAAGGAGAGAGGAGCCTGGCTGCAGGAGAGAAGGGAACCCGGAAAGGGAGTAGAAAGCAACCGTGTACTTGAACTGTGAATAACCTGTAACTTGCTTGAAGAAGAACAACTTAAGTAAAGCTTTGGAAACCCTGAATTCCTTGTCAGACTCTATCTGCAGACCCTTTCTCCCATACAGGCTGCATCAGGAGAACCTCAACCTGCAGAGCTACAGCCTGTCAGCACCAATGCTGAGGAGAGATCCCTGCAGCTGCAAAGTAAGTGTGCTCACACAGTCACCATAGACTTTAACTACTTACTGCCCCGGGGGATACAGTTCCCCCCACTGGAACTATACCATCCCCGCTGCCATTCCATCACCCCCGGAGGTTCTGCAGCAGCGGCGGCCCCCATTACTGGCCGCACCAAGTGGGTGGCGTCACCCGTGACATATCCCTTGTAAATAATCCCCCTTTTATTGTGCTGAGCCAGGGACACGATCCGGACCAGGCCACCAGTGACATCCCCAGCAGCAGATCGGTCCGGTACCGAGTACCCCACGTCCCTTGGGGCTCCACATATCCCCTCACTGAAGCCCAGCGTGTAGGAATGATAATGGGACAATTAACGGGCAATGCACGGCGTGAGGTGGCGTCCTGGCTGGACACAGATAAGGACACTGTAGAACATCTAGCAGCCAGACTGAAAGCAACGTTTGAATCTGCTGTTGATACCCGGGCTAAGATAAGGTTCTTTGCATGCCACCAGAAACCTAAACAGGGTGCCAGAGACTTTGCCTTGAACTTGCAGGAAGCACTCAAAGCCCTTAAGCTGGCAGAACCTGCTTTAGCCCCGGGAGCTGATAAAATGCTATTTGACCAATTTATTGAGGGCCTCCATTCCCCTTCCCATCGAGGACAGTTAAGCATGGTACTGCTGCAGAACCCTGACATGACATTTACTGAGCTGAAGGATAGAGCTATCGGTCTGCAGCAGCTGGAAGAGCCAAGAGAATTAACATCTGTGCTTGACACTGCAGCAGCACCTCAGCAGGCGGCAGCGCCAGCGACATCTGCTATGTCAGCGGCTGCTGCTGAGGCCAGAGAATATATCTCAAATGCAGCCATCAACCAAAAGCTGGATGCCCTGACAGACACCGTGATCTCCATGGCCAAGGTCATCAAGGAACTGCGAGAGTCAAAACCTGCACCCAAGATCGAGTTGGCGACCAGCAGAGAGGATGTTCCGTGGATGAGGCCCAGAAGATACCCAGCAGCAAGAGGACGACCCAGCGATCGCTACCAACCAGATGGACAGCCCATTTGCCGCCGTTGCCAGAAATCAGGCCATCTTGCTCGTGAGTGTCCTTTAAACGACGATACCCTGGGCAGGCGGGCCGCTCCCCAGGAATGAACGATCAAGGCCCCTCAGCCTGGTATGACAAATTCGTGGGAGGAAAGCCGGTGATCCCTATTGTGTTGGATGGCATCCCCTTTAGTGCCTTGCTGGATACCGGATCCCAAATAACATCCATCCCACATGTTCTATATAAAAGGTACTGGGCTGATTCAGACATTACTAATGCGCCAGATGACTTTAATTTTGATATATGGGCTGGTAATGGATTGATAATACCAAAGGTTGGATTTAGAGAGATGAATATTCAGGTTGGGAAGGTAGAATTGCAGAACCAGGGTATTATAATCGTAGATGTCAACCGGCGAGACCGTGAACCCGTGATGGTGGTGGGAATGAATGTCATTGAGAAATGTTTTTCCGAAGTGTTAAGTGTTTTGCAGCAAATCGCCGAGACTGCCGGAACAGGACAACAGAGGCTTCTGCACAAAGAGATCAAAGCCCTGATGTTGAAGCAGCAGGTAGAAATCTCCGGAGGTGAGATCGGCAGTGTAAGAGTAAGTGACCCAATACCCATCGTAATTCGTCCCAAAACTGAAATGTTGGTATGGTGCAGAGCCGCAATAGGCATTAAAGGGCAAGACTATCAGGCCCTGGTAGAACCCGTGTACTCAGACAGTAGATCGACCATACTCACTGCTAGAGGAGTGGTTGACGTACACAGGGGAAGAGTGCCATTACGCCTATTAAACTGCGGAGAAGATGAGGTCACATTACCAAAGTATGCTACCATGGCTAAATTGTACACGGTTGATAACAACAACATCACCGTCGCTGAGCCCTTTAACCGTCATGTCAAGCGGATCACAATGGCTCAGAGGAGAAGCTGGAGGATTGGTGCCAAAAGTTGCATGTAGGTACCAGTTCTACACCTCCCCATCACAAGCATGGAGTATACCGGGTAGTGAAAGAATATGAGCAGATATTCAGCAAACACCCGTTAGACTTTGGGCAGATCAAAGGGGTAGAGCACACTATACCCACAGGTAACCATCAACCTATAAAAGAAAGGTATAGACCCTTACCACCAGCTCACTACCAAACCACCAAAGATATGCTCAGAGAAATGAAATCTGCAGGGGTAATAAGAGACAGTTGTAGCCCCTGGGCAGCACCTCTAGTGTTAGTTAAAAAGAAGGATGGGACCATGAGAATGTGCGTAGATTACCGGCAGATTAATCGCATCACACATAAGGACGCATACCCATTACCTAGGATTGAGGAGTCATTAGCTGCATTAAAATCTGCTAACTACTTTTCCACCCTTGATCTGACTAGTGGGTACTGGCAGGTTCCTGTGGCCAAGGCCGACAAGGAGAAGACAGCGTTTACTACGCCGATGGGCCTCTGCGAGTTCAATTGTATGCCGTTCGGACTCTGCAACGCACCCGGGACCTTCCAACGTCTGATGGAGAGCTGCCTCGGGCACAAGAACTTTGAAACTGTCCTCCTGTACCTAGATGACGTCATAGTCTACTCGAAGATGTACGAGCAACATCTGCAAGACCTGGCAGAAGTGTTCGAGGCTTTATCGAAATATGGCATGAAAATCAAGCCATCCAAGTGTCACCTTCTTAAACCAAAAGTACAGTACCTGGGACATGTCGTGAGTTCAGAGGGAGTAGCACCGGATCCTGATAAAGTCACAGCGATAAGGGATTGGCCAAGACCTACGAACGTAAAAGAAGTGAGGCAATTCCTGGGCCTGGTAGGGTAGAAGATTTATCCGAGGATTCACGAAGCTAGCGGCTCCCCTGCAAGACATTCTGGTAGGACGATCAAAGAAGACTTCAAACTGTAATTCCCTGACATGGTGGGATGAGGAAAGAGAAGATTCCTTCAATAAGCTAAAAAGCGCGCTGACGGGAGAAGAGATCCTGGCATACCCTGATTACCATCAACCATTCATTCTTTACACGGATGCCAGCAACGTGGGACTGGAGCAGTATTGTCGCAGAAGCAAGGAGGCAAAGAAAGAGTCATTGCCTTTGCAAGCAGGAAGCTCCGGCCTACAGAAAGAAATCCCGAGAACTACAGCTCCTTCAAGTTAGAGCTACTGGCAGTAGTTTGGGCTGTAACAGAACGCTTTAAACATTACTTGGCAGGTGCAGAATTTACCATCTACACGGATAACAACCCGTTGACTCACCTGGACACAGCAAAATTAGGTGCTCTGGAGCAGCGATGGATAGCCCGGCTATCTAACTACAACTTTGTCATCAAATATCGGGCAGGCCGCAAGAATGGGAACGCAGATGCCTTATCCTGGATGCCGCACCTGAAAGACGTGGAAGAGGAACCGGAAGAGTTGGAAGAGATTGAACTACCGGCCTTTCATCATTCAAAGGTACAAGATTATCGACCCAGCATCTACCAAAAGAAACAGGAAGTAAATCTTAACCCATTAAGACACTACGAATGGGCCGAAGCTCAAGATAATGACCCGGCCGTGAAGCTAGTGAAAGAACTGCTTACGCAACAACATGCACACCCTGATCAGAATGCCCCAGCCGAGACCATACAGCTCTGGAAAGAGAAAGGCAAGTTGTTTATGAATCAAGGGAAGCTCTGTAGACGATTTACCAATCCCAAGACGCATGAACTGGTCTGGCAGATAATCGTGCCCAAGCGAGACACCCAGATGGTCTTAGAAGCTTATCATGACAACGCAGGTCATTTTGGATGGAAGAAGTTAGAAGCAATCCTGAGAGACCGATTCTATTGGGTTGGCATGAGAAGATCCATTGAACTATGGTGCAGGAGATGTGCCGCATGCAACCTCAGAAGGAAAGATCTACAGAAAGCTCCACTTCAGCCAATAGTAACCAAGCAGCCACTTGAGCTAGTCGCGTTAGACCACGTCAAGTTGTCACCAAGCCGGTCAGGCTATGTCTATGCCTTAACCATCGTGGACCATTACTCACGCTTCTTAGTGGTGGTACCAGTCAAAGATCTGACAGCGAAGACGGCAGCAAAAGCATTCCAGACGCATTTCTGTAGACCACATGGTTACCCAGAACAAGTCCTTGCAGACCAAGGTCCAGCTTTTGAATCAGAACTATTCAAGGAATTCTGCAATATGTACGGTTGTAAGAAGATTCGCACAACAACGTATCATCCCCAAACAAATGGTCTATGCGAGAAGATGAATCATATCGTAATCGAACTGTTAAAGACCTTACCAGAGTCAGAAAGAAACCAGTGGCCAGATAAATTACCTGATTTGGTAGACTTATACAACCATGTCCCTGTGAGTTCTACAAACTGCACTCCAGCATACCTTATGCGTGCAAGACCCGGTAAATTACCAATTGATCTAGAAATGGGAATTGAAAAACCAGATACAGAAGTAGGAGAAACAGATTGGGATATCAAACGTCAGAAACAGTACCAACAAGTGCAAGATTGTGTAGAGAGAAACCTACAACAAGCAAGAGCAAGACAAGAGAAGACCTTTAACAAACATGCTCAAGCAATGCCATTACAGGAAGGTGATCAAGTTCTCAAGAGAAAGAGACGTACAAACAAACTGGATAATCAGTGGGAAACCGTCCCATACACAGTCTTACCATCTAACCTAGACAATGTTAAAACCTATTTGATAAGCAAAGATGAAGGAAGAACTTCACAAGTTGTATCTCGTGATCAACTTAAATTGTGTCCTGAAACCCTGAAGACACCTGAAGTCATAGAACCCGTACAGGTCCAACCTATTAAAGAAAAAGAAGAAGAAGTATTCCACACGGTACTAGGAGATTTTCCTAAAACATGGCCAAATTACCATGGAGCAGTTGTCGTACCAATGATTGCATTCCCTTCAATGATGGACCCAAAACCAGAACCTGTGTTACCAGAACCTGTGTTACCAGAACTCGTGTTACCTGAAGAAGACCCAAGACTTGAAGAACTGGAAGAACTGGAAGTAGAATCCGAAGAGGAAGAACAAATTCCTGGTCCTAGCGAACTTGCCAGTCCTGCAGTCTGACCTCCATCTGCCATAACACCAAGCACCCCAAATAGGTACACGTCTACTCACACTTTCAGACTAACTCCACCAACATTGCGCAGATCAGAGCGTAGTACGCAAGGTCAGTTACCAGCTAGGTACAAAGAGTAAAATGCAGAATTAAATATGTAATGTAAATATGTTTGTTTAAATGTAAAGTAAATGTAAATTGAACCCAGTAGACTGTGTCCAAGAGGGTGGAGGAACTGGATTGACCCCCGTGTACATTAAATTAGGGAAAGAAAGTGCCTGGTTGTGGTGTAGCGAATTCAGGCCTCCTAAGCAGAAACGCCTGTGGACAAATGTATATAGTTATTGCAACGTTAAAAAAAAGCCCAGTACCTACAGAGACTATCCTGTATGAACTTTGAACTTTTCTTATTTACTTATGGACCATATATACCACGGACTGGTTGTGGTAAGAACTCTCTTATATATTCATCAGCCCGGAGGCAATAGACTAAACCTCCGGAAAGACTGCTTTTTGACTTTCAAACTCTTTTTCACATTTTAGTGATTTTTGTACTTTTTCATTTTAAGTTTATGTCAGTATTAATTGTGTTTAATTGTTGTTTACTTGTTTTTCTACAGTCCCGGAGTACTGTATTTAACTAAGGGGGAATGTGGCACCCCATGGGTAAATGTGCCACAATAACATCACATGGGTTCTCTCCCCCACTACACACTGACAAACACTACCACCTCTGGGCAATAGGGGGAGCACCACCTGCTCCCTTATATACTCTTGCTCATGAGGGAAAGCTCAGTTCAGCACGGTGCAGTGCTGAGAAGAGGACACAGAGCAGAGTTAGCTTAGTGCAGACCTAGCAAGGGTCAGAGGAACAAGGAGAACGAAAGACAGAGGAACAAATCTGGGAGCTAGAGTGACACCAACACTTGCCCCAGAAGTACGCACAGAGACGGACACCGGATCCGGTACTGTGTCTGGCACCCACAGCACAGTGAATCCAGGAACAGTGGGATCACTAGATGCCCCCTAGTACCAGAGCGAAGCAACACGGAGGGGTCAGCACAGCATAGAGGACTCAAGTTGCCTAGCCAAGTGGTACCAGCAGCATACAGAGAGACGTGAGGAATCCCAGCAGCTTAGCTAGAAGCAGCAGCTCAGGACACACACACAGTGCCGCACAAGGAAGCCAACGACCCGGACAGGGTGTGGGGAGAGAGCTCAGCCCCATTACAGACTCTGTGGACTATAATCTGCAATAATATCAGCAGTAAAGCCTTGGAAAACAGCTTTGGAGTCTGTGTATTGATTGCGACCTTTGCTCCAGATTCAGCACAGAGACAATTCCTCCCTACAGATCCAGCCTGTCAGCTCTGCAGCATCAGGAGAAGAGAATTGCAGTGTCTACCAAACGTGAGTGTGTGTCCTCCAACCCTTCTCCACCATCTATAACCCCAATAGACTTTAAACCCTTACTGCCCCGGGGGATACAGTTCCCCCCACTGGAACTATACCATCCCCGCTGCCATTCCATCACCCCCGGAGGTTCTGCAGCAGCGGCGGCCCCCATTACTGGCCGCACCAAGTGGGTGGCGTCACCCGTGACAATCCCCTTGTAAATATTCCCCTTTTATTGTGAGGGCCCAGGGACACGGTCCGGACCAAGCCACCCGTGACATCCCCAGCTACCGACCGGTCCGGTACCGAGTACCCTAGTCCCGCCTGGGGCTCCACATATACACCACCACTGGGGCTGCCTGTATATACCACCACTGGGGTTGCCTGTATATACCACCACTGGGGCTGCCTGTATACACCTCTGGGGATGCCTGTATATACCACCATTGGGGCTGCCTGTATACACCTCTGGGGCTGCCTGTATATACCACCACTGGGGCTGCCTGTATACACCTCTGGGGCTGCCTGTATATACCACCACTGGGGCTGCCTGTATACACCTTTGGGGCTGCCTGTATATACCACCACTGGGGCTGCCTGTATATACCACCACTGGGGCTGCCTGTATACACCTCTGGGGCTGCCTGTATATACCACCACTGGGGCTGCCTGTATACACCTCTGGGGCTGCCTGTATATACCACCACTGGGGCTGCCTGTATACACCTTTGGGGCTGCCTGTATATACCACCACTGGGGCTGCCTGTATATACCACCACTGGAGCTGCCTGTATACACCTCTGGGGCTGCCTGTATATACCACCACTGGGGCTGCTGAATACACCTCTGGGGAGGCTGCTGTATACACCACTAGGGAGGCTGCTGTATACACCACTGGGGAGGCTGCTGTATACACTGCTGGGGCCTGTATACACCTCTGGGGAGGCTGCTGTATACACCACTAGGGAGGCTGCTGTATACACCACTGGGGAGGCTGCTGTATACACTGATGGGGCCTGTATACACCACTGGGAAGGCTGCTATATACACCGCTGGGGCCTGTATACACTACTGGGGAGGCTGCTGTATACACCACTGGGGAGGCTGCTGTATACACAGCTGGGGCCTGTATACACCACTGGGGAGGCTGCTGTATACTACCACTGGGGAGGCTGCTGTATACTATGACTAGGGAGGCCTGTATACCTGTGCTGGGGTCCACCCTCGGCTTATACACGAGTTAATAGGTTTCCCCAGGTTTTGGGGGCAAAAGTAGGGGGTCGGCTTATACACGGGTCGGCTTATACACGAGTATATTGCACACAGTTGGAAAAGATAGAGGGTCTCCCGTTCTATCACAACCTTTATCTATTTGCTTCAAGAACTTTAGCACATGCCATGACCAGCTGTGAAATTAACCCTGGATTCCCAGGTCTGTACAACCCTCTTATTATAGCTAATTTTCTGCTCTAAGCGACAAAAGACTTTGAACCTTCACATAACAGCATACAAATACTACATCCAAATATTCCATGCTCGTACAGCTCCAGAACCCAAATCGCATTTCAGCATTCAACAGTAAATTGTATTTGCCTTGGCCTACATACATGAAACATTTACTCCATGTTGGATTTCCTCGTTCCGGCAATACTAAATGCAACTGTTATCCCCAAGATATTTGTCTGTGGTCATTCTCAGCTGTGGAATCTGTCAGCAACTTTTTTGCTATGTAATCTGAGGACAGCATAAGGTAGAGTATGAGATAATGATTTCAGCAATGTGTCACTTACTAGACTATGTGCTGTTGTTACAATGCAATCAAAGTTTATCAGCAGAAGATTACCACTGGCCAACTAAGGGGTACTTCACACACAGCGATATCTCTAGTGGGAGATCGCCAATCAAAAAATGGTCCAGACCATTCGTTATCGATCAGCAATCTCCCAGCAGAGGGCCGATCGCTGGTGCGTGTTACACACAGTGATATCGTTGGCGAGGTCGCCGCAACGTCACAAAACCTGATCGGAAAGAATGGCCTGGACCATTTTTCGATTGGCGATCTCCCGCTGGCCAGGCTGCATCGCTGTGTGTGACAGGCAGACTTACCAGTGACCCACCCCAGGGCCAGGGAAGTACTCAGAACCCGGGCGTTGATTACTGTTGCTGTCACGGGTGGCTGGTGCCCGGGCCTGTGGCCCTGGTGGTCACTGAAAAGTGTTGAAAGTAAAAATAATAAAATAAAGTGTTCGTGACGCCACCTGCAGTTTCTGGTGACCTCACCAGCGCCGCTGTCAGACTGCCGGGGATGATGGTATTGTAACAACAACATACAGGCAGTGGGACCTGTTTCCTCGTCTAGCCAGGCGGGGGATAACGACTCCAAAGGACAGCTGGAGGAGTGGTGTCAGCAGTTGCACGTAGGAACTGATGCCACCCCTTCTTACCAGAAGCGCGGAGTTTACCGGGTAGCACAGGAGTTTGAGCAAATATTTAGTAGGCATCCATTAGATTTTGGGAAGAATAAAGGGGTACACTATCGCATACCCACAGGAGATCATCCCCCAATTAAGTTGAGACGCAGACCCATTCCACCAGGTCATTACCAACATGCCAAAGAGATGCTGCAGGACATGAAGGAGGCCTGGGTTATAAGAGATAGCTGCAGTCCCTGGGCAGCCCCTTTAGTCCTAGTCAGAATGAAAGATGGCACGATGAGGATGTGTGTGGGTAAAAGGGAGGTTAATAAGATCACTCACAAAGATGCTTACCCGTTACCCCGAATAGATGAGTCTCTTGCTGCATTAGAGACTGCTAATTATTTCTCCACATTAGATCTCACTAGTGGGTATTGGCAGGTCTCCGTTGCACAAGAAGACAGAGAGAAGACTGCATTCACAACGCCAATGGGACTATGCGAATTCAACAGCATGCCATTCGGGTTATGTAATGCACCAGGAACTTTTCAAAGAAACATGGAAAGTTGCCTGGGACACCAGAACTTCGAGACGGTACTCTTATACTTGGACGACGTCATTGTGTTTTCTAAAACCTACCAAGAACACCTGGAACACCTGGCAGAGGTATTTGAGGCTTTAACAAAGTATGAATGAAGCTCAAACCATCTAAATGTCACCTGCTGAAACCTAAAGTTCAATACCTGGGACACGTGTTCAGCGCAGATGGAGTAGCACCAGACCCGGAGAAGGTAACAGCAATCCAGGATTGGCAAAGACCAACCACAGTCACCGAGGTACGTCAGTTCTTAGGTTTGGTTGGGTACTACAGAAGATTCATTAAGGGCTACACAAAGATGGCAGCGCCCCTACAAGATCTTCTGGTAGGCCAATCTAAGAAGAGAAGATCTTCAGAGCCACCATTGGACTGGCATGAGGAACACGAAAATTCCTTCCAACAGATGAAGCAGGCTCTGACCGGTGAGGAAATCCTGGCTTACCCTGATTATAACCTACCATTCGTCCTTTACACCGACGCAAGCAATGTAGGCCTGGGAGCAGTCCTTTCCCAGATTCAAGATGGTAGAGAGCGAGTAATTGCCTACACCAGCAGAAAATTTCGGCCCACCGAGAGGAAACCGGAAAACTCCAGTTTCTTTAAGTTGGAGTTCCTGGCCTTGATCTGGGCTATAACAGAAAGGTTCAAGCATTACCTCGCAGCTTCGAAATTTACCGTATACACGGATATTATCCCGTTAGCACACCTGGATACCGCGAAACTTGGTGCATTGGAGCTACGTGGATGGCCCGACTATCAAATACCGGGCAGGCTGCAACAACGCAAATGCTGATGCCCTGTCCAGAAACCCTCAAGTGCATCTACGAGGAATTGAAGAAGAAGAGGATGACTTAAAGGAAATAGAACCCAGCTTTCCATAAAAGTAGAATATGGAAAAATCGCTGAAGATCACATCTACCAGAACCGTCAGACTGTTGAACAAAACCCGTTGCCTCACTATGGATGGAAGGAGACTCAAGACAGTTATCCGGCAGTGAGCCTTGTAAAGAAGTTGATAACCCAACCGGATTCCCAACTTGAAAAAAATGCTCCACCAGAGGCCCAACACCTGTAGAAAGAAACAAGCAGGTAATTCATCTATCAAGGTCAATTGTGCAGGCGGTACATCAACCCAAGGACACATGAAATGGTATGGCAAGTTGTGGTTCCAAAGAGAGATTTCCAAATGGAATTGGAAGCGTACCACGACGGAGCGGGACACTTTGGATGGAGAAAACTGGAAATATTGTTACGTGAGAGATTCTATTGGATCAGCATGAGAGCCTCCATCGAGAGATGGTGTAAAAACTGTGGACCAGGCTCATTAAGCAGAAGAGACCGTAACAGCCAGAAAGCACTACTCAAACCTTTCATCACCAAACAACCATTAGAACTGGTAGCCTTAGATCATGTCCAACTCGCACCCAGCAAATCAGGCTACACCTATGCTCTTACCATGGTAGACCACTATTCCAGATTCCTTGTGGTAGCTCCAGTAAAGGACTTAACAGCTGAGACAGCAGCAAGAACATTTCAAGACTATTTCTGCAGACCCCATGGTTATCCAGACCGGGTATTGACAGACCAAGGACCTGCCTTTGAAGCTAAAATATTTCAAGAGTTCTGTCGCTTATACGGATGTAGGAAGATTCACACCACATCTTACCATCCTCAAACTAATGGAATGTGCGAAAATATGAATCATGTGGTAATTGAATTGCTGAAAACTCTGCCCTTAGAAGAACGAAACCAATGGCGACAGAAGTTACCAGATCTTGTTGACATCTACAACAACATTCCAGTGAGCTCAACTAATTGTACCCGTGCATACCTCATGAGAGCAAGACCAGGAAAACTGCCAGTAGATTTCGAAATAGGCATAGTAGTTCCTGAAGAAGATACTACAGATGCAGATTGGGATACTCGAAGAAAAGAACAAAACCAGAAAATCCAAGAATGCATTGAGAGAAGTCTGGAAAAATCTAGAGGAAGGCTGCATTCACACATTGCGTATTTTGCTGCGCTTTTTTACGCGCACTTTTCAAAATACGCAATGTGCCTTTTGTCTGCCTGCAAAGTGAATGTGAAATTCACTTTGCAGTGCAGACATTGCGCAAAAATACGCAGTGCGTTTTCAGGGAGAAAGCGCAGCTGCGTAAAGAATTGATATGTCAATTGTTTACGCAGCTGCTCCTGCGTATTCTCCCTGGGATGTCACAGAGGGGAGGAAGAATCCTGCTTCCTCCTCCCCTCTGTGACAGCTGTGGCCGCCCATTAGATTTCACAGTGTATTAATATACACTGTGAAATCTAAATTAAACAAAAGCAAGTGAATGAAAAATAAAAAAGAATGAATACTTCACCTCTCCGACGCCTTTTCTGGTGTTCGGTCTCCGGTTCCAAGTGAGAGGTGTTCTGACAGGACCTGTGGTGACGTCAGAGGGGCGTTCCCGGGGCGTTCCCAGCGCTGATTGGCTGCTCGCGGTCATGTGATATGTATCACATGACCGCGAGTGCCCGGGAACGCCCCTCTGACGTCACCACAGGTCCTGTCAGAACACCTCTCACTTGGAACCGGAGACCGAACACCAGAAAAGGCGTCGGAGAGGTGAAGTATTCATTCTTTTTTATTTTTCATTCACTTGCTTTTGTGTAATTAAGATTTCACAGTGTATATTAATACACTGTGAAATCTAATGCGGCTGTCACAGCTGTCACAGAGGGGAGGAGGAAGCAGGATTCTTCCTCCCCTCTGTGACATCACTGCGCTTTCTGGAGTAAAGAAAGTGCAGTGTGTGAAAGCCCCTGCATATTTTGTTGCGCTTTTTTGCGCGGCCGAAAAACGCGGCAAAAAGCGCGCGCAAAAAAGCGCAGCAAAATACGCAAATGTGTGAACGCAGCCGAAGACAAGAAACCAACTTTAACAAAAGTGCACAAGGAACGCCCTTAACACCAGATGAATTGGTTTTGAAAAGAAAAAGAAGATTACACAAACTAGATGATCAATGTGAGAAAGAACCATACACTGTGTTACCATCTAGTTTTGACAACCATAAAACCTGTTTAATCAGCAAAAATCATGGTGAAACAATTGCATACAGTGTCCAGAGATCATTTGAAGAAGTGCCCTCAACAGCTTCAACCAGAAGAAAATGTACCTTGTCCAAAGTCAGAAGAGCAAGAGAAGCCAAAGACAGTCCAGACACTCATTGGAGAGTTACCAGCGGATTGGCCACAGATAGAAGGTACATATCTAAGCCCAACTTTAATGTTTCCACCAGCAGTAGAAGTGCCAAGAGTACAAGAACCACCTGTTGTACCGTAACCAAAGAATCCTGCAATCGGTGTACCTGCCATTCCTACTGTAAGATCAGGTAGTCGCATACTGCTACCCAGTTTACCAGTTACACATAGACCAACTCTCACCAATCCTACACCAGAATTACGTAGGTCAACACGTGTCAATCTAGGACACCCACCACCCAGGTACAGAGAGTAAGTCATAACATGTGGGAAAATGTAAATATGTGCAGAATGTAAATATGTTATTAATGGTAGTGAACGGAAGGGTGGAGGAACTGGATTAACCCCCATGCACATCAAGTTAGGGAAAGAAAGTGCCTGTTGGTGGTATAAGTGAAGCCAGTCCTCCTAAGCAGAGACACCCATATTGTTTGTTGTTATGTTGACCTTTAAGCCACAGAGACTTTACCTGTTGGATTTTGAATTTCCCCTTTTCCTATTTTTAAAAAATGGACCATAGCCACAGGACTGGCAGTGGCAAGCACCCGTTTAAACACCCTTTAAACAGCCTGCAGCGGATGGACTAGCGCTGTATGGACTGGTAACCCGTTTTCTTGGTTTTTCTAAATTTTTCATTTTAAGACTCTGTTCAATTGTCAAATGTAAATAGTTATGATATGTTGTGTTATGGAAAAATGTTTCAGTTCCGGAGGACTGTATTTAACTAGGCGGGAATGTGGCACCCCTGCCACAGGATCCACCGATGCAAGGAGGGAATTACACCTTGTTTCGCACAGCACACCACACCTTCCACCCCAGACCTGAAGGGGGAGCTCTACTGGTTGCCTTAAGCCAGTTCCCCTTTAAAACATCCAGGCCTGAGGGGAGGAGTTAGTCAGTCCCTGCAGTCTGTTCGAGTGAGTGTGTGGAGAGAGAGAGGAGTGAGGAGCTGGTCGCTGGGAGAGATCCAGGCCCAGGACCAGGGACCACTGACTGCTGTGTTGCACCCTAGGGAAAGGGTCGGAGGCAAACAGAAGAAACAAGGAATCAAGGAAAGGGAACCGGTTGCTATAGCCCTTTAGTACACCCGGACACCGGAGTCCGATGCTGATACCATTTACTGTTACAGCAAAAGCCCAGAAGACTCAGGAGAAGTTCACCCCTGAAGAGAACAAGTAAGAGGCCAACTGACCAAGAATAGGACCAGGGGCCATAGGAGAAACAGGGACCCCGCAGAAGGACCTCATTCTCAGTTTAGAGCAAAGCCCAGAGAGGGAAAAGAAGCGGTGGGTTCAGGCTCAGGCAGGACTTACCCCAACTCACAGAGCACAGAGACAGAGGAGGCCTCATAACTTTCTAAGGTGGAAGTCCCAAGTTGCATCGGGGACCTGGTTATTACTCTGGACTGTACCTGTTACCCTGTCACCAATAAAAGGTACCAAAACAACAATCCCTGTGTGTCTGTATGGCTGTCTAACCGCCGCAATTCACCGCCTTGTCTGCAGAGACGCAACTACTACTCCCCTCATCCGTCCCCGCTGCCCTGAGGTAAAGATCCACCTGTGGGGAGCTGTTTCACACTCTGCTGCACCCACCATCACCTCAGCGGCCGGCTGCAGCTCTGGTATACCCGTTACCAGGTACCATAGGTGGCATCACGTTACCAATTCCCCTTATCCCCCACCATTCCTCGCCATTGAGGGTCCAGAGTATGGGACCGGGGACTGACCACCCGTGATTCCCCATCAAAGCCGCCATAAGCCCCAGTACCCGAGTACCCCATTCCCTGTCGACTGCCTCATCCCTATTCCTCCTTTGGCCCCTGGTCCTGTGTTTGGTCAGTTTTGAGTGTCTCTTAATTTGTTACCTCTCAAGGAGTTTTGGTCCTCCTGGTTCTCCCGGGCTTTCACTGCTACAATGGATGCTGGCAGCGTCGGACTCCGGAGTCTGGGTGTACTAAAGGGAAACTTTGTCTGTTCCCTTCTTTAATTCTCCTATTCTCCACTGGCCTCCGACCCGCTCCCAAGGGTGTAGCACAGCTAGGTCAGTGTTCCCTGGTCCTGGGCCTTCCCAGCGACCAGCTCCTCACTCCTGCTCTCTTCACTGCCTGACTGGAACTATTCCACTCCTCCCCTCAGGCCTGGATCTTTTAACTGGGATCTGGCTTAAGGCAGCCAGTAGAGCTCCCCATTCAGGTCTGGGGTGGAAGGTGTTGTGTGCTGTGTGTACCAAGGTGTAAATCCCTCCTTGCACCTGTGGATCCTGTGGCAATCCCCTGCAGGGGTGCCACACACACTGCTTCTCCTCAGTGCTGCAGGCTCCTCACTTTACTTGCCTGTATGCTCCGGATAGAGCTACACTTCAACATGGGTAATTTTTATGGATTTGGTAAGTAATGAATGTAGTTACTGTGACCAACTTTTTCACCAAAATTAATTGCTATTGGCAAATTCCGCACCTCATTAGGGATTCATAGGGATCATTAGAGCATGATCATGCTCTCCACTGTATGCATAACGAATCTGAGCATAGAATAGCTTAGTTGTGCTTACAAGCCAGCTGTCAGGGCAATGAAGATACTGTGAGAATCTCTGGGGAGACGTTTTATTAGACGGGGTCATAGATACATCTCTTTTACATGAATTAGATAGTGTTAAGTGCAAATACTCAAATACAGCTGATATCAGTGAGATCTTTGGAGATGCATAGCTAAGCTGTGCCCCAAACTGGATGTCAGATGTTTTATTAGACAAGGTCGCTAGGTGCGACTTAGGATGGTTGATTAAGTGCATTATAACTAGATAGATCAAGTGGCAGCAAAGGGTTAAGACAGTCCCCAGGGGAGTCATCATTAGAGGGTGATAAATAAAAAAACAGTGCAGATTTGTTATAATCTTTTAAAATAGGCTGTGCCTCCATTTTTAGCATTGTCATTTTAGTTACCGTACATGCAAGCCAGAAACACATCTTTTACATGTTACTGCGGATCTGGCAGAGTTTTGCATCCTAGTCTCTGCATCACTGCAGACCAAACTCTGGGCAGTGAGCCACAAGCTCAGCCAACAGCTTGAAGGTTTTTTATTTTCACCAAGAGATATGGAATTAAAAGGTATATTAGCAATAACAAAAATTACATTAATTAAATCTATAGAGCCTCTTTAATTCCTTATGTTTTATTAAAGGGGTTTCGTACTATTATTGATCTTCCATATGTCCTAACAATAGCTTTTCTAATGCATGTTTGATGCACCCAAGGCCCGTGGGGTACTGGGAACCAGGCTGCAGTGTTACTGGGGAGTCAAAGGGGTCGAGATCCGTCTTCCGTGGCCTTGGGTTCAGTGTACAAGGGGTCCTTGGCTAGTATAGGGACAGTTATTTGTGACGCCACTCCAGATCGATGTCGATTGACACTCATTTTGTATTTCTTCCATTATCTTACTATTCCACCAACAGTTGTCTCCTTCTCACCCAGGATCTTACCTGAGTTTTGTAGCCCATTCCAGCCTTGTGCAGGTGTAGGATCTTTTCCCTGACATCCTCAGAAAGCTCTTTGGTCTTGCCCATGTTGTAGAGCTTAGAGTCTGATGGTGGGTTTACACGCCACGATATCGGCGTCCAACTCCGACAAAAAGTCACGTGGTTCGGGAGTTGGACCCGATATTGTTCCTGCATCGTACTGTTTGAAGGTACAATACGATGCAGGAACGATGGTAATCCGATATCGGGGGTCGAATGAGCGCGCTATTCAACCGCCCGATATCGGATGCCTGTTGGAGCCGGATCGTTGCGTGTAAACATCCAACTACGATGTGTACTCGCATCTCACCCATTAACTCCCATGTTAAATGGTCGTTGCTGGGTTGGTGGGCGTACACATCGTAGGGACGTGGTTTCCCGATATCGCAGCGTGTAAACCGCCAATGCGATATCGGGAAAAGTGCTCAAAAAATGCGCGCTCCCGCGCCGTTGTATAGCGATATCGCCCCGATATCGCGGCGTGTAAACCCACCATGACTGATTAATTGAGTGTGTGTACAGGATTCTTTTATACAGGTGACAATTTAAGACAGCTGTCTTTAATGCAGGTAACGAGTTGATTAGGAGTGTCTAACTGGTCTGTAGTAGCCAGAACTCTTAATGATTGGTAGGGGATCAAATACTTACCGTATATACTCGTGTATAAGCCGACCCGTGTATAAGCCGACCCCCTACTTTTGCCCCAAAAATCTGGAAAAACCTATTGACTCGTGTATAAGCCGGGGGTGGACCTCAGCAGAGGTATACAGCCCCCAGCAGTGTGGTATACAGGCCCCCCCAGTGGTATACAGGCCTCCCCAGTGGTAGTATACAGCAGCCCCAGTGGTAGTATACAGCAGCCCCAGTGGTAGTATACAGCAGCAGCCCCAGTAGTATATACAGCCCCAGTGGTAGTATACAGGCAGCCCCAGTAGTATATACAGCCCCAGTGGTAGTATACAGGCAGCCCCAGTAGTATATACAGCAACCCCAGTGGTATACAGCAGCCTCCTCAGTGGTATATACAGACCCCACCAGTATATACAGCAGCCCCAATGGTATATACAGCAGACCCAGTGGTATATACAGCAGCCCCAGTGGTATACAGGCCTCAGCAGTATATACAGCAGCCCCCAGGGGTTATACAGCAGCCCCCAGGGGTTATACAGCACCCCCCAGGGGTTATACAGCACCCCCCAGGGGTTATACAGCACCCCCCAGGGGTTATACAGCGGCCCCCAGGGGGTACCCAGCAGCCCCCTGGGGGTACCAACAGCCCCCTGGGGGTACCAACAGCCCCCTGGGGGTACCCAGCAGCCCCCAGGGGGTACCAACAGCCCCCAGGGGGTACCCAGCAGCCCCCTGGGGGTACCAACAGCCCCCAGGGGGTACCAACAGCCCCCAGGGGGTACCCAGCAGCCCCCAGGGGGTACCAACAGCCCCCAGGGGGTACCAACAGCCCCCAGGGGGTACCAGCAGCCCCCTGGGGGTACCAACAGCCCGGGTTACAACGACCCGTGTAAGCGACCCCTACAGCCCCATGGAAACAGCCGGTATCAACGCCCGGGGGTACCAACAGCCCCCAGCAGTGGTACCATACAGCCCCCAGGGGTAACCAGCCCCCCTGTGGGTATCACAGCCCCCAGGGTAGTACAACAGCCCCAGTGGGTAACCAGCAGCCCCAGGGGTACCAGAGCCCAGGGAGGTATACAACAGCCCCTGGGTACATATACAGCCCCAGGGTGGTAACCAGCAGCCCCAGGGATACAGCACCCCGTGGTAACAGCAGCCCCTGGGTACCAGCACCCCCAGGGTTACAGCAGCCCCAGTGGTACAACAGCCCAGGGTACAACAGCCCCCAGGGGTATACCAGGCCCCCAGGGGTAACAGCAGCCCCCTGGGGGGTATACAGCAGCACCCCAGGGGTTACAAGCAGCCCCAGGGGGTACCCAGCAGCCCCCAGGGGGTTACCAGCAGCCCCCAGGGGTGTACCAAGCAGCCCCCAGGGGGTACCCAGCAGCCCCCTGGGGGTACCAACAGCCCCGGGGTACCACAGCCCCTGGGGGTACCAAGCAGCCCCAGGGGGTACCAACAGCCCCCAGGGGGTACCCAGCAGCCCCTGGGGGTACCACACAGCCCCTGGGGTACCAACAGCCCCCAGGGGTACCAGCAGCCCCCAGGGGGTACCACAGCCCCTGGGGTACCACAGCCCCACCCGGGGGTACCAACAGCCCCAGGGTACCCAGCAGCCCCGGGGTACCAACAGCCCCTGGGGGTACCAACAGCCCCCAGGGGGTACCCAGCAGCCCCTGGGGGTACCACAGCCCCCTGGGACACGCCGGTACCAACAGCCCCCAGGGGGTACCCACAGCCCCCTGGGGGTACCACAGCCCCTGGGGTACCAACAGCCCCATGGGGTACCAACAGCCCAGGGGGTACCAGCAGCCCCCTGGGGGTCACCCGGTACCAACAGCCCCAGGGGGTACCAGCAGCCCCCTGGGGGTACCAACAGCCCCCGGGGGTACCAACAGCCCCCAGGGGTACCAGCAGCCCCCTGGGGGTACCAACAGCCCCCTGGGGTACCAACAGCCCCCAGGGGGTACCCAGCAGCCCCCTGGGGGTGTACCAAGCAGCCCCCTGGGGGTACCAACAGCCCCCTGGGTGGGTACCAGCAGCCCCTGGGGGTACCAACAGCCCCCTGGGGTACCAACAGCCCTGGGGTACCCCCGGGTACAGCCCAGGGTACACAGCCCCCTGGGGTACCAACAGCCCCAGGGGGTCCCCAGCAGCCCCTGGGGGTACCAGCAGCCCCAGGGGGTACCAACAGCCCCTGGGGTACCAACAGCCCCCAGGGGGTACCCACAGCCCCCGGGGGTACCAACAGCCCCCTGGGCCGCGGTACCAACAGCCCCCTGGGGGTACCAACAGCCCCCAGGGGGTACCCAGCAGCCCCAGGGGGTACCACAGCAGGCCCACCCTGGGGGTACCAACAGCCCCGGGGGTACCAGCAGCCCCGGGGGTACCACAGCCCCCTGGGGGTACCAACAGCCCCCTGGGGGTACCAACAGCCCCTGGGGGTACCAACAGCCCCCAGGGGGTACCAGCAGCCCCTGGGGTACCAACAGCCCCTGGGGGTACCAACAGCCCCCTGGGGTACCAACAGCCCCCAGGGGGTACCCAGCAGCCCCCTGGGGTACCAACAGCCCCCGGGGTACCAACAGCCCCCAGGGGGTACCCAGCAGCCCCCATGGGGGTACCAACAGCCCCTGGGGTACCAACAGCCCCCTGGGGTACCAACAGCCCCAGGGGGTACCCAGCAGCCCCTGGGGGTTACCAACAGCCCCCTGGGGGTACCAACAGCCCCCAGGGGGTACCCAGCAGCCCCCTGGGGTACCACACCCCGGGTACCAACAGCCCCCTGGGGTACCAACAGCCCCCAGGGGTACCCAGCAGCCCCCTGGGGGTACCAACAGCCCCGGGTACCAACACCCTGGGGTACCACAGCCCCAGGGGTACCCACAGCCCCTGGGGGTACCAACAGCCCCCTGGGTACCACAGCCCCCAGGGGGTACCACAGCCCCCTGGGGGTACCAACAGCCCCCGGGGTACCAACAGCCCCCAGGGGTACCCAGCAGCCCCCTGGGGTACCACAGCCCCCTGGGGGTACCAACACCCCGGGTACAACGCCCAGGGGTACCCAGCAGCCCCCTGGGGGTACCAACAGCCCCCGGGGTACCACAGCCCCCTGGGGTACCACAGCCCCCTGGGGGTACCAACAGCCCCCAGGGGTACCCAGCAGCCCCTGGGGGTACCAACAGCCCCCTGGGGTACCAACGCCCCGGGGGTACCACAGCCCCTGGGGGTACCAACAGCCCCTGGGGTACCACAGCCCCCAGGGGTACCACAGCAGCCCCCTGGGGGTACCACAGCCCCCTGGGGGTACCAACAGCCCCTGGGGTACCAACAGCCCCCGGGGTACCACAGCCCCGGGGTACCACAGCCCCTGGGGTACCAACAGCCCCCGGGGGTACCAACAGCCCCCTGGGGTACCAACAGCCCCCAGGGGGTACCACAGCCCCGGGGGTACCAACAGCCCCCTGGGTACCAACAGCCCCCGGGGGTACCCAGCAGCCCCTGGGGGTACCAACAGCCCCGGGGGTACCAACAGCCCCCAGGGGGTACCCAGCAGCCCCCTGGGGGTACCACAGCCCCTGGGGGTACCAACAGCCCCCGGGGTACCAACAGCCCCCAGGGGGTACCCAGCAGCCCCTGGGGGTACCAACAGCCCCCTGGGTACCAACAGCCCCAGGGGTACCCAGCAGCCCCCTGGGGGTACCAACAGCCCCGGGGTACCAACAGCCCCCAGGGGGTACCCAGCAGCCCCTGGGGGTACCAACAGCCCCCTGGGGGTACCAACAGCCCCAGGGGTACCACAGCCCCCGGGGGTACCAAGCCCCCTGGGGTACCAACAGCCCCCTGGGGTACCAACAGCCCCCAGGGGGTACCAACAGCCCCCGGGGTACCACAGCCCCCAGGGGTACCACAGCCCCCTGGGGTACCAACAGCCCCCTGGGGTACCAACAGCCCCCAGGGGGTACCAGCAGCCCCTGGGGGTACCAACAGCCCCCGGGGTACCAACAGCCCAGGGTACCCACAGCCCCCAGGGGGTACCCAGCCCCCCTGGGGGTACCAACAGCCCCCTGGGGTACCAACAGCCCCCGGGGGGTACCCAGCAGCCCCCTGGGGGTACCAACAGCCCCCAGGGGGTACCAACAGCCCCCAGGGGGTACCCAGCAGCCCCCAGGGGGTACCCAGCAGCCCCCTGGGGGTACCAACAGCCCCCTGGGGTACCAACAGCCCCCAGGGGGTACCCAGCAGCCCCCTGGGGGTACCAACAGCCCCCTGGGGTACCAACAGCCCCCAAGGGGTACCCAGCAGCCCCCTGGGGGTACCCAGCAGCCCCCTGGGGGTACCAACAGCCCCCTGGGGTACCAACAGCCCCCAGGGGGTACCCAGCAGCCCCCTGGGGGTACCAACAGCCCCCAGGGGGTACCAACAGCCCCCAGGGGGTACCCAGCAGCCCCCTGGGGGTACCAACAGCCCCCAGGGGGTACCCAGCAGCCCCCTGGGGGTACCAACAGCCCCCTGGGGTACCAACAGCCCCCAGGGGGTACCCAGCAGCCCCCTGGGGGTACCAACAGCCCCCAGGGGGTACCCAGCAGCCCCCTGGGGGTACCAACAGCCCCCTGGGGGTACCAACAGCCCCCAGGGGGTACCCAGCAGCCCCCTGGGGGTACCAACAGCCCCCAGGGGGTAACCAACAGCCCCAGGGGGTACCCAACAGCCCCCTGGGGGTACCAAGCAGCCCCCAGGGGGTACCCAGCAGCCCCCTGGGGGTACCAACAGCCCACAAATGCTGGCACTCGGCCCCCTTGTAAGGCTTCCCCCCCGCTGCTTATACATTACCATTCCGGTGTTCTGATCCGCGCCGCTCCTCGCTGCTTCTTCATGCTCCGTCCTCGCTGACTGCATCCGGGATCTCCATTCTCCAGCCGTCGCGCGATGACGTCATATCGCTGCGACAGCCGGAGATCCCCGGATGCAGCCAGCGAGGACGGAGCATGAAGAAGCACCGAGGAGCGGCGCGGATCAGAACACCGGAATGGTAATGTATAAGCAGCAATGGGGGGGGCCTTACAAGGGGGGGTGAGTGCCAGCTTTTGGGGGGCTTATATGAACTGCTTCCCCCTGCCGCTGATTGACAGGGGGAAGCAGTGCATATATAATGAGCGGCCCCACGTGATGGGGCCGCTCATACAGCAGCCTCCCCCCGCCTCCTCCAGCCTCCACAGCCCCGGCCCCACAGCCCCCACCACAGCACAATACCGTAGTGACTCGTATATAAGCCGAGGGGGAGACTTTTCAGCCCAAATTTTGGGCTGAAAAACTCGGCTTATACACGAGTATATACGGTATTTCTCTCTTCAAAATGCAAATACATTTATATAATTTAGACTATGTGATTTTCTGGATTTTATATTTTATATTCCATCTCTCACTGTTAAAATTATAGACTGTTCATTTCTTTGTCAGTGCCTTCAGTGCACACAGTGAGCTGGCACCTCACAGAGAGCAGATTGATTGTTAGGGTCCCTCTGGGGCCACAGCAAGGTGTTGTATGCTGCGATGATTTGAAAAAGCCCCCCTCCCGCCCTTTTCCAGAAACACTCGGTTTATAGCCGGAAGTCTGTGGGCGGAGCCAGTGACTAATTGACTTACATTGGGTTCGGTGCTCGGTCGAGCACCCGAGCATCTCGAGATAGTCGATCTGAGCATCGAGCACCCGAGCATTTTAGTGCTCGCTCATCACTACAAGGGATCAAATAATTATTTCCTCCTATATATATATATAATTACTGTCACATTTTTAAAAAATGCTGGTGTGAAGCCAGCCGTAGTTCCCTGATCTAAACATCATTGAAAATCTGTGGCTACACCTCAAAAGAGTAGTGCATGCAAGGCTACTAAGGAATCTCACAGAATTGGAAGACATTGCCAAGGAAGAATGGATGAAAATCCCTCTAGGAAGAATTTAAAGGCTCTTGGCTAGCTGCAAAAAGCATTTGCAAGCTGTGTTACTTGCAAAAGGGGGTGCTACTAGATAGTAACCACACAGCATGCCAAATGTTTCCATTGTCTTATTTACCTTTTTGTAATTTCTAAAATACGAAAGACTGAAAAGATATACAGTACAGACTAAAAGTTTGGACACACCTTCTTATTCAAAGAGTTTTCTTTATTTTCATGACTATGAAAATAGTAGATTCACACTGAAGGCATCAAAACTATGAGTTAACACATGTGGAATTATATAGTTAACAAAAAAGTGTGAAACAACTGAAAATATGTCTTATATTGTAGGTTCTCCAAAGTAGCCACCTTTTACTTTGCTTACTGCTTTGCACACTCTTGGCATTCTCTTGATGAGCTTCAAGAGGTAGTCACCAGAAATGGTTTTCACTTCACAGGTGTGCCCTGTCAGGTTTAATAAGTGGGATTTCTTGCCTTATAAATGGGGTTGGGACTATCAGTTGTGTTGTGCAGAAGTCTGGTGGATACACAAATGATAGTCCTACTGAACAGACTGTAAGAATTTGTATTATGGCAAGAAAAAAGCAGCTAAGTAAAGAAAAACGAGTGGCCATCATTACTTTCAGAAATGAAGGTCAGTCAGTATGAAAAATTGGGAAAACTTTGATAGTGTCCCCAAGTGCAGTTGTAAAAACCATCAAGTGCTACAAAGAAACTGGCTCACATGAGGACCGCCCCAGGAAAGGAAGACCAAGAGTCACCTCTGCTGCGGAGGACAAGTTCATCCGAGTCACCAGCCTCAGAAATCGCAGATTAACAGCAGCTCAGATTAGAGACCAGGTCAATGTCACACATAGTCAAGCAGCAGACACATCTCTACAACAACTGTTAAGAGGAGACTTTGTGCAGCAGGCCTTCATGGTAAAGTAGCTGCTAGGAAACCCCTGCTAAGGACAGGCAACAAGCAGAAGAGACTTGTTTGGGCTAAAGAACACAAGGAACGGACATTAGACCAGTGGAAATCTGTGCTTGGTCTGATGAGTCCAAATTTGAGATCTTTGGTTCCAACCACCATGTCTTTGTGCGATGCAGAAAAGGTGAACGGATGGACTCTACATGCCTGGTTACCACCGTGAAGCATGGAGGAGGAGGTGTGATGGTGTGGGGATGCTTTGCTGGTGACACTGTTGGGGATTTATTCAAAAGGCATACTGAACCAGCATGGCTACCACGGCATCTTGCAGCGGCATGCCATTCCATCCAGTTTGCGTTTAGTTGGACTATCATTTATTTTTCAAAAGGACAATGACCCCAAACACACATCCAGGCTATGTAAGGGCTATTTGACCAAGAAGGAGATGGGTGCTACTCCAGATGACCTGGCCTCCAGAGTCACCAGACCTGAACCCAATCGAGATGGTTTGGGATGAGCTGGACCGCAGAGTGAAGGCAAGAGGGCCAACAAGTGCCAAGGATCTCTGGGAACTCCTTCAAGACTGTTAGAAGACCATTTCCGGTGACTACCTCTTGAAGCTGATCAAGAGAATGCCAAGAGTGTGCAAAGCAGTAATCAAAGCAAAAGGTGGCTACTTTGAAGAACCTAGAATATAATACATATTTTCAGTTGTTTCACACTTTTTTGTTAAGTATATAATTATGCATGTGTTAATTCATAGTTTTGATGCCTTCAGTGTGTATCTACAATTTTCATAGGCTGGACAAAGGACTCATGTGTCCGAAACGTAACCATTCACTGTACTTGTGGCCAGAATAAAGACATAAAGTGATCATCCAGATTGGAGTGCTGCAACTTATTTTACTTTGTATCTATCTATCTATCTATCTATCTATCTATCTATCTATCATAAGATAAAACGTCAAGACTGGGCCAAGAAATATCTTAAGACTGATTTTTCAAAGGTTTTATGGACTGATGAAATGAGAGTGACTCTTGATGGGCCAGAGGCTGGATCAGGTTGAGGATGGAGTGAAGCTCAACTCCCGAACCTACTGCCTGTTCCTGGAAGACAACTTCTTCAAGCAGTGATACAGGAAGGAGTCGGTATCATTCAAGAAAAACATGATTTTCATGCAGGACAATGCTCCATCGCATGCATCCAACTACTCCACAGCATGGCTGCCCAGTAAAGGTCTAAAAGAATAAGAAATAATGACATGGCCCCCTTGTTCACCTGATCTAAGCCCCATAGAGAACCTGTGGTCCCTTCTAAAATGTGAGATCTACAGGGAGATCTACATCTCTCGGAATAGTGTCTGGGAGGCTGTGGTGACTGCTGCATGCAATGTTGATCATAAACAGATCAAGCAACTGACAATCTATGGATGGAAGGCTGTTGAGTGTCATCATAAAGAAAGGTGGCTATATTGGTCACTAATTTTTTTTGTGTTTTGTTTTTCCATGTCAGAAATGTTTTTTTTATATATTTTGTGCAGTTATATTAGTTTACCTGTTGAAAATAAACAAGTGAAATGGGAATATATTTGTTTTTTATTAAGTTGCCTAATAATTCTGCACAGTAATAGTTACCTGCACACACAGATATCCTCCTAAAATAGCCAAATCTACAGAAAACCCCACTCTAACTTCTAAAAATATTAAGCTTTGATATTTGAGTCTTTTGGGTTGATTGAGATTATAGTTGTTGATCAATAATAACAATAATCATCTAAAATACAACTTGCCTAATAATTCTGCACTCAGTGTATTTATCCAAAATTTTTGTAAGACAAAAGACAAGATTTGTTTGAAATTTACTGTAGTGCAAATATTCTTGTTCTAATTATCACCCTGCTGAGGCCTCACTTTACAAACAAACTTGGTTCTGGGAACAGAATAGTTTTCGCAGAAGTAGTTAACAATAGTGTTTTGCAGATTGCACCACTAAAGTAGAAAAATCAAAGTGGAAACGAGTTAACTAATATTAATGTACTTAATGAGGTGGAAGGCTTGCTATACATAATAACTCAGTACAAAATACAGATTGAATAGTAAAAACATATTTCTATAAGAGCTGATTTTCAGAAGATTGTTTGGATATCGTTGAACAATTCTAGGGTCTTTTGGCCTCCCCACTTACGAGATGGATCTGCTAGATTAAGGATACGGGGCCTGTTTAACATTGAGATAACTTAGGTTTAACATTGGCGTTCGGAACGCAGCGTAACCAAACGCAGCCAAACGCATTCACATTGTGTTCCTATGTTTAACATGGGTACGCATAGTACGCATAGTACCTGCGTATGGCTGCGTTTGGGTGCATTCGCATTCGGATATGTTTTTTAAAAGCACCCTCCGAATGCAACATATTGCATTTTTTGTGTGTTCGTGGGCGCTTGTTTTGTCAGCAAGCGTCCGCAAGCGCACAAAGAATGCATGGAACTCAATGGATCTGCCGTGTCATACGCATGACAGCACAAGCAGATGCTGCGGATCACATTGAAATCTCCATAGAAATGCATTGTAAATGTGCTCAGCCACCCAATCAGTGGTCTCAGCAGTGGCCGGGAGATCAGCTGATCTCCCAACAGCTGCCACTGATCTCCTGGTAGCCACCGCTTATCTCCCAGTGGTCGCCACTGATCTCCCAGCCACTGCTGTTGATCTCCCAGCCGCCGCTGATCTCCCACTGATTGTGTGGCCGGGCACATTTACAATAACATACTATGTGAATGCATGCGGAGAATCCCTGCTGCATTCACATCAGTATGACTGCGTTTGTGTTTGAATGTCAGACGCATGCAGACACAAACGCTAGTGTGAAACCAGCCTTAGCTAAAATAACTTAAATGTCTGACATAAAGTGTTAGAATCTGAGAGTCCTCAGTGGTTGATACCTTTTAATGGCTAACTGAAAAGATGGTAAACATAGCAAGCTTTCAAGACACTATGGCCTCTTCATCAGGCTGATAATGACACACATTCTGAAGATACATACATATATACATAAGCAGGGTGAGATGATGCAGTAAATATGACATGTGACATAAAGCAGAGTCAGGCTTGGGAGGGGGAGAGAAGCTGGGGAGGTAAAATCAAAATTCCGAGAAGAGGAACCGATTGTATTATTGTTCTATGATTAGTGGCCTGTGGAGACCTGAAAATTCCCCTGTGAGAGTAATAAATGTTTGTACAATGTTAGCCAGTAGATAGAAAAATATTAGAATCGGAGAGTCCTCAGTGGTTGATACCTTTTAATGGCTAATCTGCCTGACGAAGGGGCCACAGTGACTCGAAAGCTTGCTATGTTTTCCATCTTTTCAGTTAGCCATTAAAAGGTATCAACCACTGAGGACTGTCAAATTCTAATATTTTTCTGTGAGAGTAGAAAGCTGTAAATCCATGTGAGACAGTTCACGTAAAAAGTGTCAAAAGTTCATTGTCCTCTAACTGGGATCGGTTGGAAGATGTGAAATCCCCAAATGCCCTTTCAATTGATATAAAAAATGCATTAATCCATGTGATACATTTAATCCGGTTTTGAATGTGTCGAAGGTTGTTATCAATTTGTATTCTCAAATTCTTCTCTCTTTTTGAAATTTTAAGTTACTTTTTAAAATGAGCAGCCTCATATCGATTTCACTGTGGTCAGAGCTGCAAAAATGCTTTGCTACAGGTAGATTCATATGCCTTTCTTTTATTGTGTGACAATGAGAATTAATTCTTGTTCTGAATAGAGATGAGCGGTATTCGATTCGAATTGTTCGCCAATTTCAAATTCGAGCTGTTTTTGGCGGTGTTCGAGTCATTCGCCGAATTAGAACAATTTACTTGAAATTCGGCAGTTCTAGTATATGTTCGATAACGCTTCAATCACCAAAAGCTTAATCTTCCTAATCCTAAACCTAGCCCTAATACTGCAAATTAATGTTAATATCCAGTTTGCGTGTATATTGTGCAGGTGGGGTTGTATCATAGCTGCAGCAATAAGGTCTCTTTTTTTTTTTCTTCTCCTAAAGCATGTACAGTGGGTCGGTTCAGGCTGCTAGCCAATCACAGTCCCACACTCAAAGTGCATTTTTTTCACACAACCAAGGTCATCATTGGCTGTGTCTGTCACATGTCCTAGCCCTATAAGACCTATAAGCCATTTTAACGATCACCACCATTTTGCTGATAGCTGCTGCAGGTGTTAGACGGCACCGCTGCAGCTGTGTGACCGCTAAACAGTGTAAACTCTAAATTGTGTTCTCTCAGTCAGCTAGTGAGCGAATACAAAGTTAGATAGGTATTTGAGAGGTAGAATAGCGGGGCACCGATCACTTAAGATCCAAAGTAGCGGTATCAGCAGTGTCAACTGCAGCAGAACTGGGGGTGCACAGTCTTATAACAGCCTGAGAGGTAAAATCACATTGAAGAAAGAGGCACTCACCCGGTGATAGTTGTTCCTCAATATGATATACAGAAACTTCCCCTTCTTTGTTATCCACCAATTTGAACATATGTTTAACTGATTAACCGATGTTTAATCTGCTCAATGTATGTAACAGGTTCAAAAAAACAACCAAAATGTGACATGTAATCCCTCTTCCATCCAAAGTCCCCACCCCCCCCACCCACGTAAAATAACACCATTCTGGATAATAATATATAACAACTTTTTTTTGTACCCAAGTGATAAAGAAAGCCCCTCTTGAAAAAACGTAATAATCACATAGAGCTGTTATTCTATTCTAAAATAACTATCCTCTGGATATGGTCCCATTACATCCTTAAAACGATAGTTATGTTGAGGCAGTTTGCTGCAGTAAGATAGATAGCAGGCGTTTACAAGGATACGCTTGCGGACCCCGGGATCGGAAGTGCGCGGGCTGCGCATGTGCGGAGCACACTTCCACATTCCGAAGTAGAACGCACGCCGATGACAAAAGTGCCAACCACATCTGGTGGGTGGGGATTAGGACTAGGGGGAGTGCAAGGGGATGGACTATATTAAACCACTAAGCAGCCGGCAGCGCACATAGCTCCTGACACAGATGCTACTACATAGATCTGGAGTGCGCGCCAGGTTGCAAACAAGGTAATTGGGAAGTCACATTTGAACTCCACAAGTAACTTGGAGAATGATGGGGATGGGAAGGAACTATAATGGTCCCCTCCTAGACATAATACTATTAGAGGATCTTAGAGATCAGTATTATGATTTGAAAGGCAGATGTTAACCCTTGAAGGGATTTCTCTGCAATCTTAATGGGTACATCGCTTGATTTTATTACAGGACCCTGAGACAACCTGAGTGAATTTTGAATTTACTATCTCTGAGTGGAACAAAAAATAAAAAACTATGTGAAAACCCACTGCTAACAATATTGGAAATCGCCATATTAAAAGGACAGGTATAATAAAGAAATGGGGTGATATTATAACATCATGTTTTTAGAATCTTGAATCAAGCTAATTCTCTTGCAGATGACCAGTTTACCCCTCATAACTAATACGAGAACAATCTAACCAGCAAAAAAAGCCCTTTTGGCGATATCTGCAGGTTAGTCCCGTAATGATAGACTAGATATTGGAACAAGAGAATTACTTGTATTAACAACAATGCTATCTTTCCTCACAAAGTAAGGAAAATCTAAGGGACCATCCTTAACAGACTACTCCAGGAACTACTGGAAAGGGACGAAAATCACTAAAAGGGTAGGCAGATATCATTACTGATTATTAATTCATATGCTAATGGGATACTAATAAACTATATTTTATATTCCATATGTGAATGAACAGACTCATATGCACTTCTTGCCAAAAACTGTAACAACGATAGAACACCTTGGGATAACACTCTTACCCTGGTATGTGTGTGATTATAACAAGCAACTATGGCACTGTAAGGGTGTTTTAATGTTATTCATTCTCACCACTATAGTGGGAAGAAATAGGGCACGGTGTAGGAAAACTTATAGACATTTCTTCGCTGCTCAATTGTAGCCTCCTCTTTGTTACCCAACAGAATTTTTTGATGAGACACATCTTCATCAGAAGACCGGTCCCTGGAAATCCCATTCCACTCCTCAGCTTGTATGTCTCGACACCAGATTAACAATCTTGTGGATCACATACGACTAGTGTGATCCACACATCTTTACATTTATCTCCAGAGCCCCTGATGAGCCTCTCATTTTAAATTGGAGAGGCAAAACGCGTCGGGTGGGGTATACATTACCATATTTATGGACAGAAATTGATGAGTACCAGATCTATGCGACCATAGGACCTTTGACAGGAGTTATAGGTGATAGATACATAAAAAGACACAAGGACAACACGTAATAACGATACAAGTTGACTTGACCAGATGATATTGGGTCAATTTGGTCTGTACTTCCTAGGAAACATATTGTATCCAGGAAGTATCTCTCCTTAGACCACATACTGAGACATACGACAAGTGTGTTCACCACCTAGAGAACCCACGAATGTTCATGACTGCATAGATGATTGTTTGTCTAATGTATGTTTGGGGGGTGGGTTACACGTTGAAAAACACTGCAGTTTTCACTAATCCTCAAAGGATTTTTAAATAAGACTCAATAAAATACAACTATAAAAATAAAGTTATTGTTCTTTATTTGCTGACTCACATTTCCCAGACATTTCAAGGTAAAGACCACCTGATGCTGTCGAGCCTTGTTGCTATCATAGTAAGGAGGTGTGCAGGATTCCTTGTGCGCAGTTATAATGTGGGTGGCATTACCAGACAGGCTTTGGGTGCAGTTGGAGGACCGAGACGAGGTTGAGGAGGCAGAAGCAGTGGAGGAACTTGTACATACAAAGGATTGACGCACAACTCTTGGGGATGGCAAGACTTGTACAGCAGCCCCTTCTCCTGCTGTCTTCATAGTTACCCAGAGCACAGTCACCGCCATGTAACGCCCCTGTCCATGCTTAATGGTCCAAGTGTCTGTGGTGAAATACACCCTGTCACACACAAAGTTTCTCAAGGAAGCGGTGATGTTGTGTGCGCAGGCACAGCTTTCTTGAGAAGTAGTAGCGACTGGGCATCTGGTACTGGGGAACTGCGACAGACACAAGGTCTTAAAAATCCTCTGTGTACAACAGGCGGAGACAGAGCATTTCTGTAGCCAACAGCTTGCAGATGAACCTCTTAGCTTTGTCATGGCTAGGAGGAAATGGTCTTTTACTTGTCGACATCTGAGGGACCGAGGGCTGGCTGCTGTGCTGAGACACCGTTGAGTAGTGTGGCAAACTGTTGGTCTGTGAGGAAGGTGCAGGTGGACATATTATGTTGCCTTCATCTAAAGGTGGTGCTCTTGATGTCTGACAGCGCTCAACACCAGCAGGTGTTTCCACTTCCAAAAGAACTGACAACCTTCCAATAACACTGGCTGTTGTGGGTACAGAGGTGGAAAGTCTGCGTCCAAAAGCATGTGTGACTGCTGTCCCCACAGTCACAAAGGATGAAGAGGCAGCGGATGCACTTGATGAGCCAAACGGTGGTTGGCCCGGCCCGCTAGGTCGCATTGTAGCACAGTGAGCTTTCCACTGCGACTTTTGCTTCATATCCATGTGACAGTTCATGCATGAACTACTCAAACTTTTGATTTTTTGGCCTCTACTTAGATTTTGGTGACAAATCTTACAGATAACATGAGGAGACTAAAGGCTTGTGGATTTTGGAATGTGCTGCATGAAAGTCACCTTACCAACCATTTTAAGCTTGCAACTGTGGGGCAATTGATGCCACTGAAGTGGTGTCTGGGCCCGAATTTTTGGAAAAAATGGAGACTCTTGTAGTCCCCTAAATGTGACACAATGCTCAGCGTGTGCATGAGGCCTTTCAGATGCTGAGGTAAAAAACACCAAATACTCATCTTGTGGATGTGGCCTTACAGATACTGAAGTAAAACGCACCAAATAATCATCATCTGAACATGGCCTTACAGATACTGAAGTGCAACACACCAAATAATCATCATCTGAACATGGCCTTACAGATACTGAAGTAAAACTCACCAAATACTCATCTTCTGAACGTGGCCTTACAGATGCTGAAGTGAAACGCACCAAATAATAATCATCTGAACATGGCCTTAAAAATACTGAGGTTAAACTCACCAAATACTCATTGTGTACATGATGTGGCATGCACATAGGGGAGACGAGACAAAAATTCTGAACTAGAACGAATTCTCATTGCCACACAATAAAAGAAAGGTGTATGCATCTACCTGTAGCAAAGCATTTTTGCAGCTCTGACCACAGCTCATTTTAAAAACTAACTTCAAATCTCGCAAAGAGAGAAGAATTGGGAATACAAATTGATAACGACCTTTGACACATTCAAAACAGGTTTGAATGTCTCACATGGATTCATGCGTTTTTATATCAATTAAAAGGGCATTTGGGAACATCACATCTTCCAACAGTCCCCAGTTAGAGGACAATGAAGTTTTGACACTTCTTACGTGAACTGTCTCGTATGGATTTATACCTTTCTACTCTCACTGAGGAATTTTCAGGTCTCCACAGGCCACTAATCATAGAACAATTATACAATCGGTTCTTCTTATCTCAGAATTTTGTTTTTACCTCCCCAGCTTCTCTCCCCCTTCCAAGCCTGACTCTGCTATATGTCACCTGTCATATTTACTGTATCATCTCACCCTGCTTATGTATATATGTGTGTGTCTTCAGAATTTGTGTAATTATCAGCCTGATGAAGAGGACATAGTGTCCCGAAAGCTTACCTTGCTTACCATCTTTTCAGTTAGCCATTAAAAGGTATTAACCACTGAGAACGTTGAGATTCTAATATTTTTCTATCTAATGGCTAACACAGTATAAACATTTATTACTTTGACATAAAGTGGAACTTTTAAGAAGTCTGTTCAAAGAATATGCTAACCAATTATTATTTTGCTACTAATTACTAGTTTTATATTTAACTATGAAAATTTTGTATGATATGTATTAGTAATATTGCAAAAAATCCAGTATGAATATATAAACTAGCTGCAATGATTAGATGAAAGTTGGAAGAACTAGTATTGTCTTGGTACCTGAGACTTGCTGAACTCCTAAAGCAATCAGGCTTCCAATGAGTAACAACCCTAGAACTGCACTTAGGGCTCCAAGAAAGATTTCAAGCTGAGATCTACCTCCAAGGAAACTTAAGATGTGACCTCTTCCTTTCCGAAAACCAACCTAAAGAAAGGGGTAGATCACAAACACAAAGATGAAGACATTTGTGAAAACTTGTTAAATAATTAAATTGCTTTCCTATTGACAAGTTAAACTAATAACATATACGATAAGTCAATTAAAAAAAAAACTGTATCGGCAGGGACACACTTGTCCGACAGACATGCGAGTCTGTCGGAGGAGACTCGCAAAGGGCTGGAGCAGTGACCCGGAACGGCCTCTTTCTGTCAGGACGGGGAGTGTAGAGCTGCACAAACACACAATCAGCTGACAGCCCCGTCCTGACAGAAAGAGGCCGTTCAGGGTCACTGCTCCAGCCCTTTGCGAGTCTCCTCTGACAGACTCGCATGTCTGTCGGACAGTGTGTCCCTGCCGTATTTCTAAGGCTAGGGTCACACTTGCGGGATGGATGCGTTTTTCCATGCGTTTTTCACTCTTGTATTTTGTGAAAAATGCATGCAAAAATGCATCCATAGACCCCAATACAAAAAACGCATGCACTAATGCCAAAAATGCATGGCTAAACTGACATGCGTTTTTTGGATGCGTTTTTGGCTCAGCACCAAAAAATGCATCATGATGCGTTTTTTGGTGCTTTTCCAAAAACACGTGTTTTTTTAACATGGGGCCCTATGGGAAACGCATGCAAAAATGCATGGCACTACATGGTACCATGCGTTTTTGCATGCGTATTTTAAGGCTGCTCCTGACCTGAAAGCAAAAACGCAGCCCAAAAACGCAGGCTGTCAGGAACAACCTTAAAAAACGCATGCAAGTGTGACCCTTGCCTACGATAAATTTCAGCAAAATATTTGGAGGATTCAAGATTGAAGATTATGCAAGACTCAAACATTGTCAGTTTGTCCATAGTGTACACCATCAATATCAGCTAATCTGGGATTTTATCAGTTAACTATAGGAAGCCATGGCACAATGTCCCCTTCTTTGCTTACCAGCGAAAGGCTGCAATGTGAGAGTTGCTAGGTCTGGCTCTTCAGCTCATTTCTGTTCACGTTAATGGGACAGAGTTGCAGTGAGCTATGATACCAGCCTTAGTAATCATGAAAAGTACAGAAATGTGCTTGTAAAGGGTATGTCACACGCGTCGATATCGCTGTCAATGTCGCTCGTACGTCACGGATTTTCAGTCGCTCAAGCGACATAAAAGTGATGCAGGAGCGACATTAAAGCGTGTGACCAAGCGATGCAATCAGCGATATGTCGCTGATCGCCGATCGCAGGTTTCACTGCCAGACATAAAACCTGTCGCTCATCGCTCAGTAGACCTTGTGCATCGCTGCGTGTGACACTAAACTCAGCGACGTATTTTCTATTTTGACAACGTACAAGCGACTAAATAAAATTGCTCGCAAGATGGCGACATCACCGCATCGCTGGGTCATATTGACGGGTGTGACATCTTACCTGCGATAATTCCACATCGCTCAGGCGATTAATAATTTGTGACGCATGAGCGATATCGCGGGCGACATTGACACGTGTGACAGGCCCTTTAGAGAATAAAGTGGACGTAGCATTTGGTGAGGTGTCATGGGGCCACTTCAGTCAACTGATTTGTGAGTTGATGGGAGTTGGACCCTTGCTGATTAATTAATGATAATGTTCCTTTAAGAAATACCCATTTGATGTGTAAAGAACATGTCTGCTTACGTTCCATATTATGGTTTATATGCAGGTACACACTACAGCGAGATTGAAGTACTGTATAAACACATTTTTATTGAGTCTGTGCTTTTACTCTCCCAGGTTCATAGAAGGGAATGGAACAGTGAACAGTTTCATTGCCATATATATTTCTGGCAGGAAGATTGCACAGTTACTGCTTTATACTACAATTTCCAGAATACATACAGTATCACTAATATAAGCTCATTATACTGACAGAAATCAGTTCAACAATGCAGTCTATAGAATTAGGCTGGGTTCAGATGGACATATATTGGCTGAGTCTGCTGTCTGTGTGCTAAGTGTAATAGCAATAGCTGTGGCTTCAAGGAGAACAAGAAATGAGACCCTGTAGTGACTACCAAGTTTAAGGGGAATTTACACTGCAAGATAATTGTGAATGCGTGCCATTAATTTTGCTATTATCTTCACATGTAAACAGTCTGCCAATCACCCAATGAACAAGCAAAACACTCATTCATTTGGTGAAATTATCTTTTATGCAGCATAAAAGTTCATCGTTCTTGGCGGTGCATTACCCTGTGACCTCACCCTGCTGAGAATCATGGCAGCCTATGCACCCTGAGCATTCTACTATAGATCGCGGTGTGCTCATAGCTTGGTCTGCCTGTATAAACAGCCATTCAAACAACCGCTGATTGGTAAAAATTTACCGATAGGCGGTCATATTTTGCTACTCGTCATTATATTGTAAGTGATATACAGATATG
Organism: Allobates femoralis; assembly: GCA_033576535.1. Taxonomy (NCBI): domain Eukaryota; kingdom Metazoa; phylum Chordata; class Amphibia; order Anura; family Aromobatidae; genus Allobates; species Allobates femoralis. The sequence continues at coordinate 216,655,040 of JARQOC010000001.1, forward strand.
GCACCTAGTCCCTGATGAAGTCACAAATGTAGTGGCAACACGCATTGGGTGTGCTCTCTCCTGTTAGCTTTTTATATTGTTTTGCAAGGAGTTCCTCTTTTCTTAAGATGTGTTCATTGCTCAGCTGTACTGGTAGTATAGTTATCACTATTTGGGTTTATTCTGTTCTACAATAGCGCAATTATTAAACCATTTAGGGAAACACATGGATTATATAATATTTATGTGCTTTCATCCAGCATATTTCTTATAACCTTTAATCTGATTGGGACCCAATTTGTATTGAAGCCTATGAGGTTCCCTATTTAAGCAGTCAAGGTTACGCATTGGTTTCAACATGAACTTTTGGGATGTACATTATGATGGCCATGTGGCCATTTTTACGTATTTTTAATATGTGTGTTTGGCATATGTGTTAATAAATTAATTTTATATTTTCAATATTTCGTGTGGTCCCCTTATTTGTGTATGGTTCCTTTTTATCTTTCTTTTGATTTTGGCCTATGCAAGGTTGATCCCATAATTATTTCAGTGGTGTCCTCTATTTTGTTTTTGTAGTATGTAGACATAGGGACAATGCAGTATTTTCTATTAAACATCAGAAATATACTAATTCATTTAAAATGTCAAGGTTTTCTTTTTTTAAGAACTCCAGTTGTGGCTGAAGACAACATGCATTCTGCCCTAATTTGTGATAACATTAATCATGAGCCAAATATAAATTTCAACTGGAGCAACTCGGAGGCATAAAAAGCCAACAACCATTAACAGCATGTTTAACTATGATCCACCATTGGATCTACACCCCTGTAATGATGAAGATGTCATGTGAATGTCTGTGAAAGCTATTAGTCTACATACTGTATACTGTAAGATACGTCAGTCAGTTCACTATAGAAATTAGGGTGGTTTTCCTAAAATTGAGTGACACAAAGTAGATGATTAAACCAGCCTATACTTTGAGCTTAGCATAATTATGTATATTGAAGAAGAATATGAATTCCTTTAACATTGATTGATAACTGCTCCGTAAAAGGTAGAACCCTTATTGAGGAGTGGTGAAAATAATAAATGAATTTAACATATCATACCGTATATACTCGTGTATAAGCCGACCCGTGTATAAGCCGACCCTCCTACTTTTGCCCCCAAAACCTGGGAAAACCTATTGACTCGTGTATAAGCCGAGGGTGGACCCCAGCACAGGTATACAGCCCCCAGCAGTGTGGTATACAGCAGCCCCAGAGGTATATGCAGCAGCCCCAGTGGTAGTATACAGCAGCAGCCCCAGTGGTATATACAGCAGCAGCCCCAGTGGTTAGTATACAGCAGCCCCAGAGGTATATACAGCAGCCCCAGTGGTAGTATACAGCAGCAGCCCCAGTGGTATATACAGCAGCAGCCCCAGTGGTTAGTATACAGCAGCCCCAGAGGTATATACAGCCCCAGTGGTAGTATACAGCAGCCCCAGTGGTAGTATACAGCAGCCCCAGTGGTAGTATACAGCAGTCCCAGAGGTAGTATACAGCAGCCCCAGAGGTATATACAGCCCCAGAGGTATATGCAGCAGCCCTAGTGGTGCATACAGCAGCCCCAGAGGTATATACAGCAGCCCTTAGGTAGTATGCAGCAGCCCCAGTGGTGTATACAGCAGCAGCAGCCCCAGGGGTGTATACAGCAGCAGCCCCAAAGCTGTATACAGCAGCAGCCCCAGGGCTGTATACAGCAGCAGCCCCAAAGCTGTATACAGCAGCAGCCCCAGGGCTGTATACAGCAGCAGCCCCAGGGCTGTATACAGCAGCAGCCCCAGGGCTGTATACAGCAGCAGCCCCAAAGCTGTATACAGCAGCAGCCCCAGGGCTGTATACAGCAGCAGCCCCAGGGCTGTATACAGCAGCAGCCCCAAAGCTGTATACAGCAGCAGCCCCAGGGCTGTATACAGCAGCAGCCCCAGGGCTATATACAGCAGCAGCCCCAGGGCTGTATACAGCAGTAGACCCGGAGGTATACAGGCCCCCCATCAAGCTCCAGGGCCCCCCCCCTTGCGCGGCAGCCTGTAAAGGAAAATCATACTTATCACTGTCCCGCGCTGTCCCGCTGCTGCCGACACACGATCCCGGGCTTCAATCCGTGGCTTCCGGCTTCCGGCTTCCTGTGGTCGCGGGCAATGACGTCATTGCCCGCGACCACAGGAACACGGAAGCCGCGGATTGAAGCCCGGGATCGTGTGTCGGCAGCAGCGGGACAGCGCGGGACAGTGATAAGTATGATTTTCCTTTACAGGCTGCCGCGCAAGGGGGGGGGGCCCTGGAGCTTGATGGGGGGCCTGTATACCTCCGGGTCTGCTGCTGACTCCTGGGGAATATCGTATATACTCGCGTATAAGCCGAGGGGGGACTTTTCAGCCCAAATTTTGGGCTGAAAAACTCGGCTTATACGCGAGTATATACGGTAATTCATTTTGGAAAGACATTACTTGACAACTGTAAACATTTTCATACTGCTACTAAAAGCAGAGTCTTGCTGCTACCATCATCTTAGGTTTAAAATGTTACAAATAGATTGCACTTGCAAATTGCGTTAGCTTCATCCCCACCCACAAAGCACGTAACAATACTGTCAAGGTCCTTAATGTGGTTCAATTAGTTTAATCTAATTACATCCCTCTATGCCTCTGTTTCACGGAAGCTGAAAATCATTAGACTGGATTATCTAGCTTCCTACAGGTGTATCTCAATAAATTTGAATATCATCAAAAAGATCATTTATTTCAGTAATTCAATACATAAAATGAAACAAATATATTATATAGGGTCAAACAGAGTGAGCTTTCAAGTGTTTATTTATGTTAATGTTGATGATTATGGGTAATAGCCAATGAAAACACAAAATTCATTACCTCAGAAAATTAGAATATTATATAAGTTCAACTAAAAAAATTATTTTTAACTCATAATGAAGAGATCATCACAGAGTTGTAGATAATCAAGAGGTATTAATCTACAGCTCTAATTTTATCATAGTGTTATCCACCATAAGAAAAACAGTATTGGCCCCATGTATCTTCAGCCCATTGGGGTCACCCAAAGACATGTGACACAGTCCCCACAATCAATGAATTGACAAGGCAGTTAGCAGAATAGTGATCATACTGCATAGAAACCTTTCTGTATAACAATAATCAACACCCTTATATGCCCTTCAGGTAGTTAAAGCACCTCAGCACAGTGGCTGTAAAGTTACATAAAAGGGACCCGTGCATACAGGGACCTTCAGTAAGGAGTGAGGCCCCCTTAGAAGGGTAGGAGGAGGTGAGCAGTTTGACCACACAGGGGGGTGCCTGTCAGTAGGATCTGTGCAGTGCTATGTGCGCGCTGGGAAGCCACATAGCATGTACTGGTGGGGAAACAAGTGTATTAATCAGGAGGCTGTCAGATTGGGGAGAGTATACTATACCCAAGTGATGAGGGCCTGGAGCGTGGGCAGTAGGGACTAAGCCCAACGCGTGTCGCCACAATCAGTGACTTCGTCAGGAGCAGCTGGCTGTGGGGAGCACAAGGTTTTTTATACCTGTCTGTCCAGGTCTGTATGGGCACCGCCATTGTTCTGATGACGTCATCAGAATTTATTGAGATGCACCTGTATCTTTTCAGTTTTACAATGCATTGATTTGACAAAAACAACAAGGACAAATGAGAAAATACCCTATAAATAAAGAAAACTAAAATGCTATAATGCATAAAAATAATAAATAGGGTACTTGATGGAATTATTTTGATCAAAAAATGCACAAGCCATCCCACCATGACAAGGTGATCCCATCGGGACGGTCCCTACCTAGCAGTATTAAAATCTTACCATATGTCCTGTGACGTGTATATGGCAAGGAATGAGTAGACCTGGGTCCCAAGTACCCTATTTATTATTTTTATGCACTATAGCATTTTACTTTTTTTAGGGTATTTGCTATTTTCTCCTTGTTGTTGTTATTATAAAGCCCATGTGAACATGCACCTACTGAATGATTACACTTTAGTTCCAGTTTTTGTGTTTTAGTTTCAATGCATTGATTTGAACCTTGTCATGTAAATTTGGGTCTCCGTAGATCAGTGTTCCACAACTTCAGTGCTCAGCACCCACCAACAGGTCATGTTTTCAGGATTTCCTTAGTATTGCAAATGTATATAAGGTGCTATGGAATTAATAGCACTATATAAATGATTAAGTATTATCATTATTATTATACAGGTAATGGAATAATTACATGTGCAGATGATTAAATTATCACATGTGTAATACTAAGGAAATCCTGAAAACATAACCTTTTAGTGGCTCATGAGGACTGGAGTTGGGGAAAACTGCTATAGATCGTTTTATTCACATTTTTCCAGTTTCAGAATGCATATTAAGCCACATTTTTTTAAATTATTACATATTTCTACTGTATATTATTGAGGCCCATGTCTGACCAATAGAGTAGTGATCATATTGGAGCACTACATTCAGAGCTGTATACATATTGGTGTGACTGTGCATAATCCCATGGATAAGGGACACAGAACTAGGCAGAGCCACAGATATGGATGCCATAAGCTGCTGGTCAGACCGTTCACCCCATTAAAATAATGATGATCTATCCTAGTGGAGCTATACTGTAAAATATTACTGATTAATATCTAACTAAATAAATATTGTAATACCGTGTTTCCCCGAATATAAGACAGTGTCTTATATTAATTTTACCCCCAAAAGTCCCATCCTGTCTTATATTCGGGGTATGACTTATATGAAAAAAAAAATGACAAAAATGAAAAGTCTCAGCCCCATACAGTATGCCACTGCAGCCCCCAGCACAGTACCGTTAAAACCGCAATTCCGCCGCACAGCCGACTTGCGGCACACTTGCGGCATACTTGCGTCAGGTCCCCATACAATGTACGGTACTGTATGGGACACTTGCGGCAAGGTGCGGCAAAGGTGCGGTAACCGCACCTTGCCGCAAGTGTCCCATACAGTACCGTACATTGTATGGGGACCTGACGCAATGAGCCGCAAGTCGGCCGCAAGTCGGCCGCAAGTCGGCTGTGCGGTGGAATTGCGGTTTTAATGGGCAAGTCGGCAAGGAAACATCCTTACTTTTTAGGGTAATGGCGGCCTCGGGCTATGGATTCCTCCGCGGTGCAGGGCGTTGTCCAGATGCTTCTTCATGCAGGAGCTTCTGGCCAATCAGCACTCAAGCTGCTGAGCCAATCAGCGCTCAAGATGCTGGGGAGCCGCTGGCCAATCAGAAGCTCCTGCCGGCAGCGGTGACGTCAGGCCGGGGCGACAGGCGCACAAGATTAACCCTATGCCCTCGGGGTTACCTGTGGCACCTGAGGGCAGAGGGGAGCCCACGGGGGACAGCGGACCTGCGGCTGCACCTGAGGGCAGAGGGGAGCCCACGGAGGACAGTGGGGCCAGTGGGACAGCGGGGACCAGGTAAAACATGCAATGGGCAAAAATGGCACTTTAGCGGTACCCTGTCTTATATTCCCCGAAAATAAGTCACCCTGTCTTATAATCGGGGTATGACTTATATTGGAAAATTCTGCGCCAGCCCTGCCCTGACGTATATTCGGGGGTGACTTATTTTCGGGGAAACAGGGTATATAAACAGGTAAAGCAGGTGTTGTACAGATTGCTACTCTTACCTCTACAGTATCAGGGGATGAAGCTGTCTCTCCTGTTGGGTCTGGAGTATCTTCATCATGAAATGTGGCGCGTTTGTAGTCAGACATCTGGAAGAGGCAAACATTTCTCAGTTATTTTTAAACCATATCAATATGTAAAAGTATTGTTAATACAAGCAGTACATTTAAATACTAATATTTATGAGAACTGTTGTTTAACGCCTGCATCAGAAATTCTTTTCTTTTTTTTTTACGTGAGTAACAAGTCAAAGGTTTTTGACTCCGCTACAGCTAAATTTGCAAATTATCAGATTAGTCTTGTCTCGATAGTGAACAGTTCCACAGACTACCTGCTATTTACATGCATGTGTCCTGCTAGAGCATGCTGTGATTTATTTCACACGGACCTGAAGTGCACTAGCACATAAGCTAACACTGAGTCTGTGTACTGTCCATCCACCATACAGACAGCACACAGACCGAAAGTACACTAGTGTGTACATACTCTGATACAGACAAATCCTAAGTGAAAAAACTCAATACAAGCAGAAGCATCAAGACAACTTAAGGTACCTTTACACGCGGCAACTTTTCTAGGAATTTCACTGGCAATGTACTGGTTGCAGTGAAATAATGGAGACATTGTTCCATTTGTACACAGCAACAAGATAGAACAATGTGTCCATGATTTCACTGCAGCCAGTAAGTTGCCAGTGAAATTCCTAGAAAAGTTGCCGCGTGTAAAGGTACCCTTATGCATCTTTACCAAAGATTTCCCCAGGTGTTACCTGTGAAAAGCAATATTACATATTATCTTTTTAAATGAATTTTCTGAACATACAGTAGAAACCATTTTGGAAAAATTATTTATTAAAAATATTCAATATATGTTTTACAGTTATATTTATGTGGGTGTATAGAGCCAAATTTCATAGCACATGTTCTGGTATTAGTATTTAAATGGGTATCCTCATGTCAGTAGTGGATTATAATGGGGCAATTTACCCTTGGTGGCTGGGCCCCCACAGAGCGTTGGGCCCCTGGCAGCCGCCCAGATTGACCTCATTATTATCTACCACTGTCCATGATAGACAGTGATGATGCATCTCCACCCTGCTCTGACTAATGTAAAGCGTGAGATGTCAATCAATTAAGTATGGTGCAGTAATAGCTAGAAAAAATGTAGGTGGGATGGTCCACTGAACAACTCAGTCACATAATTGGAGCACTGAGCCCCTGAGTTTGGTTTGAACAGACATTTTGTTTTGACAAATTCCCTTTAAAGAGCACTGGATGCCTTTATCTCAAGTTGTCAAAATGATATTTTGCATAGAGAAATTAGATGAATGTTAATCACAATTGTACATTCTAAATAAAATATATGCCACAACATATAACATACCAAACTCAGATAGCCACCATTGTTTGTACATGTGGGTCTATAAATAGCGTTAAGGTGGAATGGGTCATTGTCATTTATGCATATATTTTTTTTTAAAAGCAGTCAGAGAAAAAGATTAAAAATAGCCCAAAATATACCACTTGTACTAATTTTCCAATACAGTCCAATGTGGGCTTCTATTCTAAAGTCTTAAAGCTGCTCAGGGATGAAAGTGAAGAAATGGGAATGAATGTCATATATCATCAATGGGTTCTACATAACACAATATTCTACTGGGTTAAGCTTTCAAAGAAAACTAGATCGCTGTCATACACCACCGTCTTCCCGATATATCAACATATCGGATAGTGTTTGTAAAGACAAGCACTGTTGCTATATAATGTTCATTAAAAGCAATCCTTAAGATATTAACACTTTTGTTTAAAGATCCTTGCCTAGGTGACCGACCACCGCTGCTGTCTAGGTTTTAAGTACTTTGTTAAAGTTGGCAGGGATTAGATGGTAACAGTGAACTCCAGCAATCCTAGCAAGCTTCAAAACAGAGTCTACAAAGCCAAATGAAGATGTTGTAAACAACGCTCATATTCTGCTGTCTAGCATCAGTGGTCGGTCTCCAAGGCAATGAAAGAAAAGAAAGTGCTAATATCTCGAAAGCAGCTGAAAATGTTTAGAAGTATTAAATTCTAAAATTGCTTGTAATTACAAGCCCTATCTGAAAATATCCATCCATGAAAATGTGGACCACACTTGTGTTGCTGGATGCACCAGACACAGCCTGACAGCTCCGGAGAGAACAGAACCGGAGGGTTAATATGCCCTCTGGTCCATCATCAGTGCACGCTGATGCCGCTGTCCAGGTCCGCTAATTTCAAAATTGCAGCTGGCGGGGAGCTAGCCAAGGTTCTGAAATTTCAGCAGGGAGTTCTCCAGGTGCTGAAGTTCACCGCCGGCTCTCACTGAACATCAGCACCTGGGGTACGGCAGCCGGATCTGATTTTGTGTCAGATCCAGTGCGATCTGGCACCCATAGCCTCCCATGTAAGGGGGCCGCCGGATCGCCCCGGATGTGGGAGGATCCGGCAGGATCCGATTTTGTCAGATTTTTGCCCCGGACACAAATATCCTGCAAGTGGCGATTTTGTGTCCGGGACAAAAATCGAATGCAGCCTGATGCTGCCAGACAGTGACAAAACTGGATGGCAAATCACTGCCATTCGGTCCCATCTGGCACCAAAGGCATGCATTAGTACAAAATCGGGTCCGGGGCTGTCAGGTTCACACTGGACAGCCCCGGACCGGAAAAAAATATGGTATTAAGCCGGCCTAAGGCTGGTTTCATAGTGCTGTTTTTCCCTGACCAGGTTACATCTGGTTTGTGTGCCAAAATCAGGAGTGTCTCCCAAACCCAGAACAGGTGTCAATCTTTCAATTATAGTTTTTCTCTGCAAGTTTCACTCATGGTTTTGGCACACAAAACCTGATGAACCTGATAAGGAAAAAAACTGCAGTGTGAAACCGGCCTAAGTGTTGAAAAACAATTACCAAATATTTAAACAATTGGAGAAACAAGGCAGACTTACATACTCTGTATACTCAGACAACCTATCAATATCCTAGCATCTTTAGGAGAGAGAGTCATTGGCTGCCATGCCTGACTCAGAATTATGCCAAACCAAAAAATAATTTGGACAACAAAAGTATGTACAAAGTTAACTTGTTTTTAATTTTAAAATAATTACGTGAAATTGGGAGAATTACCGCACACAAATGAAACCACCAAAGTGTTGCATAGCATGAATAGTGCATGTACAAAAGATTAAATTACATTGTAAACTACTTCTGACCTCCAGGTGCATACATATTATGTGCATACATCAGCACTAGGATAGATATCTATGAAAGCTAGTGGAGTAAAATATACATTATTCAGTAAATAACCAACTAATGTATAATGTAAGTAGTGAACCCCACTTAGCAGATACTAAACAGTATTTCAAAGTAACCTATCACTGAAAACAGTTAGGATAATAGTAGCAAAACAATCAAAAGTACAACATAGTCCCATCTTATCTCTTCGTCCCACAACCGCATACAAGATTTCTCCCGTGCTTCCCCCATAATCTGGAACTCTACCCCAATACATCAGACTTTTTCCCCATCATGGAAACCTTCAAAAGGAACCTGAAGACCCACCCTCTTCCGATAAGCCTACAACCTGCAATGATCCTCAGTCTACTAAACCACCGCACGACTAGCTCTATCCTCTCCTATTGTATCCTCACCCATCATTTGTAGGCTGTGAGCCCTTGCGGGGCAGGGTCCTCTCTCCTCCTGTACTTGTGTATACATTGTATTGCTCATGTTTCTTATACTTGTCTATGTATGCCCCTTTTCACGTGTAAAGTGCCATGGGATAAATGGTGCTATAATAATTAATAATAATAATAATAATATTCATACTAAGCCTGCAGTAGTGGAATGCCCCAACGCATGTTTCGCCTTGCTTGATCACGGGCAATGATAATCACTATTCTCAAGCAACACATGGATGTAAAAGTGTTAATGCAGGAAAATAACTTGTTTTAGCTTGAGTTTTAGTTACTCCCAGTGTACCATATTGGCTGACACAGACACTACACCCATCATCAATCAACTATTGATATAATATCCATGAAGATAATCACATTTAAATTATTATTATTATAGATTTATATAGCGCCATTGATTCCATGGCGCTTTTCATGTGTGGGGGTAGAACAAGGACGAGAACTGTAACATAAAATTTAAATGTGAAATACTGGACATATTAGGTATATTTTCTTTTTGTTAGCCTTTTACAGGTGTATGTTACGAAAGATTGAGTACTAACAGTACATAACCTGACTAAATGGAGAGATTAATACAATATAGCCAAAAGATAACTAAGTGGATCAGGATGAGCTATAATAAAAGAATAGATGGAATGGTAGAAACTTTATGAACTATAGTGGGAATGCTCATAGTTGAGGCTGAAGAAAATGGTACTGGGCCTGTGGATGTATAGACGAAGACACTACTATCACCAGAAGAGTTTACATAGAAGACATGCGATACAGGTAACAGTCTTTAAAAAAATTATTATCATGGAAGAAAGGCATGACATAGATGAAATAGAGAAATATTCTTACTGATCTATGTGTCGGATACGTGAGCTATTATTACATACATTATGCATAGAGTCACGCATACATCAGTTTGTGTTACACATAGCCTTGTATGCACCTCCTTTAGTACGTCAGTGTATATGGATGATAAGAAATATATTAGTGTGCATCCAGTGTATATAGATCTCCCTTGGCACTCACGCTGTTGCTGAGATTCTGAAGCGCAACGTTCATCCTGGTGATGATGGAGTAGCATCTACATGAGCCAAGCCAAAAAATCCAAAGCCATGCGCAGGAGCCAAGGGATACCGTGCCCGCTGCCCATCCCAGGATAACCCTACAGATCCCAGCTAGCCTTGGCAAACTGCAGGGAGATAAGGCCTGAGAGAGGGGGAGGGAGAGGCAGGGCGAAGGAGGGAGGGAGTGAGGCTGGGGCTGCTAACTGGGAACGCTCTGGTTACCATGACAAAACCCTATTGTATCCTTCAACAGGAAGGACAGGAGAGCATCAGATGTTACAGGGAGGGGGAAAGAAGGAAAGCAGACTATACATCATGTGTAAAGAAAGGAGAGTGCAACCAGATTGAAAGGATGGAGAATGGTAGATGTCAGGGAAAAAAAAAAAGATCCAAAACACAACAGATAAAAAGGTGCATCATTGTAAGCACTTACCGTTAGGATTAATTATCCCAGAGCAATGGGGCAGCGGCTTTATTGTCATGGAGGGAACTACATTGCTGCGGATATAGCTGCTATACAACTTTAATAAAATTATCAGTGCATATATCCATAGTCATCATGAATTACTCCTTAATATATTGGCTTACTATTTTGCATCCTAACAAATTAACATTTCTTACTTTTTTATATTATAGTATATTAGTCATGATGCACGAGTTTACTAGTTAGTAAATGAATGAAAATGTTTCTTTATGTAACAAGCAAGTAATAAACTAAATATTGATTTTGTATATATCCAGATTTGTGGATATCCTTGAGCATATTTTATCCTATGTTTCTGTGTATTAGGAACACCCATTCTCAGCTGTTATCACTGGGAAAAAATAGATGTATAAGTGCTGATCACATTGTGTGCACTGACATCAACAGATGTCAGCGAACGCTCAAAGAATGCCATGTATGTCATAGCAGACTGAGAAGCCAAGGGCCACCAGTAACATTGACTCTGGGGGCCACTGTTGTGTCACCTTCACAAATAACCTGACCCCAGTACACAAATGTACTTATACTCCTATATAATAATAAACCAATTATTTTGTTTAAAGGGAATCTGTCATCAGATTTTTGCCATCTAATCTGAGAGCATCAATACAAAGAAGTAAAGACCCTAGTTCCAGTGAGTCTGGGATGCCTGCTGCAATTTTGATAAAATAACTATTTCATCAGTAGGGATCATCACTAGAGGACTGGTAAACATTCTGCCTTGCTGTTCTGCCTATGCATTGTGTGCACAGTAATATGCCAATCAGTGGTGTGGGCTGGGTTATACAGAGCTCAGCATTCAGGGAACCGGTAGATCTGCAGCAGATAAAACTGTGATTTTATAAAAAACTACAGCAAGCAACCCAGTAAATTACACAAAGTTGTAATTGGGGTCTCTGCCCTTACATTATGCTGCTTTCAGATGGGGTAGCAAAAACCTGGTTACATATTCTCTTAGGCTGCTTTCACATAACATTTTTTTTCCTGTCCGTGGGATCCTACTTTTTGTAGGATCCCATGGACAGAAAAGGACACCACAGGGGATGGCCTATTCTGTGTCCAGGTCCGTGATTATCACAGATCCAGGCACAGCGGGCACTTTCACTTCTGCAATGTATAATATACATTGCGGAAGTGAAATTTAATAAAAAGAAAGAGTTAAAAATAAAAAATCTGCATGCTCACCTGTCCAGGATCCACCGCTGCCTCCCAGCAAGATCCGGGTGCTTATAGGATTTGCGGTGACATCACAACCTGATCAGCTTATTAGGTCACATGACCGCAGTTACTGTGGTAACTGTGGTCATGTGACTTGATGACGCTGCCGGGTTGTGATATCACAGCAGGTCCTATAAGCACCCGGACCTTGCTGGGAGGCAGCGGTGAATCCCGGATAGGTGAGCATGCAGATTTTTTATTTTTAACTCTTTCTTTTACTTAATTTCACTTCTGCAATGTATATTAGACATTGCAGAAGTGAAATTAGACGGTTAGGAGCAATTTTAGTGTACTGAGCATGCTCAGTACACTAAAATCGGGTCCGAGGAATGATCAGCTGTTTCCTCGGACCTGTGCTCATAGGCCCCCATGTTAAAGGCTGAGGATCGGATAGGATTTGGCCTAATTGCCATCCGATTTTGTGGGATCCGATTTTTTTCTGTGCCCAAAATTGGAGCAGTCTCCGATTTTGGGTACAGCAAAAATTTGGACACAAATTGGATCCCACAAAATCGGAATGATATAGGCCAAATCCGATCCGACCCCCATAGGATAACGTGGGCCAAATCGGATCCGTGACTGTTCGTTTTACATCAGACAGCCACGGATGGAAGAAAATCGCTATGTGAAAGCAGCCTTAAATGGATGATTAGATGCTTTGTTTGTTGTGTAATAGCAGTTCTAGGTGTGTGGATTGCCCACTCCTTCTCAAGGACTCACTGGAGCTTTACCTGTTTCCCTATGGGACAGTCCAAGCCTGTACACATAAATAAGTAATACCAAAAAATGTACATATACAGATCACAACACTGGTCAATGACATATTTTCACTGCTGTTTTATTGTTAGTGATAAGCTCTTAAAAACTTAAAGAAGACATATAATTTCAATATAATTTCAACGTATACTATTTTGCACACAATGTATGTGGATATAATTTTGCAAAGCTAAGTACAAACAGATCAATTTTCATTTTTGACAAATTAGAAACCTAGTATTGAAGAAGTAATTTATGACTGGTTTATCCTATTGATCCTTGGAATGCACCAAGTGATGTAAATAGGGATGAGCGAGTATGCTTGTCACTACTCGGTACTCGCACGAATATCTCGGTACTCAGGGTACTCGGTGAGCACCGAGTACCGCCGAGATGCTCGGACTCCTCGCTAATAATTATCGATCTGACACAAATACACTGCTCCCTTCAGTGCACACAGTGAGCTGGCACCTCACAGAGAGCAGATTGATTGTTAGGGTCCCTCTGGGGGGCACAGCAAGGTGTTGTATGTTTTGCGTCGATTTGAAAAAGCTCACCCTCCCGCCCTTTCCCAGAAACACTCGTTTTATAGCCGGAAGTCTGTGGGCGGAGCCTGTCACTTACATTGGGCTCGGTGCTCGGGCTGAGTACACGAGTATCTTGGGATGCTTGGCCCGAGCTTCGAGCACCCGAGCATTTTAGTACTCGCTCATCTCTAGATGTAAACCTAGTTGTGTTTGTAACTTATACTTATTATCAATTTCATATATTCGTTAACCCTACACTAGAATTATACATCTTTATTAATTGTTTAGCAAATATCCATTCTCCAATGAACTGCTCAATGGCTTTTGATCTTTTGGAATTAGCATATTTTCAAAATCGTAATTATTACATATTAATTTAATAGATGTGCAATGCTATTGTATGGTTGCACAATCAATCAGAGCTAAAGTGGTTAAGCCTTTTCATTTAAGGCTGCTTTTACATAGCATTATTTTTCCTGTCCGTGGGATCCTACTTTTTGTAGGACCCCAAGGACAGGAACAGACACCATAGGAGGTGACCTATTTCTGTGTCCGGGTCTGTGATTTTCACGGGTCCGGACACAGAAAAAGCTGTGTGGGGCACTTTCACTTCCGCAATGTATATCCATACATTCTGGAAGTGAAATTTAAGTAAAAGCAAGGGGTTAAAAATAAAAATTTATATACATGCATTGCGGAAGTGACATTAAGTGAAAGCAAGGGTTAAAATGAGAAAAATCTCTATTCTCACCTTTCCAGCAATCCCCCGACATCGGCATCTATCTCTGGATGCTTACAGGACTTGACTGGGCGGGGCTACCTGATCAGCGTCATCGGTCACATGAGCGGTTACTGCGATAATCGGTCATGTGATCCGATCGGGTTGTGACGTAATGGCAGGTCTTGGACAGGTGAGAATAGAGATTTTTCTCCTTTTAACCCTTGCTTTCACTTAATTTCACTTCCGCAATGTATGTATATACATTGCGGAAGTGAAATTAGATGGCACAGAGCAGTTTTAGCGTACTGAGCATGTTCAGTACACTACAATCTGGTCGAGAAACAATCCTGTGTGTTCTCGGACCCGTGCTCCATAGGCCCCCTAGTTAAAGGCCGCGGATCGGGTCAGATCCGATTCGGTCTGATTTGGTCAACTGTGCCATAAATCAGAGCAGTGTCCAATTTTGAGCACAGCAAAAAATCGGACACAAATCGGATCTGACAAAATCGGATAGCAATTAGGCCAAATCCGATCCGTGCCGTTAGGATAACATGGGGGCCAAATTGGATCCGTGGCTGTCCGTTTTACAACAGACAGCTATGGATCCTCAAAAATCGCAGTGAACACACAGTGCGTTTTATTTTTTGGTGCAGTTTTGTGGCTTTTCACAAAACTGCATGTAACATCCGTATGCCAGCTAAGTCGCTGAGAATTCGGAAGTGTTGAGCACATGTTGCCTTATTTTCCCTTGTACATTTGGTGAAGAAATAAATCTGCAGTCTGTCAATTCTTGGTGCGTATTTTGCAGCATATTTCCACGTCAAAATGCAACCAAATACTCAATTTGCGCACAGAGCCTGCCGTGGCTTTAATTTTAAGCAGAAATTAAGTCAATGTAGATTATAAAGGATGCATTGCCCCAATACTTGCTACATTTATAATAAAATACTTGTATTAAAGGGGTTACCCTATAGATAAGTGATAACTTGTTTCTTTGTGGAGTTCGATTGATGGGACCTGGACCGATCTGTAGAGCAGTGCTCTACCATTAGAATGGAGTTGCAGTTCACATGCCCAGCCACTGCTCCATTCATTCTCTATAGGGCATCAGTGCTCGGCATATTACAGCAGCTCCATAGAGAATGAAAGAAGTGGTAGTTGGGTATCTTACCTGCCACTCTATTTTGTAATGGGGATCAAGGTGCCCCATTGAGTATAAAAATCACCGTTCTGTTGATTGGTGGGGTCCCAATGGTCACGCTCTCACTGATCAGTACATTATCACCTATCCATTAGATAACTGATAAGCTTGTTTTTTTTAAACATACAAAGTACTAAAATCTTTAAAAGGGATCAGAAAAGTTACGACAGCAATACGCTTGAATGTATATCAGTGCTGACACCTACAAGTATTCTGAAGTCAAAACTGCTCTGTTCTCAGTTCTTCCGGCTTTTCATGTTGTCAGTCTGATGTGAATATGCTTGTTCTTTATTCTGTAGGAGAGAAAATAATGTCATCAATTTTGTATTTCAACAGTAAATGTAAGAATGCAACAAAAGCATAAATTGAGTCATTCAGTCATCACTCAATACTCCCTTCTACACATACCCGTCACTTACCTTGTCAGCCCCAGACCTTTGTGCCATACGCACATCTGAACGTTCTGCGACGTGCTTGTACAGTGCTATAGACTGGAATAGGTCTGATTTACCGCTGTATTTCTGCGCTTTTATCGCACAGCAGGAAGGGTGTGAACTTTTCCTTCCACTGTAATTAATGCTTCTTTAAACAAAATACTGAACAATAGTTCCTGGAGTGAAATAGTTTACAAAATGATAATGGCAGCAACTCCGGGCGGTGGCACATGGGTGTTATTTTTGGCAGGAGTCATTTTATTTTAAAAGCAAAGAAATAACACTGGCATAATAAGCAAATTGCTACAAACCTCTGTAAACCTTTCTTTAAAAATATATTTTTTTATAATTTCTCTGCAACTGTGTGTGTTCACTTCCAATTATTGTATGAGATTCAATGGCTAGCACACGATAGGTGTGGGGTATGGTGCTAGTGAAGGAGGCTCGTAAGTCCCACATAAATGTCTATTAGAATCACTGCACACATACACTTAAGGAGTTTTTTTGCTTGTTGGTGAAATTTATTGAAACAAGTGCTCTTATAGTGATTGCGACAGAATGACGTTTCGGTCATTCAAGACCTTGATCACATAAGTCGCCTTGAGCTATGTTGTGGTTCATGAAGGATGTGGTCCTTATGGTCAGTATAGGAACAGCGGGTATGCCCTTAGTAGTTCTGAACTGAGGGCTGTCCTGTACAGGGTAATGGTCACTAATGCCTTTAGATTAGCCAGGGTCAGAGCGGTCGCTCTATGTGGGGTGGTGGCACGGCGGTGGAGTGTGTTCACACTCAGTTGTAGCAAGGAGGAGTGACACTCCTCCTTGCTACAACTGAGTGTGAACACACTCCACCGCCGTGCCACCACCCCACATAGAGCGACCGCTCTGACCCTGGCTAATCTAAAGGCATTAGTGACCATTACCCTGTACAGGACAGCCCTCAGTTCAGAACTACTAAGGGCATACCCGCTGTTCCTATACTGACCATAAGGACCACATCCTTCATGAACCACAACATAGCTCAAGGCGACTTATGTGATCAAGGTCTTGAATGACCGAAACGTCATTCTGTCGCAATCACTATAAGAGCACTTGTTTCAATAAATTTCACCAACAAGCAAAAAAACTCCTTAAGTGTATGTGTGCAGTGATTCTAATAGACACTTCCAATTATTGATGGTACTATAATTCCTGTCTAAGGCTGTGGTCACAGTTTTTTTAGTGCCTTTTAAAAACGCATGCTTTTTTACATGCGTTTTTCATGTCAGCATGAGTTTTTTAAGGTCTCTGATGGCTCCCTGCGTTTTTGGCTGCGTTTTTGAATCTGCACATAAAAATAGTGCTTGTAGTATTTTTTTGAGCGTTTTGAAAAACGCATGCGTTTTTGTAGAAAACGCATGCGTTTTTATAACATGGGTTCCTATGGAAAACGCATGCAAAAACGCATGTACAGTTAGTACCTTTTAGTGCCATTCAAAAACGCATGCGTTTCCCATAGGAGCCCATGTTAACAAAAACACATGCGTTTCCGGAAACGCATGCGTTTTTGTTAACATGGGCTCCTATGGGAAACGCATGCGTTTTTGAATGGCACTAAAAGGTACTAACTGTACATGCGTTTTTGCATGCGTTTTCCATATGAACCCATGTTATAAAAACGCATGCGTTTTTGGATATGCTCCAAAAACGCATGGGACAGTCACACATGCTTTTTGGCTATTAGGGCATGCGTTTTTTAACATGGGGGCCTATGGGTGCGTTTTTTACATGCGTTTTTGAAAACGCAGGTCTCCAAAAATGCATGTGAAAAATGGTACTGTGACCCCAGCCTAAATCTGTATCACTTCCCAAGATGCCCTCCATACCATGTTACGGCAATGCTGGACAGTTAACTCTTTACACCTCCTTTCTCTAGATATTTCCTTTTTCATGATGACTGCCATAAGAGAGCCTTTAGGTCACTCCTGTTTGAGCAAGTGATGGCATATTGCTAGTACTCTGTCACTTACTGTGACAGAAACATCTCTTTAACAAATATACCATTGGTGGAATGCATAGTGTCACGTACCCTCTTCTCAGCACATAACTTGTGGTGCGCCTGCCAGGGTTAATTTATCTACTTTCACTCAATCCAGCACTCAACCTCTGTTCTAGGCTGTAAAGTGAGCATAAATCACAGCAGGAGTGGACACAGACTGTAGTGGACCCCATTGCAAGACATTTTTCTGCCCCCACCCATGCATTTTGCTAATTCCTGTCCGCATGATGCCACTAAAATATGCAGCAGATATGCTGCGTATTTTAGTGCGGAAAAATCTGCAGCATGTCAATTCTTGCTGTGGGTTTTCCCACACTAAATGGGCTTTATATATAATATTGAGTTTATGCTGGGCTGTATATGTTATCCGCAGGCTACTGCTGGGCTGTATATATTGTTTGGAGACGAATTGCAGCATCCAAAAAATATATATAGCCCAGAACAGCCTCCAAATAACACAAATAGCCCAGCACAGCCTCCAAATAACATACAGCACAG
The DNA here is from genome assembly GCA_033576535.1 of Allobates femoralis. Lineage (NCBI taxonomy): Eukaryota > Metazoa > Chordata > Amphibia > Anura > Aromobatidae > Allobates > Allobates femoralis. The sequence continues at coordinate 216,673,370 of JARQOC010000001.1, forward strand.
CCTCCAAATGACATATACAGCCCAGCACAGCCACCAGGTAATATATACAGCCCAGCATAACGTCCAGGTAATATATACAGCCCAACACAGCCTCTAGGTAATATATACAGCCCAGATCAGCCTCCAGGTAATATATACAGCTCAGCACAGCCTCCAAGAAATATATACAGCCCAGCATAGCTTCCAGGTAATATCTACAGCCCTGCATAGCTTCAAGGTAATATATATAGCTCAACACAGCCTCCAAGTAATATATATAGCCCAGCATAGCTTCCAGGTAATATCTACAGCCCAGCAGAGCTTCCAGGTAATATATACAGCCCAGCCTAGCCTTCATATTATATATATATATATATATATATTAATATATAAAGCCCAGCAGAGCCTCCATGTTATATATACAACCTAGTAGCAGCCTCCATATTATATACACAGCCTAGCAGTAGTCTCCATATTACATATATATAGCCCAGCACAGCATCCATATAGCACAGCACAGGTTCCATATTGTATATACAGCCCAGCCTCCATATAGCCCAGCCCAGCCTCTATATAGCCCAGCACAGCCTCCATAATATATATGCAGCTTAGCCTCCATATAGCCCAGCCTCTATATAGCACAGCCTCCATAATATATATGCAGCTCAGCCTCCATATAGCCCAGCCCCTATTTAGCCCAGCACATCCTCCATAATATCTATGCAGCTCAACCTCAATATGGCCCAGCCTCTATATATAGCCCAGCACAGCCTCCATAATATACATGCAGCTCAGCCTCCATATAGCCCAGTACAGCCTCCATATTATATATACAGCTCAGCAGCCTCCAAATTATATACTTGTAGAGGCTGAGGGCTGTATATAGTGCATACACAGCAGTATACTGTATACAGGTCCACACTATATACTTACAGTATATACAGACACACTAATACAGGCTATAGTGTGAACCTGTATATACTGTACACTGCTGTGTATGAGCCACAAGACAGACAAACAGATAGACAGGCAGACCCAGATCATACTTGTTAGGTCCCCTGGCACTGCTCCCCAGCTCACCTCTCCTGGATCTGCAACCTCTGCTCCTTTACTGATTGGGCATCCAGCATCCAGACGTGCTGTGTCTCGGAGCCATCGCCGGGTCCCTTTCCTGTCTGCTGACCACCGGGCTCACACATCAGCATACTACAATGGTCAGAGTTATGAATCTAATCAGCGGTACACTAGGCGCGGCCGCGCTCCTCCCCTGTGAATCTAGAGGCCGCAACTGCTCAGCCTGACACTCCCCTTGACCAATAGCTGTCCGTCCTCTGGTATATCAGGCCACCTCCACTGCTGGGAGGTGCCTGATTATTGTGTTAGTATGCTTCTGCTTCTCTGACTGGTAGTCAGGACCACCTTGTGCTCTCCTCTGGTAGAACCCATTCCAGCTCTCCTAACCCAGGGCTCTGGTGTCTCCTTCCCTGTTTGGCCTTATCGTAGTATAGGCTAACCCTGTATACCACCCCCCTGGTACTAGCAGCTGTGGTATTTAGACCCCCTGGCTTGCCCCTGACAATCCCTGTATAGGGGTTGGTTAAACTAGGACCAGTTCATCCTGGGGAGTTTGGTACCACAGCCCAGGGGGCCAATCTAGGACACCTTCCCCTGGAAGCGTGACAATACTCACCCATCGCCGACGCTGAAGTCCAGGCTCATCTTCTCCCTGCCGGTGACGTCATATGGTAAGTTTACTGTTTGTACTGTGCGGCAGCTGGTTTGGCGCCTGTGCAGTGCAAACTTCCTGATACGGAAATGCAGAGGGCCGGCTGACACTGCGGCATTGCCTTCACATAGCTGCGGCATTGATGACTGAGTGGGCCCCGAGGGGATGGCCAGGGGCACCAGTCATAGCAACAGCTATGTGAAAGTATATGGGTGCGGGGACCGGCCCTCTGCACAATTAATGGGTGGACGGTGTCACCCGACTGTCAGTGGGCCCTCCAGCTCTCCGGGTCCTGACATCTACCCGGGTTTACCGGGTGCTGATGCCAGCCTGACCTCAGGGGGCCCCTCCCACTTTGGGCCCTAGTGCAATGACCCCTGAATCACACCATTACACAATCCACACACCCCAGCTACACAACACGCTGTCACCACTCATCAAACACATGGGGTGATGAGTCCCCGAAATATACTACTGTCTGACAGTCAACAGGGTCACACACTCCCTGTATGGGTATGGATTCTTTAGAGCATATAAAGATCAAACTTATTAAAGTTGTTCTGCCTTTTTCCACATCTAGTGCTGTGTGAATTCCAGCATACAGCTTAACCTTCTTCATATCCCAAGTAAACAGACTGTGAGTTTCAGTAGCCTTAGGTTATTAGTGCGATGATATGAAGTTCGCGTGGTAAAAACTACAAGGTACAAATAATCTCAGTCAATACTGGGAACATCACAGAAACCAACACAGTGATAATATAACACAGAAATGTACATTAAGCATGAGTAACTGTGGCAAAGTACTTTGCAAAAGGCACTAGTCTACACAGAGGTAACATCTATTTGTATGCAGTGCAAGGGAACATTAACTAAGATGGAGGATTACAGAGCATAGCACACTTCTACTAAACAATATTTCTGTAACAGTGGCTGCATCATAACCTGCTTACACCGCTTGTAACATACAGATACAGTCTTAACTAAAGTCCTAAAGGTTTTAGCTGGATAGGGGGAATAGTTTCAAATAGGGAGCAAAAAAACAGGGGCATATGTCTTATCTCTCTGGAGCCCAGGTAATATCTGCATATCTCTCCTTCTTTCCGGGGAAGCAGGGGGGCGGTTCCTCAGAATACACTGATCTTAAATGGCAAGACACCTGTATCTGTAGAATGCACCTAGTTTGTATTAAACATATTTAAACATCATAGAGGGATAACATATTACCTCTACAGGTTGTAACAAGTGTTAAACTATAAATGCTTTCTTTACTGTGCATGAATGGGCAGAACAAAGGTTTTAAGATAAAGAGATAATAAGCGGCACTAATCAATTTTGCCTAAAACGAGTCCTTTATTGAAGATCCATAAAATCCAGTCAGGTACAGAAGGGCATTATAGCTTGATGGGAGGATAATAGCTGTTTTGTGTGGGCTTTGCATTAAAACAGATTCTATCAGGTGTTAGGCACAGCCGGCATGGTCCCATGGCAGGGGTGCATCACATGGGTTGTCAGCTTAGGAACCTGTGCACATGAGCCGATTTACTGTGAGCTAACAGCTGAGAGTGAGTGCTGTAATCCTGTCCGGTACACAGTGTGTTAATACCTGAAGGAATCATGAGACAATGAGTGGCTGAGAGAGCAATGTTTGCTAAAAGCTAGCAGCCCAGTGTGGGTGTGTTAGTGGATGTGTCAGGTGGGTGTGGCAGCTACGATAAGAGCTAGCCAGGTGCTGTGTGAATCAGAACAGATCAGAAAAGAGACCAGAAACTGAGATGCATGGGAATGAGAGCAGTCCTCAGCTCTGTGATGTGAGGTTGTGAAGGGAGCCTGCCAGCTCCATATCAGTGGCCGGGAATGGGGCATTATGGCTCCTAGAGTGGGTAAGCCGTGGCTGAACCAGGTGGGTGCTAGTCCGGACATGGGGTGAAACACTCCGGGAAGGAGCCCTTGGGGAAGCATGGTGTACCCGTGACTCAGGTTGCTAGACCCGGAATCGTGCCCGGTAAGACAGCAGTTCTCGTATGCTAGAGTGAACTGTGTACGATGTGTGAATCATGCCAGGTGGGCATAGCCGCCGTTGGGTCCGACTAGACAGTCGGAAAAAGGACCCATGGTAATAGAGGATGGCTTATGTAGAAATGCCATGTATGATGTCTGTGGGAGAGACCCAGCTAGTGTGGATGATATTGAGGCGATTCGTCCCATTGGGATGAGAGGGAGGCTTGGCCTGCTGCATGCAGCGGGTACCTGTCCCTCTAACAGTGCCTCTAATGGTGTGTGTGAACCTGTGGCCAGACTCAGGGGTTAGGAGGGCTCCTAGAGTGGGGAACCAAGGCTATCCTGGAGGGCACTCGACTCAGGCGTGGGGCACAGTCGTCGGCCTGGAGACCTGCCACAGGATGGGGGTTTGGTGGCGGCTGTCGGGCCTGGGCACGCGGTGAGGAGGCCTTGGTGACGCATGGTTCACCCGGTTACTTAGGTTTGCCAATCCCTGTTAGGGACCCAGAAGAGCCGCAGTTCATGGATGTAATATGATGGGCTGTGAGCATGTGTGAGGATGTATGTGATCCATGGATATGTTATGATGGATCACATGCGGTGTGTAAGGGCCCGTTCAGACTGGAGCCTGTACTATGGGCTAATATTAAAGTGTGTGCTGGGTAAATAAAGCCAGGCAGCTGGTACCGCTATTGGGACCCACAGGGCCCATTGATAAGTGTGGATAACTATTTATTATGTAAATGGTATGTGTTGCTTATCATCAGGGCATATGTAAAATTACCCTGGGTGATGGATCAACAGGGCTTATGTAAAAGTACCCTGGGTGATCAAAGGAAAGGTGGTGTATCATGGATGACTCATGACAGCTGATGATGAAAAAGTCATACATGAGGTATCCACGAGTTATCCGCCATTGGGACTGACGGTTAGGTCAATAAGGTCCCAGTGATAGTTATGGTAAATGTAGATGTTATATGTAATGTAATTGTCTTGCTAAATTTACCTGGATTCAGGGCAGAGCCCGTACTTACGTAGCGCTCACTGACTTACAAATCAGGCATGAATAATAATATTCTTTATAGCAAGATTAAATTTATTTGTTTACAAAGTAGCACATGAATTGTCATCAATTGAATACAGGCTTAACACAAAGTATACCAATTATACCTAGACTTAATTATAGCGAATAAGCGTCAATAATTTTACCGTGTATTGTAGCTGCATCACCTTCTTCATCGGGGAGGTCATGATCAGCGAGAAGGGACCACAGCTTGCTTCACAGAGACTACAACACTAAACACTATGTGCACTTTAATGAGTGCGAGCAGTGGCTAAACTGCACAGCTAATACAGAAACAATGTGAATAGGAGTATAGCAATCACTGCTCTAGATACAATGCAAAATGGAAGACTTAGCTTAACAGTGGCCACTGTGGAGTGCCCGGTGACCAGCGCCAAGGTGCTTCCATCTCACCGGGTCCTAACGCTATGACTAATGGTGGTATGCAAGGTGTATGGGTTTATATGCCTCAATTTCTAATTAAAAACAAGAAAAGTATGTGTTGGACTCCAACAAAATGGAGACCTCAGCTGGCCTCAGGGCGGGGGAAGGAGGATAAGGAGGGAGCTCAGTCACAAAAAATACAAATGTGAGTAAATAATGTGAATGACTGGCATCAACCTCTAAGTGTAGGTGCAAGCAGAAAAATACATTTATTATAAGAAAGTTATCTGCTGCAACACTAAACACTATGTGCACTTTAATGAGTGCGAGCAGTGGCTAAACTGCACAGCTAATACAGAAACAATGTGAATAGCTGGATTTTACGGATCTTCAATAAAAGACTCGTTTTAAGCAAAATTGGTGAGTGCCACTTATTCTCTCCTTATCTTGAAGCGTCATATGTTCATCTTTCATCTTCATCTTTAGTGAGCACCACCAATTGCCATTTATCACTCGTAACACTGAGAGGATCAATTGCTGTATACCAATACATCTGCTAATGTCCCACCAGGTTGTGTGAAACATTCATCTTTTTATTGTTGTTAAGGTTTTAAGCTTTAATATAAACGTTACAGTGTTTACAGAAAAAAAATATAAAAGATAAACATAAAAAGGACTGACAGATATGCAGAACAGTTAGAAAACAAAATGGGAGAAATACTTAATTTCCAGTCTACTGTACTTCTGTTTCTGGGGGAAGGAGAGATAAAATATGGATCACAGCAGCAGTTAACTGACCCCCATCTGCGAATAAAGACTTCTTTGCCTGTCTGGCTTTTATATGTTTAGCCTTGAGGTCGGGTTTCCTGAACAGCCTCTAATTTTAATATTCTAATCCCAAGACTGTGATTGGACCATGGCTAATTTAATAATTAATACATGGCATATTAAATGTCCTGTTTTATAGGCACTCCCCTTCCTAATAGCAAATAGAGAATGTGAGACCCTGCCACCAATTACCATTTGGTCCATCCTTTTGAAGCTTGCAGCGGTGTGAAAAATGGCAACCTCTGTGTTCTCATGAAGACCCAAGACCCCACTTGGTTTTCAGTTCCTGTAATCAAGAAAAGTGCAGGTTATGCCTCTTTTATGTAGAGATGCAGCACATGAACAAATGTTAATTTACTGCTATTGTCATACATTCCCCTACAAATGCATATTTTTCTCCACAGGTAGGAGTGGCCAGTTCAATTTTGCACATATTGGAACTCTCCACAATATTCATTCCAAAGTGACTGCCTGAGCTTTAGGCCAAATAAGATGCAAGTGAATGATGCAGACACATGATGTAATTGCAGGGCAAAATGGCACTATAGCTGTATTGTTAGAGAGTATACTGGCAGCATTTTTTTAACATAAATTTGCAGAGGTTATCCACTACTTCATCAACCCCTTCTTAAATACTTTATTCCCCAGTCTAAAATAAAAAATATCAGATACTTAACTCCTGCCCCCAGCACCATTCCACCTGTTTGTCCTGAGTTTCCCAGGGCATTGTTATGCACTGCTGCCAATCTGCAGCCATTATTGCACTATAGTTCTCACAATACCCTCACACACCCAAGGTTATTCTGAAGAACATGTGAGTAAAGCAGCCCATTAAAGACCTATGGTGGGCTATAGTGGACAATAGTAAAGCCAATGAGCTCATTAATTAGCTGAAGCAGTGATGTGTACTGCAGCAATGCAATAAATCATGAAGCCAAAACAAAGATATTGCAGCAACAGTGAAGAATCAGCATTGGACATATGGATAGTGGGCACTATACAGCTTTGTTAGTTTGGCCTAGTGGGTGTGGACCCACTGTGCCATGGGATCACGGGGCTTACCCTGAAGATTTGTGACTAAGTGACTATTTGGTTCTTCTCTAGAGCCTCTGATGGTGAGAATAGGCTTGTTGTTGCAGGTAGCCACCATGCACAAATTCAGGGGAACACTTGTTACCTTAGCAGCTGAAACCCATGGGTCAGGAGCAGGGCCGGACTGGGACCAAAAAGCAGCCCTGGAAAAAAGATCCCACCAGCCCACATTCTATAGCACCCATCAGCCCAGATCAGTGAAATTTGCTTTTACATAGTCATGGCCTCACCACTTTCTTAAAAGGAGTTATCTGAAGAGCCACATGTGAATGGTGCAGCAGAGGGAATAATCACCCACAGCTCCATTTCCATGTTACTGTTCAAAGCCACGTTTCTAAGGATTGTGGGGTCCCAGCGGTCAAATCCGCAGCGAAGGGAAAGTCATCACCTATACAGAAGAGAAGTGATGACACCATATTGGGGATAATCAATTTAAACAAGTTAAATGCTAAAAATCACAAAGTCCAATACCACCTCTCTGACAACAGGACAGGAGAAGTGGTACTGTGCAGTGTGTATATACAGAAGAATAAAGATACTGAGGATTACACCCAGTCAGTATACAGGACAGGAGAAGTGGTACTGTGCAGTGTATATATACAGAATAATACAGATACTGAGGATTACACCCAGTATACAGGACAGGAGAAGTGGTACTGTGCAGTGTATATATACAGAATAATACAGATACTGAGGATTACACCCAGTATACAGGACAGGAGAAGTGGTACTGTGCAGTGTATATATACAGAATAATACAGATACTGAGGATTACACCAGTATACAGGACAGGAGAAGTGGTACTGTGCAGTGTATATACAGGATAATACAGATACTGAGGATTACACCCAGTATACAGGACAGGAGAAGTGGTACTGTGCAGTGTATATATACAGAATAATACAGATACTGAGGATTACACCCAGTATACAGGACAGGAGAAGTGGTACTGAGCAGTGTATATATACAGAATAGTACAGATACTGAGGATTACACCCAGTATACAGGACAGGAGAAGTGGTACTGTGCAGTGTATAAATACAGAATAATACAGACACTGAGGATTACACTCAGTATACAGGACAGGAGAAGTGGTACTGTGCAGTGTATATATACAGATACTGAGGATTACACCCAGTATACAGGACAGGAGAAGTGGTACTGTGCAGTGTATATATACAGAATAATACAGACACTGAGGATTACACTCAGTATACAGGACAGGAGAAGTGGTACTGTGCAGTGTATATATACAGATACTGAGGATTACACCCAGTATACAGGACAGGGGAAGTGGTACTGTGCAGTGTTTATATACAGAATAATACAGATACTGAGGATTACACCCAGTATACAGGACAGGAGAAGTGGTACTGTGCACTGTATATATACAGAATAATACAGATACTGAGGATTACAGCCAGTATACAGGACAGGAGACGTGCTGCTGTGCAGTGTATAAATACAGAATAATACAGATACTGAGGATTACACCCATTATACAGGACAGGAGAAGTGGTACTGTGCAGTGTATATATACAGAATAATACAGATACTGAGGATTACACCCAGTATACAGGACAGGAGAAGTGGTACTGTGCAGTGTATATATACAGAATAATACAGATACTGAGGATTACACCCAGTATACAGGACAGGAGAAGTGGTACTGTGCAGTGTATATATACAGAATAATACAGATACTGAGGATTACACCCAGTATACAGGACAGGAGAAGTGGTACTGTGCAGTGTATATACAGGATAATACAGATACTGAGGATTACACCCAGTATACAGGACAGGAGAAGTGGTACTGTGCAGTGTATATATACAGAATAATACAGATACTGAGGATTACACCCAGTATACAGGACAGGAGAAGTGGTACTGAGCAGTGTATATATACACAATAATACAGATACTGAGGATTATACCCAGCATACAGGACAGGGGAATTGGTACTGTGCCGTGTATATATATATATATATATATATATATATATATATATATATATATATATATATATATACACACACACTATCTGCATTGTTATATATATATATATATATATATATATATATATATATATATATATATAACAATGCAGATAGTGGTATAATACATACTATTCATGATATGGTATATTATATACTACACACCACAGAGCGCACACTATAAACTACAAAGTATACACCATACACTGCATGTTATACAGGACATAGTGTACACTGTATACACAACCTACACTAGATAGATTTCATTATATACTACATAGCATAAAATATATATCAGCATGTATTCTCTATATACCATACATTATACATAGCACAGTATACACTTTCTATATGACTATGTACTTTACCTTGTCTTCTGCACTACAATACGTTACAGTGGATGCGATACATGATATACTCTAATCCAGGGTTCTCAAACTCGGCTGGGTTTGATGGGCCGCACATAGAAAAAAATTGATATCGGAGGGCCGCATTACTAAGTGACATTTTTAGTAATTCCAGAATTTTTCGCTTAATATAGTAATGATCAAATCCTGATCTCCTTTTAGTTATGTCCCCACCGTTTTTCCCTTCTTGTAGTAATGTCCCCGTTCTGGTCCTCATCTTGTGTAATGTTCTCATCCTGGTCTTCCCTTGTAGTAATGTCCCCATCCTGGTCCCCTTCTTGTAATAATGTCCTCATACTGGTCCCCATCCTATATTAATGTCCCCCACTATGGTCATTTTTGTAGTAATGTCACCATCTTTTTCCTCATCTTGTAGGAATGTCCCCATCCTGGTCCTCATCATGTAGTAATGTCCCCAATCTGACCGTCATTTTGTAGTAATGCCCACATCCTGGTCCTCTTCTTGTAGTAATGTCCTCATCCTGATGCCACTTTGTAGTAATGTCCCAACCTGGTCGCGCTTCTTTTTGCGCACACACACACACAGTCTCTCATACACACTCACACACACACGCTCATACACACACTCTCATACACGCACATACACACTGACACAAACACACTCATACACACATACACACTCTCACATACATACTCTCATACACACACTCTCACACTCATATACACTCACTCTTCTACACCCACACTCTCTCATACACACACACTCATACACACTCCCATACACACACTCACTCATACACACACACACTTTCTCATACTCACTCACATACACACACTTTTACACAGACTCTCATACACACACACACTCATGCATACTTTCATACATACACTCATATACACACACTTTCTCATACATATTCTCATACACACACACACTCTCATACACAAACACACACTTTCTCATACATACACACTTTCTCATACACACTCATACACACACACACTCTCATACACACACTTTCTCATACTCACATACACACACTTTTACACAGACTCTCATACACACACACACTCATGCATACTTTCATACATACACTCATATACACACACTTTCTCATACATATTCTCATACACACACACTCTCATACACACACACACACTCTCATACACACACACACACACACACACACACACACACACATACACACACTCATACACACACACTCTCATACACACACACACACTCTCATACACACACACTTTCTCATACACACACACTTTCTCATACACACTCGTATACACACACTCTCATACACACACTTTCTCATACACACTCACTTTCTCATACTCACATACACACACTTTTACAGACTCTCATACACACATGCATACATTCATACATACACTCATATACACACACACTTTCTCATACATACTCAGACACTCTCTCATACACACTCTTATACACACACACTTTCATACACTCTCTCTCATACACACTCATATACACACACTCTCATACACACACACACACACTTTCTCATACACACACTTTCTACACACACACACACACACACACACACACACTCTCATACACACAGGCACACTCTCCCTCACACACACACCTTAACGAAGCCAGGATCCACTGTGCAGGGGGGCGCCACAGTGCGCTGTGTAAAGGGTCACCGCGGCACGCTGTGTAAGGGGCCGCCATGGTGCATAGTGCTGGGGACTGCGGCTTTATTATCACTTCCTGCGGCCGCTACGGCAAGCCCCGAGCCTCCTTCCCTCAGCTACATCAATGGAAGCTGGCGGGCCAATCAGATCACAGACCCGCAAGTGACGTTGGTGTATGACGTCACTTGAGGTTTCTGATTGGATGACGTCACTTGCGGGTCTGTGATCTGATTGGCTCGAAAGCTTCCATTGATGTAGCTAAGGGAAGAAGTCTCGGAGCTTGTCGTAGCGGCCGCAGGAAGTGATAATGAAGTCGCAGTCCCCAGCACACTGCACCGTGGTGGCCACCTGCACAGTGAATCCCGGCATCCTTTCATTGTCCACGGTGCCGCGGGCCACACTTTGAAGCCCGGGGGCTGCGTGTTTGAGACCCCTGCTCCACTCTATACAGTATATACACTCTCCATATTACTATACCACGTGTTGTACAGTACTGTACTTTTCCTTATATACTACCATATATTATTTACTATGTTATATGCTGTTTACTAGGCATTACATAGATTGTATTATATAATGTATCCTATGCTATATAATAGACATTTCGTAATTTTTATTATTATTGATCTTTTGTTACACTTTGCACATTTGATATTAATAGATGTTGTACACTACTATCCCTTATACTGTTTATATACAATATAGTGTATGTTATTTCATTTACTCCATATTACATTACATATTTTCCATACTAGATGTATAATGCTATACACTATATACTTATAATAACTTTTGTGCTCAGGCACACAGACAAATTGAAGCTCCTGGGTACAGAGTAAAATGTGACTTTATGTGATACATGAGCTATTCCTCCTAGGTTCGGGTATGTAAATCATGGTCTGTATCTATACTCATATTCCCAATGCTTAGGCTGCCTTCACACTTGTGTTTGCAAGCGCAGCGTACCGAACGCAGCCAAACGCTTGCGCACTGCGTTCCTATGTTTAATATGTGAACGCATGTGCCTGCGTTTGGCTGCGTTCGGTTGCGTTTGCGTTCAGATGCGTACAATTTGTGCGCCCTCCGAACGCAGCCTGATGCATTTTTTGTGCAGTCACAGCTGATCACTGCCTCAAATCTCCCGCGCCGGCATCACATATTCGGTGTCAGTGCGGGAGATTTAAACAGCGGTCAGATCAGCTGTTTCTCCCCGCTGACACCGGCGGGAGATCAGCTGTGGCTCTGCATGATCTTCCGGTGGCCGCTGCTGATTAGTGGCGGCCGCCGGGAGAGATTTCAATGAGATCTGCAGCGTTCTCCTGCGCTGTCATGCAGAGGACACTGCGGATCCATTGAGATCCATGCATTGTTTGTCCGCTTGCGGGCGCTTGCAGATAAAACAAGCGACCGCACAAAAAATGCAACATGCTGCGTTCGGAGGGCACATAAATTGTGCCCATCTGAATGCAAACGCGGCCGAACGCAGCCAAACGCAGGCACATGCGTTCCCATGTGAAACATAGGAACGCAGTGCGCAAGCGTTTGGCTGCGTTCGGTACGCAGCGTTCACAAACGCTAATGTGAAGGCAGCCTTAGACTGGTCTATGAAGCAGAATTATTCCTGCAGCCATGAAAGATTTCACCTAGGTGTAAGAACAATGATCACAGAGAGTTAATAGAGTCCAGGGTGTATATACTGCTCTCTGTACATGTATCTGCAGGGATCATATTTACATTGAAGTGTGGCTGCAGTTATGTGCATTAATAATGAATCACATATAGGTAGAAGGCAATCAGATGTGTATGGGGGAGTGATTACTGCAGGCTGTGCAGGGCAGGAGAGCCTGCTATTCCTCAATGGGGGGAAAATTAGCCTCCCTGCCCCCCACCCCCATCTTCAGGGCCATGAGCTGTGTATACTTACAGCTCCTCATGTGTCATCCTCCTGCCTCCAGGCTCCATCTCCTCCTGCTGGCTCCAGGCTCCATCTCCTCCTGCTGGCTCCAGGCTCCATCTCCTCCTGTGTCCTCCTGCTGGCTCCAGGCTCGTCCTCCTCCTGGCTCCCATGTCATCCTCCTCCTCACACTGTGGTGACGTCCTGCACCTGCAGTGTGCTGAGAATGAGGACGTCACTGCACTGCACCGACTCTCTGCTCCACAGGGAGCTGATTACAGCTCCTCTGACCCCGGAAACGCAGGTGCTGGTATTTCCGGGGCCATTCAGCTCCCTGTGTCTACATGGATGGAGGTGTGGCCCCCGACCCCGCACACACCCCTTCCCCTCTTCCTCCCAAAAGACAGATTAGTTTGTCTAATAGAGGGGAGGAGAGGGTGCAGAGAGTGCAGGCAGGCAGTGACAGGGCTGGAGACTCCGGGCCTGCATCTGTGCATGATGGCCACCGCGCAATGACTTACAGCCGACCTACGGCCGGAGGAGCAGGAGCACCGGCCCCCGGCCACACCCCCACGACCGGCCCATAGGGAGAGGTCCCGGTAGTCCCGCCTACCAGTCCGGGCCTGGTCAGGAGTGCAGGCATGGACTCAGGTGCAGACAGGGCGGTTGGAACAAGCATGCAGGCTGGTGCAGGTGGGCAAGCAGATGCTGGCACATGTACAGGTACTGGCAGGCAGGCTGGCACTTGTGGATACAGCAGGTACTGACAGGTATGGCAAGTTTCGACAGGTATGGCAGGTTTAGGCAGATATGGCAGGTACTGGAACAGTGATTCGGTAGGTACTGAAAGGTATGACAAATACTGGCAGATATATCAGGTACTGGAACACAGGTTCCACAGGTTCAGGCAGGTACAGTAACACAGGAATGGGTTAGAAGGCACAGGTGAAAGACACAGGATACAGGAACTGGGATTTGACAACTAGAAAACGTGTCTCTAGCAGGAGGATCATGTTACTCAGGAACCTCCCTTAGGGAAAGGGTGCCTTAAGTACCTACCGTCCTCTAGCCATAGGCTGGGGACACATACAGAGCACGTGCACTGTCCCGTTAAGAAGCAGGGAATGCACTCATGCCCTAAGCGCGCTCCCGAAGAAACCAAGTGGAAACAGGAAGCAGGAACACGTAACTGGCCAGACTCCGCAGGGCAGCCTGAGGGATGAGAGCATCGGCAACCCTGCTGCAGGGTTGTTGGCTCTGGTGTTACAGTACCCTTATGTCCCCGTTTTTTAATGTCTGAAAGGAATCTCTTCAGGAGAAAATGGGCATTAATATTCTCCCTGGGCTCCCACAATCTCTCCTCAGTGCCAAAGCCCTCCCAATCAATTAAAAATAAGGTCCTACCTCTAACCTTCTTTACGGCCAGTATGTTTTTTACCTTGAAGACATTCTCCCAAACTGACTGGTAAAGATCCAAGAAAAAGTGGCTAAGAACCACAGGTTTGAGAAAAGTCTCGTGGAAGTAATTGGGAACTCAAAGCAAGGCAGGGAACTTCAGCTTGTAGGAGACATCGTTGATGTGACTGATAACATCAAAGGGACCGAACAAATGATGATCTAATTTGAATTTGTAGAAAGGCCACTTGAAATGGACATATCTTGATACCTTGCTCCAGGCTGAAAACTAGGTGAGTGTGGCTTGGGTATCCTACCATCGTTCTACATCTTAGAGAAACTCTGAGTGAGGTTGTCAGCTGCAGGAACATCCAAAGTGATGCCTCCAGCAAAAGGGATATTGGGCTGATGCCCATACACAATGAAAAATGGAGACTATGCTGAAGCTTTTCTTGAATGGT